>OZ017782.1:5727905-5922775 GCA_963969325.1 Lycopodina hypogea | reverse complement strand
CTCTTGTATACTTACCTAAATCCCATTTCTCTCAAATATTGGCCAATTAGGCGCACACCATCAATATCTGCTCCTGGCTGTGGCCTCTTACTGATACAATGCTCTCCTGGCAACCCCGCTGATCTCCGTTCACAGGAACAGAGTTCTGCTTTGTTCCCCCCCCCCCCCAAAAGTAGGCTACTCCCACTTTTCCATTAGCTAGTCCCCCATAGAGAGACCCTTTACCTACTGCCTAACTGAGAGCCAAGTTTTCTTAAGGCAGTTACTAGATCCTGTAACCAAATCGGATTGGTCAGAATTGCAAAAACGCCCCCTATTGCTTACCATTAGTGAATATGTTTTATAGAAGAGAAATAAATTGCTTATTCCGTATTTCACAAACTCCGGTTTAATATCTGTAGCCCCAATTAAACTTTTGGCTTGTGATACACCTTAGCTAAGTTCATGAAAACCTGGCTGCAGTGATCAGATGTATTATTACATTTTTAATCTCAGCTGTCTACATTCAGTACCGGTTGGCTTAATCCATTACTCAATTTCCTGGAATAATTGGAGTGAGGATTTCTTTCTCCTTTTTTTTTTTTACAACCTTGTAAAGCCCAAGTGAGCTGGGCACAGGTAGTAGTTAACACTACCCATGATAATTCAGGTCAAGGCATGCTTATCAACAAAGGGCTTACTTTTTTTCACACAATATCAGGTACAGGGGTCAGGTTTGTAAGAAAAGGTGTGGTTCTAGTCATTGCTATCATATGATATTTCAACTAGTGATTGCTACTAAAAGACCCAATATTTTTCCTTTTAGCAACCTGGAAGGAAAAAAAAAGGTATTGGACAAAACAGAAATAAATAAAACCCTTAAAATCTCGGTTGACAATCAGTGGCAGAGGTGACTGCAACAGAGATGTACTTTACCTCTGAAAGAAATTATTTGAGTATAGCTATGCTGCTCTAGTGCCTGTGTGCTGTGATAGTATGAACTTTGCTACCTGGAACAATAGGTTGTTAAAGCTGAAGTCAGTGTCATCACCAAAAGCTTTCTAACTCTCCCTTAAGCTACACACCGAATATAAAGCAACTTCATCTGGATGAAATTGAAACACAGGTCCAGATGATTGCATAAACTTATCATCAATTTCATTGAGGACTGGCACCTTTTTCACACAACTATGGTTTATTTCAAATCTCAAGAACTATGTTTGCTCCACATTATACCATTTCTGACCCCTCCAACATTACGAAGGAACTATTTCATATATACTTTTAAAATCATTTCAAAATATATTCAGGAATAAAACCATTAGAAGGGTATTAGCATTTCTACTTTTTTTATGGTAAGCAGCATTTCTTTCTCCAAATATGAAAAATTAGAGAGGAAAATTTTGAAATTTTGTATCAATGAACATCAAATTCTAACTTTGTTCACTTACACTCACATTCCTATGAGTTTCATATAGGTACCACTTCCTTTGCATTTATAGCCTAACATATCAAGAGGAATGGGTGTGGCTTTGTGGGTGTGTCAATGGAATATAGATTTGTTCTGCATGTCACTTGAGCGGGATCATGGGGCAGACATACCTGCCACATAGGCAGACATTGGGAAAACAGTTCATAGATGGTTTGCTTAAGGAAGCGAAAGAAAGGAAAGAAAGGAGAGGTAAAGGGTAAATAACTTTGTACTATACTAACCTACCTGCCTGTGTAAAACTTTTTGCATTTGGGTTACGAGGTTAAAGGTACATGTTTTAGAAGATGTACAACCTGTTTATGAGCAGTGTCAACACTCTTTCTAGTGTAACTCTATTACTCCCAGCCACCGTCCTACCATGATAATTCTTCCTTACTAATTTCAAATCTTTGATCCAGAAAAAAAGGGTTGTATGGAATCATTTCCACTTTAACAATTATCAAACATGAATTTCAATTATATGCTACCAGATATGGTATAGTACAGACAACTAATATCATATATAAAGATTGAATAATGAAACCACATTTATTTTGGATAACTGTATCTGGGATTTTTTTTTTTTTTTATTAAACCCAACTACAGGCTGCAAACCTTTCCTTCACCACATCTCCCCCCCCCTTTTTGTTAGTGCAGTACTCAGCTAATCATATAGTAGCAAAATAGTCTTATACAAACTATTTTACAAGATTAAAAAGTTAAGAACTATTAATGCAATGAGGGCAAATTCCATCAGGTAATTGAATATTCATTATTTGGATGGACACACAATCTCAGTGCAAAATTGGATCTAGCTAGCCACTACTTAGCAATATACAGTATATAGAACAATTAACCACAATTTTTATGTAAATATTATAAATTATAAGCTACTACATATCAGAGCCTAGTCCATGAATTTTATTGGCTATAGTACCCAAATTGAACATATCATTTCAAAATTTTTGGCCTGACCAGCCCACAGAAAGAGGTAGAGTAAACTTATCCAATATCATCCAGCTAAAATGCATTCTTGGTGTAAAATGCTACTACCCTGACCAGAAAATGGAGTAGCCAGCCAGTTTGTAAACAGCCTATGGCTTTGTTGAAGATTAGGGCTATTAGTTAGATATGTTACAATTATTAGTTAACAAGTGTTAGGGGACAATCCCCTGACATAACTGTGGTTTTCAAAAGATACAAAAAAAAAAAATGTTTGTCAGTGTGAATGCAACAATAGTAAATGCATGTTCATTATGTAATGTGGAATGTTTGGATTAGCTTATCTTGCTATAATTCTCAATTAATTCATTTCTTTCTTTATTTGTCTGGTAGCCCCTCCCAGATAATAGTGACCTAGGGCTCAACTTTTCAGGGTTTGATGAGGACCACCTTGGGGAAGTTATAGGGAAGTTGGTGAAGACTGGAGTAAAATCCTGGCCATGGAGCTATTTCAAAATTCCTGGTTGGGGTCAATACCAGCCAACTGTCCCAGAACATCCAGTATCAGTTGAGAATATGGTGCACCTCTCCCAAGTCCCCAAAGAAAGTTCCATTTACCCTGAATGTCCAGCTAAATGGCTAAATGGCTTCCTTCCTAGACCTTTTTATGCATCACCACTATATTTTCAATTCAGCTGCACAATTACTCAGCCTGAAATGGCCACACCACAAACACACAACCACCACTCCACACCAGCAAACTTTAAAATGAATATTTCATTAACCCTAAACCTAAATTATTTACTTTTTTTAATTCTTTCAAAATCATTCCCTTGCTTCACAGTAAACTTAGTGCCTGGGATGGGGTACTCTTTATAAGGGAATGTTTCCACATTAAAATTGAACTAAGATAATGTTTACTGTTTACCCACCTAAATATTCACTATATTTTCTAAAACTAAAGGTATATGGTAGATTCACTGCCTTTACAACACTGTACTAATGTTAAACACGATTTTCCCACCTTTTTTTTCCTTTTTTTTCAATACTTTTATTCCTATTAATTAGCACAAAATGGTCATTTTATGCATGTTAGGCTTACCTGCTTCTTTGCTCCCTTTTTTCTTTCCAAATTTATGATTTTCCCCTCCCCCTCCCCACCCATCTTCTTCTACCCCACCCAGACTATTTTATCCCCATTTCTAACCTTTTTTTCTGTCTTTCTGATACCTGATAAAAAGGATTTATTTGGTTGGGACTTTTTAAAATCTCAGAACCATTTTTTTTTTTGATTTTTTTTTTTTTTTGTTGTTATGTTTTACTGTATTTGTGTAACGTAATAAGTGTCCTTTAATTATACTATCTAGGTTTGATTGCAGAGATTATTGTTGATGTTTGTATTGTTGGAGTATATAGCTATGTATGATTATTGCTGACTACTTTATACTGTTGTTATATAGATTAGCTCATATTTAGGCTGAAGATTGGCAAACCCATTCTAAATTTTTTGTCAGATAGCCCCCAAATTTTCTGAGGATGATGAGGTAAGTCCTACTTATTTTTACTACCAATTCTTTCATTTTGAAAGTGGCACTCCTGGTAGTGAAAAACTCAAATTTTCCATTTAAAAAATCCAAAAAAAGTTTAGAATGGTTAGGGTTTGTGTTATCCCTCCCCCCTCCTACATAGATATATTTATTCCTTCTTTCTTTCCCTTTTATCATCATCCTTTTTTTTTTCATTTATTCCTTTCAAGTGGAAAGTCAGTAGTTGAATGTATATGCATACATGCAAACATTCATACCTCTCTCCCTGCCTGCCTTCTTACTACCAACATACCAACATACATATATATAAATCAAAGTACTGACTATTCCTAGTATTAGGATTACTTTGTGATCTCTGCTCATAGGATGGGTGCTATGCTAAAATATCCTTCAGGAATAGAGGAAGGGGGGGGGGGGGGGGGGGGGGATTTTATGCATTTTGTACCCTATAGGCCCAAGCACCTGTTATGTGACTGGAAACAAATAGACCACAAAAAAATTCAAATTATAGCAATGTATTTCTGTTTCCTCCATCCATAGGAGAATACTTTTCTAGTGTAGTGTAACCAATAGCATTATGATTGGTTGTAAGGTTGTTTGAGGGAGTGGGGCCAACAATCTATTTGAAGGGGTTGGTTCTTACTTGTGCCCAGTTCTGACCACAATGGATTCTGTATGAACTACTTGAGTATTTAACTATATTATAGTTATAGTTGAGATACATTTGGCTTTCACCTGGCTTGTGTTAGCTAAGAGGAAATTGGACTATTTTATGACTTGGATTAGTTGGTGTGATAGTTGATGTTATCTGGTTGCATGGATTGGACTGCAACACAAAAATAACCCAACTAGTCAAGATGAAGTGAAAAGAAACAAAAAATATATCATGATACTAATTTCTTTTACTAACTACTCAGCATTGTAATGACCAATAGCGTATGACACATGGTGGACAGTGTAGATAGTGTGAGTACTTAATGGTACTCAACTGGTAAAGGATTTACAAAAACTAATAAACAAAGGTGGAGTGTTCACTGAAGCATGATAATGATTTTTATCATTCTTAGCTTGAACTGCCAAGAGAAAAGAATGTGACAATGAAGGAAATGGTCCCAGGGATGATGTATACATTGCAAGTTTCAATTATTTTGATCTAATGGTTTGTCATGCATCTTTATTTGACTTCACACCCCAATAGGAAGTGGTGTGGCCAAATGACCTAATGTTCTTTTATCTAAAACATATCCTCAGTGTAGGATGTTTTTTCAGTGGCCTTTATTTTGTACATTGCTTTGGTGATAAAGTGAATGCTAACAAATGGGCACACATATGTAGATACTATTTTTATCCTGACCTGGCCAGAAGAAGGGGTATGGCCAGGTAGAACCCAGCCAACATAACTCACAGAGTTATAATGTGTGTACTTGTGCCAGTCTAAGATTCCATGTCCAATTTTTTCTCCCTACTACCATTTTTGGCATTTGAGCCAAAACACCCACAGGAAGAGGTATGGCTTAGTAACCCAAAAGCTTTGAGGCTAAAATTTATTCTTAATATAGGATTTTCCCACCTTGGCAAGCGAGTTTATATGCCACGGTTGTTTAACAATAAGTAGAGAGACATAAACATGCATACACAAACTGTTTTTGTCCTGACACACCAAAAATAGGAGGTGTAGTCATATGTAACTCAGTCACCATTACAAATTATTCTCAGGCAGAGTGAAGCCCGAACTGACAAACCAAGAGAAATGAGACTTTGAGTCAAAATTTATGCATTCTCAAGGTAAAAAAAGGAGCTCAAAAAAGGTACTTACAAGAAATAAACCTCTAATGATTGTTGCACCAATTCCACAATTCACAATTCCACCCATCACCCCACCCCCTATTTCTTTTTGTTGTTTTATTTCCTTTTCCTTTTTTTTTCCTCTTCCTGTATTCCCCCATTCTCATTTCCCCCCTTCTTTTTTATATGTATGTGTGTGTGTGTTCGTGTGTGCATTTGTAGGTGGGTGGGTAGGTGGGTTCAGTGAGTTAAACATAGTGCTGATACAATAAAACTGAATAAATGTTACATCTGTAGCAATTCAATCATTCTGAGTTAAAATATTCTAATAAACCCATTGTAATTCATTTTGTGAATCCCTAGCCCTGTGGATGAAGTTATTACAATATCCTGGAGGAGGGTGACATAGAAACTTCATCAAATAAAGAATTGGCAACCATTACAGCTACTTCATTAATAGATAGCTGTAATTCTATGTCATCAATTCCAGGAATATATCTAATAAGTTCCAATAATATGAAAATTCATCTTTCTGAACTTGACAATAAAAGTAGATAACAAATCTTTATATAGAACCTGTGCACTCCTATTGAATCCTGTGTTCTTCATTTTATTCACATATTTCCTTCATCTTTCAATATATAAATCTTAGCCAAGTAGAATTTACTAATTTGCTTCACTGTAATATACATATATACATGCACACACACATGCATGCATGACACACATGCACACACACACACACAAACACACACATACACACACACACAAGAGTAGTTGATGTCGTGAAAATGGTCAGCATATGATGGGACAGAAACACTCTACATATACACTGTCCATACATTGTGTGCTTCATATATAGATGTTAAAAGAAGTGGTGCAGGCCATGGTAATAGGATGCATATGGTCTCATCATTTAATATCTTCAGTGATTGTGAGGACCTTGTTTATGGTAGAACTGCCTGTAGAACTGGCCAGTTCTTCAGTGAAGCTAGAGCTAAGGCTGATGTGTTTCTAGCGAACATTTAGTTTGTCCAGCCTTATTTTATGCCATGAAAATATCTAGGATGGGCACTGTAAATTGCTTTATCATCATCTACATCTCTCCACTCTCAACTTCTTTTTTATCTATTTTTATATAAAAAACATACTCACAACACTACATGTACACATACGTCCGCACGCACGCACGCACGCACGCATGCATGCAAGCACACACACACACACAAATGTAAAAAATGCAAATTGTCTAGCTGCCATCAACATGGCCATGCACACCTGACATAGTCAGAGTGCCTGTGCACTAAGCAGCCACTATGAGCCAGTGCAAGCAAACTCCAGGAGCCAGGCTAGGAACTCGCAGGAGGACTGACCAAGACTCTCAGCTTATGGGTGTGGGCACCCGAAGTCCCACCTGGACCCTTAGCTGAATGACAAGCAATGGACAATGAGTTTGCACCCCAAAACATTTCAGGTCCCCATCACAGCTGGGTGGTCTAGTGTACGAAGAAGATGTTGAAGAACAGGAAAATTTTCTGTCAGTGCTGGGTTTGAACTGTCAAGGGCATAACTGCTCAGCCACTCTGCCACACATGCATGCACATACATACACACACACACACAGGAATAAAATTATAGGACATCCTATCCACACCCAATTAGACAACGCAATTTACTTAAGCTGTTGATTAGCTATTTCTCCCTCTGGTAGTTGTATCAATCTGTTCCTGGCTTCTCCTGTCTCCTGTTAAGTGACAGAATATGTTAACTGTAACTGAACCAATTTTTAAATGAACTGAAACCTTCCTCATTTGCAAATTTCTATAGTGTTTATCATCAACATTGTCCAAAAATGACCACAAATAGGTTTCAATTTTTTCATCAAATCTGTCACAAACCTTTAGCCAGTGACACCCCTTATTTTCCGCATATATCAATTCACTTTCGACAGAGTTCAAGAAAATCGGCATCACATAATGAAAAAATGAGCACAAGTCACCATATACATACATATGTGCAACTGTCCTTCCACCATCAACCAATCATATTCCTCTATTTGAGCTAATCAACTACAACAATCAATAATGATAAAACCTGCCCCTTACAACAATCTACAATAATACAACCTGCCCCTTACATCAATAAAAGCACATAACTGACATGATGTGATATAATCAATAGTAATTCTAATAGTATTCCTAATAATAATACCACTAAAAAGTTCCAATAGTTTCTTTTCTCTTGACTCCGTCACACCACCTTCCCCTTCTGCTATGAGGCAGTCATCGAATCTTCTCTCTCAAATCTGGATAATGCATCAACATTTCCATGCATCCTCCCGGGTCTATACTTCACTGTGAACCTGTAGGCTTGTAAACTTTAGCTTCACTGAGTCAATCTTGAGTTGTTCGTTTTCATTTTGTTCATCCACTCCAGTGCTCAATGGTAGGTCATGACTGTGAACTTCCTCTCAGGATGTGTACCCTGAAGGCTTGTACCCCCAGCTTCACTGACAGACACTCCTCCATTGTGCTATATCTCTCTTCCCTTGGCAAGAACTTCCTGCTAAAGTAGGCTATGGAGTCCTCCCTGTTCTCATTCACTTGACACAATACTGCCCCCATCCCTCGGTCTGATGCATCAGTTTGCACTACAAACTCACGACCATAATCGGGGCTGTGTAACACTGGTCCAACAGATAGAGCTGCCTTCAACATCACAAATGCTTCACCACATTCTTCTGTCCACATCGATCCTTCCTGGTCAGGTCTGTCAATACAGCAACTATTACTGAACAGTGTGGAATAAAGTATCTGTAGCAGCCACTTAAACCCAAAAACACTCTCACATCCCACTGGAGTTCCTGGGCACCTCACACCTCCTAACTGCTCAATCTTATCCCCTTGTGGTCTAATTTCTACATCACCCACTACATAACCTAAGTAATCAAACCTTCACATCCCCATCCTGCACTTTCCTGGCTTGGCAGTCTCTTCTCCATGACAGGCAGTCTCTCCTCCATGGCAGGCAGTCTCTCCCCCATGGCAGGCAGTCTCCCCCATGGCAGGCAGTCTCTCCCCATGGCAGGCAGTCTCTCCTCCATGGCAAGCAAGTAGTCTCTCCTCCATGGTAGGCAGTCTCCCTTCCATGGCAGGCCTTCTCTCCTCCATTCTCTCTCACTCATCCAACTTTCATTGAGCTTTTTCTCCCTCTTTTCTTCAGTGTATTGCCACTGAATCTGTGCAGCGGTCACCTTTAGACACTTCTCCTCTGGAGCACTCACATGCTCTATCAGTTCTGGCACATCGTCCATGGTTGCATAGGCCTGTTGAGCTTTGCCAGCTAGTTGGGGTGCCAAGGTGAGACTCCACTGGTCTTCGGCTCCTCATGTGCTCATATCACCCTCTCAAATGTTGTAAGGAAGAATTCCACATCTTCAGCTTCCTTCATCCTCTGGATCCTTGGGGTATCTCTTGCCCTGTATGTCAGTTTTAAGGTTGCCATGATGTCTCCAAGTGCTCTGAGCTCCACCACTTGCTGCTTTGCCATTTCTGCCATCTTCAACCTGGACTGATTTGCCTTCTCTCTCCTAGCCTCAGCCTCTGTTGCCATTAAGTGAATTAAATCATCCATGCTTGGTGTTGCCATGCTGTAAATGCTTGAAAGGCTTCTGTACTCTCTACCACTCCCATGTAGTCATACACTCTCTGGTAGAGGCCTTTACCAAGCTCTCCTTCGGTAGCTAAACTCAAAAAAAAAAACACCTTGGAATGTGATTGTTCAACTGACAATCTCTATCCCATCGCTGCCACCAAATATCACAAACCTTTAGCCAGTGACACCCCTTATTTTCCATGTATATCAATTAAATTTCAACTGAGTTCAAGAAAATCAGCATTATATATTGAAAAAACTTAGCACAAGTTACCATATATGTACATAATGTGCAATCCTCCCATCATCAACCAATCATACTCCTCCATTTCAGCTAATAAGTACAACAATCAATAGCGATACAACCTGCCCCTTAAAACAATCAACAATAATACAACCTGCCCTTTACATCCATAAGAGCACATAACTGACATGATGTGATAGAATCAATAGTAATTCTAATAGTATTCCTAATAATAACACCCCTAAAAGGTTTAAATAGTGTTTTTTTTCTCTCTAGACTTTGTCACAAAATGAATGTGTTCTTGATTATTTGGTAGCTAAATTTTACTTATTTGATTTCTAATAAGCAATATAACCACCACTGAAAGGGCAGGCAATTAGATGTAAACCTGATTGCAGGAGAGATTTTTTTTCTAGCTCTGTTAGGCCTTTCTCTCCCCAATTAGTTACCACTGCACTGGACTGCCTTATCCTTTTTGCAGCCCAGATTCCTTCAGCCAATCTCTATTTTCTTCTTGGGCAGATGTACACACTTTTATAAGCAGTAGAGTGAAATGTAATTTTATCTCCCAAAGTTGTTCTATACTAATCTTAATCATTTACGATCACAATAGGAAAAATAACTCCAGCGCTAGGTAAATAATAAAATATTCCTGTAAAAAATTAAGACATATTTATAGCATGAAAGGATTATACCTGCATAGTGCCCTTGTAATCACTTCAGCAGTCTTGGCAAGATAGTCAAAGAAATGTGCAGAAAAATAATAAAAAGACGCTTATGTAAGAATTACACATTTGGTAAAAGGTCAACAACTTGGGTATAAAGAAAGACTTATGACTTTATATATATAGGAGCCACCAGAAATATTCAAAGATCATGATAGGCAGATATTTTATTATTGCATTTTGGTGCAGGAGCAATGCTTGAAAGCTACTATTTACTTTTTTTTTTTTTTTTTTGGTTTTTTTAATTATTTCTATTTTATTTGTTTGTTTATTTATTTATTTTTTATTTATTTATTTTTTTTTTTTTTTTGCCACCGAAGAAGTCCCTTGTAAAAAAATATATATATATATATACATAATCCTGCTATTGGTTGTGTAGGTAAGGCCCCAGTGCATTGCTTTGCCCAAAGCCCATAATACTGTAAGGCAGCACTGACCTAAACTAGTGTTGTGGCTGTATAGTCTGGTCAGAGAATAAAATTCCAACTGTTCTAGACCCCCATAAAAAGAGCCTTTATCTGCCACTATTCTAGTGAATAGTAGTAGCACTACAATAGTGTCCAATCTTAGAAATTCAAGAATAACTTAGGTGGCATGCTGGCATTCACTGCGATTATATTCTAGAATATCTATGGTGACACACTGGCTTTCACTAGGATTGTGTGCAACAAGCCACACCCTTCTAGCTGCAGTGTATTAAATTGTCGCATATTGAGGAAAGTTATAAAGGACAACCAGTAGGGCTCTCCATTTCTATTTATCATTAAACTACAAATCAATAGCTAAAAATTCTTGCCAGGATAGCGGTGTGTGAGATGATATTGAAATCATTGCAATTGACCAAATGAGTAGGTTTGTATGTTTATTTAAGATGATGAACAAAGTGAAGGGCTGCCCTTGCTGAATAACTTTGGCTGATATAATCCATCCTCCCTTCTGCTAATGGTAGGTGCTGCCACCAGAGTAATGTCCAGTTTGACTATTCCTTCACAATGATCTATCAGAGAAATAAAATTATTTGAATCTAAGCCATACAGGATATAATCAATGATAAAGACAACACTAAAACCAAACTGACAAGGCAAACTTATGTATCCTCTCAGACAGAAAGCTTGACATCGTATTTCTATAATACACACTGATGGGTCCAAATATACGGATACACCATAGACCTGCATATGATTATATGAATTATAATAATACTATCAACACATAAATAACATGATAGGTGTGTCCTGGCTAATCAGATCACATTGAGAGACCCACAACATTGACATTAGCATATAATCAACAATCAATGGAAGGTGTGTTCTAGTTTATGATACATGTTGAGGAACTCTCAACATCATGTTGATTGACCATCAACATCTCCCTCTTCTTTTGAGCTGACAGACATAATCTTCTCACTGAAACTCTCCAAGAGTTGTTGGTCAGCGTCCCATGCTTGCCACAATAAATCGTCAGCACTTTGATGAATCAACCCTGATCTGTACATCACCTTAAGTTATAAGTTTCTAGTGGCAAGGACCATCTGAAGAGATGTGCATTTATCTTTCCAGATGACTTAAGAGCATCTAAAGCTTTATCGTCAGTGGTGATAGTGTAAGGTCATCCGAGCAGGTGGATGGCAAATGGTCCACCACTCTTATAATAGCCAGACACTCTATCTCAGTGGCTGAGTACTTCTTCTCAGTCTTGGTGAGTGCCCTGGAATAGCACCCCACTAGTCTCTTCATCCCGAACCACAGACTACACTGCACCCACTCCTTGGAAGGATGCATCGGTATGTTAGTATAAAGTGGTCATCATGCCTAGGGTGCCACAACACACTCAACAAATGCAGAACAGAAATCACATGATTAAAACAATCAATTATTCTATCATCCCAACTATCAGGTTGGGAGCCTCCTCACATTGAACTTCATTTAACAGGTCTGCCCACTTAACATAGCTGGGGATAAACCTATGGTAATAACTGACAGTACTGAGAAATGCCAGGAGATCCCTTTTCCTAACCAGCCTTTTAAAATCTTTCAATGCCTTTACTCTAGCCTCTGGCACTCCCACTTACCCCAAACCCACTTCATGACTCAGGTACCCTAGGAATTTTGCTCTCCATGCACACTTTTCTGGCTTTGCTGTCAGGCCAGCTGCTTTCAAGGAACTGAGCACAGCATCTATATACTCTTAAAGCTGTTCAAATATGGGAGTGTAAACAATTATATTATCACTGTACATACTACAGAAACCCAACTTCTCCCTAAGTGCTACATCCATGTGTCTGTGGAAGGTAGCTGGAGCATTTCTAAACCCAAAGGGCATGTGGGTGAATGCAAACTTTCCCCAAAGTGAGCAAAATGTGTTTTAGCAATGCTATCCTGGTCCATAGGAATCTGATAAAACCCCTGATTTAAATCAAGCTTGGAAAGCTAGCATGCCTCTGCTACCTCATCTAGAAAGTTGTGATCACTGGCATTTCATATGCAACTTCCAATGTGAATTTAGCCTCCAATAATCAATACAAAAATGAATGGATCCATTAGGTTTGTGTATGAAAAACATTAGAGAAGACCAAGGGCGCTGGGATGGTTTAATAATGCCTTGTTTCAGCAATTTTATGACTTCTTCCTTCAACTCTTCCTTCAAACTGGGCAATATCCTATATGGATGAGAACACACTGGTGTTGATTCACTGGTTGCAAAGACATGGGCATATTCCGGAGCCATCCCTAAACTGCCAGACTCTACTGTCCATTGTTCCAAAAAGAATATAGCTTGCAACAACCTCTTTGTTCCTCAGTCATCTCTTCCTCACCTGATTTCACCCTGCCTATAGGATAATCAGACCCTTCACTGTCCTGGGCTATTACCACATGGAATAGGTTAGCCAAAGGAGCCTTCCAAGGTTTTAGCCTATTTACATGTGCTACAACCTTGCACAAACTTTTTACCTTTTCGCAGGAAATGATAACTGATAAGTAGTGTCACTTATCCTCTTTGACACCTCATAAGGTCCTTGCCATAAAATTATAATTTTCCTGCTAATACTGGTGTGTGTAATATTGCACCTTGATCAGTCAGTAACTCCACTGGTATACAGTATGTGACAAGATTTCCATCAACCCATCAGCAACTGATATATCTGCCCTCTTTAAGGGCACACAATAAGAGTAACAGGTTCCCACACTAATTGCTGTTAGTATGTAAGAATACTCCTGCTTAGTACAAATAAGATGTACCACTATATCAAAAGCCATATAATAGTAGGGCAGTGATATGATAAATGTCTTAATCATAGGGACTCTGTGTAGCAATGGTCTACCCACTTTCTGGCACTCTGAACATGTTGCACAAAACTCCCTAACCTCCCTTTCCAGACCTGGCCATGTAAGGGACTGTTTTATGTGAGAAGCCATCATATTATGAGAGAAGTGGCCACTAACAAAACCCTTGTGTCCCACACTCATTACCTCTGACCTTTTGGCATGTAGTATTTTCAACCTGGCAACCTTTTTTCTCTGCTACATTATTTTTGAGTGCATTAAAACTCTCCCATTGAAATAAAATCCCTATTCCTTACTTTTAGCATTCTTTCCCATTACAAACAGCATCCCATCATCCTGCTGGTGAGCAATTGTTCCCCAATTCCATCCCTGCCATGGGTTAGAGCAGGGAAGAGTGCTTCCCACTTGATTCTACTTCCTCTAACTCAACAATACCATTTATCTCAACTGAACTGCTCATAAAATTTTCTTTCTTCTCTACATCAACCACATCCTTAGTCCGTGTCCCTTCCCCCTCCAGAGAACTAACACTGGGACTCACTGTTCCTTCAACCTTATCACCAGATTCTACATGAATTTCACAGAGATCAGTTGCAGACATGGTAGAAGTGAATCCAAATTTACACTTCCTTTGACTGTGCTTTGGACTAGCAGCAGACGTTGGGAGAGTGAGGAGTATAGGAACTGCACCATATTTGGCATTTGCCACTTCATGCTGGGCTATTTCATCTACCTGAGCTTGACTCTTGGCCCTTGTAATAGCACACATACCTCCAGAAGTATCATTCATTATGGGTGATACGTCTCCTTGATCAACCCCAAGTACTGGGTCATCATTATTTAATGTGAATATAGTATATTTTGCCTGGTATCAGCATGGTGCTGTATATCATGTGTAAAAATATGTAACAAAATCATTTGCACTCTATTAACACTATGTATTTATCAATTTACCTGCCTCTGTACTGTCTAGTAAAAATATATAGTACATACTGCTAGTTTGCAATTAGGGTTAAAAAAATACCATGACAATTTAATAACATTTGAAAGATTGAATCCAATGAAACAGTGGACCTCACAGCTGGTAAACCTACCTGGCTACTAGACTGTATTGACTTTGGCCCTGATAAGAAGGAAGAGAAAAAAAGGTGCTAAAATTGTTTTCAATCAGTTATCAATAAGATGATTAAAAGTAAGATAACTTCAGTATAAAATAGCAAGACTACTGAAAATCCAACAGAAGGTTCATTTTTTTTAAATATCGTAAACTTTTGAAAATATACTGAAACTAAAGTTCTTGGTTGATTTATAAGGTTGGACAATTCATCAAAAATTTTTAACCCTCTATTCTAATTTCTTAATTATGAACCATCAATTGTTAACAATGTTAACAATTTTAAGGTGCACGACATTCCCCATCTTTTAATCGGAGGATCTGTGGATGGCTATGTTGAGATGAGAAGGGATACCAACTCCCGATGCAGCCATAAAGGATTACCAATGGATGATAACTGGTTCCTCTAATCACGATCCCACTTTTCACAGAAACTGACCTCTTTTTCCTCCCTCTCCATTTTTTTCCCAACAATAAATCCTCATTAGGTATGCCAAGCCAAGGTGTATATTCGTTGTTCCTTAGTATTATGTAGACCATATATTCTCAACAAACAAAAAAAAATCTGTGATAATGCCACCAACTCAAAACTTATTTGATACATGCTGGAATTTTGATTTTTTTGGGTGTGCATCATGTATTTGGCAGTACAAATAACCCAACTACCAGTTAAGAATTTACTCTCATTGTGTTCTGTTCAGTAGGGATTCTATTCTGCGGCCTTTTATAGTCTATTAATATTTTGATTTGTGCTCATTATAGCCGAACTACGTTGGTTGTAATGTTATTGCAGCTGTCAAGAAATAATCATTTGTTATGGCTTTTCCTTTGCAAGTTGTGCAAATTATTTTTTACAAGTGAACTTCGCCAGCTCCAAGGGCAGGGCAATTACAGTTCATTTTGTCTGGGATTAGCATGATGCTATATATCTTGTGCAGAAAAGTGTAACTTCAAAATTGTGTTCACCTTTACTAGATCATTACTCCCATCAACCATGAAATGTTTTTAAAACTGCTAGGTATTTCCTGCCATAGACTGTGAAGGGCATGAACCCAATCAGCAGCTATGGATGTTGATTCTCTTGATGCATTCCTATTCTGCAACAATTTAGCTATTATCTGTAGCCTAAAAGGTGCTGTCAGTTTACCTGGACAAATCAGATGCTGTGGATTCAGAAGCAGTGTTTTGGAATAGTGGAAACATTTATAACACATGGTTGAGCTGGTTGTCTGCAGTTAGGAAGATAGACCTCTTACAGCCATCATCAGCTGCAGAAGAGAGTTTATTTTTTATCATTTTTTGACATCAATCAAAAGAGCAGTTTGGAGGATTATGTTGAAACTTCATTAATGTAACATAGGGGCAGATCCAGCATATTATAAAAGAAGGGTTGTTGCCATACCTTTAACACACCTACACATAGTGACCAAACCATTAACCACAACCACATATGGCAGATAATGCACTAGCACCCAAAACTCAGACCATTAGCATATCACCATTAAAGTAATCAACACTGACAATTTAAAACAACTATATCATAATAAATCGTGTATCATACAAAGAGGCTTAAAAGAATATTAACTTAAAGTTTCCATAAGTACCTTAAGACTAAATTCAAGAAAGAAAATAAAAGGGGTGAAGTACGATATAATAGATTAAAGAGAAATATGCAGATATACAATTACCATCATAACTTCCTATATTTTTTTACCTTCCCCAATATTAAATACACGAACAAAATTGGCAGAATTATGTTAGAACTGTTAAAATGCTGGAATAGGCCAAACTTTTTGGAATATATTAAATAGTTTTAAAAAATATGCCAAAAAAGGTAAAATTAAGCACAAAATAAGCTGACCTGGCATAATTACTTCAGCTCACAGTTTGCAGGTCTTGCTTGGGTTGATAGCTTTCAGTTAACATAGTTTCAGTTGACAACCGAAATTTAGTATTAGTAGTAGTCTTATTAAAGCTGTGTGCTGAACTACTGGGGCTGGGCTTCATTACTGGCTCTTTTAAATAGGCTACCAGTGTTTAATCCATTAATGGTAATGAACCTAGTAATCTGACAACAGTGCAGAATACTTGCACATAACTAGATAGTCACAAAAACACCATAAAATCATTAATAAGACATGATATAATCAAAGAACACTAATTACGCATGAACACAAAAAAAAATAATCTAACAAACATATACGTATCATTAGTCTGCCTTAAATGCCAATTCCACCAACACATGACCACCTATCCTTTCTAGAAAACTTCCCCCCCCCCCCCCCCCTCCTTTACAATAGAGCTGCTCCCATTCTACCACCTGAAATTGCAATTTTGGGCAATTTCACCTGAGATGCCTACAATAAGTCATATCCAAATTAACTAATCACACCACAGCCTCCAGAACTTCTTTCCTTTCCTTTCATTTGATACCTGTCTTCACTCTGAACCTTCAAAATTGAAGAAATATATTGCAGGCACACATACAGGAAAAGAACTGATCATTAGTACTAGCAAAAAAACCCACCCTATTGGCAGTTTATAAGTCGGCCACCTGCATTAACTAACATTGCTTCATGTAACATGTAGGAATATTGACACTAAATGCATTAATCAAACAAACACGATAAATTAATAAACATGCCAATCTTTAGGTATAATTTAGGTATTCCAAGTTCTCTTCAAAATGAGTTCCCCTGCACCCTCCTAATTTTACAGAGCTAGGTGGGGTGTTGTTTATCAGCAAATTCTTTAGTAAATTTTTTTTATCCAAGTATTAATTAATCTTTTAGTGTGTACTGAACTGCCAAGAGAATAAATTTACAAAGGGATTTTCAAAACAGCTTCTCCAAGCACAGACTCAATACAATACACTTGTCCAATTAATCAGCCTGAAATGTCCTTATTTGGGGTTACTTTAACTTATCACAACCTGAATAAGTCTGATCAAAAAGTTTTTTCAACAACATTCAGTCTGCAGCCCTTGATTTCCATTCTTTTGATACCCCTCTTGACTCTGTAACTTCAAAATTGAAGGAATGGGTAGTGAGCATACATACATACAGATAAACAGCTATTCATGAGTGGATTCCTTTCATAACTCACTTCAGAGCAAGCAAGTATGATTATACTATTACAGTCAACATGTCTATCAGGGTTATGAGATAATATGTCTCGTGATCTTCTACTGTTTATAAATGTGTGTATTATTTTATCGTAAACTGCATATATCAATAATTATACATACTTGATACTATATAATTTCTCATCTATATAGTAGATGTGATTTTACTCCAATTAATTGAAGAGTGTGTGCAACTTCATGACTTCTGTAAATATCATGCAATAGCTATATGCCTAACTCTCACATGGAAGAATTATAATTATTAACCACACAAACTGTATGCAGCAAGTTGTTTTAAAAATACCACAATGCCACTTTATATTTATAAGTATCAGAGGTGAAATATTAAAACATGTGTACAAAAATTTCTTATCTTCCCTCCCCAATTGTCAGTATGTGTGATAATATTCATATAGGCTTTGGTATCAACAATACCATTGACATAATGAAGTATTGTTTGAACTATAATAAATCAACACAATGTAAAGCAAGGGGGGAAAACTACTTCTTGGTGTAAACACGCCATCTATAGCTACATAAATGAAAACAACATGATGATAAATTAGTCCATACATTGTTCAGTGTTCAATTACACATCTTGGGTTACATTAGTAGTTTTTGTATCTACCTTATGCACCTTCTTCAACAGTGAACACAGAACAACCACTTTAGGCATAAATATGCAAACAAGTGTTGTTACAGCACTCAAGATTATGGCAACCATCAGAGATGTAGCTTGGAAGATGGAACCAAATTGGATAGTTGCAAAATAGGTTGAAATAAAAGTCATCCAGATGATGCGCAGTACGCAGAGAGTGATACTTATATACTTCGCCTCATTGAAATTCTCTGGGATTTTCCTGGCAAGAAATGCATAATATGTGCTCAGGATCAGAAGAATGAAGTTGTAGCCCAGTAAGTCCACTAAATATATTACAGGTGAATCTCCACACCGTAATTCTCCACCTGTTAGCTGATATTCAATAGCAGTGGATGGATGTTGGAAGATAAGCCAAAGAGCTGATCCAATGATTTGAACTGAAATAAGAAATAGTACTGCAATTATTTGAGCAAATGGACTAATAAAACGAGGAGGTTTAATGGGATTCGGCGACTTTTGGTTGAAAATACGGTAGATCCTATTGGTTTTGACGAGTAGAGCACTAAAACAAATGGAAAAAGAGACACCAACGCCAAAACGTCTGATGGCACACACAGCTGCTGATGGCATAGCTGCAAAGAAGAATGGCATGATGGAACTAAAAAGCAGTCCTAGAAGAAGAAATGCACTGAGCTCTCTGCTGGAAGCCTTTACTACCGGGTGTTCATAAAAGATAAGGAACAGAGCAATCATGAATAAAGTTGCTATAAAACCAATCATTGTTAAAGTTAGCAAAACAATGGACATTGTATTGGCAAAATCCAGAAAATTAACTGTTATAGGGATGCACATGGTCTTGCTGGGATCTGGCATCATGCTTTCATTACAATCCTGACAGGTTAACCAACTGTCACTGATACCTCTTGAACTCTGACAAGGTGAACAACTTGTACAACACTGGCTCTCAGCTACAGGAATTGGCTGGTTCCCACCTTCACAACGGTCACTACAAATAGATTTTGGTATGTTACCTGTAGACCATTCGATGTCTGATGTTAAATTAAAAGACAGTTCATGATCCCACAAGCCAACAGTTGGTAATGCAAACTTGTCTTGAAATACTGGGCTTTCTTGCAAGTTCTTAATTATGAAAGCACCAGTTACCATTTCATCCTCGTTAAAAGAAATGATATTTGAAGAAGAACCCTGAAAGGAGATGCTGAAGAGATGTTCACGCAAAAGTTCTCCAATAATTGCTTTTCCTAAAAGTCTATCTTCCAAAATTTCATCACATAAAATGCTGTAAGAACATCTGCTCTCCACCAGGCTATGAATAGCATGAGCAAATGAGTAAACTGCATCAGTAACTAAAGTAATCTGGCTAGCCTGTTGATAATCAGCTGTGTTCAGTGTCATGCTTTCCTTTTCTATCCCGCACATTGGATCTGTGCTCAAGTTACACCCAAAGTTTGACTCCCACAACATATTAAACCAAACATTATTGGGATACATAGCAGGACTGAGTGATGTAAAATACCTGTCAAAAGAAGGATCTGCATCCGCCCGTGGTAAAACACTCAGTATCCCCCCTGGAATGCTGTAGTACTTAGATGGCAGTGAATCACCCCAGGAATCTGTTCCTATCCAAGTCAAGTTACTAAAGACATAATTACCTTGCATGTAGGACCTGTTCAAAGCTTCCATCATACCCACAGCAGCTTCCACATGTCCAAAGAGAACAGCCACAGTGGCATTTCGCACATATTCCTGGTCCATTGTAGTGATGGCTTCATTATATTCATCAGAAGTAGCAGTGACAGAAAGTGGTATCCTGGCAGCTGTGCATATTGTGTCGCTATGCATCTGCAAATGTTCAGTCAGTGCATCTATACCTCCTCTCCCATATGCATCATCTGAGTAGAGCATGAGCACAAATTTCCAGTTGAATAGTATAATCATATTTGCAATAGCTCTGGCCTGCAATGATTCTGGAGGTATAGTTCTGAAGAAATAGTCAAACCTTGATTTATCTCCGAGTTCGTCAGCCGTAGAATGGTAACTGATTTGGGGTATACTGTAGAGATGCAGTAAATTGGCAATATCAAGGGAGACATGGCTGAACTGTGCTCCAACTACACCTGACACAGCTACACCATCATTTCCATTACTAGGGAAGGTGGGATTTCTGATACTTTTTCGCACAAATTGAAAAGCCTGTTGCAGGCCATAGCTGGGATCAGAGCAGGTGTCCCTAATACTGAAAGCTAGTTTAATTTTGGGGAGCAGCTCAGTATTCTCATTAATGCAATTTATTGCATACACCATTGCTTCAACTCTCTGCACAGAGTCTTCACTTAGTTCTCCACAAGCTGTTGCAGTTGTAGTAGCATGTACAGGAAATAGTCCTCCAAGAAGAACAGTCATGCCATCATCCTTGATATTTTCGGATTCATAAACCAAATCAAATTGACAGCTACACAAAGTAACTAAATCTACAAGCAAGATAGCGATGGTGAAAATAGAGCTAGCCATTTTCAATTCTTCAGATTGATGCTTTTCCAGATTAATCTTTTAGTGCATACAAATTGAGCATTTATAAATGACTAGAAGCCATATGGAATGCCTTGGCCATCAACAGGATGTAGTTCAGATTCCTCTTACGAAGTTAGATCTCTTGGAGATTGAAGTATGTGTGTGTGCCTGCCACCTGCCTGCTTGCAAATTGTGATTATAGTATATTTTGTCTGGTATCAGCATGGTGCTGTATATCTTGTGTAAAAATATGTAGCAAAATTGTTTGCACTCTATTAACACTATGTATTTATCAATTTACCTGTATGTACTGTCTGGTACAAAATATAGTACATACTGTTAGCTTGCCATTAGGGTTGGAAATAACATCTTATAACAAACCTGGATTCCAGTATATTTTGTCTGGGACCACCAGCATGGTGCTATATATCTTGTGTAGAAGTATGTAAAAAAATGGTTTGCACTCTATTAACACAATTAATAATACATAATAATCACTTGACTGACTAAAAATACAATGTTCTGTCCTTTCATAACTTATGAGCAATCTCCCCTATGATGCCACTATGTTTTCTTGTTCATTTTCTGTAGGTCAGCTTTTGGTTTCGAATATTCCCAGACTTGGTGTCTCTAAATCTTGGTCTTTCCCCAACATTCCCCTCATCCTTAGATTGTGATCCCTGATAGCGAGACAGCCCATTGGCATTGGCATTGGCAGTCCCCGCCCTGTGTGACACTGTAAATTGATAAGGCTGAAGTGCTAGAGCCCATGTGACCACTCTTCCATGTGAATATTTCATGCTCCCAAGGTGGGTAAGGGGGTTATTATTGATCTCCACCTGAAATTTTGTATCCTGTAAGTACATTCTAAAATATTTGATACTGTACACAATCACTAATGCTTCCCGCTCTATTACCGAATACCTTTGTTATCTTGGTAAGAGTTTCTTTGAACCATAAATGATAGGATACTCCTCACTATTCTCGTTCTTTTGACTGAGCACATTCCCTAACCCAGTGGCTGAGGCATCCGTTTGAAGGATAAACTTTCACGCCCAATCTGGGATGATTAATACAGGTTCACAAGTAAGCACTTCCTTCAGTGAGTTAAAGGCACACTTGTTTTTATTTGTTAGTTCAGTCAAAGGGCAAGCTAGGATGAAGAAGTAGGGGATAAACCGTCGATAATATCAACATAGTCCCAAGAACGCCTGTATTTGCTTCTTCGTTTGAGGCCTTTCATACTTTTTCACTGCCGACACTTTGCAATCCATGGGTCTTACTTCTCCACCACCCACTATGTGGCCAAGATAGGTAAATGTACTCAGAGCAAAGTTGCATTTTTTTTCTTTAATTCTGAGTCCCACTTGTTGTAGTTGATTAAATACCTTGGTTAAACATTTTACATGTTCTTCCCAAGTATCACTACGGATCAAAAAATCATCTGGGTAGGCAGTAGCAAACCCATGAAGATCTTGCAAAATATGGTCCATCAACTGCTGGAAGGTTGAGGGTGCTGACACTAATCCAAATGGCATGGAAACGAATTTATACTTTCTATATGAAGTAATAAAAGCTGTTTTCAATTTACTATCATTTTCCATAGGAACCTGGTGATACCCTTTGGTAAGATCAAGGGTGATGTATTTTGCCTTTCCAATGTCATTTATCAATTCTTCAATATGGGGAAAAGGTTATGGGTCACCTAGGGTTACTGCATTAAGTTTTGATAGTCCACACACAAATGAGTAGTTCCATCTTTTTTAGGTACCAGTACAATAGGTACTGCCCAGGGACTCTTTGAAGGTTCAATGATACCTTATTTTAATAATGTTTGATTTTCTTCTCTTAGGAAATCTTGTGCTGTGTGTGCCAGTCAATAAGGTGGTAATCTAATTGGGGGTGAATCCCCAGTAGGAATGTCATGATGCACCAGACACATCCTCCCAAGTATGTCCTGGATGATATCCTTGTAGTCTTCCTTCAAATGTGTGAGTTGAGTGTTTTGCATGAGAGAGAGTGCATTTGACTTTGCTTATTCAAATCTAACAGGTCCTCTACTTCCCGATCCTCAGCCAGGAAAACTGCAGGAGCTGGTGAGGCCCAAGACTTCACCCCATTTGTGTAGAATGCTTAGTAGCATTCCCACTAGATCCTGTGTCTACCTGGTAAGTAACCTCAGTGATTTTCTTCGTAATTATGAGGGACCCTGCTACTCATTAAGCAATTTGTTCTTTTTGGTCGGTCTAAACGCTATGACAAATATCACCCACTTCAAACTTCCTTATTACCACTTTTCTACAATGGTAATGTTTCTGACTTCTCTTTTCTCTCTCCATTTTGTTGGGCAATATCTCTGACAACTTCTATATTCCCTTTCATCACTCATATGTATTCAGTTACATTCACCTCACTCTGTATTTCCTTTCCCTTCCAGAATCTCACTAACTCATCTAGTGGCATCCTCATTTCTCTACTAAAGAGGAGTTGGTATGGGGAAAAACCAGTTGTGGCATGCTTCATCCCACAATATGCCCACAACACAAAAGGTAAACATTTGTCCTCCTCAACCTTAGTATTCTGTGTGAGCTTCCTTAATAATCTTTTTAGAGTTGAATTAAAATGCTCCACCATGCTATCCATTACCGGATGGTATGGGGAAGTCCATATCTGATGCACCCCTGTGGTTTGGCAAAACTGCTTGACCACTTTAGAAATGAAATTAGTTCCATTTTCTGTCAACAGTTCCTGGGGTATTCCAACCCTTGCAGACAAATAAATTATGCAGTTCACTACAGAGTCGGCTTCATTATTTTTTAAGCAATAAGCTTCTGGCCACTTAGTAGCATAGTCCATTGCCATCAAAATGTATTTATTCCCATCCTTTGTTCTTGCTAAGGGACCAAAAATATCCATCATTATGCGTAGGAATGGGTTGGCAATTATGGGTAAGGAATGTAATGGGCTTCTGGTAACCACAGCCAGTGTCACAGGAAATTTGATCGCTAGGAAATCTGGTCGCTGAGTGTCCAGATTTCCTAGGAAATAAAGACGCTCCTAGGAAATTTGGATGCTAAAAAAAATGGATGAGTAACAGTACAGCAAGCTGTTAAACTAGTTAAGAACTTGAGAATTCCCCCAAGGTTTGGAAAAAGAAAGCAACCAAGATGTTCTGAGGAAGAAAATGATATTGCTAAAAATGGCACTCTGTTCTTCAGAGTAGAAATGTGGCTAGTTGGAATATTATTGGAGTTGACTTAGAAAAATTATCAGCTGTTATCAAAAGTGAAGTCAGAGAAATCTTGTGGACCTATTTTTATGTATTTTTGTTCCCTCTTCCCCATGCACATATCATTTACTGTGCCCCAGTGCTTCTTGCTCACACACCCAGCATATCACTACATTCTAATTATATTGCTATCTCTAACTTGTGATTCACTACTTCTTATGATCTCCTTTCCTTTCCCCTTACTTCCAACCATTTAATTATTTTATAAATATTTATGCAGTTAGTATATTGACCTAGCTGACCTTCAGTTACTCAAATCTTGTCCACCCCACTGTACCTCAGAATACATATGCAAACTTATGCTACTGAGAAGCAATAAAAAAAGAAAGATAGAAAAAATGAATGAATAAAAAATACACATATAGTCTTCTGATGGAATCTGTTAAACACATTCATGATGAGGAAGGAAAGCTATTTGAAGTGAGTAGAGCTTTTATGTAATGTGGTGCAGTGTTATTGAGCATAAAGTGATTTTATAATGCTTGAAAATCAAGAATGTTGCGGGTTAAATTTATGTAGGTCCAACCCCAATATGGAAAGGATTTCTTACAAAGTCCAATAAGGATATTGTTATTTCTTTGCATGCTGCTTATTCTCTTCTGCTGATTCTCTCAGTGCTGCAAGCAGAATGTACACTTTTGTTCTTTGAGGTTTGTGTAGATTCACAGCATGTGGGCCCAAAACTAATAATTTTAAACTAAGGTTTATGCTAAACTCCAATAATGATATTGCTACCACATACACTTTTGTACTTGAGGTTTTCTTCCTCCTAGCATACACCAGAATGTAATTCTTTTGTTTTCTCTTCAAGAGAGTTGTGTACAGATATATATCCTACACAGTACACATATGTTTAAAAATTTATTGCATGATGATTTAAGTCTAAATGGAATAAAAATCTGTGTTCAATAGAGTTAAATGATGTTAGAAACTGTCAATATTTTCTAAAACAATAAAATGTTCAGATTCAACAGTAAGTTGCTGTTTTGAGTAGTACATTTTCACTTTGAATAGAGCAGAAACATACACTTCATAAAATATACTTAATCCTATTCTGGCAAATGTATTAAGGGGGACTTTAGCAAAAGAAAAAACTTATAATTTTTGGGGATACTTCAAATTGTTGTTTCATTTGTCTACTAGCTATTTCCTGATTTTTTTATACTGATATTGTCCAATGAATTCAATTGACTCTTTTAAATTTCCCTGATTTATTTACATATTTCAATGTTGAGATTTTTTTTGGGCTAATAACAAACAAACCATGATTTTTGGACTATTATTCTGACATTTCCTGACAATAAATGTTAACATTTATTAACCCATAAATTTAACATAGTTCATTAAAAACATTTTCTTTTTGTTGTTTGAAAAAAAATCTTTTTTTTATATTAAAGCTCTTGCAGACCCATGCACATCTAATTTTCTTGTGCTGTATGTAATTGTGGTGGTTATAAATATGAGCTACAGTTTTAGTTTGAAAAGAAACCCACAAAAAAAAATAATAAAAAAAATAACCCTAAATAAAAAATATATCAATAAAGTGCTATAGGATGCTAGAAACCAATTATGTGCTCTTGCTGATAATGAACTTTTGATCTTGAGTACAAAAATATGGTTGAGATTGTGGTTCCAATGAACTGGATCTTCTAAAAATTGTGCTTGTGGAGATATTCAACATATTATCTGAAAATACATAAAAACAATCCAAACTTATAACAACTCACACAAAAAAGTGACAACAAAAAAAAAACAAACAGCCAATTTGAAGAAAAAATTATGGGAAATTTAAAATATACCCTGCTTAGTGTTAGTTTAGTCACTAAGAAATCTGGACGCTAGTGACCCAATTTCCTAGGAAATTTGGACACAGCAACTAAATTTCCTAGTGACTAAACTTCCTGAGACACTAGCTTAGCTCTCTGACACACAGGATATAACTTACAAAGTTCTTTAATGTCTGACACAATGCCAGGCCAATCCATTCTGCGTACTGCCACTAATGTCCTCTACAGCCTGAAGTGTCCAGCTATCACCTAGATGTTGGCCAACTGTAAAACTTACACGAGAACCGCTTTGGGAACTATGATCAGATCCTTACCCTGCATGTGATAGGGCTTCCTCATCAGAATCTTCTTCTTCCAGAAATAGGGGCTGTTCTTCTGGCCAGCCTTTACTCCAATCTTTTCCATGGAGGAGTTTGTCAACTGTTCTTCTTTCAACTGCTTCGATGAGAGTGTCAAAAATATTCTGTTCACTCATCAGTGCACTTGTAGACCCAGTACTTGTTCTGGCTCCGCCACACTCTCTTGTGGTGATTCATGACCAGGGTCATTTTCTTCTTCTAAATCATCCTCATTTTCTTTCTCAGTCCAGGGAGGAATCCTGATTTTGTTCTTGAGAGATGGATTTGGCTCTTTTCTTTGAATCACTCCCTCTCCTGCTGCTCCATCTTCAGGGCAACCTTCAGCTTCACACCCACTGCCACTGGGCTCCAGGGTGTGGATGATTGGTTCATCCAATGGTTTGTTGGGTGGCACTTTCCTCCTCTTGTTGAGCTCAAATCCTCTCCTGCCCCCTTGTCTTGCCAAAGCAAACTCAGTGGTGGTGGGTGGAATACCATCACTCTTTATTGTGATGGGTTCAGTCTCTCAGGTTTCTGCCTTCATGGCCTCCCTGAGGTATCTTCGAAACTGGGGTTATATCATGACCTAGTATCACCTCTGTCTTGATGTGTTTTGATACCCCTACTGCCATTTCTATCTCTTTACCCCCTTCACTTTCAGCACTACCCTGGCTGCTGGGAACTCGTGCTGAGGGCACTTGCAGTATTTTATGCAATTTTCCACTGGCAAGTAGTCAGATTACAAGATACACCTTGGATGCACATTGGATTTGGTGCTACCACAGGTGTACCATTTATTTTTATAGGCTTAGTCCAAGCAGGTAAGCTCTCATATTTTCCCTTCATCATGCAGCAATTCACCCCCTCCATTTGGACTCAGCTCTTCTTATGTGCCCCAATTTCCCACAAAGATTTGACTTGCTTGTCATTAGAGCTCAACAAAAGGCCTATCCACATTAGAGGAATGATCTTGAGCTGTAAATCAAAGCTAGAGTGTAAATTTCATCTCTTTTGTTGATTATATTAAATGATCAACTACAACAACAAAAAGAAGTTTTCTTGGAAAACCATAAAGGGGGGGGGTGTTAGAAACTCCACAACTCACCACCAACCTACCACTCCCCCCCCCCCCCCCCCCCCCCCACCTCTGGATCTGCCCTGGTTACAATACAATAACTGTTGATCATTCATCCATTTTCATAGTATATGATGAAATTTGGTAATATTATTGTATAATATTCTTCAGTATATTAGGTAAAAATTAGAAGCATAATAGGGAGACTTAAAGAACATTGGAACATAGCATCATAGGTTGGAATACAATGTTTGAGCAAACCTTAGCTGATTATGGTATATTTTGTCTGGGATCAGCATGGTGCTACATATCTTCTATAGAAACATGTAACCTCAAAATTGCTTACAATTCTACTAACACAATGTATTTACTAATTTACCTACCTGTGTACTGTCTGGTACCAATATCTAGTACATACTGCTGGCCTGCCATTAAGGTTGGGAATGCCATGTTCGAACAAACATTAATTACTGTACTGATGCTAGTGTTGAAACAATGATTCACCCCTGAATTATTGACTTACATTTGGTCACAATGATTCACCTCTGAACTACTGACTCATTTGATTCATGCTGGAATTTTGATTTATTTTTGTGTATCACATGTTTGGCAGTACATATAACCTAACTACCAGTTAAGAACTTACTGTCATTGTGTTCTGGTCAGTAGGGATTCTATACTGTGGTCCCTCATAGTCTTTTAGTAATTTTGATTTGTGTCCTCATTATTGCCGAACTATCTTTGTTGTAATGTTTACTGCAGCTGTCAAAAAATAATCATTGTTATGGCTTTTCCTTTGCAAGTTGGGCAAATTATTTCTGACAAGTGAACTTCGCCAGCTCCAAGGGCAGGACAATTACAGTTCATTTTATCTGGGATTAGCATGATACTATATATCTTGTGCAGAAATATGTAACTTCAAAATTGTGTTCACCTTTACTAGATCATCACTTCCATCAACCATGAAATGTTTTTAAACTGCTAGGTATTTCCTGCTGTATAGTGTGAAGGGCATGAACCCAATCAGCAGCTATGGATGTTGATTCTCTTGATGCATTCCTATTATGCAACTATCTAGCTATTATCTGTAGCCTAAAAGGTGCTGTCAGTTTACCTGGACAAATCAGATGCTGTGGATTCAGAAGCAGTGTTTTGGAATAGTGGAAACATTTATAACACATGGTTGAGCTGGTCATCTGCAGTTAGGAAGATAGACCACTTATAGCCATCATCAGCTGCAGAAGAGAGTTTATTTTTTATCATTTTTTGACATCAATCAAAAGAGCAGTTTGGAGGATTATGTTGAGACTTCATTAATGTAACATAGGGGCAGATCCAGCATATTATAAAAGAAGGATTGTTGCCATACCTTTAACACACCTACACATAGTGACCAAACCATTAACAACAACCACATATGGCAGATAATACACTAGCACCCAAAACTCAGATCATTAGCATATCACCATTAAAATAATTAATGCAATTATATCATAATAAATCATGTATCAAACAAAGAGGCTTAAAAGAATATTAACTTAAAGTTTCCATAAGTACCTCAAGACTAAATTCAAGAAAGAAAATAAAAGGGGTGAAGTACAATATAATGGATTAAAGGGAAATATACAGATATAGAATTACCATCATAACTTCCTATATTTTTTTACCTTCCCCAATATTAAATACACGAACAAAATTGGCAGAATTATGTTAGAATTGTTAAAATGCTGGAATAGGCCAAACTTTTTGGAATATATTAAATAGTTTAAAAAAATATGCCAAAAAAGATAAAATTAAGCACAAAATAAGCTGACCTGGCATAATTACTTCAGCTAGCTTTCAGTTAACAGAGTTTCAGTTGACAACCGAAATTTAGTATTAGTAGTAGTAGCTGCACTTGACAGTTTTGTTAAAGCTGTGTGCTGAAATACTGGGGCTGGGCTTCAGAACTGGCTACCAGTGTTCAATCCATTAATGATAATGAACTTAGTGATCTGATAACAGTGCAGAATACTTGCACATAGCTATATAGTCACAAAAACACCATAAAATCATTAATAAGACATGATATAATCAAAGAACACTAATTACGCATGAACACTAAAAAAAAATTAATAATCTAACAAACATATACATATCATTAGTCTGCCTGAAATGGCCATTCCACCAGCACATGACCACCTATCCTTTCTAGAAAACTTTGTAAAAAAAATCCCCCCCCCCCCCTCCCCTCCTTTACAATAGAGCTGCTCCCATTCTACAACCTGAAATTGCAATTTTGGGCAATTTCACCTGAGATGCCTACAATAAGTCATATCCAAATTAACCAATCACACCACAGCCTTCAGAGCTTCTTTCCTTTCCTTTCATTTGATACCTGTCTTCACTCTGAACCTTCAAAATTGAAGAAATATATTGCAGGCACACATACAGGAAAGAACTGATCACTAGCACTAGCAGAAAACCTGCCCTATTGGCAGTTTATAAGTCGGCCACCTGCAGTAATTAACATTGCTTCATGTAACATGTAGGAATTATTGACACTAAACTCATTAATCATACAAACATGATACAATTAATAATCATGCCAGCATTTATGTATAGTTTAGGTATTCCAAGTAACTAAACCACACCCATTGACAAAACCACACCCATGATCACCAATTTGAACGAAACTTTAGCCAGGACATGAAGTGAGGTGACCTACTTAATACCTGAAAATTTCGTTAAGATCCCTCTGGTGGTTTGGGAGGAGTTAGAGTTGCACAGACAGACAGACAGACAGACAGACAGACAGACAGACAGACAGACAGACAGACAGACAGACAGACAGACAGACAGACAGACAGACAGACAGACAGACAGACAGACAGACAGACAGACAGACAGACAGACAGACAGACAGACAGGCAGACAGACAGACAGACAGACAGACAGTTTGGCTTACCAGGCTTAAATTTTCAGTAGGTGAAGGGGGTTACTGTGGGGTGGCTTCAGTGAGTTATGTGGAGATCAGATTAAAACTCTGACCATGGGGCTATTTTTGCATCCAGAATATTTTAAGAGTTTCTATAAGGCCATACCCCTTCCTGCGTTCTTGTCAGACCAAAACAAGACAGGTCCCGAACTAAGACCTATGGCAAAAATTACTATTATATTTATAAAATGTTTTAGACCAGGAAAAATAATTATTTAGAACACTTAAGGTGCATTTAAGGTTATGGTAGATTTATAATAATAAGTACTTAGTTGTAACCACAGGGTTTCCTTCCAGTAGAATCACTTAACTGCAATCAATTAGTTGTAACAACAAACACTGGTGTTTCCTAACAGTAAACAGTGAGTTAAAAATTCATTCTGGAGCAAAACTTGTGGATGCATGCTTCCCCACCATTACAAGTGTTCCTAGACCTGTGTGCCATAGGTAAAGAGCCAAAAATGGTACTTATGCCAAATTACTATAATTCTCTATTTGTTTGTTTGTTTGTTCGGTAACTACCTCCAGAGGAAATTCTGCCTGTTTTTATTTCCTTTTAAATTTCCTGGTTGTGGTCACAACTCTATGCCTGAGTAAATCACCCATTTACTATAAACCACAATTGTGAAAACACAGAGTTCAGCAAACTGTGCTTGAACCACTTCCAGCTTTTCTTTACTTCTTTTTTAGCCCTGTAGGCCCAAGCATCTGAGATGAGATAGCAAACAGATATGCTAATATATGGCACTACTGTACTAGAGTGGTCCCTAATGGTAGAGATCATCTCTGTTGAAAACACAAAAGGTGCTGAACACCCACACCCTATTAAACGCCTGGGCTAGCATACTATTCACATACTCCTAGGACTACAACCAGGGTTGGCTAGGGCTATATGAATACATTTAAAGAAATGCAGTATTCTTAAAAAATAGCCCTAGCATACACTGAGTATATCATGAATATATTCACATTTGAGTTAATCTTTTTTGTTCATAGTTTACCAGTTGTTTTATTTCATTGTCATTTGTGACCCTCTAATACAGTTGTACCCAATTATATTAAGAAGGGGGGGGGGAGGTGTTGTCTCCATCACTAGGATGGGTACTTTTCTATTAAGAATAAATATTAAAACTTATCCAATGAAGAGTTCATCTTCTATACTATTTTATCCTTGAAATTGTACTTGCTAAATTTTTTCTTACTTTCAAAGGTAGCAACCTTTGAGATGCTGTTAAAAATTATGTAAGTCCAAAATAAATTCGTTTTTTCTATTAAATTTTTCTTGAAGAATATCACTAGCAATAGCCATCAGACAATGGAACCAGGTAATGATAACTGGAAACTTCTAATGCCCTCTTGTTAGGATTCCACTTACGTGAAATGATATCCGTGAACCCCAACCATACCGGACTTTCTGTCCCTCCGATCCTTACCCAGCATAGCGATAGGTAAAGGGTGATCTACTCAGGACTAACCAGTTCTCTTTACTTGATTTTTAGTTTAGTATGGACGAACTCTGGAGACTCCTGGCGCTGTCTTTGGCCATGTTTGTGGGCTGTTACTTGGCTGGATCTATCCCCCTGGTCCTATCTTTATCAGAGGTGATTCTAATTAACTGCACTTTAGAATCTATGCACTGCAAAGACTGTAGCTATAGCCTTACTATCTTATTATGGCATGGGTTATTTTATAGGGTGTTCTTCGAAAAGTGACGACGTTTGGAGCTGGTCTTTTAATTGGTACAGCTCTCATCGTCATAATCCCTGAAGGCATGGAGTGCTTATTTGGCAATGGTGTGTGTTATTTCCTTTTGTCATTCCTTTTGTGATAATAGAAACAAAGTACATAGAAATTGTATAACTGAATACAAATTGATGCTCAAGAATTGATATACACTCTGATGTCGCATTATTGATACAGCACTGCACACATCAAAACATGAACCATTTCTTAATATTGATTTCCTTAGATTCCTAAGAAATCTTAATTTGCTTTCCCACAGGATAGGTTTTATACTGGGCTTTCTTAGCTCAGCACCTCAGATTGACCGAATACTGAATATACAATGTTTGTATTATATCATAGCCTTAGGTACTCACCATCACCAGGTGCATGTGGACATGCCCATTGTAAAGATGGACGATATGGTCAACGATGTTGAGCTGGAGCAGCGTCTGCAGCCCCCTGACCTGAATAATGACCCCGCCCAGCATCCTGTCCAACAGGAACCAGCGGCCCAGGACAAGCAACAGAACAAGTTGAAAGGTCATGACCAAGTTATGAGGGGAGAAGGAGGGGATGTTGTCCCCCATATGGTGGGATTGGGGGAGAACAGGGAGGACCAGCTAGGCGATGAAAACATGGCCGCAGAGTATACCACCGACCAACTGCAGTTCTTCATGGGTCTGTCACTGATCACTGGATTTGTATTCATGATGGTCATCGATCAATGGAGTGGGGGACATAGCCACACCCATATACCTGGTGAGAGGTATCTAAGAATTTGTGCATTCAATTTGTATTTTCTGTATATTTTTATCTTAGAAATGCATTGGGCCCACAAACTTGAATTTGCTCTTGAAACGGTTTGACTATGAACTTTAAATTACATTCCTAATTGAAACATTCCTTCAAACCTACATTGAAGGGTGAACCTTGAAGGAAAAGAAATAGACTGTATTGGAGGGTGGGGAAGTATGTAGTTATTCTGTGCTAAGTCATAGTGCTCTTAAGGTAATCAAATTACTACCATAAAGTAAATTTTTGGCATGTTCCTTGGATTAATTCTGTGGATGGTTCATTGTCTAAAAATAGATCACTAAACCTGATTGTATTGGTTTGCGTATGTACTAATAGTGGTCAGTAGATTAGCTCAGTGAAGCTCCTTTTTGGAGCATACACATCATGAATTTGAAGATATGATGCTACTCATAGCACAGATGGTGGGAGATATGCTCTTTTTTTATGTTTTTAGCATCTGAAGTAGTCCCTGGATGATCAGATGATAGCAGTTTTGACAACTGTGAATATCTTCTTCACTAGTCATGATAGAAAAACAATAGCTAATGATGTAACGAGAACATACAAACCATACACTAATTAATTAATTAACTCGACTTCATATGCACACAGACACTATCTTTTGCAAAATTTCAAGGGTTCTTGTTTGTTGTTTTCTCACATGATGTTGTGAATCAATGCTCCCCCCATGTGATACAGACCACATAGTGGCTGACCACATGGAAGGGTTGAACAGATCCCATTCCAATAGGGGACTTGCATGATTACATCAGATATTACCTGCCACACCTACTTATGGCTATGGTATCAGTGAATTTCCAGCACCATAGAAAATGTGTTGGCATTCATGACTGGCAATGATGTTTTGAGTACTGCAACTGAAAAGTAGCTTGTGCTTTCACCATATTACATGAATTGAAGGTTATAAAATTTCCTGCATGCTGATAGCAAATTCAAAAATATTTAAAGCTTTGCTTGTGGATAAAATGGTTCATAAAAGTGAAAAGGAAAAAAGGTTAATGGTGACATTTCAAATGAGTTCGCTAGCTAGTTCTAGGAACTCATTGGTCGGCGCTAGTAGCAGCAAGTGCAGATGGTTGCCAAATATGATGTGTGCCCAAACTAGCTGCTAATTTTATTCAAAATACTTTTTAGGCAACGCCTCATATCCAAGAATTTCTGTATTGCCACAAGTGCTTCCCGACAGAATTCTGAGAAATATTGCAGCTATTCTGGGCCAAGATTAACTCTGGCAACTGTCTGCCACTTAACTTTACTTCCACTTGCCAATGAGTTCTGAGAACTAGCAGCAATTTGAATGGTGTGGTCATCTAACTAATCTTTCCTTCACTTTCACCTCCATTTCTCCACAATTATACATCAGACTATTTTGGAATTTGCTATCTGCACGAAGGTAAATTTATAAAGTTTCTATGCCTATAGTAGGGTGAAAGCACAAGTTATTTCGTAGTTGCAGTTTTCAAAAATGGTGTTGCCAGTCATGAAAGCTAATTCTTTTTCTATAGTGCTGGAAATTCACTGATACCATAAGTAGGTGTGGGAGGTTGTATGTGATGCTATCATGTAAGTCCCGTATTCACAAGGAACTGTAGAAATAAGTCAAACCTAAAAACTGACTGTCTTTAAATTATAGACAAGCTTGTGACCCTGAAGTATGGACTCATGACATTAAAATATGAACTTTTGAACTTGTACTAGGTGGGAGAAAACCAGCACAGGTGTAGGATTGCATCTGTGTGCAGGTATATGATTATGTTGAGCATCTGTGGGGACTAGATATGTAGAGGCCAGCACATGAAATTGAGCATTACGATGTTCCAAATCACTTCTTAATGATGTATGCAACTTTTAATTGAGTTGCACACAGGCATAGACTTCTAAAAATATTGCTTTTGAAGGGAAAAAATCTCAGCAATTTTTTTCTTCTCATTTTTCTCCTCCCAGTTATTTTTTCTTCTTTTGAATTAGAATCAAAATGAAGTGATAATTACTGGAAACTGAATTTATGCGAAGTGGAGTACACTGAATCAATATTGAAGAAGGTTCTGTGAAGATGGAGAGAGTGATATTGTGCACAACTTTGTTTGTATGTTGCTTGGATTGACATGAATGTCTATTATACTTTACTCAGCAGACAGTGAGCCTGGTCGGCACAGGAGGAAGAACATGACTGCTACCATAGGATTGGTGGTCCATGCAGCTGGTGAGCAACTTAACTGTGAGGTGTGTGTAAGCTTTGTTCCAGGCAGTAGAAGAGGGTACTCGTTATATAGTGGCTCCGACTAATGGGATAGTCCCAATGCTGGAATACTTGGGATTGGCCAATCTGCATAGCACCTTCAGGCTGGCGAATGTGGATCTAGTCTATATGGGTGCTCTCTAGTCTGGAGAGAACTAGAGCTATTGTGATATACAATGCAATTATAAGAGTTTAGTAACTCCAATTAGGAGACAATGTAGGTCTTTGTCTCGTGTTATCATTGTTGTGAGGACAAATTAATGGCAATATTCGTTTGAATGATTATGCTCGGTTACATTAGTGGATCAGTTCTACATATTTATCATTTACACAACACACTGTACACACGAACGCATGTACACACACACACACACACACACACACACACACACACACACACACACACACACACACACACACACACACACACACACACACACACACACACACACACAGCTGATGGACTGGCTCTGGGAGCAGCTGCAGGTCTCTCCAAAGCTGATGTGGAGTTGATCATCTTTGTGGCCATCATGCTGCACAAAGCTCCAGCTGCTTTTGGTTTCACCTCCTTCCTCATTCATGAGGTCAGTGTTAATTCAATCAGTAACATGCACTCTCCAAATATGTTAGTGAAGCAGTCAACTAGAGTGGTCTTACAGGGTTGCTACATGCAGGGGAGAGAAACAGTGGTATGGGAGTTTTCCACTCAAAGCATTATTTCTAGACCTTGTACTTGATCTACTTATAAATAGGTGATCCGTGTGTGTATGTACGTGTGTATGCATGAGTTGTTTTCACTGCCAAACCACCGGACCAATCAGGCTGAAATTTGGTATGTGGTGTCCAAGTACTCAGGTGAGCACTATTAACCATGTGTGGATATATGGCAATGGGTGTCGTTTCATAATTGCTGAACCCACAATAGTTATTGGGGCTGCCCAAAGCTAATTAAAGGACCAATGAATCATGCTGTTATTGGTCATGTGGTCTCCAAGTACTCGGATAAGCATTATTAACTGCATGTGGGTGTGACCATAGGTGTGGTTTTGTCATGGCCACACACACTAGTTGTTTTCACTGATAAGAACCAATTGCACTGAAACTTGGTATGTGGTCTCCATGCGACCACAAGAGTATTCATACCTGTGAGTGTGTTTAGCCACACCCATGACATTAATGGAGACAGTCAGATTAGTCCAGAAGAGCAATCAGGTGGATCAAGATTTAATTGAGCCCCCATAGTAAACACAGCCACACCCACAGGAGAGTAACACAGTCCCGGCCACATACTGGACCAATCAGGATGAAGACATGACCCTGACAATTTGAGCCTGTTAGGCCCAATCATCTGGAAATAGTTACCAAACCAACAAACAAACTGAGAATTAAAATAACTAATCTATATATGTGTGTGTGTGTGTATATATATATATATTTCTCCAACTCCTCCTCCTGCAGTTTTGGGAGGAGCCTCACTAAACTTGGTAGGCTTTCATTTGGGATCAGTTTACCACCATGGCGCCCTTGGTTTTTCTCAATTGGCCCCACATGGCCTGTTATAGCCTAAGTCCCCATCTGGGGGTTATACTCATCTCATTGTGTGGGGAGGAGCTTCACCAAATTTGGTGGGCTGCCATTTGGGACCAAGATGTCCATTAAGACACACTCAGTTTTTCGAAATTAGGACTGCATGGCCTGCTATAGGGCCAGCCCCCTTGTGGGGGTAGAAAGAGGAAAAACATTTACCATTATGTTCTGACTAATAAAAGGAGGATGAGAGATCTTATATGGTTTATTACAAACAATACGATAAATTATATTGGTTCTTCTTTCCTCGGGGGGGGGGGGGGGGGGGGGGGGGGGGGGGGCAAGGGCTCAATTTTTGATCCCCGAATATTTTGTTGTTGTTAGGGAGGAAGTGCTCTATTCCCATCCACTTTAGAAGTTTTTTTTTTCATGATACATTTCTAGTAGTACTATATATATATATATATGTGTGTGTTTGGTAAAAGATCTCCTTTCTTTTTAGTACTGTGGTTGGTAAAAGATCCCCTAATCACTTATATAAAGTGCCTGTGACTCCAATATCAACAAATAGATATACACCTATAATAAGAAGAAAGAAAGAGGAAAGAGAAAAATATATTTAATGAAGAAAGGGCGGGGGATTGGGAGAGCAGTGCAAACTTATTTCTAATGAGCAAAGTGAGTGAGGAGGAGAAGGGATCCATCCATACACATTGGGGAAAGGAGGTTGTTGGTGCTATAATGATGTAATCCACATGTATGAATATACATGGCCAGAGAGCATTGCAACTAACTCATCACATCACTGGCATAGTCACACTTGTAAGTCACTGATAAAACTTCTCTGCTAATTGTCTATCCATGTTATAGTCTGCCTGTATATGAGCTCTTCAGTCACCTTGTGGTGAATATAGCAGTTATCAGTTCCTCTTGTGTAAAATCACACATGAATAGGTCCCTAAACCTATTTAGGATGGATTGATTATCTTCCTGTTACGGACTGTTAACCTAATAACTTAGTTACAAGCAGTGATAGCAAAAGCTCTTCTCTTATTTTTATTTGTGTGTGTGTGTTTTCAGATTCTGTCTGTCCCCTTTCTTATTTACAATTATGTAATTGAATTACATTTGCCACCGGAAATGAGGTTTACAAACGGGAGGACCAGTACCAGCTAAAAGTGACTGCAATCAAATTTTTGCGTGATAAGGTATTTGAAGCTTTCCCGCCAAACCGCCAAGCACTGAAAAGAACTCCAATGAAATCTTCCAAGTTCTCCCTAGTTCTCCGTCTTTTTTTTTTTTTTTTTTTTTTTTTTTTTTTTTTTTTTTTTTTTTTTAATAATTCTTTGAAGAACCTAGGTCAATACTTGCGTAAGTTGTAGTGTAGTTGTGTCCCCTTTAGGGATACAATAAGTAACTGGGGATTTGCTATGGTTCTATTGCTGGTCCTTACTACCAGGGCTCATAATAGACAGATACTCTAATCTGGGGATTTGCTATAGTTCTATTGCTAGTCCTTACTACCAGGGCTCATAATAGACAGATACTTTAATCTGATGGCTTAATCTTGCAACATGATTAAATACAAAACCTCTGTTATGATAAAAGGATATCTGTGTTAAGAATTTAGCAAAGGGTCAAGAAAATGACTGCAACTCCAAAGATTTCAATATCATTCATAAAAATGAAATTGGAAAGATGCTTTGTAGATGAATGAAACTATATATTGTGGAGAGGGTCAGAATTTGTTTAATTTGTTGTTGTTTTGTTTTGGAAAAAAAAGAAGAAAGGATGCTTAAACAAAAGATGATATATCTGATGGATTGTGTGAGGCAACTGGTATATACCAAGTGTCTCAGTAACATTCATAGAGAGTTCTTGACTAGCGATTAAAAGTTTTTATCATTGATAAAAGTGTCACACCACTTCAAGGATTAAAATAAATACAAACTCCTTCATTAATGAAGCAATATGAAGAGTGGTACATTTATTACTGAGAAGGGAAAGACAGATGGAATCTTAAATGGAGTCCGGTTCTGTATGTAGGAACTTCTTCATATTATTGAGTTCTCCTACAACAAAGGCAGTAAATGATTCATATATAAACACGACATTATTGAATAATGTGGAGAAAATTTTGTAGGCACATGGTGGACATTAAAAATGACTATTTTGACAAAGACAGACTAGAAAATATGGTAGATGAAATACTTATTGAACATGATGCAGATGAGGATGCTGACAGACATTTAATTGACATGGCACTACAATTATCACAACAAAGTGAAGCTAACAACAGAACCAAATACAACTACAAACTCTCAACACAACTTGACAGATACAATAGAAAACATGGACCCAAACTTTCTCAATATTCCCAATTCTTCACACCCAAATTCTTCCACCATCCACCACAGCAATCTTCAATGCAGTGTACATAAAAATTGCTCAGCATTTCCCAATTATACACCCTCAATGCAGTAAGAAATGTTACCTGGCAATTCTACATCATAACACTCTCAACCTTCTCAGCAATTTCAATGCATTGCACACTTTTCCAAGAAATTCCATGACAATGCTCTCCAACCATCTCAGCAATCTTCAACACAATGAAGTTTCCTCAACAGTTCTATATCACAATGCCCTCCCCCCCCCCCCCCCCCCCCCCCCACCTTCCCTATGTTCCACAGTTGTCTTCAATGCAGTGAACATGCTACCTCAGCAGTTTCACATCACAACTAAGCTTCAATCAATGTCATCCCAGCAATTCTATAGCACAATACCCCTCCACTTTCCATGGTTCTCTTCAATGCAATGAACACAATCTTACCCCATAAATTCAACATGAAAGTTTTAGTCTGTTATGTCTGCCATCAGGAGTGTGCCATGTGAGCTCCCAACAGAATTGATGCTTTGTCACAGCTAAAGCTATTAATATCTATCTAAATAACTTCTGCATTAATTCTTTGTTACATAATAATATCTAGCTAAATATTTGCTTTGTGCTTCCCTATCTATTGAATGAACCTGATTTTACAGCACTAGCTAAATGCTAATTGTCACACATCAGTTCTTCTCAGAATTTCTGCTTCCCGCCATTAGGCAAAGGACGATAGTCCAGCTACATTCCTTTGGTGTGAAGAATGCCTCTACTTTCCTTATGAACTATACAGCTAAATGCTGATTCCTTCTTCGCAAAGTTTCAGGAGTAACATAGGAAAAAAACACCACTACAGGCGGAGTTGGATGATATCTGAAATATTGGATATAAGTAAATATTGAGACTTTTGTAGCGATTTTTTGAACAGCAAAGTCAATGCAAACGGATTATAGTTATTATAATTGTTTGAATGGTACAATTACCCAACAAACCATACTATGTAAACACTCAATCACTCTAAAAAAAATTTACCTTAAATGAAGTCAGCAAAACTGTGAACCATGTGGGCCCAGTACAACAGATAAACTATGAATGTGGCATTCCATCCTCGGGTGGCTTCTATATTACCTGTTCGTATTTAGAAGTAGCCGCTAGTTCACTTCTAGGATAGATAGCCAACACACAGCAAATGGGTGAAAGTGAAATTATTTTAAACCAAAAAAATAAATAAATAAACTACTGAAGATCCATTTTATTATATAATACTTACATGAAAGTTTCTTTAATGTACATAAAGTTTTCTTATGGAAATTGTCGGCCATTCCATGATTTGGTTAGTGCATAACTGTGGTTCTTGTTGTGGTGGTGTGAGGGTCATCTGTGTATGTATGTATGTATGTATGTATGTATGTATGTATGTATGTATGTATGTATGTATGTATGTATGTATGTATGCTCAGTTACATGACTTATCTCTCTGTGCAGGGATTCAACAGAGCCACTGCGAAGAAACACTTGCTGGCCTTTGCTCTGGCAGCTCCTGCAGCTTCCTTTGTCTCATACTTTGGCCTTGTCAAGGTGAGAGGAATGTTTATTATCCTAATAATGATGCACCGATGTGTGTGTGTTTGTGTTCTAGAACTCCCCCCCCCCCCCCCCCCAGACATGTTAACCTATTTGATGTTCCTAATGATAAAAAAAATTGGCTAGGATTTGTGGCTCACATTTATCAGTATTTGCCCAATACTGGTAAAGGGTCATCCGGCTAAAGCACTGATATGGGACAATTCCGTGAACTTATTTTGATAAAACTCCTCATGAATGTTCCCTTTGCCCTAGGATGTGACAGAAGAAATGTATTTAGATCGTACTAGGGCAAGAGTTGCTGTGCATTTAGCCAATTCTGGTAAAGGGTCATCTGGCTAAAGCATTGGAATGTGCAATCCTGTGGACTGAATTTGATAAAACATACCATGAATGTTTCCTATGTCCCCCTGTGAATGTGACAGTTTTTTTTTTGTTTTTTTTGGTTTTTTTGTTTTGTTTTTTTTAATGAAGTGTTTTGACTAGAAAGATAAAGTAGAATTGATGGATCCTTCTGGAGTCATGTAGGCCAGTGAATCGTCAATCTTACAGACTAATTACCATCAGACCTTCCCTGGTCGTCAACTCTATAAACTTTAGATGTACTAAGGTAGAAGATCATCAATCTTACAGATTCCATTTACCAGCAGGCCTATAGGTCAACTCTGCGCAAGTGCGCACACACACACGCGCGCACACACACGCACACACACACACACACACACACACACACACACACACACACACACACACACACACACAGTGGAAAATATACAAGCAATCGTTACATTGCATGTTATACAATCATGAATTCACAGATACAAGATAGTTTTATAGTATTTTTTGTGTGTGTTGATGTCCATTTATAGGTGTTGTATGTTATCCAACTGCCATTCACCGGAATAGCTATGTTGTTTTCTGCTGGCACTTTCCTCTACGTTGCCACAGTCCATGTGCTGAGCGAGCTCACTCATGGCCCTTCTTCCTCTCTCTCTGATCTTTCAGGCACCAATGCTCCCACGAGATCAAAACTAAACCGGCAGGAGCTCTTGTTGGTCACATCTGGTGCATTGCTTCCTCTTCTTTTCAATGTATTTCATTCTCATGGTCACTGAACATTCTTTCTTTTTTTTTTTTAATATTCACCACTACACATGTACAAAATATGTATATTATTTTTTTAAATTTATAAATAAAGAGAAGTTTATTCAATTATAAACATGAATATTTTATTGCCATCAAACTGGAAGCCATCCAAGGATGGAATCCCACATGACGATTATGTACATTTATTCTTCTGCTGTCAGTACAGAATTTATTTGCTTCTCTGTTTTTACTGACCTCATTTAGGATATTTTAGAGTGATTGAGTGTCTCGCATGGTGTGATTTGTAGGATAAGTGTACCACTCAAACAATTGTAGTAACTAATTAGGAATATGAAATTTAAAGGTAAACCAAACAAATTACAGCAAATCAAAATTCTGTCATTAAAAAAAAAAAAAAAAACTATCTCCCTACCACGCTAAATTTTATCCCAATTGGCCCAGCAGTTCTCTCAACCCCAATAGATATATTGGAGAGGGGACAGACAGACAGACAGACATTAATGTATACACGTACAAGGTGAAAACAAAATTGCCTTCACTAAGTCTGCTTCAAAAAAGAGAGAGAAGGGTGGGATGGAAATGAAGGGAAAAGGTGGAAGTGCCTACAGCACCTGCTCTCCCCAGGGAATAACCCATTCAAGTACTGAGCATGCCCAATAGTGCCTTAACTTCTGTGAGTAATTTTAATTAAAATTAAAGTGTGCTCAACAGAAATAATATGCTCACACACACACACACACACACACACACACACACACACACACACACACACACACACACACACACACACACTTCTTGTTTGATTAGATTAGCTTGTTCTCTAGTGGAACAGACCCAGAGGCCAGAGCTGACTCAGGAAATTTTGAAGCTATCCATAAGCTTAATAATGAGCAAGCTCACCCTAAATCAGATAAAGAATACCTCTGTTTGACGTGCACATGTTTAATGCATTAAGATTCTATATGCCTTGCAGTATCCAATAGTTCCTAAAATTATCTCAAACCACTGAGAATACCACCTCACAATCAATGTATACTAAGTGGAGCACATGTCAAGCTACTAAGAAACTTGATCCCCTAAGGCTTTGCAATGCCACAAAACCTTATATTGTGCAGAAACCTTTTAATAGAGAAAAAAAATGCCTGTGCTAGAAGCGACTTAGGTTCCTTGACAGGATTGCACAAAGAGGGGGTTCAGGATTCCCCACCTTTTTGGAAAAAAGTAGTGGGGAGGGGAAAGAAGCTAAAATTAGTGACAGGAAATAAAAAAAGAAAATCCAAAAAGAAAAGAAAAAAAAGACTGAAATCCGTCAGCCTCAACCCTGAGCAAAGTTGACCTTCTACTTAAAAAACGGAATGAGGAAAAATATATGTAGTGAACTGCCAACCCTGCAAACCATTAACTTGTTAGTGGTTTTATAATTTTCTAGAGTCTTTGTGATGATGTTCACCCACAACAAGGTGGATCAAATATAGGTTGATTACTGAAGTTTAAAAAGTCTTTGATTGGTAATTTAAAGTGAAATAAAAGTATCTAAATTTTACTAAATTAGAGGGGCTAAAAAATGTTAAAAAAAAAAAAAAAAAAAAAAAAAAAAAAAAAAAAAAAAAAAAAAAAACAGGGACTATAAAAATAATAATAATAAAAATTTTTAAACCAAGAAATAGGCTATTTTGGATAATTTAAGATTAAAGAAATGGAATATAAATAAATTAAGGAGGTAAAATAAATAAAAAGAGAACAAGTTACTTAGAAGGTATGTAGCTGTCCCTTGCATTAGAGCAATAGTGCTCCAAATATAGACCATGCCCTGAGCCCTTCTGTTTTACCCCCCCCCCCCCCTTAATTTTGTTATATTCATCTTACTTCTTTTTATTTTCCTCACCACTATTTAATGGTTATCTTTTTTAATATCTTTAAAATGATCTGTCCTCTTTTTAGTAGTTTCACCATTAATTTTGGAAAAAATTTTTGTTCATTTATTTAAATTTAAATTATCTTTCTGGGAGCTTTTTTTTTTTTTTTTTTTTTTTTTCCCCCTTTTTATTTTCGGCTTCTAATTCAGTTTTGCCATGACTTTTTTTCAACCTGAGAGGCTAATTTTATACCTGACCCCCTTCACTTGCTTGCTGACCTCAACTGAAAATAAACAAAACATTTTGGTATGCCAAGACTCCGCTGTCATGGCTAACAATATTAGATCTGATGGATAAGTTTCCCATGGACAAACGAATTGTCAATGCAACATGAAGGTTGTAATGACTACCAATGCATTTTACATTTTGTTGATGGTTTGATTCCCCACAGTAGTTTTACAAACTTTATTAGGACTAGCTCCAAAAGCCATTGTTGAAAAATACATCCACTTATTAATGCCACAACTTTTAATCATAAATACATTATATACCATGCATTGCAGTGATTGGATAGTTGTGTTTCAAGGAGCTATTCCATTCTTCATATATCAATATAAAAACCTTGGTTATTTCTAAGATATCCATACAAGATTGAGGATGAAAACAAATTGTAACTATAAAGACACAGAAGTCTGTAAATTTTCAGGAGGCATCTATAAATGCAGAAGTACAAGTGTTTAACACAAAATTTGATTATTGGTCACACTGGTCACTTTTGACAGGTCTGGTGGATGTGACAATAGCTAAAACTTCCACATTGACAACAACAAATTACTTTGTGGAGAGGTATGGATTACATTGGTCCCACCCCACCTACCAAAGATTTGAAAAGATAGATAATCAATCTTTTTATTCATGCATGAACTTGGCCACCCTTCCCCAGTCACATGTAATTTTACTCCAATTTTCACTAAACTCAGCCCACATCAACCCCTGAAAAATTGAACCCTGTAGGCTTAAGTGGCTGGGAGGAAATAGCAAACTAACACACAAACAAATCATGAATTATAATATGTGTTTACAGGGATGTGATATCATATGGTTCCTTGGAGAGCTAAGCAAGACCTGGAACATGGTCATGGTAAGAGAATTACCATGGCCAGCTATCATTCATGTTGAAGGCAGGGTCTGATACTATTCCTTACCCTCTGAACCCAAGAGGAGAGAATATCCAGTTTGAATCATTAGTGTTTAACTATCAGTATGCCACTCCCTGAAACCCATAACTTCTCGTATTCTAAAGGGTGACCAGCTCATTTAATCAAGGTTGTTCCCCAATGCACTTTTGTATTAAAAGTCTACAACACATTTTTTCAAAGCAGACATTTTTGTGACTACAGCTCAAAGGTGGGCTGAAAAACCTCCCGTAAAGGGGGGGTGGGGGGGGGTTTGGTTGTTTCGCCAGTATTAATAAAAAAAAATTTTTTTAATGATAGAATAAAAAATAAAAAAATTTATGAGGTCAGAATTTTCGGTTACCTTAATTTTTTTCTCTTTCAATTCGGGGAGGGGGAGTTTATTGCTGTTTTTTAACACTGCAGCTGAACTCCCATACAGCGTGTGGATAACTAGTACCGACGCTGTGGCTGGACCTCCCCCTGCGGCCGGACCTCCTGGCTGAGCTCCTACACTATGAGATGGCGATTTGGCATCAGCACTGTAATGCTACCTATCCTAGTACTGCAGGTCCTGTTCTGTGTTATGTTCTACCTGAAGCTGACTTCCTACCCAGCCACTCTAGACAGTGTGTCCCGAAAGGAACTTTACGGTGGCATTAGACAAAAACTGAGAAGCCTAGATAGTGAGGGTAAGGTTAAAGAAAATAGAAGCCATGTTGTGGTTGAAAACGTATTGAAGGAGCAGAATCCAGCTCTAGAAAGGCATGCACAGGCTAGCAGTAAGGAGTCCATCAATGAGGTAAAGGCTCATATGAAAATCCCAGTCAATCTTCCCAGAATGTCAAATTCTTCAGTTAATCTCACTAATCAGAAAGATTTGCATAACTTTCAAGAATTTGTTAATGGTGCTGAGGAAGATAGAGTCAGGGCATTTGACATGTTGAAAAAGCGAAGGAATGAGGAAAGGGAACATGCTGTAAAAGAAAAGCGCAGCAGGATCGGTATGGGCGATGTAATGAAAAACATGGAAAATGAAAGATATAGACAGAAAATTTTGAAATCTGTTCCGCAGGTTGAATATGACAGAGTGAAAAGGCTTCATTACCTGTTGGACTACCAGAAGGAGTTACTAAGTGTAAAAGGAGGCTACAGAGGGGAGAGCATTGAACCTTCTTTGAAAGATGATCCCTTCAGAATAAACTCATCTGATTATTTCAAGAAAGTGTGTGATTCCACAGTGGAGCCATTGGTGGAGTGTTCAAATAGTATCAAACATGGAAGCAGGCAAACGGATGAGCTGCAGCCCATTGGAACAGACATCATGTTTGCTGTGAATACCTCAGCCAAGTACCAAAGCACCAGGCTGCCTGTCCTGCTGGAGACATGGCTGAGTGACGTGGAACCTGACAGTGTGTACATCATGTCAGACATAGAGGATGAAGATCTCGCCTGGACAGTACGAACTCTGAGTAAGTGGTACTATCCACTTATGTTTTCATACTCCTGTATGTTGAAAGTGCGTGTGTTAGTGTGTGTGGGTTAGTCTCATTTAGATCACAAGAACTTAGAAATGGAATTGTTCTAACGAGAACTGTGGTTAAACCAACTCATTTTTCTAAACTGAAACTAATCCTTGACACTGTTGCTGTTACCTTTAACTAATTGAATATTCACTGCACCAACATGTTTTTTAATTTTTTTTCTTCTTCTTTTTTTTTTTTTAAGTTTACCTCACTGGCTCTTGTCATGCTCAGGCTTCAAAATATTCCTTCTGCATAGCTCGCTTTAGCTATATAGGTAAATGATAACACCCTGCACAAGTGAGAAGATAATTATGGGTGGGTGGGGGGGGGGGGGGGGGGGCTTTTGCTTATGAATCTATGCCATTGCCTTTCTCTACTCCCATGTGTACATGGTGTGAATTCTTAGTAAGTACATGTGATGACACTTTGCCACAGAGATGAATTATGTGAACATTCGTGCTGAAGAGGTCCACAATATAACTGACTCCTGCTGCAAGGCTGGATTCGAACTGGACTTGATGTTTTTGCCTGAGAATTCTAAATTCAAGTAGGTGCTAATGCTTATATACAGTTCTGTCTCCAGACAGCCATCAATGAGCACTAATGGAATGTTACATTACCGAACACATGCTTTGAGATTATGTTGCGATGGGTTAAGTGAGGTCCAATAACAACCTGAAAAAAGTATCTAAAGTAATTCAACTTCTCTCTCAGATTTTTTCAAGTGCTCTTAACATGTGTAATTATGAATATTTCTTTTAACCTCTGTCAATGATCCAGCTGGTTATGTCACATTAATGACAACGTTTACGTCAATTTGGAGCCTCTTGTTAACGTCCTCTCCAGCTTTGACCCCACCAGGGAGAAGGTGTACTTGGGGAAATCAGGATCCTCATGGGAGAAGCCAAGGGAAGTCAAAGAGGAGTCATTCATAGGATTTTCAGGAAAAACCTTTCACTTTGCAGTCGGAGAAATGTACTGCTTGAGTCGGTCTTTATTGGAAGTATCTAAGGATTACCTTATGTAAGTGCTATGGTGGGTGAACAATTCATTTAAAAAATAATCTTGTTTTGTGTGTGCTTATTGGGGAGAAAATCAGGAGGGGTGGATGTAGACACAATCTTTCCTTATGTAAGTGCAGTGGTTGATAAACAATTCACAAGAAGAATTAAGTGAACTTCATCTTGTGTTATGTGTGTGCTTATTAATGGAAAGGAAGAGGGACACATGGAGATATGATTGCACATAGTCACATTTGTTCAACAGTTGTTTTGTTGTTTTTTTTTAAGTTTCCAATATTATTTTCACTTCTTATTTTTCCTCTTTTGTATGATCAGTGGGTGTAAAGTCCTCCAGAAGTCCTGCATTGCTGCTCAGGAACGTGAAGATGTCACTTTGGGACTAGTTGTCGGTTTGTGATTAGCACACAACATACATATCACAATGTGAATTCTGTCAATTGGTACCATCTGCCCCCACTACTGCACTGTCGGGTCTGTTGGTGCCACTGTTCGCTGACTTGCTTTCATTATAACGACATGGTCATTCTTCTCATGTAAACAGGTGCAGTTCTTGGTATGGAACTTCACCGGACTGAGATGATCTACTCCCATGATCTGGACCTGCTCTTTACTGCACCAGTTACTAACCTCAAGGACCAAGTGAGTAGTCACACCCACACCACTTAGAGTTGGGCAGTGCATATCCAGGAAGGTAAAGGGTTTGCCATATTGGAGGGAGGAGGCGTAAATGGAGCACTAACCATACACCGACTTAACATTTCACTAGTTGTGTTCCTGTTATCGGCTCCAGAGTGGAGCTTAGCCATGGAAATGCACCTTCATGTGGGTGTGGCTATAAATATTGTCATCACTGTTGGTCATAATAGTGTAGCAATGGCACTAATAGTGATTTCGCCTGCTACTATTTGGTGTTACATTAAGTTACATTGAGTTTACTGTGACATTGTGAGATGTTGAGCTGGTGTGCATGTACAAGGATAGCTTTGGGTCTCATCTTGAATGAGAAAGGATGCATGGCACTCTTCGATGTTGTAAGGACATGAAAACATGATGTTCTATTTTTTTTATTTGATCCACATACTGGCAGAGGCAACAATGAATACTGGGTCATTAATGTTCATAAAAGCTCCCTAACATGAATGTACAGCAACAATAACAAAACTATGAGAGCAGCACAAACTGGTGTCACACTGAGGACAATTCCATGACTCACAACCTTTCTCCTTTCCCTCACAGTTTCACTGATACAGAAAAGTTCAAATGTAAGGTATCTGAGAAGACCTTCTAATTCACATCGATGGGCAGTTGCAGAATGAGGATGAGATGTGCAGAACACTGTTCTTCTTGACTCCTATGCTAGTTTGAAACAGATTGCGTCACTGTATTTTGTGTGGTGCTCTTCAGCTATGCACATCTTACAATTTATTTGAATGCTCTTATCAAGACATAGTCTTCAAAAAATTTCAAAACTGCAACTAGGAATTTCTTTGGGAAGGATTTTTTTAATGGACATTTCTTTTTATGTTACAGAACAGTCTAGGAATCATTTAACTTAATTATACATTCCTGTTCTGATGACACTAAACATTAATCACTGAAGTCAAAACTAATTAAATGCCCAAAATGTATTACCTTGAATGAACATATAACAACAACTGATGTCTGTGGGATCTGCATGAGTTGGGCCTCACTAGTAGGTATCACCGGTTAAGTGAGTTTTTCTCCAATATCAGAGAGGCGGTAGCACTCTCTATGTAGGGACGCCCCATACACACCCATAGGCATCATGGAAAACAAAACACATCAAAATCTTGACTCAGATCAAGTTATAAGTATCAAAAAGCAGTGTTATAGAATAGCCGCTTAGGTACCCAAAGAGTGTCAAAATGTCCTCTAGCCAATTGAGAGAGAGAGAGAGAGAAAGGAAACAGTACAAAAATATTCAATTGTTCTTCTTTCTTCTTTTTTTGAGACAATGTAACTGTAGGTAGGAACTGCGTCTCTGGGCACAATCCAAGCATAAACTGGCTGCATTTGTGTCGTGTGCCATCGCTTTTAAACCAAATAATCTGAGTTATCATTTTTGTCTTGGCCCATACAAACTAATGCAACACAATTGCCATTTTGAAAATTTGCAGAGCATGTGCATAAATATAACTCTAGCAACAAAGATGGGTGTCAGTATTTTGTTTGTCAAAGAAAGAGGTGTCCCTTACTTGTAAAGGTAGTCCTCTAGCTGTGCCAAGGCCTGCAAGCTCAGCTCGCTCAAGTTGTATTAATCCTAAAAGAATAATTGTGAATGTAGCTATGTTGATAAAAAATTTTCTAAGATTCTTAGCCAGCTGAATCCATATAGCTATAAGTAGCTCTTAATCTGTGTGTGTGTGCATGTGTGCATGTGTGCCTGCTATACACTCCTTCAATTTTCCAAGATAGGTATCAAAGGAAAGGAAATCAAGCTCTAAGGGCTGGGAGTATGGTTAGTTAATTTTAATAAGACTTATTTTAGCCAGTTGCTGGCGATAATGACAGAATTAGTTTGCATCTGGCAACTCTTTATGGCTGCATTAAGAGTTGGTATACCATCTCATCTCCACATGGCCATCAACAGATGCTCTGATTAATAGACAGGAAATGTTGTCACCTTGAAATGGTTGACGGTTGATTAATTTATGAGCCAATTATGGGAAATCGGGGGGCAAAAACAATTTAGATGAACAGTCCAACCTCATAGGCTAGATAAAAAATAGGTATGGCAGGTCAAATTCCATACTGTCAGGACATTATGACAAGACACATAGAAAAATTAAAGAATGCACTGGACCAACCCACAGACTAGCACCATAGGTCAACAGCTATAAGATTTTTTTTTTTTTTTTTTTAATAACAAAAACAAGCATAAAAAGCATAAAAAATGCCTAAGGATGTTGGGATGGTATGCCAAAAGGTATGCAAACAAGATAGTGGCTCTGTCATTAGAAGTCTACAAACAAGGTAGGGATGATATGGGCAAACATTATCACACCACTCCCGCCCCCTACATAGGGAGCTCTAGAGTCCTTAGCTATATGTGTGAAAGTGGTTCTATAGCATGGTGTATCTAAGTATGTGGGGGTACAAATGTGGAGCTCTATGTGAGCACCAGACTTCAAGGTTAATAGTAGTGTATGTGAAACATGCATGTAATATTTTTATACAGATGGATAATTTCCAATGCACTTTGATGAATTAACACACTTCTCTCTACCTTGATCCCCAATCAAGATCCTCCAGTGAAGACATTGCTTCACTTTGTGCCACATGTTACATCTACCACTTGATCCTTAGCTGGATTCTGACAACTCAATTATATTAATAGCTCCCTATGTAGGGGATGGGAGTTGTATGATAATGTTTGTTCCTATCATCCTTACCTTGCTTGTGGACTTCTAATGACAGTGCCGCTATTTTGTTTGTATACCTTTTGTCATACCATCCCTACATCCTTAGGCATTTTTAATGCTTTGTATACTTGTATCAGTACATGCTAGGAGACCTGTAATTCTGGTTGGTATAAACTGGTTTATAATCATTTTTGTGTATTAATAATTGAGTATGTGTATCCCAGGGGCGTTATAAACATTGTGAAAGACTTAGCTGGACACAGTCCTTTCTTGGAGCTGGGCATATCTGCAAGATCTATACTGTAAAGTATGAATAGTTTGTCTGTCTGTCTGCGTATCCGTGATTCACACTTGAACGGCTGAAGTTAGACCTACAAACCTATATTTATTTAGTATCAGTGTCACCAGGGGAATGTCATAAGTATGTCTATATCGTCATACCCCTTTCTGTATTCAAAAAGAAGACAAAAATGATACTTGTTCCAGACAAAAGAATGGAGCTACAGGCCTAAAACTTGGCACGCAGACACAACATGACTCTGTGAATGACATGGGGTGGGTTCCATCTAGCCACACCTCTTCCTCTTTGTGTGTACGGCTAAAAATGCCGAAAATAGTACCTTTTATTTTTAAAAAAACACTTTGACCTAATCACATGTTCGCTTTTGATTTAAAGATCTACAACATACGTCTTCAAAACAGACACTTTTGTGACTACAGCACACCAAAGGTGTGCCGAAAAACCACCCATTGGGCGGGTTTTTCGTTAATAATTATAAAATCATTTGTCATCATGTTTCATTGATTACATGTTTGATGGTACACTGAGCATGTTATAACGTTGTGCATGGCTTTAGGGATATCTTTAGGGGGTGTGGCTTGCATGTCCTAGTTTAAAGTAGTTGACGTTCTAATAAACACCAATGCTGTCAACCTTACCTTATATTTATGGACCAGTGTAGTGTGGAAGTTCTCTCTCTCTATCTCTGGAATCCTCAGAAGTGGTTATGTATGGTCTATGCTGGGCAGGGCTGGAAATGATCCCACCTCCCATCACTAGCACACACACACACACACACACACACACACACACACACACACACACACACACACACACACACACACACACACACACACACACACACACTGGTTGAACATGCAGTTGGTGTTGCTAATGTCAGAATTTGAAGCCTACCACCGGGCACATATGCATCTTAATTATGCTATTCTTCCTGTTAATTTTGCATCAGTTCTTTATGTTTGTTAAGCCTTCAAAGTAAACTCACGCTGAGTGTGTTTATAATTTGAGGTGAATATCTATGACTCATCCACAGATTGCATTTTCATATGGCTCTACGAAATTTCGGACTGTCCCTAATGTGGTGTATGTTCCTGGAGGCTATTTCAACATAGATGAAGACCACTCACAGTGAGTTCCATGCACTTTATAAACACTTACATTGAAGCACCTGTAAGCTCAGTACATGCAGTGATGTGCATGTACATAACACTTCCATGTAAAAATAGATTAATAAGTTACAATAACTTCGTGTGCTAGTTTTATGTAGTGCAGAGTGAGTGTAACTGTTCCAGAACTTTCTGTTATCATACGAACAGTTTTTCTGTGAGAGGACACAAAAGTTTGGTGGTGTTTTATTGCTGATGGGTTGATGCTTGGACTGCACAGGCAACTGAAGATGACTTCTTCTCTAAGGTAGCTCCATGCACTGCAATAATTACCTACTCTTCTGATTTGTTGGATGAGAGAGATCTGAGGTACCACAAAGCATGCCAAAGAAACAGCAAAAACACAACCTATTGAGATGGGGGAAGAGAGGTGGGAGTTTAAGTGGAATGAACAGAATCTGTTCTGCACCAAGACCACACCCATAATGAGTTGATGTCAATAAACACTAAACATCTTGGTCCCTGAGGAGGTGGTGAATAACACTCATCTCTATGTGTGTTGTATCTATTTTAGTTTTAAATCGGAAAGGTCGTGTTTCAGGTGGTTTATACTCACTTGTTCTGATTCTTCCTTCCCTTCATCTACTGCTTCCTTTATTAAAAGCAGGGTCACATGATATAGGAATCTAAAAAATAGCTACAGGTGTGATGTCATCCCATCTTTAGCATAACCTGTTCTGACATCTTCCATGAACATGTTAGAATGCACACGCACACACACCTTGAACCTTGAAGCTGCCCATGGTACGAAGTACCATGATATCAGTGTCCTGGATGAATCCAGGACCAATGGAAATAGATTTTGCTTATGACTGCATCATACAGAAATTTTGGTGTCTGGTCAGATCTCCTTGTCTTCGAAATTTCCTTCCACAGGTACAACTTAGTGTTCTTAATTCAGATTGCTTGTTAGCTGAGCAGCTGTTCCATCGCCTGGATGTTGAAATCTTCTCTACCCCATCTAAACACAAATGAAACCACCCCTTCCTGTCCTGGCAAAACTCACACCATCTATCATACGCACCAATTGCCTGCAAATCCACTTTCAAAACATCTTTCCACCTCTTCTTTGTCCCGTGGCATGGTCTCTTCATGTTAAGCTCCCCAAACAACAATCTTTGGAAGCCTTTCTTCATCCATGCGACCCACATGACCCAGCCATCTTAAACGCTGCTCCAGAATGATATCAGAGATAGAGTGCTGCATGCCAAACCTATGTGATAGTCTTTGAGATGTTAATCTTTCATTTCATTGTTGGTACCTCGTCACACCCAGGATTGTCCAAATACAACGGTTATGGAAAGAATTCAAACGCCTTGTGTGCACAGCCTTCATCGTCCAAGTTTCAGCTCCATACAGTAATACAGCTAGAACAACTGCCCTATACACTGCTCTCTTTGTGGCCAATGAGAGGTGTTTGTTCTTAAATACTGGCACCCTCAAACATCCAAATGCTCTAGCTGCTCTAGCAATTCTTCCAGTCACCTCACTAGTGATCTCCCCATCTCTTGAGATGTTAGCACCCAAGTATGTGAAGTCCTGGACTACATCCACAGAGCCACCCTCTACCTGCACTGGTCTGACATCACTCTCATTCAATCCCTCACCAACAACCATCCCTTTTGTCTTCTCAGTACTCACAGTCAGCCCCCATTCACTTGCCACTTTCACAAACTCTGCTGCTACTGACTCAAAACTATCCCGAGAGGTTGCATACAATGCCACATCATCAGCAAACTGAGACTCAGGTACTCTCACCTCACTCAATCTAGACTTAGCTGTGCGGTCCCCAACCAACTTCCTACCATGCTTATATAACACACTCACTCCTGCACCACTACTCCTAGTGTGCCAATCAGCCAATATAGCACTAAAGTGGATATTAAATAATGTGGGTGCCAGGGTACATCCCTGCCGTAAGCCATTCCGGACCTCAAACCTATCAGTTACAGTCGAACCCACTCTAACCTCAGCATGCATCCCCTCATGGAAAGACTTCACAACATTCAACATTTTTTCTGGCACACCATACTTCTCTAGGACCTTCCATAGGGCTTGCCTGGGCACTGAATCATAAGCCTTCCTCAAGTCTACAAACAACACATACAATGATTCGCCATGTTCCCTTGCTTTCTCCACAACACACACACACACACACACACACACACACACACACACACACACACACACACACACACACACACACACACACACACACACACACACACACCACACACACAAATGCAAATTCTGTAGCTGCCGTCAATACAGTCAATCGCATCTGACATAGTCAGGGTGCCTGTGCACTAAGCAGGCACTATGAGCCAGTGAAGGAAAACTCCTGGAGCCGGGATAGGAACTTGCGGGAGGACTGTCCTCCTTCTGGCATTGTAGTTATGTTGTATGTCCCCCCCCCCCCCCCCCCCACCCACTGGTTCCTCTCGTGTATGTGTGTGTGTCGTTTGTGCAGGTTTCTCTCCCTGCACTGCTTCATCCACCCCAGGATCCAGTGGTGCAGAGACAAGAAGGCAAAGCTGGTGGAGGAGGCGGAGGTGCAGCAGGAGACGAAGGTGCAGCAGCAGCCTGGCCACACCAAGTACTGCAAGTGCAGCTGGACCAAACTAGTTTGCTGCCAACTGTACAAGGACAACTATTCTAGATACATCAAGGCCAAGAAGATGGCGAATATGAAAGTGAGCAGAAAAATGGCTCTCAAAGAGGCCAAACCCTAAGAAGTTCTGGTTGATGTCGAAGCCTTCCCATTACTGTTTCTTGTGTGTTTCAATTGTTGTTGTTTTTTATTTGTTGTTTTATGCTGTTGTTATTTTAACCAGTCATCACTCAAATATCCTTCAGCTTGAATGTTCTTAACAGGTTTTATTGACTTCTGCCACACCCATTGTCCAATATATAATTTAAAAGTATATTATAATTATTGGTGTTCAACATCTTAATTATTTATCTGCCAGAGAATGTCCACATGTGAAGCCTATTAACTCAATGCATTCATGGAAATAAGATCATATTGATTGAGCTGACAGTTCCCTGCAACTCTCCTGAGGCCTTGAGCAATACTCGGCTGAGAAAGAGGAACAAAGAGAACTACCAATTGGTCCTATGTGAGCTGGACAGAAAAGGTTTTAAGGCTTCACTCATTACCTTGGAAATCGATGCTCTAGGCCATTCTCTACCTCAGGCTCATTCAGACCTAAAGAGTGGTCTCCCCTGCCTCACCAAGAGTAAGATCAGGCATTTGTTTGATGAAGCAGGCAAAATCTCAATTACATGATCCCAGTCACTTTTTTGAGCAAGGATAGAACTAGCCTGGAGCAACAGAGCTCTACAAACAAATTTTATTCATATTGTACTAACTTAATATCACTTATGTTAATTTAGTTACTTAATACATTGTGCCCTTGCCAAACACAACTCTCTGTGTCACCACAGTTTACTTTGGAATTTGTTTTTCTAGGGCTGTTAATTTCTCATATATATATATATGTACACAAATTGAATAAAGTTGGTATTTCTCTCTTTTAATATTTATTCATTTTCCAATGGAACAAAATAGGATATGTATTGATGGGTTCATGCAGAAAGCATGTCTTGTAGTCAGCCTTCAATCTCCACTTTATGATATTAATTGGACCTGTTCTAATTTATAATGCAGGTATAGCGAGAGGAATGGACACTTTGAGCATGTGGTGAAGGGTTTTGAAATAAGAATTGATTCTGAGAACAAAATTGTTTACAGACCATCTACTTATAAATAGGAGGTGTGTGTTTTCAATGCCAAACCTCTGGATTAATCAGGCTGAAATTTGGTATGTGGTCTCCAAGTACCTGGGTAAACATTAACCACATGTGGTGTGGGTGTGGTTTCCTCATAGCCACACCCATAAAAGTTATTTGGTCTGCCCAAAGCTAATTAAAGGACCAATCAGACTAAAATTTGGCATGTGTTCTCCAAGTAACCGGGTGAGCGTTATTAGCCACGTGTGTGTGATTTAATCATAGCCACATCCATAGGAAGTTGTTTTGGCTGCCAAAAGCTAATTAAGGACTAATCAGGCTGAAATTTGGCATATGGACTCCCAAGTACTCAGGTGAGCATTAACTACATGTGGGTATGACAATGGACGTGGTTTTGTCATGGCCACACCCACATTAGTTGTTTTCATTTAACAAGAACAAATCACATTGAAACTTGGTATGTGGTCTCCATGCGAAAGAGCACTCATACCTGTGAATGTGTCTAACCACACTCATAACAATTAATGGAGACAGTCAATTGGTCAAGAAGAGGAATCAAGTGGAACAAGATTTAATTGAACCCCTGAAGTACACAGCCACACCCACAGGAGAGTAACACTTCAGTCACATGCTGGACCAATCAGGCTAAAATTTGGCATGTGGACTTCGTGTGACCATGAATATTATTACCCTCCCATGTTTGTAGTTGTGGGTGTGGTTTGGCAAACGAATGCCAATACTGACATATTTCATTAAAGCTGCTACCAGCACATCTGGTTTTAGTTACTTTACTACTTTCCTACTTTGCTGCACCAATACCATGCAGCAAAGCTGCAACAGGCCCACTGGTGTTATTAACAATCTTTCTCAAAATCAGTTCATATTCCAATAATGAAACAAAAATGTTTATTTTGCCCAAACCTTTGAGTCGTAAATGTGTGCCAATCCTAGAAGCAAACCAACCGATTGCTTTGTTGGTGTTTAAACTGTTAATATGCACATTCTATTCTTGCTCACTGGTGCTGAATGATCAAAATGGGCTTGAGCTTTAAGGTAATCTAAAACTGACAAGGTTCTATCAACCTCCCCTCCCCCAAATATTTTTTCTCTTTTTTTTTCACACTTAATGTTAGAACTTACAGCTGGTTTACTATATTCAGGGAAATGTTAGGCTATAAATGCAGGAATGGATTCATTTGTCTTGAGAAAAAACCTGGTAAGGTACAAAAGTTTGCACAGCATATTATCTGTGCCACCAACACACAAAAGGAAATAGTTGTGGGCAAACAAATACAGCTGGTAAACGATAAGACACTCACTGTCACTTTGTGTTAATGTTACTATGAGTGTGTTAGCATTAGTGTTACTGTACAGCTACAGTGCTTCCCCCAGTATGTAGCGGACTAGAGCAGTTCTTGGCACTTGCAACAAGTAGCCCCCTCCATGCACCGCAAGGTTCAACACTACCACCATCACTCCAGCTCTGATGAATGAAACTTGCTTCAAAATAGCTGCAGGCAAATAATTATATAAATATGACAAAAAAATCTGAATAAGTTAGTCAAAAACAACAACAAATAAACATGATTAGTGGAACAAATCGGAGACTCTCATCATCCATGACCCTCTCCTCTCCTCCCCTCCCCTCTCCTCCCCTCCCCTCCCCTCTCCTCCCCTCCCCTCTCCCCCTCTCCCCTCCCCTCTCCCCCTCTCCTCTCCTCCCCTCCCCTCTCCCCCTCTCCTCCCCTCTCCTCTCCTCCCCTCCCCTCCCCTCTCCTCCCCTCCCCTCTCCTCCCCTCTCCTCCCCTCCCCTCCCCTCCCCTCCCCTCCCCTCCCCTCTCCTCCCCTCCCCTCCCCTCCCCTCTCCTCCCCTCCCCTCCCCTCTCCTCCCCTCCCCTCCCCTCTCCTCCCCTCTCCTCCCTTCTCCTCTCCTCTCCTCCCCTCTCCTCCCCTCCCCTCCACTCTCTCCCTGCTCCTTTGTGGCCAATATGTTGTAAAAGGACTTATTCAACTGTTTGGGGCTACAAGGGAATAAAACCATGAAACCTCACCTACATGTAGGTTAATATGTGCGTTTAGTCTACCTCATTGGAAAAAATATATGGAATTTAAATAATGTGAAATAGAGTTTACATTCTGTGTCAAGCATCCATGGAAGAGATGATACCTTACATGCAAGTGGAATGTTGTCTAAGGACAGACAACGTAAGTGAAAAATTGGTACTGTACCTTCATTCACAATGTTTTTGGTCTAAACTAGGGGGAAAGGGAGGAGGAGTAAAAAAAACTTCAAAAAAGATTGGAAACATTTAGGGGTAATGCATGTACTATGATGTAGGAAGCAATGGATGAGGGAGTGAACAGAGAAAGAAACAAATGACGTGTAATGTACTGCAACTTAGTGAAGCACAGTGGGGGGGATGTTGATTGACTAATCACACACCCACACCCAGAAAGACAGACATCACACAGATGCATACACACACTTAGTTTGAGGGGGAAATGAGCCCAAGTTTAATCTGTCCATGAGCTGTGCAGATGTATTCAGTAGCTGCATTCGTCCAGAAGGATCAGCCTCAAAATGTGTGTCTGTGAGTTGACATCAGACAACTGGCAGAGAACAGCTGAAGAAACCCCAGGTTTTAATCAACACAATAGTTGGTTGTCCATCCTTCAATATGATGAATATGGACTCAAGTCATTATACAAAATATACTTTCAAAAAGTATAAATCTCTTTTTTTTCTTTTCTATTTTAAATCTAAATTTCTTGGCAAGATTTAAGTTGAACCACAATTTAAATAATTGCCCTGGTCTCACAACCAATTACTGTTTCCTACAAAATATATGCTTATGGCAATTTGGTTAATAAAATTTTTGTTTATTAACTCATCCAATATAGCTTAGGAAATCCATAATGTTTTCAATTACCCAGATTATTATTAATGAAATCAACTTCCAATAAGTAGAAACTACAAAGTATGTACCAGTTCCTCTGACCACTACAGTATATAATATAATGAGACCCAACATAACCACACTTGCATCATTCTCGTAATAATATAATTTAACACCTCTACACTTTACATTAGATAAATAATTAAACATAATTTGCACCAAGTCCAGTGAGAATAAATGTGAAACAACCTGTGCCTGTAATTCATTATCACTTGTTGTAAACAGCTTTCAACATTCAACATACCATTCATGGCCTGGAACTGAGAGACAACAACCAGTGCTAATGGGAGCTGCAAGTAGAAATCCTCTGACCAGATCATGGCTGCCAGGGCACTTAGCTTACCATAATCCGACACAACCACAACTCTCAGTGTAAGTCTAAAAGTTGAATAATGGAGAAATATTGATTATTAACAGAGTGTACCCACGGGCCATTGTCAACTTCAAACATAAAAACTACTCAAAACATAATTTCTACAACTTGTACTTCATTCAAATAAGTTCATATGTAGGCATGTAGCATTCCCATTGATTTTTCAGATAGGCCTGGTTGTTTTGGGGACATGGGGTAATGCTGAAAGGTAGATTACCAACAGTTTGAAACTCACTTGGATTATTACTTTTGTGTAATTAGTTAACACTAGCGAAAAACCCTCCCTATGGGTGGTTTTTCAACCGACTTTGGGTGTGTTGTAGTCACCAAAGTGTCTGCTTTGAAGACATGTTGTAGACTTTTAAAAAAAAAGTGAACATGTGATTAGGTCAAAGGGTATTTTAAAGTACTATTTTTGGCATTCTTAGCCTTAAACACTACAAGGAAGAGATGTGGCCAGATGGGACCCACCCCATGTTATTCACAGATTTGAATTGTGTCTGCATACCAAGTTTTAAGCCAGTAGCTCCATTCTTTTTTCTGGCGAAAGCACCATTTTTTTTAAGACAGAAAGGGGTGTGGCCATATAGACATACATAGACGTTCCCCTGGTAATACTGATTTCAAATATATCCGGGTTTGTGGGTCTAACTTCAACCGTTCAAGCACGAATTGAGGATACATGTACAGACAAACAGACAAGACTATTCGCATTTTATAGTATAGATAGTTAGAATGAACGAAGTTAGCATAAACCAAGAGTAAAATATTAGGGGAAAAAGGAAAAGGAATGAAGAAAGGGGGTGGGGAAGAAGAAAGTATTGAAGGAAGAAAGAGTAAAGGACGAAAAGTAAGGATGGGAGGGGGAAAAAGAAAAGAAAAAATAACCCAACTGAACCCAGGATTTCTCATTTAGTAAACCTATGCCTTAACCATTGGACTATGCTTTTCGTAGGCTTTGTTTTTATATTGTTACCACGAAAGACTCCACCTAATGAATTCCTTTTTGTCCATTGGGGGTGGTCACCCCCCCCCCCCCCCCCAAAAAAAAAAATAATAATAATAAATTTGGGCTTAATACCATGCCCGGTGTGTCTGGTGTAAACCCTGAAGTTTTCGTTCCCTTTGGTCCAATAATTTGGCCAATATGCCTAGACACACATACAAACATACATACTTATGAACCCAAATATAGATTAGATAAACTGGTAGTGTAGATGGATGTACCTTGGGTCACTGGGAATTATGGGATTAAGGCACAGAGGTCAAATATGTAATAATCTGTACTGTTAAACGTACATACTTAACGACTCCAATAAGCAACTGGACAAAGGGAAAAGGAGAACGGAACTCCTTTCCCATTTTTTTCAAATAGAGTATCGCCTCAGGTAACACAACCAACCATACCTATCTACCTACCCACCTACCTACCTGTATGCTTGCTTGGAGGAAGATGGAGGGGAAAACCAATATATCAGAAGGTAGGAGACAAGAAGAGAGATCACCATTTCTGAAATATATTTTCAATGGGTAATAATAGTAGTGTGGTGGTACAGGGTGGGAAATATATATGCAAAGACCCAACTAAATGGATTAAACTTAAACTTGCATCATAATTTATCACTCCAGTTGTCTTAACTACCAAAAAAGATGCCGTTAAAATTATTTTACCACACGAAAATGCATTAAAACAACAACGAACAGAGAGCAGTATTATGCATTCCACATCTTCCTCACCCAAATACACATTGACAGCCAGTAACACAAACACCAGCAATAATTTCATAACACATAATCAGAATTCTCAAAATCCAAATATTTCCAAACACTTCACTCACACCAACACAAGAATGAACAGCAACAGAAGGAAGTGACACTAAACATGACCTCATCTTATACCATCAGCTTCAAGTATAGAGGTGCCAGATAGAGACTCTAAAGCAGTAGCTAAGTTTGAAGAACTGCTAGAATTTCTATCCAAGGAATGTCCACTAGTATTTAACCACACAGAAGCCAATAGCCGAAATACTCAGACGGACAAAAAGGTTCTTGAGGCCAGGAAAGGTTTGACTGAGGTTATCCTGCAAATAGCAACTGCAGTGGCTGTGCTAAGAAAAGATAGACTAGAGGAGGAAGTTGCTGAGTCAGCAGCAATCAACTAGTGTAAAAGAAAGAAATTTCTTTTTTAATATATTTTTTAAATATGTTTAGTATATTGTAAAAAAAAACATATGTTTTCAACTGCAATGAAGTTCCAACCTCAAAAGATTGAAACCAGCTGGAAAGTAACCAATCAAAAACCCTATTTCATTAACATATTTATATGGTTCTAGTTTTAAGTTGGATCATATTGCCAAGAACCCATTTAAGTATTCCAATTACAATTCCAACTTAGTATAATCCTACACAGTGTTCCAACTGAAATATTAGACAAAGGTAAAGCACACAGTCAGAACATAATAAACATACTCTCAAAGTAGATACAATAATACAGAAGACACTCGTAAAAAAAAACTATCTTCAATACGAATACAATATTCAAAAGAGAACCCACAGAATCATAAAATATTAGACAAAGGTAAAGCACATAATTAGAGCATAATAAATACCTTCAAAGTAGATACAAGTCATAAGTAAGTATGAACACAAGAGCACCAACATCTCTCATACGCCACATACACAGTGTGTCATCCACAATCTCTTCTTTTCAACATGCCCAGTTATTTCCCAACACAAGAGGCTCACCAATGATAGATTGCAAGAAGAAGCTGTGAAAGAAAACTTGCAGGACTATTGGATCTGAACTCTCCAAACCCAACCTCTTTAGCTTCGTGTAAGCTTCACACAGCACAAAGATGACATTCAACTTCCACAGGAGCTGCAGTGATAATAAAAGTAATAAGACCATTACTAGAGCTCACACTTGGCAAATAGCAGGATCATACTATACCATATTTCAGTGAATACAGAGAATAATGTTATTATTTTATTATGGTCAAGATAACTACTTCAATCAGATAGCCATAGATGACTACTGCATTATGAAATATAATGGTGTGGGTGATATATAACATCTATTATGTTTTACATTGTAAGATATATTCACTTACACTCACAGAGACTATTGAAATTTAAAATTAAATAAGTTCTTAAATTCCTGGTCTATACTTCAGTTCTGCACTTACACTGGTAGTGATGTCATAGTTAAATAGAAGGTGTCTGTAAGATTGTATGTGAAGCAACAAGACATCCAGAAGTAATATCACAGCGTCATATTCCACATACTTGTCTATCAATTTATGGCAGCGCTCCTGCATGCAAAGAATGCCACAATAATCCCAAGGCAGTGATGACCTGGTTATAATTTACACATTGTATTAACTGTATAGCGCCTCCGGTGTATTTTTTAAACAACTGCTGGTGGCTCCTCCTACCACACTCCACGCAGACTGGCTCGAGCACTGTACACCCCTCCAGAGTGACCCTAAAGATGTTCCTCCGAATTAACTGGAGAGCTGTATAGCTGCGAAGAGGGCCAGAAGTAGGTAAAGGTCACATATAGGTAAAGGTCACATATAGGTAAAGGTCACATATAGGTAAAGGTCACATATAGGTAAAGGGTTAGCTTAGGCATTCTTCTGATTTTCTCTCCGTTTTAATCCTTAAAAAAAAAATTACAATTTCTATATCTGTGAATAACTTTTCCTTCTTTTCCTCGGTATTAGAGTTGTAAAATTCGCTATCTAGGGTTTACAACCCTTTAGCACAATCATAATACAAAACTATTTTCTGCTTACACCTGTGTCCATTTGGGGGGGGAGAGAGGGTTTGTTTTTTGGGGGGGGGGCTTTGTTTTTGGTTTTTGATCTCTTTTTTTTTGGGGGGGGGGGGGGGGGGGTGTGAGAGGGGGTAGTTTATTGTTGTTTTTTTTTTTAACTTTCCCTTAACAGTACTAATTTTACAACTGTGAGATTACTTGTGCAACTCAATCCTTGTTTAAGTGAAAACCTTGTGCTAAATATACCAGCAAAAACATTCAAAATCAAATCTTGAAATTGCTGCTGACCAGATTCAGAGAATTCTATAGAATAAAGAATTATCCCCCTTCCCTTTTCGTAATTGCCAGATTTGAACTTTACAGTTAATTCCATGAACATAAGAATTTATTGGATTCTGCTTTTTCTTCAGTGGATAACTGGGCAATCCATCACACAGAGAGTTCTAAGTACCCTTAAGAAAAGAAAAAAACTGTAATATCAAAAGTTGTCAATGGCAAGCATATGACACAATCATTTTCATAAAATTAATCTAATGTTAGTGGATTTCAAGTGCATATTAAATGGTAGTACCCCAGTATAGCACAGACTATCAGAGGATGATGCTTACACAATCTGAATTTAGTGATACAAAGGCCATCCCAAATTCCAACCATGACAGATCCCAGTAATCAGAGCTTATTTATATTTCTCAACTCACCAAGAAGATGTGATTCCTGACCACATAACAGGGTTTTTATGACCAGATGATAAGAAGACAACAACAAAAAAATCAAAGGGTTGTGTTATCAAAGTTTGTTATGCATTTTTCTGCCCTACTTCCATTTAGTAGCTTAATACAAATACTCATATTTCCTTATGAGAATGCTAGCTATGCTTTCTTAGCTGGAATAGAAACACAAATTTTTCTACCATAAGCAGTGGTGTTCAGTCCTCTCAAGGACGACAAGAACTTTACCTAGACTAGTGAACTTCCTGCACTCAGATTTTGCAGTACTGATACTGAAGGGGCTTTATCAAGGAATTGATATTGATATTTGTGGAGTTCATCCCCATTCTCAGAATATTTAAGTTTTTCAGAAAGTTGGCGGCCTATGAAATAAATATTTGCGCCATAAAACGGTGTTCCCTGATGTTTTATAGACTTTGTACTACATGTATATCAATGTGAAGCACAGGTATTACCTGTGATTGTATGAAGTGGACACCTTACGTCCTTTGTTATGTGCCCTCATATACACCACATTTTCACTTTGTTCTGTTATTCTGTGATCAGAATGCTATTTTGAAATGCTATATTTATCATGATGTTTACGTGCTTGATGGCAGCTTGAGCTACCAGGTTCAAGAAATTTCCAAAACAATGTGTACTTTCTTTGTGCACAATGCTCCCATTTTCTGACAGCCACACCAGACTTTTATTATGACATACAGCAGGACCTATGAGATGACGAACACATAAAAAAATTAAAAAAAGACCTCCTAAAAGAAAAATATAATCTTCAAAAAGTTCAAGGATTACATTTGAGCTAGATCTCCTGGTATCCATACCTTTGGCACCACTCATGGACAGGTGGATAGTTCTAGGAGGTTTGGATCCCATTTCAAAAATTTATTCAGCACTACAGTTGACATGGGATAAGGCCAAGAAAGCCAAAAGAGACACTGAAATAATAGCTCAATTAGAGGTGTTGCTTCACAAATGAAATCTTTTTTAAATACTTTTCCATGGTTGACATTTGTTTAGAGCACTTCCAAAAAAGTAACTGCATCTGCACTAGCAGAAAACTAGCCCTATTGGTGGTTTTTAAGTAGGCCTAGTGCAGTAACAAACATGTTTAGTTTGCTTATTAAACATGTAAGGATTATTGATGTCTCCTTAATCAAACAAACATGATACAATTAATAAACATGCCAACTTTCATTGAACTTATCATTAGTTAGTGCTTCAAGTCACCAAACCACACCCATAGCAACCCGATCTTAACAAAACTTTCATAAGGATCTGCAATGAGGTGCCCTAATCAATCCCTGAAAGTTTCTTGAATATCCCTCTAGATATTTGAAAGGAGTTAGTCTGCATATACAGAGAGACAGACAAATAAATTGTGAATTATAGTAAGATGTGAAGGTCACACAGTCCAAACAACTATTCGATCTCTTATATCTGAAAGATCTGATCACGGTTGTAACTTCATCTGGAAGTGCATTGAACAGTGATCATCAGATATAGACATATTATTTCCAAAGCTTGAACATCATGAAAGAATTTCGAGAAGATTAGAAGTGAAGCTACCTCTGAGTATCCTGACACAGTTCAAGATCAGTATAGAAGGAAATACAATTAGGTGTTTGATTATATTTTAAAAGGAATTAAAAAGAAATTTTCTTAGAAAATGTAAAAAATGCTCAATAAGCTGAAAACTCTTTTGATTTTAGTGATGAAGTCATCACAGAAGTGTTGACATTTTATTGTGGTAACCTTATAAAACAACAAAATTAACTCCAATCCTAAAAATAAAAAAAAAAAAAATAAATAAATAAATTGAAGGGGGGGGGGGGGAGTTTTAGCCTCTAAAGCCACCCCTTAAATTCAGTAGGACAGTAGGCATTGATGCAACACTCTTCTGCTGAAATATAATTGAAATCAGTACTCATGCTATGTTTATAGGAAGGAAATTGGATTATAAATACCACAACCAGTAGTTTTATTTAAAAAGGGACATGTCAGATAGCTAGTTGGATGCACAAAAGACCACCTCCCATTAAAAGATCAAAGCTCCCTGAAAATTGCAAGGCTCTTGAAAATAGAACTTACATTATTCTCTTAGTTCCGTGAATATAACACCGCCCTGTCGGGTGGTTTAGTCACGGTACCGTGAATGTACCGTGAACGTAACAAGGGCCTAAAATTAATAGGTAATGTTGCCTGCAAAATAATATATTTTTGTTCAAACCAATCCAATGCTCTTTTGAAGTGAATTCATAACCTAGACAATTGCCAAGAAACATCGACTTCAGCTTTGCTCAACTGCTTCTTTCCTCAGAATGAATGGTGGAACATTAAATTCAGCACAAAATAGCCCTGCACTTGAATGGATATTGAAACATTAGTCAGCCAAGCTTAACTCTTCAGGAGATAGATTTTTTAAGAGACCACAATGCTCTCTCTAGTAGGCATCTGAAACAGACCACCCTATCCTTTAGACCAGGTTTGTGTCCTAACCTTATGATTTGTTGGTATTTCTGGATGGTGAAGTGGGAGAAATGTGGATGAGGCTTTGAGTACCTGCAGAGGAGGCGTAAGGAAGTAATAAGGTTGGACAGGACTAACCAATGGCAGGGCACTTAAAGGAGAAGAAAACCCATGAAATATTCAAGTATCACTAAACTTGGCCAGATATGTGGGAAGATATTAAGGCCTGGTGTAGGACATGCTCTGAATGTCAAATTACGAAAAGGAATCCACCTCTGCCCTCCCCTGTACTCTGCCCTCCCTTGTATTCTGAACTGGCCAGCTTCCTGCTGTGTGTTTTGGGTGTGTGCCCTCATATACCCCACGTTTTCCCCTTGTACATGTTATTTTATGATTGAATGTTATTTTTAAAACTATCTGAAGTAGTTAGTTCTGAGCTATATCATTGATTTATTCAAATCATGCCAAAGGCGTGATTTGACTATTGATTTGCAAAAATCCCACCAAAAACTCTTTTCCACACACCCACTACCCCACTTACCCTACCGTCACCAACCCATGCAATATGCATACATAGAATCCACAGTTGTTCAAATCTGCAGATAATTTTGGGGTTAAACTCTATTTCTCATACTGTACAGTATACATGCAATATACATATATAGAATCCACAGTTGATCAAATTTGCAGACAATTTTGGGGTTAAACTGTTTTTCATACGGTGCAGTATATATTTGTAGTATATATTTGTAGTATATATGCTGTATACATACATAGAATCCACAGTTGTACAAATCTGCAGACAATTTGGGGGTTAAACTCTAATATCTTGTTATCTTGTACACAGACCAAAGTCCATGTTCAGTCAACTCTACTTTATTTGGACACTAATTTAGTACATTGCCCATTGCCAGTGCCAATGGATACTGATATTGGACTTAGTCACATAACATTGTCCAACAATGGTTTGCTCATTCACGCATGATTTTTGATATTCTGGCTTCTGCTAACTGACATTTGGATACCAATTTAAAGCAGTGTGCTCTATCGTAGTTCTAGGGCTCGCATCTTTAAACTAATTTGGAGCAATATGTTCATTATTTGAATTTTGCTGCATTGGGAAACCAATTAAATGCAGTGTGCATGTTGATCATTCAAATTTTGCCACAGTGGATTAGGTGTGCATTTAAAAAAATTTTTTTTTTTTTACTTTACTCAGCTCAGCCACTACACCACCAGCTGGACCAACAGCCAGCGCAGCAGCTAGAGCTCTTGGTGTATAGTGTTCTCAGTTGACAAGAGCTGACACGAATTTTAATTTATTCTGTTGGAAAATCTTCGTTAGAAAACAATGCGTCGAATTTACGAAGTGGAAAATCTTCATCATTTGGAAAAAAATTAAGTGTTGACTGGTTGGAATCTTCAATCCAAAATGCGTGAAGTAATCAAGCTTTCAATTCCCAACAACCTAAACCCAAAACGGTCTTCTTCAAGACCAACCAAGTTCGTGATGGCGAGCATAATCCTTCAACTTTTATTAAGTTACGTTTGATTTTTCATGAAAATCAGCCAAAAAGTTTGTTCACATTAATGCCAAAGATTGGGGCCAAATCATGGCCAAGATTGTATTCATTTTCTTGGCATGAATTGGTTAATTTCCCTGAAAATTAGCCAAAAGTTTGTTCAAATTCATGCCAAAGATCGGACTGATTTGTATCCAAGATTATACTAATTTTCTCAAAGGGCATGCATTTGTGAGATAAAATTACGCATGGTTTGTGTGATATAAATTAATATTTTTGAAAGCATGTATAAAAAAGTTACTTTAGTGCAAAGGGAGAGATTTGATGAGCTAAATTTGAATTTACGCCCCTACTTCGATGATTGTAATATTTTATATTTATTTGTTGATGATTGTCTGCTTTAATTCACTACATGAATCTGGTAGCATTGTGATACGATCATAACAATACAATAAACATCATGCAATTTTTTTTCTCTGTCACTTATAAGTCAATTCCCTATGATTCGTCTGTTACAGAGTTGAAGTGGTACTTCACCAATTTCATCACTGTCTATTGATTGATTCGATTGCTTTATAGTGTAGGTGATGCCTTCCTTCCTTCTTTTCTTTTTTTTTATTTTTTATTTCAACTATAATTATAGGAAATTTTATGTTGTTTGGTGGGGTTGGCTGAAAAACATTCCAAGTGAATGCACACTTGGTTCAGATTGTGTACAAATGGAGAATATAAGCTGGAAATGTGTAGCAGCTGATTTTATTTTGAGGCCAGTCCCCCAAATGTAAGGATGGCTCATGTGCTGGACTTGTTCCCTAATGGGCAGCTACAGTGTATACATATAAAATCCATGTAGTAACCTTCGATGCTAATTAACTAATTAGAACAGACTGGAAAAAAAACATTACGAACCATACTCTTTATATTTACCCAGTGAATCATCAGTGTACTGACTGACAATAACTCAGCAGGAGTGGAACAATAAGGAATGTAGACCAGTCACACTTGAATGGGCAGAAGACCCGAAATGTTTGTGTTTTGATGGGCTTCTATGTCATGTGTCTTTTTCAGGGTGTACAGGTAGTTGTATCTCTCTGCAGATGGGACTGTCTATAGATGCTATGGGGAAAACATTCATAAAATTGCATTTGTGTATAAATATATTTTATTTCATCATAGCTGATCAATCATCCTGTAATAATAATTATTTTTGATTCTCAATTCTACAATTCTTTACCTTCTATTTTCTGTGGACTTACCTACCTCCTTCAAAATCTATATTGTAAATATTAAATATTTGTTACCATTTTCTGAGCTTACTTTTCCCAAAATCTAGCTAGTAAGTATGTATTAAATTATGATCATGGATTTATCTTAATTTTTGTCCCCATTGTCTTGTACTCTTTCTGCCTCAAGATCTAGAAGTTCAGCAGTCAGTATCCATCTGATGCACCAGCTCACCATCTAATACTCCAGCTGTATTTTACCAGCCTATTCTAAGCAAGTATTCTTACTCACAGGTAAAGCTCTAAGCATTATATTTGCACGGTTTGCTACACAACAGAGCTTTTTTAACAAATATATAGACGTATAATTCCCAGTGGTCCTATTCCCAGAGGTCCCATTCCTAGGAGAATACAACCAGCATAGTAGACTGGTTAAGTTAAGTTTAAAGTGTGTACACGATAGAGTTGGTAAAAGTTGAAGTGTGCATGCAATAGCGTAAACAAAGGACTACTTACGTGATATTTCGTATGTGTACATGCGTAAGAGTGTATCTAGGGCCAAACAAATATACGCCAGGGGAAGGAGAAGGTTGAAAAAATGCCTCCGAAATGATGAGTGAATGACCACAGTTTCGTTGGAGCCGCTGACATGTCGGGGGTGCTTTTTGAAAATCGGAGCCTTTCAATTGAATCCACTACCACCGTAGATTCAATAGATTCAATAGATTCAATATGGATATTTGGCTATGGATCACTGCTCTGGAAAGTCAACTTCCCATACTTGGATGAGAAGATCGGTTATGTGAAGGGCTATACTAGAAGATTTTGGCAGGGAAGCACTGATCATAGAGGCATACCAGGAGCTGTAAGTGATTGTGTACTGTTGTCATCAATATTTCGTTATATATAAAGCAATGTTACTTCTTAAGGTGAGCACAGACTACAGCTATTAATCTGTTCTGAGAACTAGATGTCCAGATTTAACTTTCTAGCAGACCTGGTTCACTGTATTGGCCTTCATTCAATCACATAAACCTCAACTGAGTGCTTAAATAAGCTCAGAAAGGCATGGGGAAATTTAATGTTCAAGGAAATTATTTCAAGAGGCTCAAACATTTAGTTTTACATGAGCATAAATATACACACCATCCATCCATCCATCCATCCATCCATCCATCCATCCTTCCATCCATCCATCCATCCTTCCATCCATCTATCCATCCATCCATCCATCCATCCATCCATATGCTGTATGCACTTCCCACTTGCCACACGTGGTAGGAGTGATACAGGCCAAGATGTTATGTTGAACGTGGTCTCTTGTTGCAATGTCTTCGGTGGTTATGAAGACCCTGTTGATGAATTGCAGAACTGACACATGGACTTTAACAACAGCATGTATTTCTGGCGTGTGGTTAGTTAGACCAGCCTTATACACAGCAACACACACACACACACACTCTATTGCAGTATGAACAGTTGAACTAAAGAAACATCTCTTTAAAACTCAACATAAAAATGGGTGAAGCAGATATTAACTTTGAAAGAAATAGGATGGTTTGGTATTGGAATCATAGCAATTGGAATTTGTAGAGGTGGTATTACTAGTTTCCCTTTCAGGTATCATTAACTACCTGAAGAATTTATGAACTATTGTACAGTCATCTTTGTTGCTTGCCCTGCAATAATGAGATACTTAACAGCTCTTCTTCTCTTTTGAATTTTTCACACATGTTTGGCTTTTGAAATTACTATGGGGTGTTTTGACAAACATCACTCCTTTAATGGTTTGACTGTGGGTGGCAGTGACTAGAATGTGTGTAATAAGAATACCAGGCAAAGCATCCAGATTACTGTGTCTTCAATGTGTTTTGCAACGGTTGATAGATTATCAATAGCAGTAAACAAACACACAAACTTCCATATTTGTATATTTACATACACAAACCTAATATAATTTCCTCGTCCAAGAATATGAAATGTGATGCAAATTATGTCTAATTGATGCTTCAATGAATGTCAATCTTTTTTATGTTAGTCACTCTTGCTAAAGATAAAGACCAGAAAGTGTTTGGGTGTGTAATTTATTAGGTCTAGTATATACAGGAAACAAGTCATAATGTAGGTTGGAAGGATAGAGTGAATACTATTCATTTGAATGATTAAAATCGAATAAAAACTAGTGGAAATGTTTGCAAGATGCTGTCAAAAAAGTCGATCAGATGATTGTTCTTGAATTGGAAAAAGTTCCTCTTGCTTGGTCTAAATAGGTGCAGTCCAATTTCCCACTTATTTCAAGTCAATCCAATATAGATTTCATTTTAAAACTAACTATTTCTTGTTTAAAACATGCTTTGATGGGTTTTTTTAATTCATTTTTTCCTTCAATTCTTTGTTTTTTTTTGTGCCGTTTTTTTGTTTGTTCGGTTTTTATGTTTGTATAAGTAGAGGTAATTAATTTTTTTTTTTAATTGAGGGTGTATACTGAGAGACTATGACCTTCAATCTACTTACTTTAGAATACTCTATTTTATAGATACTTCAGAGCATGATTATCTCTACTCCTCTCCTTTATACCTTTAACTGACCTACCCAACATAACACCTATTCCATCCTACTCTGGATGACACCTTATCTATTGCTGTATTAGCTTTATTCAAGCAACAGACTTGCTAGTTGTGGATATATAGTTGAAAATTTGCAGTCTCATGTGGTTTGCACAGAGATAAATTTTTATTTGTGTGGGAGTTTTATATGGATGTACTCCTATTAACACTTCAAAGGTTTCATGAGCACACACCCCATTAAACTCCAACAAGGGAACTGAACCAACACTATCATGTTGCATTCTGATGATGCCCAAACTTGGTGTGGAGCTTCCCAAGTTTGCAGTGGTAATTGGTTCATCTCTTGGGATTTTTAAACTTTCTTCAATTTGAAACAAAATCTTTCAAAATAAAACATTTGACAGCTGTATCACTATGTTTATAAAATGAAAGAAGTGAGCTGATGTGTGTTTCAACTGTAACCCAAGCATGTGACCTGCACATGATACACAGTAAGTACTAATCGCCAAGTGGAATATTGAGTGAAGAGAAAAAAAATTCAGATTATATTGTGTTTTTTTTCTAATAATTATGAATCTAATATATATTTATCATAATATGTATGTATCTTGCTATAATTTGCATTTGATTTGTCTGCATGTCAATCTATTTGTCTGTATGCATCTCTTCCCCCCCCCCCCCCCCCCATTCCAAGTGTTCCTAGACATGTGTGCCACATTTCCTGTGTGAGTGCCATCATAGTACTACAAACCATATTTGTGAATACACCTTACTGAGAACCAGCTGACCAAATCCATTTCTATTTCTTTCCACGTGCCCTGAGTCCCAGACCTCTGGTATGTGGCAGGGAACAAAGAAACCAACCAAAAAATCTCAAATTATAGTATGATATATTTGTTGTCTCTATCTGTAGGACAGATACATTTCTATTCTTACTATAATTTACTATTTTTCTGTGGTGTGTACAGTCACTATCTCCTCCCAGATTCCTGGACCAATCATCCTGAAATTTTCAGGGGTTGTTCTCAGAACCACTGGCCCTGTTTAAGGAGAATATGATTAGGGCTAGGGTGTAGGGCCATTAAATAAACTTTCCTATTCAAGAATAACTGTCCACTTAGTTGCAAGAACAAATAGTTTCCATACAGTAAATAATTTGTTAAAATTTCATTCTTGACAACAACAAAATGTGGATGTACCCTCCTCCCCATTCCAAGAGTTCCTAAACCTGTATGCCACAGGTAATTATTATGTGATAGTTTGTGTAATCTGATCCCATTCAAAGACATTTTTAGAGGAAATTGTGTTTACAAATCACACAGAAAGTTCTAAAGGACACTAATTACTAGAGCTGCATCATAACATTACTTTAGAATTGAGGCAATGCCTCCCATATCCCCCCTCCCCTTGTGTCTGTATGTATATTCACTATCTTCTCCCAGATGCTTGGGCCTAAAAAGCTCAAATTTTCAGGGGGTGATGGTTGTCACCCGACAAGAATGGTGAAGATTGGAGTAAAACCTGTCCATTGGCATTTCTTTTCTTCTTTTTTTCCTCTCTTCAGAATATCCTTGGTGGAGGAGGCTCATTTCCTGCATGATTAACTACCATAGTACTACAGACCACAACATTTAAAAATACTCTGTAAGTGTAACCAGCTTCTCAAATTCCTTCCCTTTTCTTTCCATGAACCCTGGCAGCCCCAAACATCTGGTATGTGACAGGGAACAATGAAAACAAAAAAAATCTTAAATTATAAGATATTTTTGTTGTCTCCATCCATAGGATGAATACATTTCTAGTATGTATAATGCGATATCCTTTATATGGTGGGCTATTCCATGATGCATTGTTGTTTTCATTATACTGAATTAGATTACCCACAGTATCGATAACTTTCTATATATCTGATGCATGTCCCAAATTGGTATTAAGTGTGATTTTTAAAAAATATATTTTGTTGCTTGTTTGTTTGTTTGTTTGTAGCCAGGCCGTGTTGTTACTCTCACGGAACATGCAGAGGTGAGCAAAGCATTGCCATACGTAGTACTTTGTGAATGCATAAGCAAACAGAATGGCTGTATACACCATTAATGCTGAGTGTACTAGAATAGTGCGGGAACAACTGAATAAATTTTTTATATTATGCAAACATCTGGTTTAAAATGAGGTTAAAATGGTATTATAATATCACAATGGATGTGTCATACTGTCATTAGTTGACCAGTAAAGGTCCCATGATATCTTAAAATCAAATTATAGTTACACATTCAATTTGAACTCTGCACCATTGCATTTATATCAAACCTATTTCACTGCATATGCACACAACCATTCAGGAGTGCACTTGGGGAATAGCCTACAAAGTAGACCCCAAAGACATTTTGGAAGTCATGGACTATTTAAATCACAGAGAGAAGGGAGGCTACACCACCAAGGAGCTGATGTTCTACCCAACCCCAGGGCAAGATATGATACCTTTCATTACTCTAGTTTACATTGGAACAGAGGCGAACCCCATGTACTTGGGTCCTGCTCCCCTAAAGGACATTGCTGAGCAAGTGGTGTGCTCGCAAGGCCCTAGTGGGTGCAATACACAGTATGTATTCGAACTGGCCCAAGCAATGCGCAAGATAGCCCCAGCAGTGGACGATCAGCACTTGTTTTCCCTGGAGGGTCAGATCAAGGATATGCTGGGGACAGGAGGAAAACGTGGAATAGAGTTGACCAAGTGGGATGGATTTGCTGTTGAACTCGGTGTTGAAGAAAAGGAATGGGAGTGTGCTTGCAAACGATGTGGCCTGCTCTATTTATAAGAATTCATTATGCATGTCCCAGTATATGCTATACATGTCTCATCAATCTCATCAACTTTCATTAAATAAAAGAAGAAAACATTCAAAATATCTTGTGCGCCCTTCAATATAACATGGCCTTTATATCTAGAATAATAGACGGTTCTCCATATGCTTATCTACTAGAAATAAGCATCCTTTTCATTAAATGGGGATGGGAAAATGTAAGAGGTAATATCTTCAGGAAGTAGAGCTATAAGCATTTTACAAGTTGTTTTCCTCTTGAAGGGAGGTTGAAATTTCCTCTTACAAAATTAAAGGTCTTGGATATGAAAGTGTGTGTGTGTATGCCTGTGTGTGTGTGTGTGTGTGTGCGCCTGTGTGTGTGCGCCTGTGTGTGTGTGTGTGTGTGTGTGTGTGTGTGTGTGTGTGTGTGTGTGTGTGTGTGTGTGTGTGTGTGTGTGTGTGTGTGTGTGTGTGCCCTCGTTCATGCTTCAATGTCCTCAGCTCTACAGATTGCAATTTCAAGGGAGGTTTTCGAAAGTGGCACCCCTGGTGGCTAAAAAAACAAAAACAAACAAAAAGGAATTCAAATTCTCCTTAAAAAAAAAAACAACAAAAATCATGGCCCAACATTTAAGGCACAAGTCTCCCAACAGGGTTGCCATCTAGATTCCTGGGAAGCTAGGTTATTGTAATCTGACTTTTTGGAAACTGTTAGGCTTAGAAAACAGAATCCCAAGGAGCGAAGTCAATTTGGCTCCTTCCTGGCTTCTTGGAGCAAATATCAGCACTAATTATCATGAAGAGAAAACATTAAAATTAAGAGGCCACATACGGTTTTAAAAAGTGCAAGAACATTATTAATTACTACTACAACTACTTTTTATGCCGGTAACCAAATGGTAATGCCAATATCCACAACTGGTATAGTAATACAAAGCATTTAGAAATAGAATTTATTTTTTGCAATTATTACAACAATGTAAAGAGAAGAGATCAATTAAAAATGATAAATTACAGCCATTCCCCCCCCCCCCCAATTACCCCTTAATTCACAACAAGCATTCTTATTCTTACAAGTGCATGCCTTTATTTAGACTTCATTTCATTACTGCTGTGTCAATTTATGAACTTTAACCTCTTCCCTCTCTGGCCATGTCCAAACAATTTCATCTACAAATTTCTCAGTGTCTGAAAGTTGCTGAAAGAAGCGATCATGGCGATCATAACGTCTCTTGCAAGCCAGAAGGATTACAGAGTTAGAATCACTCAGATCTGTCAGAGTTTTGATGAGATCTGTAAACACATCTTCAATATAGATGACATCGGCAGCGAGGATAATGTCATAGGGGTGCTGGAAACTGGACACATCCTCTCCCCACACCAGTTCAGAGATGCTAATGTTATTTCCTTTTACATTCTGTTTGTTGAGGTCGAGGTTGAAGGCAGCTGGTCTTGTTTCCTTGTCAGTGATGGCCACACTGGATGCCCCTGCAGCAGACACACTCAAATAGATATCATTCTTTCAACTTTAAGGTATATTTTTGACTGTACTATCCCCAAGGGAAGGTTTCCTGTGCTAGATAAGTGGAGGGATTCTAAGTAAAACCATGAACTAGTGAGAAGAAGCAGTCAGATCAGGTGTTGTCATACTCTCTGGTACGTAGTGCACATGCTCACAACAGAGAGGTATTATTATGAACAGGCTTCATGTCAACAAATAGAAATCAAACATACATGATAAGGCTTAAATTGGCATAAGGCAGACAATCAAACATTGACCTATCCAAACTTGATTTTGCCAATCAAATAAGAAAATAAATCACCCGAGTTAACTCCTTCAAGCAAATAAGAAGTGACTGTACCATTCATCAATGCAGGCCACAACGACAACAGACCTCAAATAGCCAAACTTAGCCACCACCAAGAATACTTAGCGTATACGTTTACCAGAATATAAATTTTAGAATATATGGGTCCACCTGACACACTCCACATCCTTATCAGCTCAAGCATTTACAGTCCCCTAACTGGGGAGTAGGGCAACCAATTTCTAATTGTTGCTTATATCATGCTTTTGTAACATTAATACAAAAGTATAGCATAAAAGTCAAAGAAATAAAAATAAATATTGTAAATCCCCCCCCCCCCCCCCAAAATCAGGATTATCTTAGAAAGTCTCAATGGCACACTTACCTAAAGCACTGGCCACCAGTCCCACTAGCCCAGTCCCTGAGCCCAGCTCAATGACACGAGCATCAGCCACTATTCCTGGACTTTGCTGAGCGAGATACTGACACAATAGGATGGCCTGGAATGATAAGGTGTTCAACATGTGACGAGAGAGAGAGAGAGTGGTGATTGAGTTAAATTAGTGACCCCTTCAAGTTCTGTGTCCTGGATTACCACATAATATATTCACATCCAGCGATAAACATAATCACTTTACTAAAGACATCACACATACACAGCAATGGGTCAATTAATAATGATATATATATATACATATACATATATATATATATATATATATATATATATATATACACATAAATTCACTTGTACTAGAAGCATACTATATACTATATATTACATAGATTTAGTTAATAGTTAATAATTGGTGTTGGTTGCTTTGAGTTGTTAATTTTATGATCACAGTTTAAGCTTCACCCCACAGAGGCTTATTCCTATGTCTGTCAACAATCATATACCATTGAAGGATGCAACAAGGAAAGGAGGTGTGCTTAAATATGCTATCTTCACATTTTCAGCTGAAACTTTCCATTTCAAGCCACAAAGATGAACCATTTTCACATGATATATATATTATAATAACAGGTACAGCCTGCAGTATACTACAACAGTACAACAGTGAAAAGACCACACCTACTAACTTTAACAAACCTTCACAAATACTCGCACTAAATTACACAAACTTTTAAGAGTGCCAATAGCAGTGCATATCATATATAATGCATGTACCTTGGAATCAATTAGAAGTCTTGGAGTGGGTATATTTCTACCAAAATTTTAAATAAATGAATAAATATTTTCTTGATGCAATATGCCAACGCAATATTTAGAGTAGTTTCCTTCCATAATAAAAAAAAGAAGTACTAACTTTTGTAGGTGACGTTTACTCTATAAGAAAGGAAGGTAACAAAAAAAAAAAAAAAAAAAGAGGAGCAAGTCTGAAATACTAATTAAAAGTGAAGTAATTAGGATATGACTATATAAATAGTCTGGATAACTTCATAAGGAAATGCTTTCTATTGGGGTGGGTTGAAGTTATAAATGGCTGAATTTAATTTCATGTCTACCCCCTCCCCTCACTTGATTGTTAACTCTTGTGTAAAATCAATCAGAAAATTAAAGCAAAGAAAGGGCATTCTTTTGATCCCTACATTAATCAAAGTAAATAGGACCAATATTGACAGTAAAATCTACCTTATCATTAGAAAGTGTGAATGAAAAACATGATGATAATGTTTGACGTCAACTTACAGCACATTATTCACCAGCTAACACTATCTTTTAAGGAGTGTACACAACAGATTAGAGGAATACAAGAAATAACACATACTGAACATATTTCAAGCATTACCTTGTTAGAAGGAACTCCCTATCAACTAATCCTAGCCCCAAACTTTAACTACAAATAGGGTATGGATGTGGTACAAAATTATTCTTTTAAATTTTTTTTTTGGAAAGGGTAAGGTGGGGGGGGGGTTTGGTTGGAAGGTTCAGCCTCATGGCCACTAAATTAACGATAATTATATTTAATCAAGGATCAGGGACAAGGGTGTGCCCAAAAAACCCATGAAGTACAGAATTTTGTAACATGCACTGTCACAGAATTCTTGTTTCTGCACTGTTGACATGTCATCCCTACTTACCAGTTTTATTTCAAAGAAATATATTTACTTTCACTTGTTTAACCAAGGATCAGGGACAAGGGTGTGCTAAACCCCCCCCCCCCCCCCCCCCCCCAGTTTCTTGTGTTACTGCAGAACTAAGCCCATTACATTATGGTGAATAATAAATAAGGGAGTGTACCTCATCCAACCATATATGAACTGTAAGACAAACAGTTCCGTACTTACAAATGAAAAGTAATAACCTTACCGATTCCCATACCACCGAGGCCACTCCAATCTCATCCCACTGCTGCCCTATAACCCAATCCTTGCCGGCGAAATAGAACGTTCTCGTTTCTTGGTGGAACATAGGCAAAACTTGGCTGCTGCCGTAGCTTCCTTTATAAGCAACCACTTGGTTGCAGGAGCTGACCAACTCCTGTTCTTCCTCCGGTTGGTTGCTCATGGTTGCTAAGCTTTTCTGCATTAAAAAGTACACTACCACGAGTGCAATAGAAAGTGGAACGGAAAAACCCATTCAAATAAACATAGTTTCTCCGGTGGGTATTAATTGCAGTTTATTGTACACGACCATTTGCCTGACGTCATAGCAACTCTGCACTCTATGACAAGACTTAATTCAACATCGAGACACTCCGGAGGAAGTTCTTTAAGTCCCGTCCTCTTCACCCAAACTGGCTAGTTTACGTGCTAGGAAGCGTCAGTACCCTGCAGCTCTCACAAACAGTTCTTCCCCGAATTCCAGTTACACCCAATACCTCCCAGGAGTAAATACCGCTGAAACTGCGCTCTCTACCTATCCTTCAACCTCAGTTCAATCTCCCCAAGACCTACCAGACAACATGACCTGCCAGGATAGAACTGCCGAGTTTGTTTCAGTGGTCAAATCTCTCCAATCTTTTCATGTAAGTCTGTTTGGACTGTATTATTGTTGCTATATAGTAGAAAAAAATATTTTGGGAGGAAGGAATATTTGCCTTAATTGCCCAACATGAAGTAGTTGGGTGGAGTCAGATAGGCACTGGAGCATAGCTGGTAGTTCAACGAGAAAAGTGGAGGGGGCATACTCATTGAGTGGGGGGAGGGGATGTGTGTGTGGGGGTTGGGTTGTAAGAGTGGTTGATGTAGGTGAAAATGGCCAGCATATGATGGGACAGACACACTCTACATATACACCGTCCATACATTGTGTGCTTCACATATAGATGTTAAAGAAGTGGTGCAGGCCAAGGTGATAGGATGCATATGGCCTCATCATTTAATTTCTTCAGTGATTATGAGAACCTTATCGATGGTAGAACTGCCTGTAGAACTGGCCAGTTCTTCAGCGAAGCTAGATCTAGGGCTGATGTGTTTCTGGTTTTAGTTTGACCATCCTTATTTTATGCCATGAAAACATCTAGGATGGGCAGTGTAAATTGCTTTATCATCATCTACATCTCTCCACTCTCAACTTCTTTTTTTACCCTATTTTTATATACAAAACATGCTCACAACACTACACGTACACACACATGCACGTGCGCGCGCGCGCACACACACACACACACACACACACACACACACACACACACACACACACACACACACACACACACACACACACACAAATGCAAAAAAAAGAGCAAATTGTCTAGCTGCCATCAACACGGCCACGTGCACCTGACATAGTCAGGGTGCCTGTGCACTAAGCAGGCACTATGAGCCAGTGCAAGGTAACTCCTGGAGCTGGGCTAGGAATTCGCAGGAGGACTGACCAAGGCTCTCAGCTTTTGGGTGTGGGCACCCAAAATCCCACCTGGACCCTTAGCTGATAGACAAGCAATGGTCAGTAAGTTTGCACCCCAGAAAATTCCAGGTCCCCATCACAGCTGGGTGGATTGGTGTGGGAAGAAGATGTTCAAGGACAGGGAAAATTTCCTGTCAGTGCTGGGTTTGAACTTGCAACCTTGGGGTTGTGAGTCCACCAAGGGCATAACTACTCAGCCACTCTGCCACACACACGCACACACACACACATGCACACTCTTGTGTCCCATGACTCAGCAGATTCGGACTGTCATTCATGTTGCCAGCTATTCTAGCCACTGGCCTCGCCTTACCTGTTATATAATAATAAATTACTACACTGTCTTCATGCCTGTTTTTCTCCCCCTGTACTTCTCTATCCTACAGTCTCCTAACGTCACAAAGCCAAGAACAGTGAGATCTTCTGAAGTTCTATCAGGGGCAAAGTATGTGATTATGCACCACATGTAATACAAATACATGATTTTGATGTTTTCTTAATATGTATTTGTTTGGTATATGCAGATTGATAGGACGAGACATCAGTATTACATGTGCAAAACTAGAAAAACTTACAGCGTGTGAGTTTTTTTTTTTTTTTTTTTTTTTTTTTTTTTTTTTTTTTTTTTTTTTTTTTTTTACTGTTATGTTCTATTCCAGTTATAACATGAAATTGAGGGACGGGAGAAGAGGGAAGTAGACACTTGCTGACTTTTTTTTATCTGTATATGGTCAATATCCTCTTTGATACATTTATTTATTCCACATCCACGTCTCTTGGTATCGCCTGAGAGACTGGAACCAGCTCCAAACCAGTATTATTCCTCAATATATATCTCATAATTTCTTTCCCAGTTTTCATTTTGGATTTCGAAAGGAATTTTCATGTGTGACCTGTTTAATCTCCTCTCCATCTTCCCTGCACTAACAGTTTCAATTACATTTGTTTTATGCAAACTTGGTACATATCAGAGTTTGGGCAAGCAAGCTGTTGCACAATGGGACATCTGTTATTTGTTTAGTGTTTTTGGTTTTATTTTTTATAGTGGTGACAGGCAGGCCGATATTTGGAGAGCCGACGTCTGAAATCCAGGACCTGACCCAGGATATTAAGCAAGACCTAGCCAGACTCAACAGGAACATAGCCAGTCTGCAGGAAGGTGTCAGGAGTCGCTCAGGCAGAGACTCCAGACACATGCACTCTCACTCCAACACTGTGGTGGTCTCTTTGCAAGTGAGTCATAGCCTGTTACTTTAAAAGGACCATGAACTGGTTACTAGCCAATGCTTGACTAATCAACAAGTGTAGCTTCAACTTGCAGCCTTATCCTGCTATACAAGACACAACATTTTAGAAAGGAAAAGAAAAGGAAGACACATTTTGGATAGACCTGATCAATTATAGGAATTCTAGCAAAGTATCTGTCTGTCCTATGGACAGAGACAAGAAAGACATCTTACAATAGTTCGATATTTTTTTGTTTATTTGCCATCTCCTCCCAAATGCTTGGGCCAACAAAACTCAAAATGAAGAAAGGAAAAGAGGGAGAATGGGTTTGGCCACAGTTGTGCTGACCTCACTTAAGAGTGTGTTTACATTGTGGTTTGTAGTAATGCAGCTTGGTTGCTCAGTCATGAAATGAACCCCCCACCCCAAGAAAAAAGATTTAGATGAAGAAAAAATAGCCCTACAGGCAGGGTTTTACTCTGATCTTCACCAAACTTTGCCTAAACACCATTCTCGGGTAACCCCCATCAACCCCTGAAAATGTGAGCCCTGTAAGACCAAGTATCATGGGAGGAAATGGCGAACAAACAAATTATTAATTATAGTTTGATGAATCTAGACCTTACCCTTGTTGACCACAAATTTGACGATCTTTGACCCTTTTTAAATCAGGCACATCGATCGTCCACTAATTTTTGCAGTACAAGGTTTAATGCATCTAAATTGGTAAAAGGTCATCTATAAAGTGTTGTTGCTAGATGAAGATAGCCAACCTCATTTGACACCCCATTCCTAGTGCTTGTAAGGTTTCTGTCCAGTGCACAGTTGCACACTGCATGATGTATCTGTGTGGTCTATGCCCGTGCCTCTTTCTCCTCTTGTTTCTAGTCCAAAACCTTTCAGCCACTGCATGGGTTAGTAAGGTTAACACCCTTACGTGTCCATATTGGCATCTGTATAGAGCCATTAGTGGGCAGCCATTAGTGGACAGCCATGAGTGGACAGCCATGAGTGGACAGCCAAGAGTGGACAGCCAAGAGTGGACAGCCAAGAGTGGACAGCCAAGAGTGGACAGCCAAGAGTGGACAGCCATGAGTGGACAGCCATGAGTGGGCAGCCATGAGTGGGCAGCCATGAGTGGGCAGCCATGAGTGGGCAGCCATGAGTGGGCAGCCATGAGTGGGCAGCCATGAGTGGACAGCCATGAGTGGACAGCCATGAGTGGACAGCCATGAGTGGACAGCCATGAGTGGACAGCCATGAGTGGACAGCCATGAGTGGACAGCCATGAGTGGACAGCCATGAGTGGACAGCCATGAGTGGACAGCCATGAGTGGACAGCCATAAAGGGACAGCCATAAAGTTCTATTTATACATTGTTGTTAATTTTTTTAAATTTAACTGAATCTATGATGCAAAAAAGAAGTCTCACATTTTAAAGGATGTAGGCATTTACATTGTGTTAGCTTAAGAGCTACAGTGGCAGCCACAAGATGTACTTTACATTCTGTTAAAATTTTAAGCACTTTTCCCCTCCTTTTTAAATATTTTAAATTAATTAATTAAAAAAAATTATATTATAATTATTATTTTCAATTTTTTTTTTAAATAAAATGTTTTGTACACTTTATTTTAACGGCTGTTGTAAAAATTGATATGACCTGGACACCATGCTAATGAACATTAATATACTTTGATTCTGCTATGATCCACTCTATTGGTGGTTACATATACTGAAGAGCAACCATTAACAAGCTAGGAGGTGATCATAAAACTTTAAAAATCTACTAAATGATAAAAGATAGACAGTCAAAGACACAGAGACAGAGGACACACAGGTGGCAGCATTGCTGCATGATTAGAATTTGAGGTGAAAACTATGAAATGATAACATGTGGCATTCTTAATGATCTCAAAATCCCTAACTCTAATTAAGTATAAATGAAATGGCCCAGCTTCACAATGTGTTCACTTTCTCCCACCCACTCCAGAGCCAACTGGTGGATATCTCTAAAGACTTCAAGGGTGTCCTGGAGCAGAGAACAGAGGTCAGTCATTTAATTGTTGTGCTTATGTTTGTGGCAATCATCAGGGTAGTGTCACTACTGTCAATCCCAAGTTCAGCTATGGTGGTCGGGTTCAAATATAGTAGTTCTTAGTTGAACCCCAACCCAAGGGAGGGCTAGCTGTATCAGAAGGAAGTTGCCCTGGTACCTCCTGTGCTGCACACTTCAATTCTCTGCCCCCAATTGTCTAACATCCATCAGAGTAAAGGATAGCTCGTTGCATTACTGATCATAATCTTGACTTCTATCCCTTGTTAAGACTTGTGGCCTAGCCCTGATTTCTGTCTAACCCTATAAATAATAGCTAGAGATTGTAGTTGAATGTGTGTCATATTTGGACTTTGCTATCCATGGATGAACTTTGGAATTGCTAATATTAATACCTGTCACATGTGGGTACAGGGAGCCAGATTTTAGCCAGTGCATTTCTAAATTGTTTGTATCTATTTGATACCCTCTCTGTCCTCCATGAAAGTGGCTTTGGTGAAGTGTATTACCCAATATAACCCCCAGAGCTACAGCTCCATCTCACAACCTTGGGGGTGTTGCTCCAGGAAAGATCTTAATCAAACCCAATTAGATATCACAAAGGATTTCATTGAAAAAGTGGAATTTAAATATTTCTTGTTTGAAGTGACAATCTTCTGTCTGTGTGGGCGTGTAAGCAGATTGAAGCAATCAACCATGTTGCTGTGGCCTCACTAGTTGCCTACACCCTCTCTGTCCGTCTGTGTTACTGAGTGTATTGTGTACCTGTCACCACAGAACTTGAAGCATCAGAAGCAGCGAAGAGGCAACTTCTCAGCTTCGGCTATACCTTCAGTCCATAACTCTCCTTCCTTGAAAGGTAATTAATTTACTCGTGTGTGTGTGTGTGTGTGTGTGTGGGATAGGACTTATTCATGAATATGATTTTTAGTGTAGACAAGACCATGCTCAGGGAGTGGGGGAGCACCCCCTCACCAAGTAGTACTTCTTTCAGTAGGAAGTTCCCCATGCACTGATTATTGTGACTAAAGATTACCCACGGTTAGTGTCCTGCCTTCAAAATGTAGCAGTCAATGTAGTGGCTAACCATAAACAGTGCATTATAAGTCTTGTGTATTCCATGGTGCAACCTCCACACTGAGAAGGGATGTTTCAAACAGAGCTAAACGCATCTTTCAGTGCTAATTTGTCTTGCAGTGTGAACTAGTTTTATGTTAAGTGCATTTCATACTGAGTGTTAAATGCTTTCATAAAGCTTGCATAAATTACTCTAGATATGCTCCCAAGTTGGAGTGCTGTTGCAAGAACTAATTGTGTCTTGACTTGCTCAATTTAATGTACTATTACAAAACCACTCAATTAATTATGTAGTTGTTGAACAGGAATGGATTCCGTGTGTAGGATCAACTGAACTAAACAGGGTTATATATAATGGCCTAGTCACCTTGCTCTGGGTTTTGTCTGGTTGTCCAGGTAACTCTGTCCTGCTACGGAGCGAGGTGATGTCTAATGGAGGAGGAGGCGAAAGAGGTGCGGTCAGCATAGATATGGATTCTGTGCAGAGGAACCAACAGGACCAGATGCAGATGCTGCAGCAACAGGTATGCAGTGTGTGTGTGTGTGTGTGCTAGGGCTGAAAGTGGATTTGCAGGCAATTGGTGTGTATGATAGATGGTATGAGTTGTGCCAGGACAGGAAAGGGTGGCTTCATCTGTGTTTAGATGGTGTAGAGAAAATTTCAACATCCAGGCGATGGAACATCTGCTCAGCTAACAAGCAATCTGAATTAAGAACACTAAGTTGTGCCTGTGGAAGGAAATTTCGAAGACAAGGAGATCTGACCAGACACCAACATTTCTGTGTGATGCCATCGTAAGCTAAGTTTATTGCCACTAGTCCTTGATTCATCCAGGACACTGCCATCATGGTACTTCGTACCATGGGCAGCTTCTAAGTTCTAAGTGTGTGTGTGTACTGGACTGAAGAGGCTTCGTAAATAATCAAACAGATTTCTGGTTTCTCTTTGCACAATCTGTTATTATTGGGTTGTTATTGTTTTTGTTTTGTTGTTGTGCTACTGTATGGTTTAGGATGAGTACATCCAAGACCGTGCAGATGCGATGGAGAACATCCACTCCACCATTGTGGAGCTGGGCGGCATATTCAAACAGTTGGCGGAAATGGTCAAGGAACAGGAGGAAACCGTGATAAGGTTTGTATGCACTGTGTGCATATTTGGTGTGTGCAGATACAATAATCATAACTGTGTATGTGTATGCAATTGCCAGATTGCTTGGAAGGGTTCATTTTGGCTTTCTTATTTAAGTGGTTAAGAATCACAAAACACAGCAATGATAAGTTAACAACTGGGCACAAACACTGACTCAACTTCAACACCACAGTAAGTTAAACAAATTACAGCATTAATAGGGCCAATGACTGCTCCATCATGTGTTTGATTCAGTGTTAGCAGCCATATATAGTTTGTAGAATAACTTCCAACCTCCTTCAATCTGTTACCACTCACCCAGTGTGATGTTGCTGTGTATATCCTGACAGAGTCAGTGGATCAACAAGAATCTGGTTCATGAAATCATGCTTAAATTTGCAATTTTAATGCTATACAACTTTTATTTTACATCCCTTCCCAAAATTGCTCTAAATCAGGTCTACTTCAACATTCTGCCATATTGTAGATATGCCTGCATTCTACCTCATTCTGTTCCCAAAGAGCCAAGTGCAATTCTATATATGGAATCAATTTTAACTAGCCTCAACCAGTGTTATTAGTTCTAAACTAAGTGTTATATACAAAACTATTATGTACACATCATGAGATAATGGTAGTTAGAAATATTTGTATTCCTTCTCCATCTTTGCTATTGCCCCCTTCACTTCACTAACTCTCCTTGTCTAGGATTGACTCAAACATAAGTCAGACCCAGATCAATGTGGAGGCTGCCCACACTGAGCTGCTCAAGTACTTCAAAGGCATCACTTCCAACCGATGGCTCATGATTAAAATATTCATGGTGGTAGCCATCTTTTTCGTCATCTTCATTATATTTTTGACTTGAATGTGCGCATATTGTGAATTATTTATCAATGATGTAATGAAAGTGTTCGTATGTATCAATCCAAGTTGTCATATCACATTGTTAATTTTATTGGGTTGACTCATAATCACAAGGTTTCTCTGTAGAATAAATTGGGAGTATGGTCATGATTTATAGTTGTGTTGGAGTGACATGAAGATAAAGACAGGGAACAAATTTGAAGATGTTTTTACAGTACAACTTTGACTGCATATTTATGCCAGATTGCAGGACTTTCTTTTAGGATCACAGGCATTGATCCCTGTAACTAAATGTCCAAAAACAGAGGGTTGTTCTGTTTGTTGTTTGTTATTTGTTTGTAGTTTGTTATTTGTTTGTAGTTATTGTTTTAATTGCAGCAACTGATGTCATTGAGCACTCCACTAATTTTTTAGCTTGCCCTGGTCATGTCTACACTTACCATACCAGGTTCTGACATACAATAGCTAGCACTAACATTCAACTCAGAACTTAGCAACACTAAATCATACACATACCTTTATTGGAATTAAATCATACACATACCTTTATTGGAATTAAATCATACACATACCTTTATTGGAATTAAATCATACACATACCTTTATTGGAATTAAACCATACACATACCTTTATTGGAATCAGAGAAAACAGGTGTTTGCGTAACAGTAACAATATATTAGCTAATACTTGCCCATAGGATGGTTTTTTGTTGCCCTTAGCCTCCTGTAGTAACCAACATGTGCAGTTAGTGTAGTGTATTGTGTAGGGATTATTGTGAGGCTCTGCCCACTTCAGTAAAGTGAGCATTGGAAGAGTTTCAAGTTGGTCCCTTTGCCCAAATATTAATCTTCTACTGGAATAATATAGATTAAAATTATATACATTATCAGCATAGGATCAAAATATAACCTTCCTGAATTTTTAAAGTTCCACCCTCATAAGAACAGTAGACACACTTAATTTTTCCCCTAAATTTCTCTCCAAATATGACAGGACAGACAGGCACATTAACATAAAATAATGATATATATATGATGTTTGTCTGTATGTTTGTACCATCATTCTGGCTAAACCTGTGGGTGAATTTCTCTGAAACTTGGCATGATAGGTTTTGACCCAACTTAAAGCATGGGCAAAAATTTTTTCAGGAAATGGTTACCATGGTAACGAGAAATAGCCCATTATGGTATTTGGCCAGAAAAACCCTTGGAGCTACAGCTCTAAAACTTGGTATGCATATACAACTTCACTCTGGGAGTAACATGGGCTGGGTCCCACTTGGCCACACCTCTTCCTCTCCCAGTGGAAGGCAAAAAAAAAAAAAAAAAGAGCCAAAAATGGTATTTCAGTAACAAAAACCCTCTAGGGAGTTAGACTCATGAACCCATATATATTTGGAATCGATATAATCTGTGGAACGTTTTTAAGTACATGTATAAGACCACACCCTTTACTGTTTTATATCAGGCTCTAAAGAAACCAAAAATGGTACTTTGACCAGACAAACCTTGGAAGAACAAGACTTAATATATGGTATGCATACACAACTTTACGTTTGGTGTGTAAAACAAAAATGTGCCAAAATAAAGATATTCTGAATAACACTTGGATGGAAGTAGTTAGATCTACAAACACACTTTGATATATATTTTGGGTCATGAGTATGTGTGTGTACGCATCATGGCTAAACACTGTGACTAAAAAGGCTGAAATTCGGCATGTATTCTCCAAGAACTCGGGTGAGCATTATTAAACAGATATGGGCATGGTAATGGTTGTAGTTTTGTCATAGCCACATCCACAGACTATTTATGGACTAATCAGGCTGAAATTGGGCATATGGAGTCCAAGTATCCCAGTGAACATTATTAACTAAGATTAGGTGTGGGAATGTGTGTGGTTTGGTATTAGCCACACCCACAGGAAGTAGTTATGGCTGCCTAAAGCTAATTAAAGGGCCATTCATGCTGAAATTTGATTGGCTTCTATGTTTCACGTTGAAATTGGCCCAGCAACACTGGGTATATGCTGCTAGTTTTACATAAAGGAGTGTGTAATCTTAACAGAGTTAAGCCTAGTTCACAGAGCATAGCACCGCAGACATAACACATCTGGGCTTTGTGCACTGTATAAACACAAAATTTTGATGATTGAATCTGCAACATGTAATACATGGTTACCTAGAGCAGTGCCCCTAAAAGGAAATCCTACAGTCTGGCATAAATGTATCTGACAAGTTGTACTGAAAAAAAAAACAACTTGTTACCAGTCTTGCTCTTCCACAGGGAATAACAGCTATTGCTTTTCTATTCATAATGGGTAGCCCACTTCGAACAAAACTATCGATCAAGATAAAGCATTCTCTAGGTGGTTTGGCATTCCGTTTGGACTGGTGTCTTCTGCACAGTGTACCACAGTGGCTGGGGTGAAGCAAGTTGACTATTGATATTATGGGACAGTGGGTGGACACAGCTTTAACTTTTTCTGGTGGATTCCAGGTTCACAATCTTAAGCTTTCAAAACATTCCAGATTTATTGATATTCTGCCCCATCCGTATGTGGCTATGTTATATTGTAGAATGTAGGGACTAAACAATTTGAAAATGTCTAACAAAAAAAAACCAAAAAAAAACAATAAACAAGATCATTTTGGAATGACATGTTTAAAAAAATTATGGGGAAAAAAAATTAACAAATAACACAACCATTGTCTAACATATCAGTAAATTATTGATCTCAATTGGGAAAGGGTCATCAAACCTGTAGCCAACATGGGTCTAGCCCAGTTTTATTTCATTTTCGTATGAAAAAAAGTGCCCCCTCTCACCGAGTTAATGTCCCAATATATGAACAGTAATGAATTGTGACTTCATTGGGGGTAAAAAGTAATGAAGTGATCATCAAATACAGATAATCCAGGCCTTCCTCACTTGTGTCTGTCTTTACAGGGTGAGGACAGGATTAGTCAAACCACAAAAATAATATAAAAATCTAAAAAAAGAAGAAAAAGTCTCATAAATGACTTTTTATCTCTTTTTCCCTGCGAAGAGCAATGGCTCGTTGCCGGCACTTTTGCTCATTGGAGTAGAGGTAACAATACAGGGACCTGAACCTGAGGGAAACATTACACAATTATCATCATAATTAAGATATAAAAGGTAACACAATATAAACAAGTAATGCTGCATGAGATGAAGCGCACACATGTTTCAATTGACTGAACCGATTGGGACTTCAGAGCTTTTACTCAATCATGTGCAAAAAATAAATGAATATTTGGAAACCATAAAAAATTAGAGAAGTAAATATATCTTAATAAAAATGGAGATAGATTTGATTTCATGAATCACTGAAGGGTTACAAAGATGAGTAAAAAAAAAAGAAGAAAAAAAAAAGAAGAAAAAAAAAAAAAAAACACTACCAGACAGATACCAAAAGCACATGAATCTCTCTAAAAATAGAACAGCTTAGTTAATGACACCAGCACATTTGTGTCTCAGGTCTGTCCACACTGCACCAAATATGGTACATAATTGATGCTCATTGGGTAGTGAGGGGAAATATTATAAGCATCAATATGTTTTCACCGGTCCACGCTGACCTGCAATAAATCATGCAAGAAGAAATTATAAAAGTAACCTGATCATCCCATACTAAAGTCACAGAAATAACCAAAATTGAGATTATTGTCCCATTTTATTGGTTGATCAGCTGTTTTCATAAGCATAGGGAGCATTTTCATGGTACTACATATGTAAATTTGGTAGTGAATAGTGATGCTTAAGACAACACCTTTGTAAGCATAATTTGCTTGTGTAAGACCATTTCTTGGACTCATTTTGGGTGTAGGCAGCCATCTCCTTTGGGACAAGATGATGCTCATTACAACAGAGTTGGCCCTGTGAGAAAAAGGTCTTTGACCAAGTAAAAGATAGTCGAAGCTAGAGAAACTTCAGAAGAAAAAGAAGAAAAGGGAAACAGAAGGAAGGGTTCATTGCATAGTTTTTCTATCTTCACTTTGGAGTGCAGAGTACATATCGTGGTTTGTAACCCTACTCATAATGCAGCTAGATGGTTACTTATGCATGAATCTGAAGACAGGATTGTATAGCTTCCAAATTTTCACACAATAAATTTATCAATTTTTTTTTCAGGTGTACATATGGTCATTGCTATATAATGGTCACTATAATAGCCTAGATCGAGCTTGCTGCACAGAAGTACCAATGATTTTGGAGAGTATAAATGAGCTGGAAAATTAGAATTTGATGTGTATTTCTGACCATCCAGGTTTTAGCTCAGTGTGTCGCAATGTGTGGGTCCTCCGAGCTGCTTACTCCCAATAATGACAACAGTAGAGGGTCGAATCATAGCCATACTCAATGAATTAACAAGGCAACAGTAAGATTAAAAATGCCTTCTTTACAACCTGTTCTATCCCTGTGCATGAAGTACAGGTAACACAGCTTATTGCCAGCTGATGAGATGGAGCTGGGGTTGGCTGAGACAAGATATGTGAACAGCACTTCCAGCTTGTGCTGTGAAGAAAATAGAACTAATTTCCCTCACAAAGATACAGCGGATTCAAATATCCTCCTTTATCATGAACTGTATCCTACATAGATAGTAACATTGATAAAAATAATATCTATGGATGCAGAATAGGAAGTGTCAAAACTTAACTCATAGCATCAAGTATATAAAAAATGCATACACCTTGTGAAGCATTCATTTTGAGAAAGAGGGCACAGCCCCACCAGTCCATTAGCCTGATGAAGTCCGCCCTTCGGATGAAACGTCGCTATATTTCATGATACTTTCTCTTTGAAATTCTTGACTGGTAAAATACTTGGGATGGGCTCCAGCCGTCCAGGGCGAGACACTTTCCGACATGGGGGGTCCAATCCTGTCGACCTTTGTGGCTCAGAGAAGATTTTGGTCTCAGAGGAGGCTGTCTGATTCAGAAGATATCACTCAAACATGTATGTCAGTCTAAGGATACTGAGTGCTCAAGGAAACAGGTGTAAGATATTCAGTTTTGGTGCAGGAAGGAGTGAACAAAGCACAGCCAATCAGTTGTTTCCACTATCTCTACATGTACACCTAATAGGAGGAGTGACTGTACAATATGTTTAAATCTCGCATAAATCATTACAAAGTTCATCTTTTTCAGTGCTGTTGGGCAAACTTGAATGTTAGCAACACATACTCCAGAGAGAAGCTAATTATATGTACATAGAGCCATATTAATGCTTGGAGTAGCGCTAAGTTAGACAGCTCAAGCATTCACCTGACCAACAGTTTTAGTAAACCATAGTTACCACACCCATTTATGTGGCCACACTAACTTCTCATAGAAACGACCATTATAAAATGATGGCCTTAGCACTGGCAATAATGGCTGGGATAACTGTCAATTCTACTGATAAGGAACTGCCTGTTCTCTGCTGTAGGTAAGGCATGGACAAAGAATTAGATATTCACAAAGATTTTTATGGTTTCTATGAAATTTCTAATATTTCTGCTGATATTATTGTATCTATCAGTAATAAATAACAATCTGTGATTCAATCTCAATATATCAAGATGCAGAGGCCAACGTTATGATGGAGCAGCCGCAAGCAACGTGGGGTTGTAGAAATGGGGTTAAGACTCAGTTATTACAGCAGGAAAATAAAGCCTTATATTCCCACTGCCATGGTCCTGTCCTATGTTTATCTTTATAACACACTGTAGTATATTGGCAAGCAGAACTTGAAGGACATGTGGTGTCCTAACACTTTCACATCATTTTTGGCCTCTAGAGGATAAGCCACTGTCCAACAGAACAGCAGAAGATATTGCCCTCAATTCCAATATGAAGTCCAGTTCATCATAAAAAAGGGCAGGCAATTCTGCCTCATTTATTTACTCTGTTGTTGTCTCTCACCCAGCCAGCATACATTCTATTCATCAATTCCGAGTGAATCCAGGTTTACATAGTGAGTTTCATATGTTTGTTCCAAAACGTTAGCCGTTATTCCTCTGAGTTGACTGGATGAATTTGGCTAAAATTGATAGGGATATTCGAAAGGGGTGACAAAATTGGTCAAAAATCGGAAAAAGTGGCACCCCTAGTGAAAAAAAAAATTTTTTTAAATCTAATTTTTCATGCAAAAAAAGCCTTAAAAAAAGAGAGGTGAAATGGAAAAAGCACAGGTATTTTTTCCTTTCCAAACCCCCCCCCCCCCCCTCTCTCTCTTTCCTCTCCCCGCCTTCCTATCTAGGGAAAGTTAGTGTTTGATTTCCAACTGGAAATTTTGGGGAAGCTTTTTTCCCTCCTTCTTCCCTTTTCTTTTAATTCACTCACAGATTTTTGAAGCACTCTATTTGTACATATGTCCAAGTTCATGGCTTGCCTTCCACCCCTTCCCCAACTTTGACCATTTCACCCGATCACCAGGAAGACAAACCTTTCAGAAAGGCTGGATGAGGAGAGATACATAAAGCAGCTGGAGGAAGCTACAAGTCAAGAAATTGGGTAAAACTGTGGGAAAAAATTTGTCTAGCTGTTCCGAAATAAAACATCTGTGATAGGAAGGAACACATTTTTTATGCCTCCATTTTCACAAGGATATGTGTGAAGCTTTTTGTTTTGGTTTGTTCTTGACGGTCATGCAGAGATAAATAATTAAATAAATAATGTATATATATCCGAACATCAGTTAACCGAACACCATTTGAAACCACACCCACAACAATGCAAGCAGGTTCAAACCAAAAAAAAAGCAACAATTATTAAATGGGCACAAACATAACCAATTACCCAACCTAGGAGCAGTGCAGCTGTTTTCTCCATAGAGTTCAAGGAGCTAAAAGTTACAATTTGGTGAGTAATGGGAGAACTTTAGCTAGTGTAGCTACCAAGTACACCCGAGAAATCAACAGTGCATACTACTATTTGGAATGAAGATAAGCTGCAGTCCATCCAGAATAATTTTAATCGATAGAAGAAAAATTTAGCCTGAAATACATTATCGAATTGTGTTAATTGGAGCAACAAGGGGGCAATTTCAATTATCTGAACATTTCAGTTATCCAAACTTCTCTGATCCCAACAGGTTTGGATAACTGACTTCCTACTGTGTATATATATATATATATATATATATATACAGAGTTTGAAATTACATCCTGTAACCTGACAATTACCGGTCAAAATGAAGCATTACCAGTATAAGATCGAATTTAACCAGTCATTTTGTCCTGACAAAAGGAAAGGGTGAAAGCCAAAAAAAAAAAAAGGGAGGGGGGGGGGGGGAAAAATTGGGAAATTGCCAAAACTCTCAAAACGTAATTAATTTTCAGCAGGAGTCAGAGATTCCAGACAAAGTTGGACCATAGCCAAAAAAAAGTTTGACTCTAGTAGAAAGAGACCTCTAGTTAGGAATAACTAGAAGTACCTAGAGGTCTTTTTCTACTAGAGTCAAACATTTCTACAAAGAAATTGCTGCACCCCCACACTGCTGCACGCTTTGCTGACTACTGGAGGAATTTTTCTTGTTGCTCTCATCTAATGTAGTAAACTATGCTCCAACTGCTAAATGCTTCACTGAAGCTTCCATGGATCAGTCTACTCTAGAAAAGACCAAGAAGTTTGACATATCTCATATGGTTGCCAAGGAGAGGTTGGCATTAGCTAAGATGAAACCGATCTGTGAGTTGGAGGAAAGCCATGGTGTTAATTTAGGTGTAAGTTACAAAAATAACCATGCATGTGCCACGTTTGTTGGCTTCATAGCCAAAGAACAGAAAAATTGTTTACTCAATTCCCCATCAAAAACCAGTTTTTTTAGCCTTCAAGCAAATGCTAGTGTTGATGCTGGAAATGTGGAGCTCAGAGTTATTTTTAATAACATATTTTGATGCTTTTTCTAAAGATGGTATAGTTCATATATGAACCAAGGTTTTCACTGCAAGACACCTTGACAGTGGTAGTGGTGATAGCCTGTTTGTCCCTCTCAAGGAGTAGTAGAATAAATGAATGTTGAAGATTAGAGGACTAAAATGATAGGCTTAGCTGTCAAGTCCTTTCCAGACAACAGTCACCTCTGCATAGCTAGTTCAGTCTCTTGAGAAGCTTCAATCTGGTAGGAGAAAAAATAGGTTTGACAGGTCAAATTCAATATTGTCAGGACATTATGTCAGGACACTTACAAATAATTAATATATATATATCCCCCCCCCCCCCCCCCCCTCACTGGGAGAGCAAGGAATCAGGTTTGCAGCTTTACTTTGTTGTTGGTGCACAGAAAGACTGTACGTTTACTTCATTGTATATTGCTAGCTATATATATCTGTAGTTAATTCCCTTCTATATTCCCGAGTAAGGATTTAAACCTCTAATGTACATTGACTGCCGCCATGTTTTCTCATGCCCAGACCTTCCCATAGACAGATCCAACTCCACCTAACACCAGAGACCTATCTTTGTAAGCTATCATGGCTCCCAGACAGTGATGACTGATCATGTCTTCTCACAAGTTTTAAAATGCAATCATGCATGAGAAGAAAAGAAGCATCTGTATATTAAATGCATACTGCGACTACTATTGAATGCTTCATTTTATCTCTCTGATTCGACTCAAACAACCTAATCTGCTGAGTCCAAGTAGATGGGCACTTTCTCTACTTGAACTCAGCGTGGACATGTCTTCAGCATGGACATGTCTTCAGTGTGCAATGCTATGCAATAAAAATGTCTTACTGTGATTCATCCTCTTCCAGGGAGTAGAGGGAGCGAGGTACAGTTATTGCATTGTACTTTGAGTTACTCCACCTGTCAGATCCATAGCCATAAGAAAAGGCAACCTAGTGGTGGCATCAGAGACAAAAGAAGACAAAGTATGATTATTACATTAACCTTCAAGTCATTCACTCAAACATGCAGGGATAGCAGTCTCCGGAATAGCGCCAGTTCAACTCATCAAGAGCTCAAAGAATACTCGAATATGCTACTGAGGCACCACTAAAGTAACACAAGACAACTTTCATCCCATTGGTGTAAACAATCATTCAAGTAATTTCCTTTAACAAAACATATAGCATATGATGCTAAATATAAACATTTATTTTTAAATTTAACTGTTCAATGGCCAAAATCTCAATTCTTTTTTTGTTGAAAAGTGTGCATTAGTAGCGTATTATTACCTGTTTACTTATGACAGTTTTCTTCAGAGCACTTGAGAGCCGAAGGCCATGGGTATAAATTGTCTCAGTCCTGGATAGAGTCTTGTTCAGTACCGTTCCTATAATGATACAGTCAATATCAATAATTTCACTCACAGACTTTAAAACACTTTCCCAAGACATTCTAAACTTAATAGCATTTGAGCTGTGTCATCAACCCTCTGTCCTATACTCCTAGATTTAGACCCACACACAGAATGTCCCTATCACCAATGACACAATTGAGTCTCAGAGTATCATATAATCCCTTCTGGAAGACCCAAATGCAGATCTTGCAAATATGAGATCAAATTATTTATAGAGCTATTTTTCCCAAATGTGAATATAATTAACTGGCTCCATGAAATGACCATTAATTACACTGTGTCCCAGCATCAACAAATCATATTCCTTCATCGTAACCTACCCCCTACATTTACTTAACCATCAACAATGATACAAAAAAAAATTTTAAACTGACACAACATGACACAACAAAATTTATTAACTCTACCACTATTCCAACTAGCCACATAATTACTCTTGCTAATAGACACGACTATAATGTCCCTAGTTCCTACAAGTGCCCCTTGACCCCATCACAAGCTAGTTCATGAACACATGCTGTGAAATTTGCAAACGGTAAGTTGCACTTTAGCACAAGTGTGCACTTGTGCACTATATAAAGTTATTTTAATTAATGATGCCATATGTTGCCATGGTGCTATATTAAACATGTGCAGCATGGTATTGTCTTACTGCATTACTTATGGCTTGAGTATAATATAGGACATGACATTTATATGCTACTAGAGAAACCATCCCCCCCGCCTTATAGGTGGCTTTTAGGTCAGCCTTTGACCTGTTGTTACAAAGTTGTTATATGAGGGGGGGGGGGGGGTGAGTTTATGGGGGTATTGTCCCATTTTAGCTGTAATAGGTAGGGATTCACCTATAGTTATCAGTGTCCCTTTTGAATTCACTTGTGTTACAAATTTTTTTGGGTGTGGTTATAAAAAAATTTTCATGCAGACAGACAGACACGCAAATTGTGGACTACAGTCACTTAGACACTCTCATACTACAATTGACAACCTGGTTGTGTGTCTGTGTACCCGCACCTCCTCTGGAAGCTCACCACTGATTGTGCAGGTCATTATAATTCTCTAGCAGAAACATTGAACTAATAGGTCACGTATATCTCACCTTGGTCCACAAATTCATTAGCATTTTTACACGGATATGTTCCAGAGTACAGAGCACCTACAGCTAAGCACCTACAGCTATGGACTACCTACCAATGACTGCCCCTACAGTCACGTCTTCAGGCTCCAGCGTACCTGCACACGCACACATGAAGTTGTCCTTCCCTCTGAAAATTAAAAACAAAATAGTATGACCCTCCATTCCACAACATATAGCACACCACAGGCAGCGCTAATTCCTCTATGTGCACTAGGTGCATCCTTATAGGTGTGTGTGTATGTGTGTGTGTGTGTATGCGCAAGTTTCCCAATGAGAAAGACACATATTCACATGGTCAGGTTTTCTGCTCAATTACAAATTCTAATTGCTATATAGTGAAAGTCCTATTGGTACTAATGCTGGGAAAAGAGTCAACCTGAGGACAAAATAAACAAATAACAAAAAACAACAACACACACACGGAAAACTCACACAAGGTAAGGTTTGGCCAGCTCCAACATGGCCCGGCTCAGACAGTACATCCCTCCTACTGCAAAGTGGAATTTTTGCCCTTCGTAGCCAAACTTGGATCCATTCACCACTTTCCGTGGATGATGCCATCTTGATCCTGAACGACCAAGATAGATGGCTTCCGTTCTGGGATGGAACTTGGACAGGAGATGAACCAGAGGAGGGACGAGGATGTACATGTCATCATCAACATGACACAGCCATCTGCAATGCACCATTAGTAGCACCATGACTGTTACATTGCATTACAATCAGAATCTGTAACAGGACAGAACACTTGGGATATAAGACTGGCAAAGCAAATACCCCTCCCCCCTCCTCGTAATACCAGTTCAGTCTGCTATCCCACCCCTTAGGAGTGTACATTTCCATTAGGATTAGGTATTATGCTATTATAATTACTTGTAGTGTTCATTTCCTGCCATGAAGAGTTGCTGCATCTCTAAACCAGCCTTGCAGCAAAGGTTCTCATCTCTGTAGGCAAACACACACAATGGACAGATTACCACAGTCACAGATAAAATAACCAGTCACACATCCATTATATATCAGTGTGAGCACGTGTGAGCATGTGTGAGTGAGACTCTGCCAAAATGTTCGTGGTCCATGGGAGGTCACCCCTGAAAGTTTGAGCTCATTCAATTCACTGGTTTCGAGTTTTAGCCCAGACAGACAGACAGACGCCCAGACAGACAGACGCCCAGACAGACAGACGCCCAGACAGACTGATGCCCAGACAGACAGAACAAGCTCCATTTATAAGATTGTCACCTCCATTGAAGGGAAGTCAACCTACTTGAGGTAGACAGTTGTCTGCAGCAACAGTGCATTACTCTGACACCTGACGTCTGTCAGTTTGGGGCTTTTTGAGCAGGAGCTTCTAAACTACATCTAATCTTACATGCCCACAGAGAGAGAGAGAGAGAGAGAGAGAGAGAGAGAGAGAGAGAGAGAGAGAGAGAGAGAGAGAGAGAGAGAGAGAGAGAGAGAGAGAGAGAGAGAGAGAGAGAGAGAGCTATTCTAGTAGGCAACTGTACACAGCAATAGCAGCTGCAAGGTGTTTGCACAACATGCAAGTGAAAAACACATTAAGATGCATAAGGCACTACATCCTTGCACCAAATCCTAGAACAAAAAAAATCTGGTGTTAACCCACTCCTTCCCCCCCCCCCCCCCCCCACCCTCACCCCACCCTCACCCCCACCCCACCATTAAGAAGTCCAAAGCTGCATGATGAAGTCAGAACAAGAGGCAGAACAAAGCTTCCCATCTGGCCAAATCAAATGGTGCCAGTTTGGCACCACTTGATTTGGCCAGATGGAAATATTTGGTACAACATTTATGAAATCTGCCACTTCTCGAAACCTCTTGGCACCAAAAATTCAGTTCAGCACAGAAATTTGGCACTTTTTGAAGTTTAGCACAAAAAAAAAAAAGAAGAAGAAAAAGGATTACATCTATAAATGTTTCATTCACTTTGCATGCAGTATAGGAGGAAACAGCCAATGGAGATGGGCTAGCTTCCTTCTATTCACAAGTGTTCCTCATGTGGGGCCACCTCTCCCATCTCATAGGAACACAATTTTTTTTGTGGCACTTCTGGCACTTCACTGGCAAAATATCACCAAAAGGTATTCTTAAGTTCATCATAAACCCAGAGTCAAACTGCACTGTTTACCATTCAACCAGCTGCCGTTCTTTATTTCAGAGATACTGGCTATAGTCACATTTAGCAACATACTGCAATATTCTCCACGTCAACTGATCATCAACTGATTGGAGGATATTTCTAGTAATTAGATTCCCAACAACACACTGTGTTCTGGTCGGGACCAGCAGCCATTGAAAAGTTGGCGTCATGCTTATTATCATGCTTGTGAGCAATGTAGTTGCAGAGAGAATTTTCTCTCATATGGAATGCACAAAACTAAATTGAGGAACCAAATGAAGCAGCCAATTCCTGAAGCAATCATCTTAATTCTCACCCACTCGTAATTTGTAGCCAATTTTGCACAGAATATGTTGTAGCACACTATGTTTGATCTGTTCACACACAACCAGCAGCTTTATTGTGATTTCACTGGTTGATGAAACTGTTCATAACTGCATTGTATGTCATTCAAATGGCAATTTCAGCAACATTATATATGGACCCAGTGGCAGAGTCAGGGTCTAGAGAGGGAGGTTGTGGATGCAATTAACCAAAGCCATGCACAGAGAGGGGAATGGTGGGGGAGGAGCACAGAAGCCAATTGTACAAGGTCACATATAGGACACATTTTATTTAAAAAAGAACTAATTCAAGGTAGTTAGAAAACAAAAAAAAATTTTTAATGAGAGATATAATGCACAAAATACATGTGTGTATATCCATCCTCCATTACTGTAGGCTGCTACCCTAACTTCAGCTAATATTATTCTGCAAGCTAAGATAGCTGCCCCGCTCCCTAGCCTATAAACAATTCTACCACTGTAAATAAACTAAGGCTACCTAACTGTGGCTATGAGTAGCCAACAGTAGGTTCACACACTCAGTCTCCCTTCAAAATAAATAGTATTAAATACTGGTCAGAAACTCTGTACCAGCAACAACAATGATTCTTCAAATCTTTGCACAACACAATATGCACTAGGCCACAATTCACACACTTATAATTTGGAGACTAAATTAATATAGTTAGCTATGTCTTTTATATGTTCTCTGGATCTGGCCATTCGGGCCTCTGCCTTGGGGCCTCTGCCTGGCCAGCAAATTGTTCATTAGGTGAGTCCTTGTTGTTTTTTTGTAAGCACTTCTTTGTCTCCATTCCAAACCATGTTCTCATAATCAACTTCCTCCACTGGAAACTCATAACCCTCATTCACACAACTTCCTCCACTGGAAACTCATAGCCCTTATTCACACAATTAGCTACCTTAACTTTATTAACTTTGTTGTTCATTTCTTCTTTCACAGGTTGCCATGACTGAGGCAGAGGCAGAGTCCCTGGGTGGAGTCCAGGTGGCTCTGACAATTACCACCTTCCAACTCTCTGGATTCTCCTTTGGGTTTATTTATAATGGGTGAGGGAGAAGGAATCTGGCATTTTTGGAAATTGATTTAGTTCTTTTGGCACTCTTTTGGGTTGTGTCTGGCACGTTTTGGTACCAAATACTTGGAAACACTGATTGACAAAAGATTGAAGCTTAAAAGCTAACAAATTATTGCATCAAAATGCCTGTACTCTATTTATCAAATACAGTTTCCATGTTTACTCTGCTAATTGAATCCCTAAGGTGTCCCAGTTGGTGGGGCCAACCACGCACTTGTACCAAACAACTGTGAGTCAAGAGTGATTACTGAATCATCCTGATCATTTCCTCTGTCTACTCTTTGAGATGGGCTCAGCCCACCACTTTGTGGTGGGGTGCTGCACACTATTTGAGCATATTTGCATCTCCATTTGGCCATTTTCTTGGCAGTTGAAGAGAACCAAAAGATAAAAAATTCCAAATAAGGAAAGAAATGCTTCAGAATACAAATTAGTTTCCAATAATTTCATGTTTCCCATTTAAGTTAATTGTGTCTGCTTTATACTATATGATAGGTTTTTCTTTGATGCTGGAAGGTAAGCCAGTTTCTTCCTGTAATAAATGTGTTACAACTAGTAAGATAACTGTACTATGCTATATTTACTGTATTATCTTATTATTCTTCATTATTATAATGTCAACAGCTCAGCTACCACCGGCCACAACAATCTTGTCCCCAGGGGTTTTAAACTAATGTGGGAAAGAAGAAAAAAATAAAGTGGGGGAAATAAAAATGATGAAGATTAAGCGATTTTATTGAGCAAGCTTGGGGTATGCAGCTGTACTTTCTTGCAAGTTTGGTGTGCAGCTTCAAGGATAGTTAGTGTCATTTCAGCGAATGGATGAGGCATTCTATTTTTTAATTGTAAGAGAGTGGTTGTGTGTCGATGTGTGACTGTCTCTATTTATGTCTTTCTGAATCGTAAGAATCTTTAATTGTAGAATTGAATACACTACAAAAGCAGCCTAGTAATTAGCAAGGATTTCTGTCCCCATATAGTTTCATGTAATAATTGCCCTCTAACTTTAGCCATTTGGTTTGACCATACCCCATGCCAACACCTGATCTTTACAGGGATATCAATTTTGCTTCCTTCCTCCTTCCTAAAAGCAAATTGATCATTAATTTCTCCATTCTATGACATGCAATTGTTCGCTATTCCCATAACTCCTTGTATACCAATATTCAGAGTATAAATTTATCCCTAAAATTTGGCTACAAAATTTGACAAAGAGACAAGTTTCTCTTTTCATATTTAAAAAAAAATCCACTTCCTGAATTTATTGGATAAAAAATACAAAACAATGTGATCAGGTCTAGGGAGACATTATCTCTGGGGCAGAACTTCACTCTACATTAACTTGAGGTAGGCAAGCTTTCCTAAGGCTCAGTTATATATGTCCTCCCTCCGCTTCATACAATTAAAAGTTTCCTGCCAGTTCCTGGAGAAGAAAGAAAATTGTGTTCAACCGGAGTGGTGGTGATAAAAAAAAAAAAAAAAAAACTGTGGAGACACCAGGAAAAAAATAAGGAAAAAAAAGAAAGGAAAAAAAAAAAAAAAAAAAAAAAAAAAAAGGAAAAAAAGAAAGAAAAAAAAAATTATAAAATGTAAATCAAAAAAAATTTTTTTTACAAAAATAAGTTTCCCTATAATATTATTAGGCATAAACATCAATAAAACTGACTATGTAAAACTATGTTTCAAAGCAAACTTGATAGGATTGTAAGCATTGGTTACAATATGTGTCTCTGATGAACAGAGAATAAACCACTATGCAACATTTTCTTGCAGGTATTCATGGACTGAGCCATATTGTGAGCTAGAACTAACAGGCACTCTGACAGCTGCATATAAAAAATGTAGGCATACTTTTAAGAGTTAGCTTTAACAAATAACGGCAGGGAAAATATGATAAGAAAACAGTTTCTTCTAAACAGGACTGTCTCATCACTTTTGTAGTTGATTAAGCCCCTGTTTGGCGGCAGGTGAATTGTAGCCATTCAAACACAGACCCTTTACCAACTATGACACTAAATGTAAAGCATCCCAAGCAAGCACACCCTAGCTGTGGCCAGTCATGAGAAATTATCCTTTTATCAATCACAATCATTTTCATTTGAAATTACCTAAAACCGTCTTTAGTAAGCTGGAAAATGTCATTTTCCAAACCGAAACGAGAATAAAACCTTCCCTTGCGTGCAAGGATCATATGTAATTTCATCAAAATTAGTTCAGCCATTTTCCTGTATATGTTGTATATAGAAACATAAAAACAGATCTACTGTTATAATTGTAAACCAATTAAACAGGAGACTTCAACCATAGAATTAATTACTTTAAAAATAGATCTACTGTTATAATTGTAAACCAATTAAACAGGAGATTTCAACCATAGAATTAATTACTTCAAAAATAATGTTAATAACTATTGTAAATTCAATTCAACACAAATGTGTTGTGCATGTTTGAGGAATCCCACGGACTGGTCAACACATGAGAAAAAAAAAAAAAAAATCTATTGGAAATATTTCAAACTATTATCTTTGCCTTGGTAAATATTTCATCGCCCTCCAATTGGTGACCGACACTGACACTTAACCTACAACTGTTGTTCACATACACTCACACACACTCGAGATAATCATGTCTCACCTTGTTGAGGATCTATAGCTCTCCTGGTTACACGGTGTGTTGATGTAGTGCATTCCTTCAACCAGGAAAACATGAGGGGGGGGGGGGGGGGAAAGAAACATGACAGGAAGATCAACTAACACTTAAGCAACCGCACACATTAGTCCATGCTGTGAGAATACATCTTTCCTATGTTAACAAGTACTCAAAACATGACCATATCTAAGAGAAAAAAAATTTTTTTTTTTGTATTTCAGTGCCTAACTAGGGATACTATAATGCATGTATCTCTTCACATTATTATTTTTTTGGTTGAAAAGGCACTCCAAGTAGAGTAGGCTGAGGGCACTCCAAATATCTCCGGGGAAGGGGTGGGGGAGGGGAAGTGTTGTCTGTATTCTCTTTTATGAACGTTGAAATATATAAATTCAGATAAATAAATAATAATTATTATCTTTAAGTAGATATGCGGTTTTTTTTTGTACACCGATAACAATAACGAACAATAACGAAGGAAAGCTGCTTACCCAATTCCTTCCCACCCCCTCTCCCCCAGTATCCCCTATATCTCCCTGCATGACTGTCAAGAACTACTCAAAGCAATAAATATTCATGATTAGAATGAGAGCACTTGTTTTATCCCATTTAGTCAAGTTCTTGGATTGTAGCTCCCTCCAGTTGTTTCAGGCGTCTCTCCTCATTCAGTCTTTCAGTGGGACTGGTATTTCTGTTGATCTGGCAAATCAGTCAAAGTTAGGGAAGGGATTTCATGTCGACATTGGCCCGGGCAACATTGGGCATACCACTCTAGTCAACATATATAATAAAACAGTTCCAAATGTTAAATTTAAGGGGAAACAAAATATATCATTGCTTTACACTCACACCTTCACATGATGCTTGGCTGAGTTATTAAAAGGAAGGGGGGGGAAGGGCAGTAAAAAAAATTTTTTTCATTAGGAGGTATTTTAACCAAGAGTACCTGCATCCTTTGATCGTTTTTGCCACAATGCATCATTTCCATCAGTTACCAAGTAGACATTGCTTCGGTTCACCTTTGATAACCAAGTCTCCATCAAAAGTGGTAATCTCTTGTTATGGTATTGTTGTGTTGTTCGGAGTGTAAATAAAATGTCATTCCCAGAGGCTTCACTAGGAGTCAGTGTTCTGCTCTCCAAGGTCATATTTTCAACAAATATTTCAGGTTTAAATCTAAGATAGTTTGGCTTTATCTGTGGTTGCTCTGGGGAAGGTGCCTCTATGAAATCAGGAAACTTGCAGGTAGGTTTTTCTAAACGAATGGCACCATCTATCCAATGGCGTATACTTCTTGTAACTAGCTGGTTATTATTTTTACCACTGCTGGCTCCATCACCCAAATTTCTATCAGAACCAGGATATTGCAATCTCTCTAACTTGCCCTCTAATATTTCTATAATATATTGTCTTTGCACTGGAGTAAGTTGGAGTGATTGATAATCACTATTTTCCTGCATAAAAAATTGTACCAAATCATTACCATCCAACTTTTTCACTTCCTCTCTCTCAGCTTGGACATCTTTGATTATATTTCTCAAATTCGCATTTAGACTTGGCTCATTCATGATTAACTTGCGACCTCTCCCAACGTTCGCAAAGAACTTGTGCTTCTCAGGTATAGATACTATTTTTCCTGAAGTTTCCTCCAACTCCATGGCTTCCTTCTGTCCCCTGGAGCTGGGGTCCATGAATGAGCTAAGACCGTGCTGTGGGTAGAGGACAGCATATTCTAGCACATTAATCAGAAGAAATGCGAAGCAAAATGTGCAAACTGACTTGATGGTTAGCCTAGGCATACTGCCACCATAAATATAATAGCTATTGTACACGAGGAGCCGGTCTGTTGCAAATGTTGGCGGTAGGACAATCTATAAATCTATAAGATCGATAACAGATAAGATCGATAGCAGATAAGATCAGATCGATAAGACCAGCGGTGTTGCCCGGTTGTCATTGAAAAGAAAATAATATCTACCAAAATTGGCGAATTTTCTGTAATAAAAGGGCTATTTTTAAGAGTAAGTAATCTTTATTTAAAATGTTTAAAGAATATTTTATGCAACTTCAGACAAAAAGGTATCACAATTTATTGGCATTTTCGGACCAGTCCGTCCTTGGCATTGGAACAACTGATCACACATTTTTATCATTCCTAAACATTTTTAGTATTAAAAAAAGACAACATGATTCCTATTATTTTTAAGTGTTTGCAACAATTATCATAAACTGTAGAGTTTTCCTTAGTCTGAGCAGAGCTTCCTAAGTTCTAGAATTGGAATTTCCATTTATTTCTTATCTTGGTTTTCAAACTGACCATGGAGAAAACTTCCCCAACTGAACTGTTTCTTGTTGGTGAGATGAGATGAAAAAATTGTGAGCATATCTGGGGAGCTCAAGAAATGGTCTTTTGTCCCCTGCTGACTGGTGTTGAGAGATGTTTAATCAAAACTCAGTGATACCACAAATTATGTGAACACCTTTAAAACCATCCTCCATTAGTCCTGATAATGGTCCAGTGGAACTCTTTGGATCTAACTTAAAAGTAAGCTTCTTTTTTTGTTGTTGTTGAAGAGCTTTAAAATAATTTTCAAAAGACACAAAAAAATTTTTTTTTTTTGTTGAATGAATTGTGGCGAAGTGGTCCATGAAGTCAAAATTGCTCTGAAATTGAAATTTTTAGGAAATAATTAGTATATTCTTGGATACAACTAAATATAACTTTGAAATGGAGCAACCAGTGCTTCTAAAAATAACTACTAGATATATAGCTAGGGCTAGGGCTAGGGCTAAAAAATTAATTAATATTCTTTTTACCAAGAATCCTCCCTGCATCAAATGTTAACTGTTGAAAGGTCCAATTTCAGTTTGGTTACATATTAATATCTGTTCAAAAATCATCCCCTGTGATTTAGGACCTATTGTCCTGAAACTTTCAGGGATTGCTCACAGGACCAATGGTCCAGTTTGGGGAGAATGTGGTTAGGGCTAGGGCGTAGGTCCATTAAATAAACTGTCCTATTCATGTGCAGCCACCAAGTTGTTGTGTAGTCAGATCCCATTCAAAAGGACATTTCTAGAGGAATGTGTTAACAAATCAGTCATCTAAAGAAAGTTCAAAGGACACTAATTATTATAGGTGCATTGTAATATTTACAAAGTGAAGTCAGCAAACTGATGTTTTCTCTAGTCTTCAATATATGGAATAATTGAGGGTATTTCACTGTTAATAAAATAGAGAGAGAGAGGGTGGAGATTTTATTATCTGACAGAATGGAAACACTGGATTGTGTATGTTAATATGGGAGTGCTTTTGGTTATTGCAATTATATGCAGCATGAGACCCTTTACCACATCAAAGTATCACTCTCCAAATAGCTTTTCTTTTCCAAGTTGCATCTTCATAAATTACACAACATAACTACAGTCCATCATAAATAACTAACTATTAATCACACTTGGGAATAATTTAGAAAAAAAAAATTGTTCAGCTACAATTTACTGAAAGGCCTCATGTAGATAACCTTTACTGTTTTTCCTTCAGGGGTAAGCACTAAGAGGTTGCTTTATCTTCCTGCTCTGAGATGCTCCTTCATAGAGTTGGCCATAGGAGAGGCAGGTAGTGGCCAGGTGTAGACCAGCTACATCCATTGTTGGCCCCTGGGTCTTGTTAATTGTCATAGCTAAGCTCAGCCTTGGAGGAAATTGCAGCCTCATGGATTAAAAAAGCCAATAGGAAGGAACGATTGGAATATGTGGAATAAAGATATCTTCAGTCTTCACCCTTGACCCAATTCCAGTTATGATGGTAGCTTCAAGGATGTAAGGCATCAGCTTCTTGATTACTAACCGTGAACCATTGCAGAATCTGGGTGGGTCCATGTTTCTTATCAGCACACACTAGTACACCCACATTCAGTGTAAGCCATGACGTGGAATGCCTGATAAATCCCCGGTAAATCCAAGGAGTAGAAAAATTCTGTAGGATAGTTGAAAGATTAGTTATGTTCTACTACTGTGTCGATCAACCTGTATTTGTAGCTGTTGCCAGGCAGCTGCTGCTGCAACAGTTGAACTCTGAGGCTGTTGATGATCATAATCTTGCAAGCTAGGATGGCATGTTCACAAAGCAATTGAAGGTTTTTGTAGTGTTTGAACAAGATTGGGATAGACTTTGGTCTGTAGCTCATCTTCAGATGTGACAATCGTAGCAATGGACTTATGGAACCTTCGGAATTAGATGGTACATTGCCATTTCCTAATATAAGAAGCTTATTTACAAATGCTCCTGAATACTGATCTTCCAATCGGTGTACTCTCATATTGGTGGACAGAGGGAGCTTTTTAACATTCCTCCAGAGGTAGGAGGACTTCACACTTGCCTTCAGTTCATCCACCCTGTACCTCTTGGAATGACAGGCAAAGCACCAACTTGACACCCCCACGGTTGCCATGGAAGTCTTGCATGGTTTAGTGGACATCTTCAAAGGTCATCTTATGGGACATGGTGTGCACTCATCCCATACAATGCATTGGCACTTTTTCAAGACTTGAGCTGTTCCAGTTCCTTTGCTGATGCTGCAGATTGTTGTGTTCTTCAGGCAGCAGTTGAATGGCAGCTTAAAGGAGGAATGGGCACTGTGACCTCCAGGCAACAATGTAGCTGCAATTCCTGAAGAAACAACTGCAACCTTCTAAGGGTTTCCCCTCATTTTCCTCCACACATAGCGATCCAGAGTGGTAAAACTTCTCCTGTGACTGCAATAATGCTGTTGCATTGAGGTTGAGGCAAGCCAAACATTCTCAATTCTGTGCCACCAAGGTTGAGAACCATGTCCTCAAGGTCCAAGAGACTCTCGTTGAATATTTGAACATTGCAGTTGATCATGATCCCTGGGTTGGGTTGGGTAGCTGCAGCTGATTTTTGAGGTTTTCAGAGAGATCTTCTCAGTGATTAAGCTCTAGATGAGCTGCTCAGGCTACGTTTTTGCAACATGACAGCAAACTGTCTCCTCAACAGCTTTGGAGATTGAAAACAGCTGCTTCTGTCAAAGTGGCATTCCATTACTTGTCATCCTCAAGAAGTCAGTGTCGTAGGCAAGCCTCTTGGTGAGTGGTACAAATTTCTCCATTAACTATATAAAGATCCTCAAATAAAATTGGAACATGAACTTCATGCAACAGAATCCGAAGGTAAAAGCATTCATGCTGGCTTGTATGGAGTGTAGACACAGCCCAATGCATCGTTTCTTCGAATTCCTAGATGACCGACCCTCAACATTTGTCCTTCTCTTTATCTAGCTCCAATCTTTGTTTCATGTGTAAAATGATGGCAACAGATTGCAAAGAAGAGTCCTGGCAAACTCATCACATTGACAAAGTTTGAAAAAGGCAGTGAGGGTGTATTCTTTGGAGCTGCTGCCTGCAGTTGGGCAGTTTGTGGAGTGAAGTAGACTAGTAGACCATTTTCCATAAATGGGAAAGCCATAAATTCTCTAGAGTGACTCATCGCTGCTGATGTAGCTTCCCACCTGGTATTTGGTGATCTTCCCTTTTGTGCTACCTTTTAGACTGACCATTGCAGTAATGGAGTCCTTGACGATATATGCATAATGTATTTAATAGACTTGACAGAGAGAAACAGAACTCAATATTGATGTATACTTTGAAAGCTCTGGACAGCAAGGGACAGTACGGTATAACCCACCTGTTGTCCACCTCTACCACTACTTCTTGCCTGTTTCTCCTTGTGACCTTTCCAAAACACCCCCCACCCTTCCTTCCTCTGGTTTCCTCTTTCTGTACGATGGGTAGCCATCTTGACCAGTTAGTGTCTCCTTGAATAGCTTTCATGGATAGGATTTTGTACAGCAATCATCTTTCATGCAGGTGAGTTGCAATTCAGAACACCACATGTGCCATGGACTATCTGCTTTATAATTATATTGTGGATGATCGGGTCTTGGGTTGGGTCTGGTAGCTCCGCAGAATGAAGGAGTCTATGTCAAAAAGAAAATGATGAATGAATGTAAATATATGTAGCTATATACATATTTTATATTAAAACATGCATACTTAATCTGATTCGAGGTGATTTTCATGTAGAGCCAATGTGAATGTGTGTGTCAGTCCTCTCTTCTGCCATTCAATCATATATATATATATATATATATATATATATATATATATCACATCTAATGGGTCCAAATATGGTTTCCTTTGTGATCAAATCCATCAATCTGATAACCTTTTGGTGAAAGATCTAGGCTAAGATGTCTTGGTGGTCTTGCCCAGTTTGGTCTCGAAAGACGAAAGACAGCTTTACCAACTTTGATCCACTTTGGATTGCAGGTAAAAGTGATAAAAAGATCAGGTTACCCATAGTACCTCACTAGGTCATTGCGTGCATATGTCATGGGCCTCCTGTGAGGACAGATTGTTGGATGCACAGTTCGACGATGTCTGCCCATCCATATCATTATTAATGCCATTGAGTAAAATGAATGTAGTCTTCCACACGCAGCTGTGTTTGGTTGGTCCTGAAGTAGAGAAGCCTCTCTGACTCTATTCTTTGCATTCATGCCTACAGCAAACTAGTGGAAGAGATCTCTCTCTCTCTCTCTCTCTCTCTCTCTCTCTCTCTCTCTCTCTCTCTCTCTCTCGAGCAAGAGAGAGAGAAAGAGAGAAGAAGATGATTGAAAGATTCTGGCCGACCATGAAGTGGTAGGCATAGTTGGCTATGCAAGACACTGCATTCCCTTGAGTGGGATGGTCAAGATTGACATGATTGATGCTAAAGTGGTAGCCATCTTCTCCTTGTACACAGATGAGGGGGTACTGTAGGACATCACACGACCTGTGGAATCCAGAAATATGCTTGTTGGAATTGTCTTGCAAGTTTAGAATGCCGTCCCTTCATCCATACTCATGGCCAGTGATGACACAGCAATCTCATGGGTGGTAGAAGGGTTGAGTCTTCCCCTGTGTTTGCAAGGCAACCTTTTGTTAACATTGATGACTACTTGAAGCTGTGGAGATGGGGAGCATTCCAACTCATATTTGAAACTGTGGACACAGCTGTTGTTAGCATGGATGATTTCCTGAGGCCCAAGGGGATATCATTGCACACATTGTTGAAGTTTGATATACAGTGCTCTGTCTGTCTGTGCTGGTCAGCCATGAGTTGATTTGGAGAAATTGTGGGTCCTCATTCGGCATTGGAAACAGTGATCCAATGAGATGATAATTTGCCCTTGAACCTTAAATATCGGCTTGAATCCACCCTCTCTGATAATGTGGCACTGAAGGATGTCATTTAGAAAGAAGAGTTGTAATTTATTATGGTGGCCAGGAAGTGAGAGCAGCTGACACCATTTTACCTACTTCAATTTTTAAATTTTTTTATTGTAGAGTAATCATGACCAGGGGTGTAACTGAAAGCAACAAAGTGCCACTAATGTCTGAATGGCACAGTTCTTGTTGTGGCATGGCTGGTTGAAGTGTCTACAAGGTGACCTTGGTGCTTTGTCAGTGTTTCTTATTCCAGACAGGCAGAGGACCAGGTAACCATGGCCTGAGGTTGCAATTATTATTGAGTAGTTGTTTTTTTTTTTACACAATGTATTGCATGTCTGTGATAGGAAATTAATATTGGTGTAAAAAAATATTTATCGTAATAGCAATATATGTCTACATACCAGGTAGCATTGGCCAGGAAATGCTGTTGTCCTTTAGTGGAAATTTCCTTCTCCTGATAAACTGAATGTTTGTGAGAAGAAATTACCCTAAGTTACAGCAGGTACTTATCATAGTGTCTACATATCTGGTGGCATCAGCATGGAGATGTCTTTGGCATTTTGCAGGACTCTCTTTATTGAATCACCAGGTAGATATGATATGAAGACTGTCTGTTGTGGTGTCAATTGAGTGGAGAGTTTCCTGCCCCTCAAGACAACCTTTGTGTCCTTCCTCCCATTATCTTTCCCTTAGGTCAGCATTCCACTTTGCTTTTACACTACTGCTACTTATGGCACCTTTCTTTTAATAATTGAGACCAATTATGCTGTTCTATGTGCAATATTCCTGTACAATGTAATGCCTTTTAATACTTCAGATCTGATATACATTTACACATTAGCACTATTATTACCTGTGGCACACAGATCTAGTACACTTGGAATGATGGGGACATACCCAAGTTTTGGGCAAAAATGGATTTTTGACCTGTGTTACAACTAAGGAGTTTTACTGAATGGAAACCAAAAAAAAATGTATTTAAAAAAATTTTTTTTGGCCTGGCCCAAAACACAATATTTTAATAAATGTTATATTAATTATTTGCCACAGGTCTTAGTGCTAGACTGCTCGTTTTTATTTTATAAATCATTAATTTTTCAGAAAATCATCATTTGGACCACGTCACCAACACACAATCACCAGTTCAGTCTGACCCTTGAAAGCAGCAACCACCCCCAGAGACCACATTCCTAAAAGAAAGTGAAAGTTATTAGGTCTAATGTCATCATATTTCCCTTCTCTCTTCAGTTATAAAATTAGAGAATATCTGTTGGACTATATTATGCCTTCCTGTCGTGCATATTCACCTGAGGAGTCTACTGGTATTTGATTAAAACATTACTGTACTGTGCGAGAAAACACAAGGACAATCAATGATATAGTAATTTATATCGTTTTCTTCTTTGCTCCATGATTGTTTTTTTTTGTTTTGGTCCCTGAAATAATCCTCCCTAATTAAATGGCACCTTTTGTACCCATACTCAATTTGGAATGCAAGCAAGACAACTTAAACCAAAATAATGGAAGTGTTGCAAATTAGTGTGTGTGTGTGTGTGTGTGTGTGTGTGTGTGTGTGTGTGTGTGTGTGTGTGTGTGTGTGTGTGTGTGTGTGTGTGTGTGTGTGTATAAGAAGGAAGGTAAAAAATATATAAGGGGAAAAGGAAAAGAAGGTAGGAAAAACGAGGGTAAAGGAATAAGAAAGGGACAATAGGAAGGAAGGGACAATAGGAAGGGACAATAGGAAGGAAGGGACAATAGGAAGGAAGGGACAATAGGAAGGAAGGGACAATAGGAAGGAAGGGACAAAAGGAAGGAAGGGACAATAGGAAGGAAGGGACAATAGGAAGGAGGGACAATAGGAAGGAAGGGACAATAGGAAGGAAGGGACAATAGGAAGGAAGGGACAATAGGAAGGAAGGGACAATAGGAAGGAAGGGACAATAGGAAGGAAGGGACAATAGGAAGGAAGGGACAAAAGGAAGGAAGGGACAATAGGAAGGAAGGGACAATAGGAAAGAAGGGATAATAGGAAGGAAGGGACAAAAGGAAGGAAGGGACAATAGGAAGGAAGAGCAAATAGGGGGAAGTAAAATAAGGAAGGAAATAGCAAGAGTGGGAGGAAAAGAAGAAATGAAGGTAGGAAAAGTAGGGAGAGGAGAAAGAAGAAAGGATTGAAGGAAAAATCTTCCACTATATATAATTTGCAAGTGTCTGCCTGTCTGTAAGTAATACTACTCCTCCCAAACAGAAATTCGAATCACCACAATATTTGTAGCACTGGGAGTGCATAGATGAGTTCCATTTTTGGGAGTGTTTTGTGAGAAAGAAAAAGGCAATCAAATGTTACCCTGTACAAAAAAAAGCCTGTGAAACCATGACCAATCGATAAATAAAGGCACAGAGGTCCCAAGCTTAAAGTCAGATATTTGTATCCTTGACTTTCCCTTTATCTTTCCAATTTCACCTCCTTTTTTCATTTCCTTTTGCTTTTCTAAATCAATTTGTATTAATAGTATCCACTATTATAATATATAAATAATGATATAATAAATCCCCACATAATATAACAAGAAATTGAGACAATTTTTTAACTACATTGGAAAAACCACCCATAGGGCTGGTTTTTCCCTAGCATATAATAAAGGAGGAAGGGGAAAAAAATAACAACCCAGACTTGGATATAAACCCAGGAGTTCCCACTTAGAAGACCTGTGATTTGCCATGGTTTTGTAGGCTTTTTTTGGTTAGGAAAATTTGAATTCCTTATTCACCCACTGGAGTGTCATGGAAGAAAAAATTTTTTTTTGACTTTAAATCATCCCCGTGTGCAAGGTGAAAACCCTGAAAGTTTCACTCTTTTTGGTCAAACGGTTTGGCCTTGCTGCATGGACACACTACTAACCAAAATATAGATTAGATATAGGAGTAAGTGGTATAAACCAATCAAGGAAGCAATGCATGCAGCTTCCACACCAGATGACATGTTTATTTAGTGTTCCAGTAAGTGACACTGGCATGGACAAGTGAAAATGAAATAAGAGAAGAGTTTTGACACAGATGGGTAGAGTATGTGCAAATTGTTCAGTTGCTATGGTAACTAGCGATACCCATGGTTCCATACAGGAGGTTGTATGCGTTTTTTGTGTTCTTTGCAGGTCTTCTCTTCAGGGTATAAGTGACAATGCAAGGATCTGAACCTATATGTGCACAGAAAAAAAAACAACACCAAAACATAACAAATTGTTTGTTATTGCTGTTATATATTTAAACAAATTCAACCGGGGGAAAAAATACATCAATTGTGGTCAGATGAAACCATGGCAACAGTTCAACAAGCTTTTACAGTCAAATCATTTCACTAGATCATAAATATAACATTTCGTTCTACTTCAATTTCACTAGAATGCATGAAGATAGTATTTTCTCTCTTTCTCTATGCACAATGTGAATAACACCTAGTGTACTCTGTTGAAAATGCATGATTGTATCTTGAGTTCACCATCTAAAATAAATTGAGATAACAGGTAAATTTAAGTTGACCACGCACGCACCATCTAAAATAAATTGAGATACCAGGTAAATTTAAGTCACGCACACACGCACACACACACGCACACACACACACACACACACAAACACACACACTTAGAACTTAGAAGCTGCCCATGGTACAAAGTACCATGATGGCAGTGTCCTGGATGAATCCAGGACCAATGGCAATAAACTTAGCTTATGACGGCATCACACAGAAATGTTGGGGTCTGGTCAGATCTCCTTGTCTTCGAAATTTCCTTCCACAGGCACAACTTAGTGTTCTTAATTCAGATTGCTTGTTAGCTGAGCAGGTGTTCCATCGCCTGGATGTTGAAATTTTCTCTACACCATCTAAACACAGATGAAACCACCCCTTCCTGTCCTGGCACAACTCATACCATCTATCATACACACCAATTGCCTGCAAATCCACTTTCAGAACATCCCTCCACCTCTTCTTTGCCCCGTGGCATGGTCTCTTCATGTTAAGCTCCCCAAACAACAATCTATTTGGAAGCCTTTCTTCATCCATGCGACCCACATGACCCAGTCATCTTAAATGCTGCTCCAGAATGGTATCAGAGATGGAGTGCTGCAAGCCAAACCTATGTGATAGTCTTTGAGATGTTAATCTTTCATTTCATTGTTGGTACCTCGTCACACCCAGGATTGTCCAAATACAACGGTTATGGAAAGAATTCAAACGCCTTGTATGCACAGCCTTCATCGTCCAAGTTTCAGCTCCATACAGTAATACAGCTAGAACAACTGCCCTATACACTGCTCTCTTTGTGGCCAATGAGAGGTCTTTGTTCTTAAATACTGGCACCCTCAAACATCCAAATGCTCTAGCTGCTCTAGCAATTCTTCTAGTCATCTAACTAGTGATCTCCCCATCTCTTGAGATGTTAGCACCCAAGTACGTGAAGTCCTGGACTACATCCACAGAGCCACCCTCTACCTGCACTGGTCTGACATCACTCTCATTCAATCCCTCACCAACAACCATCCCTTTTGTCTTCTCAGTACTCACAGTCAGCCCCCATTCACTTGCCACTTTCATAAACTCTGCTGCTACTGACTCAAAACTATCCCGAGAGGTTGCATACAATGCCACATCATCAGCAAACCGAGACTCAGTTACTCTCACCTCACTCAATCTAGACTTAGCTGTGCGGTCCCCAACCAACTTCCTACCATGCTTATATAACACACTCACTCCTGCACCACTACTCCTATTGCGCCAATCAGCCACCATAGCACTAAAGTAGATATTAAATAATGTGGGTGCCAGGGTACATCCCTGCCGTAAACCATTCTGGACCTTAAAGCTATCAGTTACAGTCGAACCCACTCTAACCTCAGCATGTATCCCCTCATGGAAAGACTTCACAACATTCAACATTTTTTCTGGCACACCATACTTCTCTAGGACCTTCCATAGGGCTTGCCTGGGCACTGAATCATAAGCCTTCCTCAAGTCTACAAACAACACATACAATGATTCGCCATGTTCCCTCGCTTTCTCCACAAACTGTTTAGCAACAAAAATCATGTCTGCACAACCACGTCCTTTCCTGAACCCACTCTGTGACTCTGGCAGAATTTTTTCAGCAATCACTTGCAATCTTCCCTGTACAATTCTGCCTAGTACCTTCCCTACCACATCCAACACTCTTATTCCACGCCAATGGTCACACTGCTTCAGGTCACCTTTCTTTGGAATTGGAACAACCACTGCATCCTGCCAGTCTCTCACCACTTTACCTTCTTCCCACACCTTCTGCATCACCTCCAGCATTCTATCCCACAGATCTACACCACCATGGAGGATTAGTTCAGGAAGGACACCAGACTTTCCTCCTGCCTTTCTCATCTTCAATTTGGTTAGAGCCTGCATCAATTCCTCTTCAGTTGGTGGCATATCCAAATCCAAGTGTGGTGGGAGTAGTGGCAGAGTGTCAATCACTTCATCATTGAATGCACAAGGTATGTTAAGTATCTTTACAAAATGCTGATGCCATCTGGCTCTTACCTCCTCGGGACCCTGAGTCAAACTTCCATTTTCTTTCATGACAGCAGTGGGTCTAGTTGGTCTTCTTCCAGCATGAGCCAGCTGCAACTTCCTGATACTCTTCCACCTTGTGCAACCATCCTTTCTTGCAGCTTCCCCCTCCTTGGCAACCCTGCATATCCATTCTTCCTTAGCATTGTCCACTGCAACCTTTACCTTTCTCTGATGTCTCCTAAACTCCTTCCGGTTGGCTGAAGTATTGCACTGTATCATCCTCAGGTGAGCATCATCCTTGGCGTTGATCAGAGGTGACAACAACTCCTCACTATCCTCAAACCAGTCTGGTTGCTTCCTCTTCCCTCTACCAACTAATTCCTCTGCAGCTGACACAATACAAGATTTCAGAGCATCCCAGTTGCACTCGGTGGAATCTCCAGCTCTGAGTGGTCTAGCCAGCAAATATTGCTCCAACACTTCACGGTATTCATCCCTCTTGGCAGGGGTTTTCAGTTTATGGATGGCAAAAAGGTAAAGAAATCTTCTCTTTTCTTTTGGCAGAACGAGGAACAGTAACCTTTAGCTTAGCTCTTACAAGCTTATGGTCAGTCCAGCAGTTTGCTCCCCTCATCACCTGCACATCTCTGCAAACAACTCTCTGTTCAGCCCTCATCATGACAAAGTCTATCATGTGACATTTCTTTGTTGCTGGGTGTGTCCAAGTTCCTTGATAGATTTTCTTCTTAGGGAACCAGGTATTCATGATTGAGAACTGATTTAATGCACAGAACTCCAAAAATTCCTCGCCCACAAAATTACGCTCACTCAAGCCATGCTTCCCTATAACACCTTGCCATAGATTATTCCCTGTGTCCAACACACCCACCCTAGCATTGGAATCACCCAGCATAACAAGGATATCATTATGTGGAATCCTATCTATTGTATCCTGCAAATCATCATAAAACTTGAGCTTAATGCTTGGAGGTGCCTTAGCTGTGGGTGCGTAAGCACACACTACTGATACATAAGCGCCTGATGCCTTTCCAGACCATCCTCCCTTTTTCTTTCCTGTGTGTACCCACTTCAATCTAACTGACATTATTCTGAAACTAACTGCTTCCCACACCTCCCCTGCATTTTTCCATGCCACAGTAGCCTTTTCGTCCAATGCTATTCCAACACCCTCATTCCTACTAGCTCTTTCCTGATCCCCTGGCAGAGGACGACCAGAGTGCAGAAAGGTATATCTACCCACTGGCCACACATCCTTTCCAAACCACTTTGTCTCTTGGATCCCTGCAATGGATACACCATATTTCCTCAATTCTCCCATTAACAAATCTATCTTCCTATCAATCTTCCCAGGCTTGTCACTATGGTAACCATGCTTAACTACACCCATTAGTTGCTTCCTACAGATCCTCTCATCACCTGAACACTCTACTAAAGTACGGACATTCCAGGTAGCTACTACTAAACTATTTCTATTTCTCTTTGATTTCTGCTTCATGTTCTGATCTTTTGTCACAAAGCTGTTCTTTATTACCATTCTCTTGTGCTGAACTTTCTTAACTTTGGTTCGCAACACCAAAGAAAGTGAACTGCTATCAAAATCTGGACTACTCCACACGATTATAGACAGCAGCTTGTCAAGACTAGCCACAAATGTTTATAACAAATGAGGTACTTGACTAGTTGGTACACGCACGCACGCACGCACGCACGCACCCACCCACCCACCCACACACACACACACACACACACACAGGTTAGACAGATGCTCCTGAGAGAGTCTGTGTTGCATCAGATAGATCTGAACCCGAGTGACAATCTTCAGCTTCTATTCTGAAAATATTTTGATGTTGCCTTTTAGATGAAACAAGTTGATAATCTTTTCTTTGTGTGTGTGTGGGGGGGGGGGGGGGGCGCAACATGGGCATGTGTGAAAAAATTGTGTTAATTTAACTGATATGAATGCCAGGACAATCAGTGGTGCTAATCAATTAGTCTGATGCTATGCTAGAGTATTTATAAGGAATTAAGTATACACGCATTGCCTGCTCACAGATATCTTCCTCTACCATAACATGCCCTATTCAAAATTCCAATCTTTTATAAAACGTTATTATATCACAAGTTTACTACTAAATAGCATTACTGACTTCTGCTCAATCGACCCCTTGCATATTTCGACCCCTTGCATATTCTATTAATGCTTCATATTAAATGCATAACTACAGTTGGAGAAATTCAAACCAAAAATTAATTAACCATGAAATAAAATAACACCATCCCCCCCCCCCCCCCCCAAAAAAAAAAGAAAAAAGAGGGGGGGGGGGGGGGGGGAGGGGGGAAGGGAAGAATTTAATGAGTAGGGCAATAGTGTGTTGTGCATTGGCACATGTTTGGTGAACACTGGACTGGTCAGGGCATAAAAAATTAATTAAAAAAAAAATAATAAAATTGTTATTATCTAAACTAAGGGGAAAAAAATGTACAAAGGAAAAATCCGCTGGAAGAGAGTTGTTTTATTTTCCAGTCTGCCTTTGGCCTCCTGCAGTTACAAACTTGTTCAGTTTGCAAAGGCATTACAAAATTTAATATATTATGCATAATTTCTTAGAGTTATGGAAAGAGAAGTTGTTACAAAGATATATTTCAAACTTAACTTATAAGAATAGTTGGCTGAGCGGTTTGGTAGACCCATGCCCAGTTTTTATTATCAATGACCTTTTACCAATCCCTTAAAATGCTGGGGAAATGCTTGTGTGCCATAAAACACAGCGAAGTTTACTCCTTTTCTTGGGTGGGTAAACCTCTTGTTTGACCCAAGGGGTCCTACTCTCAAAACTTCATAAAAATCAATCCAGCCATTTAGGAGATAAAAAATATATACAGATGTATAATTCAATGAATGTTCTTCTACATACATATATACCGCATACACATGAACCAAATAACCAAATGGACCTATTGGAAAGAAGGAAAGAAAAAAAAAAGGAGGAAAAAAAAGAAAGAAGAAGGTTCCAAGGAAAAGGAGGGAAAAAAGGAGGATGGGTGGGGAGGGGGGGGGGGAGGTTTGGTGGGAAAGTAAGGGGGGAAAAGTCCAGGAACATAATTACCGAATTTTTTCTTGGGAAATCTGTGCCTTAAACACTCTGCCTTTTTATCCGTGATTAAATAATTGATTGCTGAGTCTAAATGTTACTTTCTTGCTGATCTTGTTGTTGTTCTTAGGAACTTCCTCAGGAATACCAGTGCTAAGGTCTCCGGTTCAATTCCTGGTCATGGTTGTTTTTTTTTGTTTTTGTTTTTGTCCGTGATGAAGCCATTATTAAGTCAAAACATTAAATCATTAAGTGAGCGGATTTTTGGCTGGAAATTTCCAGTCTTGTTTTGTTTTTGTTTTTTTTTAAAGGATTTTTTTTGTATAAAAATTTGACTTCTTTTCACTTCCACTAGGGGTGCAACTTTTGCAAAATTTCATCAAATCTGTTCAGCCATTTCTTAGCTATGCAATGACAGACAGATGGACAGACAGACAGATAATTGGTGAACTACAGTAGGGTATTGTAGCCTATGCTTAATCCCAATTATGTTACCATTTGTTTATTTATGAGAGATCTAAGTTATCACACAATTATTTGTTATATGTCCGATGTAATAAATGACATTGACTAATCTCTCCTGCGCCATTATGGAGTGTAATTGAGTAATAATAATGCACCAAAACATACTGAATAATCGCTCATTCAAGGAGTTGGCTGACGGTAATTCAAGAATCCGTTTTTATTTTACTTAACAGATACTCGTGTGAGCTGAAGAAAGTTTTGAGTAGAGTTTTCAAGTCATGTCCATAAAAAATAATCTCCTACACATCAACCACTGCTTAACTTCCTCTTCAATGGCTTCTTCCATATTTCCAGTATGGAGAAGCAAATTATTTTGATGAGCGGGAGGAGGGGTGGGGTCTACATGTAACCAATGCAACACTCTGTGGATCCTCTTTGAAGAAAAGAGCTAGCAAAGAGCACTTGATTTCTTACAAAGCAATGTTTTGAAGAAGAATAATCATGGCTGAGGTGGGCCACTTAGAAAAGGGGAGGGGTCCAGGGGTGGAGAACTAGGAAGAAGAAATTTTGCTAGTATGACCAGCAGATTGCTAAAAAATAACAGTTTATGTCAATGCTCAAAGTTAAAAGTCAGTGATCTGGGACAGGTAAATATTTTGGCACACCTCTCAGTGCCATGCATGCACTTCAGGTACCCACACCATGCACTATTGCTCCTGTTCTCATGCACTATTGCTCCTGTTCTCATGCACTATTGCTCCTGTTCTCATGCACTATTGCTCCTGTTCTCATGCACTATTGCTCCTGTTCTCATGCACTATTGCTCCTGTTCTCATGCACTATTGCTCCTGTTCTCATGCACTATTGCTCCTGTTCTCATGCACTATTGTTCCTGTTCTCATGTACTATTACTCTTGTTCTCGTGCACACAGGCACCGCCTATCACACCATTACTGGGCACAGGACACTAAGGCACAGGCTGGTGTCCCCAAGTCACCCATATGGACGTGGCATGCGCATCTTACTGTGTTTCATCTTCCTGCAAGGTGTAGAGGGCATCTGGGACCATGATGGCGTTGTAATCTTCATCTCCCCACTTGACAGAGCCAAACCCATAGGAGAATGCAACCTGGAGAAGATGGAATTGGTGAGTATGATGGTTGCAGTCACCCACATGATAAGCACCAGATTAAACATGGTCACATGATACTACTGTCAGATGACGTCAAGCAATTATTCTCTGGCAGTAGTGAAGACTCCTGAGATAACTTCTATACAGATATAATAGTGCATAGGTCAGCACTTTGCTAGCTTGCTAGCTGCCTTGTTTACTCGCTGACACATTAAGACACATTCAGAAAAAATTGAACCTGATTCAGTCTGAACATGCAACAAATACCTGTTTGTAAACCTGCCCTGGAGATAAAAACATGTGTTACGGTCCATTTTAAATCAGTAAATTGATGTATATTATAATCCTTTCCTTTCTAAACTAGTGAATAGATGTATATGTGTTACATGAATGTGTCAAAACCTGCCACTTATTCCCAGACTACTTCAACAAAAAACAACAACAAACAAATCACAAAAAAAACACGTTGAGTCACAAAAATAAAACTAGTTTTAGATTACAATACTAAAACAACAATTGATGTCATCTGTTGCTAACTTTAGTAACACTAAGTCTGTGTTAACGTGTTAAAGGTCATTCTACTTATTTTCTTGAAGGATGAATATGTAATTAAAATTTGGAATAAATAAAAAAAAATTTTAAATAGAGATGCCATGGCAACAACATGGAAGCATGCTTGCTGTATGGCCATAAATGATGTACATGTACAAGCACAGTGAATATCAGAAAACATTGCAGACCAATGCAATCACATTCTATTACATACCTGTAACCACACACTCTGAATGAATATTCAAGTTATAGGGATGTAATCTACAAAGATATTCCGGACAAGCCCATGCACATGTAGGGACACAAACATTCACATGTTGGGCACCTGTTCTTTGAGTGTCTCTGGGTCAACGATGCTCATGAGATGAAGGCCGTGTGTGTAGATGCTCTCTGTCCGGGACAGTGTCTTGTTCAGAAGTACTCCTGCACGTGATAGGTGTTTCATTAGAGAGGGTGTTAATTAGAGAGGGTTCAGAGGTGGACATTGTGTGTGCTCAGGGAAATGCTGTGCTTGTTACGGAAGAAATCCTTTCAAAAGTTTTTACGACATTCTGTTGCAGTTTGTGCACACCACACACATGCATGCGTGTGTGTGTGTGTGTGTGTGTGTGTGTGTGTGTGTGTGTGTGTGTGCGCGTGTGTGTGCGCGCGCGCTATCTGAATTAAGAACACTAAGTTGTGCCTGTGGAAGAAAATTTCAAAGACAAGGAGATCTGACCAGACACCAACATTTCTGTGTGATGCCATCATAAGCTAAGTTTATTGCCATTGGTCCTGGATTCATCCAGGACACTGCCATCATGGTACTTCGTACCATGGGCAGCTTCTAAGTTCTAAGTTTTAAGTGCGTGTGCTAGGGCTAGAGCTAATGTATGCATGTATGTATTATGTATGTACGTGTGTACGTATGTATTATATTATCTAATTTCTGTATGTTCATTCATAATAAGAACAGGACATTTCTCTTTCTCTCTCTATATAAAGTGGGTGTGTCTGTTTGTTTGGCTCGATTTAATATCTAGGGTTGGTTGAAACTGAACGAAATTTGGTGTGGCTATTCAGAGGGTTTGGCAGTTATTCATCAGTTGAGTGACATGCTTTATGGCAGGTTCCAGCAACTCTACTTCCATTTTAATACAGAGACAACAAATACTGACCATAAAGAGGTAGTTAAAGGGTAATTAGCACCTTTAAAAAATGCTAAAGGAGGAAATAGTCCCTTATAAAGAACATTGCACTCTGACTGAAAATTGTAAAGGAGCTTAGAATTCATTTTAAAGGAATTTTTTAAAAAGTAAACAATTTTACATTTCATTTCCAAATTTTCTAGAGTTGACAGGTGGCTATGAGTTGGTGGCACAGCAGTATTATCTACTATATATTTTGGTTTGTAAGTATGTTTGAATGTGTGTGTGTGTGTGTGTGTGTGTGTGTGTGTGTGTGTGTGTGTGTGTGTGTGTGTGTGTGTGTGTGTGTGCGCGCGCGCGTCTAGCCATCACAGCCAAACCCTTGGATCAAAAAGGCCGAAATTTGCATGCGGTCTCCAAGTAACCGGGTTAGCGTTAATAACCACGTGTGGGTGGTTTTTTTCATAGCCACACCCAAAGGAAGTGTTTTGGCTACCAAAATCTAATTAAAAAGCAATCTGGCTGAAATTTGGAATGCGATCTCCAATTATCCGGGTGAGCATTAATAAACACATTGGGTATGGTTTGTCCATAACCACACCCACAGGAAGTTGTTTTACTATCAAAAGCTAATTAAAGGACCAACAAGGCTGAAATTAGGAATGTGGTTTCCAAGGAACTGGGTGAGCGTTATTAAGCAAGTGTGGGTGTGGTTTTATTAGCCACACCCACAGGAAGTTGTTTCATCTGCAAAAAGCTAATTCATGTACAAATCTGGCTAAAATTTGGCGTGCAGTCTCCAAGCAACCGGGAAAGCATTATTGACCACATTGGGTGTGATTTGGCAATAGCCACACCCATAGGATGTTGTTTTGCTATCAAAAGCTAATCAATGGACCGACTAAGCTGAAACTTGGTCTATAGTTTCCAAGGAACTGGGTGAACGTTGTTGTGGGTGTGGCAATGGGTGTGGTTTTGGCATTGCCATATCCACAGGAAGTTGTTTTGACTGCCAAAAGATATTTAAAGGACCAACCAGGCTTAAATTTGGCATGTGGTTTCCAAGTGACAGGATGAGCACTATTGACCATGTGTGAATGTGGTTTGGTTATAACTATACCCACTGGAAGTTGTTTTGGCTGCCAAAAGCAAATTTATGAGCTAATCAGGCTGAAATTTGGCATGTGGACTATAAGTAATTGGGTGAGTGTGTTGTGGGAGTGGGTGTGGTTTTGTGAAAGCACACCTACAGAGACTATTTTGGTTAGCAAAAGTTAATTAAAGCACCAACCAGGCAATTTGGCTTATGTCTCCAAGTAACCGGGTGAGCATTATTGAACACATGTGGGTGTGTCAATGGATGTGGTATGGACATAGCCACACCCATAAGAAGTTGTTTTGGCTGCAAAAAGCTAATTAAAGGGTCAATCAGGCTGAAATTTAGCATGTGTTCCCCAAGTAACCGGGTGAGCATTATTGAACACATGTGGGTGTGTCAATGGATGTGGTATGGACATAGCCACACCCATAAGAAGTTGTTTTGGCTGCAAAAAGCTAATTAAAGGGTCAATCAGGCTGAAATTTAGCATGTGTTCCCCAAGTAACCGGGTGAACATTATTAACCACATGTGGGTGTGGCAATGAGTGTTTTTATCATAGCCACACCCATAGAAGTCATTTCGGTTAGAAAAAGCTAATTTAAGGACCAACCAGGCCGAAATTTGGCATGTGTTCTCCAAGTAACAGAGTGAGCGTATTAATCGAAAGTAGGTGTACTAATGGGTGTGGTTATGTTGTAACCACACCCACAGGAAGTTGTTTTGGCTACCAAAAGCTAAGTAAAGGACCAACCAGGCCAGAATTTGAGTGGCTAATATTATATTTCATGTTGGCATTGTCCGGGCAATGCTCGGTATATGCTGCTAGGTCACTATATGAAAGAGCCTCAACGAAAAAAGAAAGGAAAAAAAAGGAATGAGGCAATATCCAATTCACATCTCAAGTTGGGGGGGGGGGGGGGGGGGGGTTAATCCAGGCTCCATTGAACAAGCAGCTACCTAGAAGTCTGGTTTGTGAAAAGGCATTCAGTAATGAAGCCATGAAACTGTCTTCAGATTGAACTGTCTCCAGATTGAACCTGACTCTATGCATTGACTAAGTAAACTTGAGGCACTTTTTTTTTTCTTTTCAACTTGTTAGTGTAAGGTTCAATGCTTCAGATATACTTTTTTTAAAGTAAATACATAGGCAGTCAAATATATGGACTTAAGAGACCTAGAAGCATGCAAATTCCACTTGAATCCGGTAGGGAAATGGGTTGGTTCGCACTAGGCCACACATATTTCTCTAGGCATGATATTATATCCCGGGCAATGCCAGGTATATGCTGCTAGTTCCTTATAAATAAGCGGTTTGCAAAATAAAAAAAGACAGCTGGAATACTGGTCTTTTGGCTATGCATATCAAATTACCAAAAGGCAGGACAACTCCAGGAATGTTGTCTACCCTGACAGAGGTTGTTAGAGTAAAAATCCTGCACAGGGTGCAGGTATCTCTGCTAAATTATATATATATATATATATATATATATATATATATATATATATATATATATATATATATAAGCTAATAAATGCATCATCTTCAAAAATGCAATGAACACCACAAGTGATAGAAACTGGCCATCACAATTTGATCAACTAACTTGTGTAAAGGCAAACCCACTCAAGATATGTCCATCAGGAATATGTACATACAGGTGAATAGGCCATACCTACCAACAACAAATCCTATAGTGACGTCATCAGGCTCCAAGGTTTCGGTACACGTCCGATAGAATACAGATCTTCCTCTGTGGCCCCATTGTAGCAAACATAAGAGTTTACATAAGTAGACTGCATCAGCATAGCCACAACAAGGTTTGCTTACATTAATATTTTATTAATTAATGTGTAAAAACATAATTGGATAATTAGACTACATCTACATAGCCACAAGGTTTGCTTATTTTAATACTAACTTAATTAATTGATAACGAATGAGTGTCTTTACAACTACAACATAATCAGATAAAACCTGTAAACTTGGAATAGTTTTTGTATGACCATATTAGTGAGTTAAAAATAAATTAATAAATGAATAAATAAATAAATTATAAAAACAATAAAGGATCCATTTGAGGATGGAATCCCACAAGCTGTGCTGTACAGTCATACTGTTGCTGTTGCACAGGTCTCTACGGCTGTCTACAATAGCTATTTCTGAAAATTATCTGCAAAAAAATTGCCAAGACAGCAACTTCAAGGGGAGTGGATTGTAGAGCGGACATACAGAAGTGCATACTAAATGTACCACAAACACCACTACTGAGTACTCGTGGTCACCTCAAACCAACTTGACATGACTTCCTATATATCCTGCACCACAATTTGGCCTACACACACATTCACACACACACTCACACACAAACACAGAGATGGGCACACACACATTCACTCACACACACACACACACACACACACACACACACACACACACACACACACACACACACACACACACACACACACACACACACACACACACACAGAGAGAGAGAGAGAGAGATGGGCACACACACATTCACTCACACACACACGCGCACACACACACACACGAGCACACACACACATTCACACACACACAGATAGGCACACACACAGATAGGCACACACACATTCACTCACACACACACACACACACACACACACACACACACACACACACACACACACACACACACACACACACACACACACACACACACACACACACACACATGCATGCACACACAGAGATGTACACACGCAAAACAGTGAAAAAACAACAAGCTTTCATTAACAGGGCTTGTAAAAAAGTTGAAAACTTCTTTCTAGCGGAAAGTAAATGTCAAACAAGCATGGGGAGTAAGTGAGTAGAACCTGTCTCTATTAATAGCCAGAGTGATGAAGTGGGCTAGGGCAGGAGCAATGACCTAGGCCAAAGCTACTCCACTGATTGACTGATAGATAACTTCTTTTTTTAAAAACAATCATGAGAAGAATTCAAGGAAAATATAATGTGCTAATTAATTGTCCACAGCTACTCAAACTCCACCCCCCCATCCCCTTCCCCTTCCATGCACCAACACAAAGCTAAGCTTACACAATGTAAGGTTTGGCCAGCTCTATCATGGCTCGGCTGAGACAGAACAACCCTCCTACTGCAAAGTGGTAGCCCTGCCCCTCATGACCCAACTTAGCTCCTTGGACCACCTTCCGTGGATTAAACCATTCTGATCCTGAACGGCCAAGATAGACAGCTTCTGTTCTGGGACTGAACTTGGACAGGAGACGAATCAGAGGAGGAAGGAGGACATACATGTCATCATCAATGTGGCAGTGCCAGCTGCATTGCAAATTAAGAATCTTAATTGATTTATACAGTAAGGAAATAAGGTAATATTTAAACATTTGGGTAACCCCTTGCAAACTAGTTAAGAAATCTGGATTGACCATAAACAGGAGCAGTCCCACACTAAGACCTGTGGCAAATAATTACCATAATATATATTAAAACATAATATTTTAGACCAGGCAAAATTATTTTTTAAAGAATTTAATGAGGTTGTAAAAAAATTTTTTTTTAATTAAAAAAATAAAAATAAAAAAAATAAATAAATAATAATAATAATAATAATAATAATAATAATAATAATAATGAAAGAAAAGAAATTAATGCAATATTTACAACTTTTGGGTTTCCATATATTAAAACCACTTAGTTTTACTACAGGTTACAACTTTGGGTTTTATTAAAAATCCGTTCTTGTCCAAAATTTGTGGATGCCCCCACCACTCCAGTGTCCCTAGACCTGTGTGTGTGCCACAGGCAATACATTCCATTTGGATAGTAATGCATGTGTGCAGAACAGACCACTAAATGTACCATTACCCATTATATTTGGTTTGTTTCATTGTACTGTATCTCTAAAATAATGTTGTTGAGCTGCATAATAAAGACATTCCAATCTCTGTTACATCACCACGTAAAGGGGTGTGGTTCAGGCAGATGATATTCGTCTTCCATCCTCAACCCAAGAGAATCCACAGAAATAACTAGTTTGAAGGTGCATGTCGAATCTAAATGCGTATATTTCAGGGTGGGCTGATTTAAACAACTTGAATTTAAATTAATTGCTGAAATCATATTTACTCATCTTTCTTTTTTTTATTTTTAAATATATATATTAATATATTAAAATAATGGGGGGGGGGGGGGGGGGGAAGAAGAAGAAAAAAAATCATTTCAGGTGTAATTGATGCCATTTCATTGAAATATTTAATGATACACACAAACACAAAAAAAAACAGACTATATTGGATTGACCTGTTAAAAGAGAATTAATTGTGGTGAAACAGAAGAGAGTAAGTGTGATGACCCTTTACAATTCAAATTTTCCATGCTGCATGGTGATAGAATATTGATTTGGTTAGTAAAATGTCATTAAACTATGTTTTTCAAGTGATTAGATAAATGTAACACATCGATCTCTTTTCATTTTTGTTAATCTATTTCAGTCAAAAATGCTATAGTTTCATAAATCCTTGGAATTATATTTTACGGGAGGGGAGTGGCTTCCAAGTACTTTCCCACCACACCTTTTTTTTCTAGGCACTGCTGTAGTCGTTGTGGAAGAATATCAACTGAAGATAGTCACCAAATATGTTTCTAGTGATTCTCTAATGAATTTCTATAATTGGTGTACAGTATTATACTCCATAATGTACACTATTACACTCCGTAATGTATTTTATTATCTATAATATAAAGTGCAACTAGTCTGTTTGTCTGTGCATCCGCAATTCACACTTGAACGGTTGAAGTTAGAGCCACAACCCTATATATATATATATATATATATAGAATCAGTGTCACCAGGGGAACATCATGAGCATGTCTATATAGCCACACTCCTTTCTGTATTAAAAAGAGGCCAAAAATGGTACTTTTACCACAAAAAAAAGAAGAATGAAGCTAGACCCACAAACATATATATATATATATATTTAGAATCAGATTCACCAGGGCAACGTCATAGACATATCTATACAGCCACACCCCTCTCTGTATTAAAGAAAGCCAAAAATGATACTTTTACCAGAAAAAAGAATGGAGCTACAGGCCTAAAACTTGGGCATACAGACACAACTTGATTCTGCGAATAACATGGGGTGGGTCCCATCAGTGTCACCAGGGGAACGTCATAAGCATATCTGTGTAGCCACACCCCTTTCTATATTTAAAAAAAAGCCAAAAATGGTACCTTTGCCAGAAAAAAGAATGCAGCTACAGGACTAAAATTTTGACATGCAGACACAAATTGACTCTATGGGGTGGTTCCCATCTGGCCACACCTCTTTCTCTTTGTGCGTAAGGTGAAAAATTTCAAAAATGGTACTTCTGAAAACACTTCGACCTAATTACATATTTGCCTTTGTTTTTTTAAGGTTACAAGATATGTCTTCAAAGCAGACACTTTTGTTCCGCCTGTAGGGCAGGTTTTTCGTTAGTACCTATTAAACTTTTAATGAACCTATTCAGCAATATCAGGATCAATAGGTGTATATTCACATTAGACTAATTGCAATTAAGTGCTTGTTCCTGTGTCACAAAACACTTGTACCTACTCAACCACTAATGAAGTTGTTCAACATTATGTGATGCATATCAGGGTTTCATACAGGGGGGCCCCCTGGAATTCCCCCCCCCCCCCCCCCCCCCAGAAAAAGTTTTCCCCCCCAGAAATCTGGATGATTAATTAGTGACAATCATTCATTTTGAAACAAAAAACCAACAATGCAGATATCAACAATTACACACATTACTAATAAAGTTTATGCGATGTAACTGTGTGCTATAATAATGAGTAATACTGTATACTATAACTGGATTTGACAATTTTTCTCATTGAACACTTCAAGGACTTCATCAAAGTTGATGGAGGATAGTTCTGGACCTTCAATCGCTATTCTCATGAGATGGGACAGGTTAGCATCATTCCGTCTATTGCGAAGTCTCATTTTAATTTGCTTCATGCGGCTGAATGACCTCTCGACTGTGGCTGTTCCTACAGGAAGAACGAGAAGGATGTTTAGAAGCTTGAAAATCTCTGGAAAATTCTACTGTAAGCTCCAGATGCTTCCATGTGAACTTTCACTTCTTGCAAGGTTGGTTTGGTAGTCTTCTTCTCCTCCATCACCAACTTTGCTTCTTGCAGAAACACACGCTTAAACAAGCGCCACTCCACAAGAATTTCATCCTTGTCGATAGAGGTGGTGAGGAGAAAGTGACGCCACCAACATCAACTGTTGCCTTGGTCCCGTAAAATTCAGCCAAAGCTGCTACTTCCTTTTTGCCATAATCTGGTAAAACTCTTTCTTCTGTAGGGAATGCTGCTGGATTGAAAACAGAGGAGGATACGAGGAGATCTACAGCTTCACCTGAGAATCGGTCATGTATGTTGTGTAGTAACGAGTTGATGTAAGGAAGAGCTACATTGGCACGGTAACTAGTTAGAGTTTGTGCACTAGCACCTCCCACGCAGCTACGAGCCAAGTGGCCACTTGTGACCGTGATTTCATGAACGTTCTCCAGTTTGTCAACCAGAGTTATCACTTCAGAACACCACTCAGCTTCGTCTTCCTTTAGCTGCTCAAGTTCTTTAAGGATGCTTTCAAGAACCACAGGTAACCTGCTGAAGTCAGCAGTCTCCCTTTGCATGTAGCAACTAAGCCTAGCCAGGAGGTCAAGCACTTGGGACAAAAAAATAATGCTGGCTACTCCAGAAAAAGAGCTCAAGACAAGTGAAATTCCGTACACTTCAGCATCTCCTGAAATCTGGTAGAGCTGCTGTAGAGTAATGATAATTGCAGGAAGATCTTTACGGATTGCATGCAGACACCGCTCATGAGACAACCGTCTTGTGCTGCTAGGCTTTACTACTTTCAGATCGGGTAAACTGAGGACTGACTGTACATCCTTGAGGGCTTGTGCTTTTTTAGGTGAGTAGTAGAATAACTTCCACAGGTTGGTCATTGTGCCAAACATTTTCTTGATTGCATTAACAGACTCTGCTGCTTGAATTGATGCCAGCTGCAACCTGTGGCAAGAACAGTGGATATATACTGCATGAGCTGAGTGTGCCCTGATCCTTCTTTGAACACCATTCATACAACCAGAGAAAGTAGCTGCCCCATCATAGCCTTGCCCAACTAGCCATCTATAGTCAAGATGTTTCTGCTCTATGAATGAGGTGAGAGCTTTTGTGATTGAAGCAGCATCCACAGCCTTGACGTGGAGCATACCTAAGAAGTGCTCTTGTGGACAGCCATCCACAATCCACCTGCAACAGATGGAAAGCTCTTCCTGTGTGGATGTCTTGATACTCATCAGCTAGTGTGGAGAAATGGGCTGGACTGTAGACTCTGTAATTGCTTTCTTTCAAGCCATGTGTTGAGAGCCTCAAGAAGCATTACTACACTATACTTGGAGGTATACTGAGCATTAGAGGTACTTTGTGTGATGTGCTCTTCCAGCAACCCATCTCCGTTGGCAATTTGTAAGGCAATAAGATTTGTATGCACAGTGGTGTGGGGAATCATATTCTTAGCCAGAAAATAGACTGACCTCATCAACTTAACCATGATGCTATGGTTTTCTCTACTCTGCTTGCAGCTTGCTTTGCAGCAGCTGAGCACTGTAACTCAAGGACTGATTTTCCACGTTCCGCCTGTTGTGACATACTAGCACTGCCTGTTGTGACATACTAGCACTGACTGCAGCATCTCGGTGACACTGTGACTCTCCATGCAGTTTTAATACTTCAGTAGCATGGCTCCAATCAGAGATTCCCTTGCTTGTCCAAGCCCCCCTTGATCCTGTAGATGGATGGCTCCATTTCATGCAGACTGTACAGAACATCCCTTTGCTAGCATCTTGGCAAGTTACCCAGGGATACTTTTTTCCCACTCTCTCTTGTAAGAAAGCTTAGCTTTGTTTGCCTTCTCTTCTCACTGGATGACAACTGCAGCTTCTTAGAATGGGGAGGTGGAGGTTCGCCTGAGGAAGACGGCAGTGAACTAACTTCACTACTTTGTTGTGATGGATCTTCAGATGAGTTTCCTGTTCCTGTACACTTGTCTACTGTAGCATCATGTGGCCGCTTTCGTGACATGAATTTCCTGATATCCATGCTAAAATGAATAGTAGTCAGTATAGAAGTTCTGCTGTAGTCCTTAGCATGCCATGTGCTTAGCACAGAATCATCTAGAAGCCTGGTGACAAAATAACGGTTCTTCAGAATTTCATTAGCACCTGGCTATTACTTCAGTTAGTTAAAGCAATTATGGCTTGACAGTTGTGATTAGAACATGTTTCCAGTGTACATGTAGTAACAAACAATTTTCCCCAGATTGCATCAGAAGCAATCTGAGTGGATGTAAAATTCAAAATTTCCTGGGGAAGCATGCCCCAGCCCCCCAAGCTTGCCCATCTGCTTCAGCATTGGCAATTTCCCCCCAGCAATTCCCCCCAGATTGATTAGAAGTAATCTAAGACATGTTGTCAAATTCAAAAAAAAGCTCTGGGGGAGTATACCCCAGACCACACACCCCAAGCTCACCAAGTCCTTGCACGTCTTCAGCACTATTCTCCCCTCTTCAATAAAAAAGCTATAATTATGCAAAGTTCCCCCCCCCCCCAAGAAATGAAACCATATCCTGTATGAAACCCTGGGTGTGGTTTTACAAATGGGCGTGGTCAGTCCGCAAAAAATCTCCCCCAGCAAAAAATCCTGTATGAAACCCTGCATATTCACATTAGACTAATTGCAATTAAGTGCTTGTTCCTGTGTCACAAAACATGGGCAGACCGGCTGTCCGCTCTGCCACAATTCAAGTCAGATAAGAATCCATAACCACAAAGAAAAAAATCCATTCTGATTAACCTGACTACAACATAGAAGATTAAACACTGTGCTTGAAAGGAGAGGTTGGTGGTTACCCCAATTTGAGGAGAAAAGCGATGATATCTTTGCCAACAAGATAGGACAGACACTTGAACACATACTTCTACTGCCATGGACGCTAGTCCACTACCGGCTGAAAACGGAAGCAGTTGTGAAGAAGAATATTACATTGGAAAGTGTAGGAGTGTAGTTCCTAATATTCAATACTTTATGTCTGAGTAGCATTTGTTGTCTACCAACCACAATTCCACTGCCAAGCATACCCATACAGCATTATATATTAACTTGGGCAGTAGAAACAATGGGATACTGTTCAAATCCATTAGCATTTGAAGCTGTTAATTCTATATGTACTTTTATAAAGGAAATGGTTTCAAAGAACTACATGAGAACTGTAGACCACGAGGAGGACCAGAACTGGTCAGTTACTTAGCACCATAAGGGGGGAGGTGACTTTTGTGGGGTGACTAATTGATACAGAGATATTGATCACTGAAAGTGTAGGTAACAATGCTCCTCTTGGACGTATAGTAAGGATTGTCATGGTTTCTGGTAAAGATTGATTAGTATCAGCATAGTAAATAGACATATGGACATATGGAATTGGTCAACAGAGAGAGCTCCTGGAAGTTAGGCCAGTACAACTACAGTTTTGGTAGGGGAGAGGCTAGGTTTAGCAGCTGTGGCACTATAGTCCTGCCAACCGAGGTAATTGATTTGTACAAGATAAAAATGAAACTGTACCACCAGTGCTCAAAGTCTTTGGCAGAACTGTGTACAGATACCAGAGAATACTGGAGAATCATACTGCACATGTTTCAAATATTAGGAAATAATTTCTCAAGTAAAACTCTCTCTGGGTCAGCGATCAAGCCGTTTCCCTTTATGCCTCACACAGAAGAGATAATAACATGTGCTACGAGAAAACAACAACAATAACAACAAAACAACACATGAAGTGTACCTGAAGTGGAGCTAAGTAATGACAGGAGAGGGAAGGTGTATTATGAGGCGGACTAAAGAAATTAAACACAACAATAAAGTTGATGTTGTTTAATTAGTAAACAAAGAGAGGTGGGGAAAGGTTATTACTACACAACTACAAGGCTATTGTGGTAATGTGCCTCAGATTGTGTCTAGCCCAGCCGTATCTTGGCAAAGTGGAGTCAATTTCCTGTAGATGTTGAGCTGTAGTAATCAGCTTCTCTGCACTGCCTCCAACTTTAGGGCTACTGGTAAACTAATAAATATTATTGGTTTCTTTGCCTTAGATGCTAAAACATCACTAATGTATTACCATAGCAGCTGGGAATCATCCTGCTTGTTTGCCGATCACTATACCACATCTAGCTTTATAGAACACAAATACATCCTCAAATCTTCAATAACAATACCAATGTAAGTTACTAACCACCTTACATACCCTTAACTTAATTATTTATATACTCAGTGTGATCATAACTCACTTGTAGCCTTCATTTTTCTTCTTCAACAACTGAGCCATCTCAATGCCTGTTCTGCAGCACAGAAAGTCATCTCTACAGGATGACAAACAGGAAGAGGAAGTAATATTGAAATGATATCTTGTTATAGGCACTGCCTGTGCTCAACCTATGCAGGAATACGCACAAATAAAGCCTCCTGAACCTAATGCACTAGTGATTAACACACCCTTCACCACAAAAAACAAGCTCACATATCCACTTGAACAAAGAAATTTAAAAATAAAATGAAAGGGGGGGGGAAGAGAGGAAGGGAGGGAGTAAGAAAATAAGAAAGGAAGGTAGAAAAGAAAGAAAAGGAAGGATGAAAGGAAAGAAGAACGATAAAGAAAGGAAAAAGAAAGAAATAAACTAGAAAAGGAATTTAAAAAATAACAGATTTGGTTGAGGTGAACTTTAACATTAAAAGGATGTTACAATTTAAAGAATACATTCTTGTTGGGTGGGATAGCAGTGACCAAACTAAATAAAGGTACGCATACTGGCGTAGTAAAATGTCTGTCTCTAAAACTGGTACTGGAGTTCAAGAGCTACACTGCAGGTAAAGTAGGTTAACTTCACACATCAAACACAAGTTTAGAAACATACCACAACTATGTCATACATAAGATTGACAGGACTACTGACATCACTTTCACTTATCTGGGTTTCATCACTTAAGGGGAGATAGCCACAGGCTTGCCCCTAAAATAAAGCTCAAATATTTTTCTTTCAGTGGTTGAGTTACAGAACAGAGCAATGCAATGAGTTGAACCACTATGGCAGCTACTCCTCTACCCCTTTTTGTTCCATACAAATATAATAATTTCTTCAAGGCCACCATAAGTGAGTATTTCTGGAGATTCGATTGGAAAAGATTAATATCACTTACACAATTTATCAAACTTTTATTAGCTTCATTTGTGACAAACTATTCTCAACAAAGGTAGTTACAACTGGAATGGACAGACTGACAGGTAGTTACAACTGGAATGGACAGACTGAAAGTTGTCAATATTACTGAAGTTAAAAAAACAACATGTTTTTCAGTACTTCATTTGAAACTAACTCTCCTAACTGCAACTTCATTTCGTTTTTAGGCAGTTGGCCATGAATGGACAATAGGTTTTCCATTCAGTCTGTCTGTCTGTCTGTCTGTCCTCAGCAATCATCACTTACTTCTTTATGTTTCTTCACCCAGTGGTGTATCTGCTCTGCTCTGCCAGTGCCACAGTGAGGGTCATCTTCACAACATGGCAAAGCACAGCTCAAAAGTCACAAGACAATTTGAACAATTTCTATCAGACGGCAGATAAATGGCTTGGGTACACTTCCCTGGAATCTGTTAATGCCTCAGGAACCAAGTTCCTGATGATGAGGCTGTATTATCAAACATAAGAAGGGTGGGGTCCACAAGACTGGATTGAACAGAGATATCCAGGTGCTCTGATTGGAGTGATTTATTAATTTCTGGCTACCTGAGAAAGGGTGCAGTTATGCAGCTTCAATTGTTGCTTGCTTACTCAGAGCCTTGAAAGTCTCAACACTTACGGCTCATGTCAATGTTCACTAAGGCTTTCCAGAAATATGTCCAACATATGCCCAAATATGGTAGCTGATGTAACCATTATACACTCCCTAGTCTACTCATGCAGCATGCACCACAAACCTTGTTTGGTAGCCTCTCCCATCACAAGAAGAGAGAATGTAATGCATGCCTACAAAACACACCATTTAATAATAATAATATAATAATAATAATATAATAATAATAATAATAATCATAAACTTAATAATAATAATAATCATAAACTTAATAATAATAATAATCATAAACTTAATAATAACGACAATCATAATAATCTTACTATAATTCACAAATTAGTTTTGTCTGAATTCTCCTGGAAGACTCTAATGATCAATTCCAATGAAATTTAGCATGTAGTTTCCACATGACCCAAAAAATATTATTATCCTCCTTTGGGTGTGGCTATGGGTGTGGGTTTTTTATTAACCACACCCAGTAGAAGCTGTTTTCACTGCCAAAACGAATGTTACTTTCACAGAAATGTTCATTAATTGTATCATTGATTGATGAGATTAGTGTCAATAATTCCTACATGTTACATTAAAACAACTGAACAAGTTTGTTGCTGCTCCGGCTGACTGAAAAACTACCCCTAGGGTGGATTTTTAAAAGCTAATCATAATAAAAAATAACAAAATGATAATTTGGTATTAAAATCACCTTATCATCATATGTATTCAACTAAAAGATTTGTGTTTTGGTTGCTACATATTATCAAGCTACATCAAGCTGGTTGATGAAACTTACCAGCATTCCATACTCTTTCCTGCCAGACAGGATCTTTGCCGTCTGTCATCAGGAAGACATTACTCCTGTTCACCTTAGTTAGCCACGTGTCCATCAGCAGCGGGAGCCTCTTCTGGTGTTGTGCTTGCGTCGTGCGCAAGGTCAGCATAATATCATTCCCAGCCGCCTCATAAGGAGTAAGTTTTCTACTCTTAAGATAATCATGTTCTACAAGAGGTTCATAATCAACTTCACTCTCATTGTACTGTTCTTCACCATTCAGAGTGGACTTCAGCATATTCCAGAGTCTATTGATGAATCCTTCTCGTCTTTCTTCGTCAATGTCTTTGACAGCTGCACGGGCATATTTCAGAAAGTATTCATCTTGTGGGGAGAGCTCACTGTCTCCCTTCCAAAGCTTTCCTGATTTCTTCTCCTGTTCAGCTATCAAAAATTCTCTTTGAGATAATTCCATAGAATTTGAAGGGGGCAGTACTAAGGAATCGAGTTTCATAATACCTTCCCTTTTGTGCAAAAAAGGGGTAACATTCTTGAAATCTTGAATTTTCTTATCAAAAATATCAAGCTCTCCTGCATTAAATTTGAGGGAGTCCCCAACTTTCTGAAAAGATGGACTATCACCCTCCTGACCGTGTCTAGCAGCAGGGTTAGAGGGGATGCCACCAGAAAGCAGCTGCTGGAATCTTCCTAGCTTCTCTTTTTCGAATTGCAGCCTCAGTGGCTCCACATGCAACTTTAAGATGATCTTGTACTCCAGGAGGCAAATCAAAGCAAAAACGAAGATAAGCAAAGCCCCCCAACCTCGGCGCAACATCAGCATGATATTCTTCTTGAAGTTAGCAACCCGATATTACAGCACCTTTATAACCACGCCCACCAATTTTTTTTTCTTTTTCTTTTTTTAAAGGAATTTAGTTACTCCGTAGTCTGTATAGTACGTCATTGTAGGAAATAAAATGGCAGCAAGGTTCCCCTGGCTCGGTTGCAACTATTTTATTGCTATAGTGGTGTGCTCTACGTGCCTGCATCATACCTCTATTGCTGATGACCCGTTGCTACCTGTTGTAATGCAGGGTGAACTGGGTACGTTTAATTTTGATGAGTTGGAAAACTATCTGTACAGTGTGAGGATGTCTTCAGTCCCTGTGGTAGCTTCAACATCTAGTAAGGATCAATCAGACAACATGGAGAAGGAACTGCTGCATGATGTAAAAAAAATAAGAACATAATCCATTGTCTGCCCCTTTATGCTTGGTGGCCACATGCTTAAGCCATTAATTTTATTCTCCTCAGCCAGATTTAAGCCTTGCCACATTGCTGGCTATGTCAGATCAAATGCACTGTAGAGTACAACCAACTTAAATTGGTTGATTATGCTCCTATGATAGTACATTTGCTTTGCATGCAATATCTACTTGATATCCATTTCCAAAAAGGGTAGGAACAGAAATTCAATCACTCCAGCATTCATTGTGTTGTCTACAGGCAGTATATTATTGTGAACCAGCTTCATGCAGCTGTTCAGTTTTTGTTGTTTTTCCTTCTTTGGTCTTCATTGTAGAGAATGGAAATGAAACTCTGGGCAATATCCTAGAGCTGTTATAGTCCTTAGTTCAAGTGGGGAGAACTCAGAACTTAATTGTGTGACATTCCCTAACTCCATTGGTAGGTGGTGGGATAAAGCCGTTACTATGGTGCCTGGTCATGACCTCATTTCCCCTGTGAGTAAGTAATAAGATGGAGCTTGACACCTGGTCTACTTTGGACCAACTATCTGAGCAACTCACACAGACATCATTTTCTCTAATTATTTCAATAAATTACAAATTTTCTGAAAATGTCTGACACAATGCACAAAATTGGGAGGAGCTAGTGGTAAGTTTAAATATCGCTTGGAAGCAAGTGGATGGTGAGATTTGATGAAGGAATCACTATTGTACATATGGCCCCTCCTTGCTTCCACAGCCTAGTCCAGGGATTATTAATTCACTCCTGATGCTGTAAATTACAGGAATTAATCTCTTAATGCCAATTCTCATGTATCTCAGAAGCCACACCCACCTATCCCACTAGCACCACTCCCCATATCCTCATATTTGAGGTTGCATTGACACTGTGGTTACTTCCACAGAGTGAGGATGTCGTGGTTGTGTCTAGTCACAGGCAGAAGTTCTCCTGTGGAGTTCCTGACCTGCAAGCCATGGAGAAGAGGTTGGTCAAGGAGGCAGAGGACTTGAACAAACTTCCAAATGTGTCTAAAATTTTGTCAATTCTGGCAGTGAGAGCTTGCTTGACAAAGGTCAGAGTTTATAATATCAGAGTTTATCATGTGCTAATCTTGGCATGTTTACATTTGCATGCCATGTTTGAGTGGTTGTTAGAGAAGTGGGAACAACCATTAATGCAGTGGATGTGATGATGGGTTGATATCGCTTCTGTTCTGGTGATTAATTGACCAAAATATTCTTTTGCTTGCAAATTTGATTATTTCATTTTTAATAGTTAAATGCTAACACACTCAACAGCCCTTCTCTCTTAACCATCCAATCAGTTCCAAAAACTAATTGGATGGAACCAAGCTCCTCCTCTTCCGCGGTCTCATTTTATTTTCAGACAGCTGCTTTCAAAAAAGATTTTGCACTTCGTAATTTGGTGTAGTCATTTATTATATGATTATTTTAGATATTAACTATTTTCATTTGAGGACCAACTTTCTCCCTTTGAAGGGATGAAACATTTGAATCAGTGAGGCCTGGGCTAGAGCTTGGGATGGGTTTGTTCATATTTGATGTCTTATTTCCAGGCAGGCTTCTAATGTGTTGTGTTTGTTGTTTGTTTGTTGTTTGTTTGTTGTTATTACTCTGTAGACTGTGGGTTGGTGGACATACGAATACTGCCATGGAAAGTTTATGAGACAATATCATCTAGAAGGTACTATTTATTCCATTACCTCAAGAACTGAGAACAATTCATTTATTTTTTGTTTTTTAAAAATCTTTTTGGTCTTTTTAAAAATAATTTAGTTTGGATTTGAATATTTGCATTTTGATTTGAGGATTCAGGTCGAGATTAGCTGTGACATTAACTCTGGAGCAAGAAGATTGTATCCACAGGTTTAGTGTTGTCTAAATATCCTATTATTTAGTAACTGCCCTGTTTTATGTCATCCTCTCTATCATGCCCGGTGTTGGTGCCAATGTCAACATGAAGCATGAATGAAAACACTCCTGCCCCACAGATTCCTACCACCACCATTTTCTCGGTTTGTGTCCACACTAGGACGCCTCATGAGTCATGACATTGCAATAGCTGTTAATATGGAGTAAGCTTCCTCATACCTGAAATAGCCTTAGCATTGAGAGGCAGGAACAGATATAGGAAGAGAGCATGTTGGTTTTGCTTATGGACAGTTCCATATTGATGGACGTACAATTCAGACGGTTAAATTCCTAATAACTTCAATGCAGGTGGTCCATAAGACTTATTTTATATTTTAGTTATTGTAAGGCCTATTGAAGGTATTTCCCCATATAAAAGACTTGGGATATTAGTTAGCTATCTGGCAGGAGAAACTATTATTAGGGTGTGACGAATGTATGCAGAGAACTTTCATTTTTGATATCTATGTTGTTCAGCTTAAAAATCCTGTGAATTGTGTGAAGGTATAAATCTTTTTTGGTATCAAACTAACCCTAACACACCTGGGTAGATATGTCACAAACTTAAAAAAAAAGGGCAAAAAAATTTTTTCATTCTGAAAATAAATTTTATATATTGTGACAGACGTACACAACTTGTGTGATGGATGTACGAGTCCAGATGTAGTGAAGGCAATCCCCACATTTCCCAGTTAAATGGTAAAATAAATAGGAATAGTAAGACATTTTCATTAATAATGAAATGTCCATTGCTGCGCACTTTAGTTGGTTAGAGGGGAGAGGGGGAATAGTTACATTTCACATTTGAAGATACTACCACCACATTAAATCATCACCAGTGTTTGTCAACATGTTCGGACCACTTACAGCTAGTACCACTTTTAGGAATAGCATTAATCTTAGTGTGTATCAATGTTGGAAGTAACTTGAAAATGAATTTGCCAATATGTGAGCTACATGATTGACTTGAAATTGTTGGTTTCTTCTGTCGTTTTGTTAATTGTTTTAATTAATAACTTAATTAATTATTATATTTTTTTAAGCTGTAATTGGTAAGGGATTACATCACTAATTCATACATGCAACAGCACAGCTCTGGAGTATAATTAATGCTAACTATGCATTGTTAGTCAGAAAGGAACGGTCCACGGTGTCCTGCTGCTCCTGGAGGACTGATGGTACGCATTATGTCGTCTCTTACATAGAGAATCTTGTCAACGACTTTTGGCCATTTCCAATGGTTGCCACTTTTGTGCATCGCACTGACCTCACACTGATCATTACCACTGCAGCACGTTATCTCTCCTGGAAAATCTTCTCCATCATAGTCGTCCACTACCACCCATTGGCCAACACACAGTATCTGGCTGGTTATCTGGCTGGTTATCTGGCTGGTTATCTGGCTGGTTATCTGGCTGGTTATCTGGCTGGTTATCTGGCTGGTTATCTGGCTGGTTATCTGGCTGGTTATCTGGCTGGTTATCTGGCTGGTTATCTGGCTGGTTATCTGGCTGGTTATCTGGCTGGTTATCTGGCTGGTTATCTGGCTGGTTATCTGGCTGGTTATCTGGCTGGTTATCTGGCTGGTTATCTGGCTGGTTATCTGGCTGGTTATCTGGCTGGTTATCTGGCTGGTTATCTGGCTGGTTATCTGGCTGGTTATCTGGCTGGTTATCTGGCTGGTTATCTGGCTGTGATTTACACTAGCTAAATCTGGCTGGTTTGCCTTTCTTTACAGCTGAGCATAGTAATTATTATATCTCTTTCTTTTCAAACACATGGGATATTTTCAAGTGCAATGTTCTAGGTGTGACTTGTACCATGGATCACATGACAGATCTAGCCAGGTAGATGCTGTAATATTTATATGTATTACAGTTTTTTCTTGTAAATGGTTTACCACCAGTACAGTGTTGTCTAGACCAAAGCTTCTTAAACTATACCTTCAGTGATTTCATCATATAATTCATCACATATGCTTGTGATGGACGTACGTGATGGACGTACACAAATATTGTATGTTCAACACATACTTTCTGGCTATATCAAAAGTAAAAATCTAAAAATAAATAGTAGAATAAGTGTCTATTGGGAAGCTTATTGATAACCTTAAACAGAAAATAATAAAAATAAAACAAATTTATGCTATTAAAAATAAAAGTTTTATTTTGTGATGGACGTACATGCCGATGAAAACCAGAAAGAATGTACAATAAAAGTGAGAATTTTATTGACAACTCATTTTAGGCTAACCTCATCTAAAGAAGCCTAGAACTGATTCAGTCGACCTATTATGCTGAAGTAAAGTATTTAAATTCTATAGATATTGCTTATGAAATGCTACAAGCAAAAACTATCCTTTTTAAAATTAGCTACGGCCTTCAACAAAAAAGCAGTAACAAAATTAGTTACATATTCAGAAACTAGAAGGTCTTTGCTTTTCATTGATACCAAACTTATTGGAATAAAACAGTTTTTTCAATTTTAATGCTTGGTTTCACTTCTCATGGAACTGCCCTTATGCAACAACCCACAACACCTTCTCAGACCAATTATCACCACCTGTTATTTCATGTTGGCCTATAAGGCTTAGGTTGTACCTGGAGACCTATGTCTGCTCTAAATACGGTGCTAAAGATTTTCTACTCCAGTTAATGTACAATAGAAGGAAGCAATTACTCTCGACCATACAAGGTTAATGCATTGCTGACTAATTGAGTGTGCTAATGTTACATTCTCTGTCACAGCATACAGGTAGAAATTTGTTAGGTAATTATGCCAACAAAATATTTCAGTATGTGTGTTATTTGTCTAGTCATTTCTTGGACCCTTCCAAGGATATGGTTTCCTGATTGCATTTTACATTGCTATGGTTTACTAATTGCTATTTGCATGGTCAAGGTAAACTAATTTGCATAATATTATAATAGAAATTGAAAATTTAAAAAAAAAAAGAAAAAAAAAAAGAAATTATTTTCATCTAAAACCTCCTTGCAAGTTGTCTTTTAAATTTTAAAATAATTGGATACTCTGGAGTTATGGTCCTTACCACAATGCAGTCTTATTGCTTACTTCCAACTCTAACCATGATTTCCTAACAACTGTGGGTTCTAATCTAATAAAATTTAGGACTCACCAAAGAAATGCATGAATACTGCTTTATCATGTATCATTCTATAGCTCTTGCTTTGTTCTTTAAGAGAAACACCTAAAATTTGATTTGTTACAGGTATCTAGTGATAACCACAAATAATAAGCATGACTTTGAAATGACCCAAACTTTCTAGTGTGGTCAATTATCAACAGTTTTGGCATTGGACACTTAATTGGTCACTCTACCACACCTTGAAGTGATTGGTACCAATAGTTACCCACTTAAGGGTGGAGGGGGGGGGGGGTATGACTGTATACTTGGTTAAAAATAGGTATGAAGCATATTATTAGAAAGCCTGTAAAATAAGCTATTTTATGGGACTAAATTCATATACAGGGTACAAAGGACAACAAAGTTATACATATTTGAGTTTTGCCTAATTAAAATGGGTTCCAGCCCCCCTTAAAAGAACACAGTGTACCAGATTATTTGTTAGAATTACATGAGCTTCTGAGCTCTGCAATTTCTCTTCTCTTCCAGCACATGTTCATTCTCCTTAGTGTTTGTATGAAGAGGTCATTCACAGCGAGTAAGGACATGTGTCATAAAGTGCCATCACACCCACATGTAATTAATGCCAGTACACTGATTTCATTCTAATTAGTGTACATCAACAGGGTGTGCTTGAACAACCATTCAATTACTAACTTCCCCACCACTTCCCTTCAATTTCCCTGTACCATGTGTCATGTATTGTTTTGTGCACTTATTGCAGCTGGACTGCCTGTTGGTGAGACTGTGTACATGGGTTTCTATAGCAATGAAACAGAATGGGAGAAGAAACAATTGAAGGTACAACTGTTTGTCTTCATATGTATTATAATGCTCAGCCAATTCACTGTCTGCTATTCCTCCTGTCTTGACCTAATGTACAAGACTGGTGATGTTGACCCTCAAGCCTTTCACTCTGTGCACTACCAGAATGGGACCAAATGCGAGGTTAACAAGACTCCACGCAAGACTGTAGTGAAGGTATTTCCTCTTCAAAATATCTTTGTTATGTTTGGATTCCTTTTCGATAGAAATTTTCCCATGTATCCTAAAAACTGTAAAGTGGATCAAGAATGCACTGAGTGATGTTAGCTTAGATCAGGATGGAACACTGTGCGGTGTTAATAAACCCTTTAAGTGTTGTATTATTAGGCTGTAATGGAAGTAACATGTTTTATAAGGTGTGTACGTAAGTTGTTTATTCTTCGCTATATCAAATGAAGCTTTTCTCCATCGATCAACACACTCATTGTTTTGGCTACCATGGTGAAATGATTTGGCTCAAGCCCAAAATTACGGAGGAGGCTAATATGGGAAGAAATTTGCTAGCATTTACTGGCTCAGCTTGTCTAATTGATTCAAGTGGGTATTAACAGTGTTTCCAACAGGTGGGGGAGGAGATTAACCTGGGATCTCTCCTCTTCCCCCTCCCCCCCCTCCCCCCCCTCCCCCACCAACAAGACGTCCTATAGGATGTAACAGCATCTTATGAAATATATAGCACACACAAAGTAGTTAAGTTGCTGGCTGCCCAAAACCCATCAAAATTCATTTAAGACCACCTAGTTTTCAAAAGATTTGCCTTGGGGGGGGGGGGGGAGCATGTCCCTAGATCCCTCTAGAACATGCTCCCCGTAATAACTACTCTGTCTCCTTATGCTTGCCCCTTCCCCAGAAAAAGAAATCCTGTAATTTACCCTGCATAAGGAGGGAAGTTCTGCCACCAATGGCTGCCCAGTCAGAGAGTGTCTCTCCATGGCACATATGGGTCATTATGCTGTCAGTTGTTCAGAGTTGGAGGCAGCCATGAAACATGTCATCCTATTAGTGCATGTCTTATTTCTATTGCTGTTGGCATTCCACATGGTAGTATTGTGTCACTGCCAAGCAACTGCAGCTGGTGTAGTTGGTGCGGTGTGTGGGTAGTAATTTGTTGTTGCCTGCCCTGCCCAGTGAGTGTGTTTGCGTATGCATCACTGTACCTGCACCAGTACAGCAATAGGAGCACATTCCTCAGCCCTTCTTTGATAGCCTGATATTAATTGGACATTTTAATCCCTCTGTGTTGGTGTTGGGGGAATCCTAGTGAGCATGCTCAGTAGAACATGTGTAAATTAATATCATCGTTTATAGTTTCAGGTTCAACAGTATAGCTAGCTGCTTATAGCCAGCATGGGTGATGGTACAGAAGAGCTTTATCAAATGTGTGTGGATGCTGTGGGCTCACCAAGGCTTATGCTGGCTGTTTAACCCACTCACTCACTACACAATGGCTTGCTTCTGTTTCTAATATGAACACCACGCACCATGATATGGTAGCCCCTGGTTGCTATGGACTCTTGTTAGTCTGACACTATACTGAGATTGATTTTTCCAGTTTAAGTGTAATATTTTTCATTTTTGTTAGACTGTACGATTATGCCATAAATTCCTATTGGGATAGGGATCCCAAAATATCTTAGAATTTATATTATCCCTCTACCCACCCCTCCATCTGTTTATTCCTATTGTTGAGCACCAGTGGGCCTGTGGCAGCTTTGCTGCATGGTATTGGTGCAGTGAAGTAGGGAAGTGGTATAAGTAACTAAAGCCAGATTTGCTGGTAGCAGCTGGAATGAAATATGTTCGTATTGGCATTCATACTTTTATACTAATGTTTGTTGGCCAAACCACACCCATAACTACAAACACAGGAGGGTAATAACATTCATGGTCACATGAAGTCCACATGCCATATATCAGCCTGATTAGTCCAGCATGTGACTGGAAAGTGTGTTACTCTCCTGTGGGTGTGGCAATGAGTGTACTTTGGGGGTTCAATTAAATCATGTTCCACTTGATTGCTCTTCTTGTCCAATCTAACTGGCTCCATTAAATTTGGTGGGCGTGGCTAGACACACTCCCACTCACAGGAGGTTATTAATACTCTTGTGGTTGCATGGAGACCACATACCAAGTTTCAGTGTGATTGGTTCTTGTCAGTGAAAGCAACTAATGTGAGTGTGGCCATGGTAAAACTACACACATTGTCACACCCACATGTGGTTAATAATGCTCCCCCGAGTACTTGGAGACCACATGCCAAATTTCAGCCTGAGTGGTCCTTTAATTAGCTTTTGGCAACTAAAACAACTTGCTATGGGTGTGGCTATGACAAAAACACATCCACATGTGGTCAATATCCCTCACCTGGTTACTTGGAGAACACATACCAAAGTTCAGCCCGATTTATTAGTCCTTCAATTAGCTTTCAACAGTCTAAATAACTTTTGTGGGTATGGTTATGATATACCACACCCACATGTGATTAATAATTATTGCTCCCCAGTTTACTTGGAGACCATATGCTAAATTTCATCCTGATTGGTCTTTTAATTAGCTCTTGGCAGCCCAAATAACTTTTGTGGGTGTGGCTATGATAAAATCACACCCATTGCCACACACATGTGGTTAATAATGCTCACCCGGATACTTAGAGACCACATACCAAATTTCATCCTGATTGGTCCAGCAGTTGGCACACACACACACACACACACACACACACACACACACACACACACACACACACACACACACACACACACACACACACACACACACACGGAATCCAGTGTGGATGGTTTTAAAGTGTTGTGTATGTATATGCATGTATGGTTGCAGTATTTAGAATTAGTTATCACATTCCTAAAGCAAATGTCCATTGTCCAGTACGCCAAGTAAATACCCCTCCCCTTATCCAGGTGGGTGTGATGTGGTATGGTAGTGATACACCTAAGCAACTCATTAAACCTCCCCCACTGGATGACCTGTTCACCCCATAGCACAGAAATTTACTCACAGCGCTAACTAAGCACTTAACAAGACTGTCTGTAATAACCTGGTACATGTACCGTGCTTACACACTTTTGAGTGGTGCTGTAATTAGTGGATGTAAACATCACTCACATACCATGTAGATCACCTGTGGGTTGAGTGGAGCAGACAGACTGGCAGAGGTACAGGAGGTGGACATCTGCAGCTACATCGTCCACATCCAGACAGACCTTCTCTGTTCCATCCCTTTCTTCAGGAAAGTCCAGCATGGAAATTTGCGAATCATCAAGTGCTCACCTCTCATTTCAGAGAAGATGTACGAAGCTTATACCAGAGGTGAGCTTAATTGGTTTGTTTGTATGCTTGTTGTTGTTCATTTCTGGATTATCTTTTTTAAATCTCGAGGTCAATAAATTAAAAATTTGAACTGACATATTTCTTTTTTGGCAAGCTTTAAGTTGTTTTTCTTCAAAGCAGAAGTTAGATATCTGTTCTAAAGATTTTTTTTTTTAAATCATATAAAGTCCACAAATTCCTCATTTTCCACCTTCTTTCTTATAATTAGAATACACTAATCATATACAATAGGTGCTGATTTTGTGATTCCATTCTTCAGTTTATAATACAGATAGTTTCAAGTTCATAGAGCTCCACAAATTTCCTTTTGTCGATTTTTTTTGGATCCATATATATTTTCCATTGATGAGTCTGCACATCAGTATTAAGAGTTCTCCTTTACATACTTTCTTCTGTCTGCTTGACTACATCTGATGTGTGAACAATATCTCCTTGCTCTGACACACCAGGCCATCTGGGACCATAAGAGCTTCGTGGCTGTTGTAACACTTCAATGGTAGCTAAAGTGGGCCCGCCCACAGTGATGAACAAATGGAGAGGACTAACTATTGGAGTTTATAGCAAAACAGAAAAACCAGTAGTTCAGCTGTAAATAGTGTCATATTTAAGACAAATTGTGCTGTCGTTCATGATAGCATTTTCTTGATCAAGTTGAAATGAATGAATAGTTAGCTTTTTTTACATATTTGGTATCTTCTCTTGTTTATTGAAGGTAATAAGCAGCAAATAATTGAGTTCAGAGGTTTGGATGACGACCATAATGGTGGATTGTTTACAGATGAAGCTCTTTCCTCATCTCAGGATAAGAAAACTACCAACAGCATAAAACAAACCTCAATGGATTCAAGTGATGAAAGCAGTTCTTTAATTGATCAGTTGATAAAATCATTACCACCTGATCATGGTAAAGCAGTGAGAGAGGAGTTGGACAACCTTGGTCTCAGTGACCATCAGCTTCGACAATTGCTCCGTGCCATCTATGCTGAGGATGGAGTGGGCAAGAATGATGATGATGACCTTTTGAGGGAGATGGAGGATGTGGTGAAGGTGGACGAGGAAGAACAGGATGTCTTGGACCAGCTGGATGGTGAATCACTGGCAAACCTTGAGGAAGAACTGGCTGACGAAGTAAATGAGGCGTTATCACAACTTGGCCTCCATGGTATGTTTGTTAAGTGGTTGTCAACTTTTGTAACAACTTTTGATGGATTCATACATATTCATGATAGATATTTTCATTATAATGTGCAGGAGATGTGAAACTCAAGGTTGTAGATTTAACTGATCCAGAACAGGACAATACACTAAAAGACGAAACAGAATTAGAAAAAACACAGTTAGAAAATACCGAAAAGGGTGAAGCACCAGAAAGTATGACAGACTTAACTGGCAAAAAGAAGTCAAGAGGAAAGGTGAGCATTAATTCAAGTATTCAAAACAAAAAAAAATTTTGTTGTATTATTTAAAAGTAAATTGTTTTTATATGCATTTCAAAATGATATATCACTTCTTTTTTTAAAATATTTTTGCCCTCAGCCTATTAATTTCGCCAAAAGTGGTTTAAGGTATGCATGCTTAAAAAAAAACAGAAGGATTTTTCTAGTGGTCTAAGTGAACATGAATGGATTTTATATCTCCCCTTAATTGTAATATTGAACAGGAGTTCACATGTTCTTTATATTGGTAGTTTTATGTGTTGGATAAGTTGTAATCATGCTCTCGTCTTCTTTTATGGTCTGAACTACACTGTTTGGTTCTACTAGAAGTTTTATTTACTGTAGGGCTAAGAATTGGGCTCGTGCAAAATTAGATACCAGTTATATTTCTGATTGCATCTATCTGATGGACAATTTCTCATTGTATGCAGTTAATCAAGATGGCCTTCGTGTTGGATGCTCAGGATGCTTTGGCCAAGAAAGAAATGAAGGTATTTTCTCAACAATGTTACCTTTTTTAAGAGTATTTGTCAACTTTCATACGTAGCCCACACATGCATCATAGTAATAATATTAACAACTATTTTATATCCTTGACACTTTTTTGGTAAAGTTAAGTGTGTTTCTATTCAAGTGATGAATCTCTTACCACTGATTCCGCTAAGAATAGCCATTTACAAAATGTTGCCCCTCCCCCTTTAATCTAGGTTCCTGCAGCTCAAGCAATGGAGACAAGTGAGATGATGAAACTAGAGGAGGCGTACAACTCCGTGTGGGACGATAATAAAGACAAACACAAACGAAGAAAACTTGCTGATTGAGTACAAGTGAAATCATGTCTTATTTGCATATATTCAGCAGTGTATTTTTTATTTAATCATTTTCAGTCTATGTCAATGCAAACTACATAATCATATTTCCTTCACATTTTATTATTTGGTTGCAGAAATATCATCGATTTGTAAATCTAACTATGTAATAATGGAGCTACATGTGTGCGTGTGTAGGACCAAAACTGGCAAAAAGATTGACAAACCAACTGAATGGATTTGAATATAACTTGGCAGCTATGAAGTTATGAACTTCTGGGAAGGGAGAAGGGTTTTAGGGTGGGTCCCACTAAATAGAGAGTGACCTTTACCTTTGGCATATTACAGAACTAAGCTATGCTTCTCTAAACTTCTAGCTAATATTAATTCATATTTTCACATGTTCTGGAGCCTCTAATAAAGGTCTATGTCAAATTTCAAAGCCAAAGAGCTCCCTCCAAAAAGAGGTGAGAATAAAATTTTTTTAAAAATTGAATTTCTTCTAATTTTCCATCAACATCTTCCTTATGAGCCAGGCTGTATGCAATTTGGCATACGTCCATGACTCATCAGTTTCCTTCATTAGCTTACAAAGATATGAAGGTTATCAGGATGGGACAATGACACCTGTCATGGATGCCATTTAAATTTTATTATGATTCCTGGTCACTACAAAATTAGAAACCATTGACCATTAATAAGCTAACCTATATGCTGAGCATGTGAGTTGCAATTGTAAAATTTGAAGGGAAACGCAAGCATAAAAAAAAAATTCTGTGTTGAACCTTCCACTTAGACACTACCAAAAAGATATGAAGAGAGCATTTGTTAAATACAAAAATTTGATTTTTTTCAAAAAGATATGAAGAGAGCATTTGTTAAATACAAAAATTTGATTTTTTTCAAAAAGATATGAGAGCATTTGTTAAATACAAAAATTCAATTTTTTTTCCTGACTGGGAAGAGTGAATATTTTTTCACTGCTATCTTTCAGTGAAGTGAATTCGTTTCAGATAAGATTTCATACATTCTGTTATACTCTTTTTTACACAGTGCAAATAATTGCATGCATTAATTTCTGATTTCTGATTCTTGAAATCATTACTGAAACTTGTGGTCAATTTTTATGTGACATGTGGCTACTTCTACATCCCCAAATAACTGATTCCAAACTCAATTTCATCTTAATTAATATTATCTTTGCATTGTGCCACTACCACTTTATATGGTTTGTCAAATGATAGTATTAATATGCTTTAATAACAAGGGATATTGTTGGCAACTCCACTGCAAACCACAATTTATAAAAAAATTCAAAGTTTTCTGCTTGTTTGGAACATTTATATTTCAACAGATGAAATCCCCAGAAGAAGAAGCTTAATTACATACAAAATTTTCTCTGCCAAATGTGTTCTACAACATGCTGAAGGCAAATGAATTAAATTCACTATTTTGGTCAGAAATTTCTCTGGAGAGGGGGGCCTTCCACCCACTTCTGAAATCCCCCCCCCCCCCAAGTCATTGTTGTAGCTTAGGCCAGTCAGATTAAATTCCAAGGGTAGCAACCTAAATTAGTCTCGCTAGCCACACCCTTTACCTTTGAACCGCAAGCAGTTTAGAGGGTAAAGGGTCTTACTAGTGAGACTATAGCAACCCCGTTAAAATATTCTCATTTACGTAGCTAAAATATTCTCATTTAGGAAGATGCTCATTTTTGTGTAGATAAAATATTCTCATTATGAAATTGGGTTGTGAGAAAAGTAGTAAGGGAAGAAGCAGGAAGTCCCTAATGGCGTCCCCTCCGAAGAAGATGCGGAGACATTACTCCTACCCTATCATGCGGAAGCTCAGCGGAGGGATTTCAGACAACTTTAAAACGGACTTGACTACTGCTGACGAAATGTTTCCTATGAGAGTGCCTCTTGAAACAGTTCAAATAGGTCAATGGAAATACATATCCTCAGAATTTGAAGACATTGAGCTTCTATATGAGTTTGAATCCTCCAACATTTTAGTCAGCACTAATGTGAGAGGCTCAGGGAATGGTGTTCCTGCCCTATTCCGTTTGAAGAGCATTTCTGCTGCAGACCTTACCCTAGTCAGTGTCATACCTGGCTCTCTGGAAAGTATGGTGGCTAGACTCATTCTAGAAACTGACCAGAAGATACCCTGTGTTACAAAAACCACCATGTTTAAAAAAGGAACTGATAATGAAGAGGAACAGCCAGAAGTACCCTCCTTGGACACTCAAGACCTTGACATTGGTATCATAAAAATAACAGCATCTGTGCATGAAAGTGGTCATCTTAGGGATATGTTGCTCATCTTAAAATGTAATTATCAAGCTGATATAAACCCTGATTCCACCTTCATAGAACCCTGTTCCTCAGATGAGAATATTGTTGGGGCACAGGCCAGTACTACCAATATGGAGCAAACAAGCTCAAGGGGAGATCCATCAAAACCTCACCTAACATTTGTGGAGTGTTTGCCACACTGGGTCGTATTTATACCATGGATGTTTTACTCAAGGAAAACCAGGAAGGTTTTGCAGCTTATAATTTTATTGTACACAACTTTTACAGTTTGCTGGGCCCTTTGGCAGCTGTATCGCCATGTGCACATCATTAGGATAGTCATGCAGCCCATCACGGAGGCCTTGAAGTTCTATCTCTCCTCTGTGGTAGAGATCTTTGATTGGGTATTTGCTGTGTTCACTATATGGTGGCACACATACTTGAGCCCTCTGAATGTGCTTGGCACCCTCCTGTTCACTCCCATCTTCAATCTGGCTGTGCAGTTCAAGACTGTTATATCTCCATTCCAAATATACCTCCCCCTATCTCAACTGCTGCAGAGATCTGGCCTTGTATCAGCAATCAAGAGCTTGTTCTACGTAATCAGTATTTTATTCTTCTACACTAGTAAACTAATACTCTCACTGGTGGACGTTCTTATGAAACCATCCAAAATTATATGGCAAAGTATCCAAAATTCTCAAATTGCAGTTGCTTCCTTGGACTTTAATAATATGCGAATCCGGTGGATATTTTCACTGGTAACAGGCAGCGTCAGAACAATTGTTAGAGGTCTCTTCAATATTGTGGGCTACCAAATGAGGAAGCAGCAGAAGAAGGCCATGACAGCATCAGCCACCTCTAGTCCTACTATTCCCACCGTCTCTCCAGCCTTGAGGAATAGACGTGTTCCCATGGCAACCCTTTACAAACCCCCAGTCACAAAACAAAAATAAATAGTGCATGTTTAACCCAAGAAATCAGACATGCTAAAACAGAATGTGTGCACACATGATAAATGTATGTATGTATGTATGTGTACGTAGCAAGATTCAGAAGTAAATTGGTGTTGTGTACCAAAGGCATGTCCTTCATTGATTTGCTTGTTTTTTCAGCATCATATATATCTTTTCCTTCAGCCACTCCTTGTTGTGAGGCACATATGTGTTGCTAGACGACTGGTGGCTGCAATTGGAACAATATAGAAAGAAGACATTCAATCACCCCAGTGCTTCAAGTTATACCAATTTCTATGCATATAAAATGCTGGTAATGAGTAGTAAACACACCAGATGACCACCAAAAAGTTAAATAAGGATGAACACATATTTGTACATAGGATAAACATTTAATTAATGGGAGGATGTTCTTAGAGATTAATAGTGTTTGGTGGTGGAAGTGGGGAGTGCATACCCAACTCTCTCTCCCTCCTCATACCCCGCCCCCTCTCCTATATATGTGGAGCCCTATTAATCAGGGCATTTTAGCTCAGTCCTTATGGTAAACACATCTATATTGAGACACATGATGAAATGGGGATCATGGTTGAATAAGTGAAGTGGAAATGTGCAGCATTTCGGTGAATACTATCCAATATCTATGTCATCTAGTTAAGTGTGCTAAAAGTTATTTTAAACTATCCATAGGCTTTGTAACGCCCTAGTTGGATCAACTGAGGTGTGGCACATGTGCTCGATCAATAGGGGTGTGATGTCCTAGCTCAACTAATACGGATGTGACATATTACTTTGACCTATCAGGAAGTGAGACAAATAAAACCACTGAATGAAACTTGGAGAGAGAGAGAAAAAAAACAATCCACAACTGTGATGGTATTATTTTATATTGCTCATTAAAAATTTCAAGAGAGATTAACCCAGGACTGCTTGCTAAGTAGACAATGGAGGAAGTAGGTCACTAGTAAGCAAAATATCTTAAATTTATAAGACAAATAGTCCTGAACATAGACATCAGCATCAGTTTGCTGTGATGAAGCAGAGGTACACAATTCATCCATTTTCACTGACAACTCAGCAATGTGGCAGCTGCTGAACAACATCCACACTTCCATAGTTGATACCAACAGCTGTTCTTATCACAAAATCACCGAGTTCATCTTGTTAGATGTTGTATTTACTGTATAAACTTAACTCTATTGTAAGACCACCTCTCTTGTAAGACCAATTTTTGTTGGCATTAAGGGTGGTCTGTCAAGAGAGGGACTGCTGTATAATGGAGCTACAGTGGTTATATGTATTGTGTGCATACTCCTCCCAGAGGAAAAGGGCACCAAACACACTTGTGGGGGAGTCTTGAGGTGCAGGGGGGTCATTGTTCCTATTTTATTTTTCAAAATTGGCCTGTTCTGCCTGTACTTTTTGTTGTTCCTTTTCAAAATTTGTTGTTTCTTTTCAAAATTTCCTTGAAGGGGGAGGGGGGGGAACTACATGAGTACTGTATACTGGAGTACTACAAACCACATTTACATTGTTATTAGAATGTGTTTACATAAATGTGATTTGTAGTATTTTGAATGCATATTGTGGCCAGGTGGGACCTAACCCATGTGACTACCAGAGTTTCGTATGTATGTACAGTTTCACTGCCAAATCTGGTAAATCTGGCAGTATTTTGAAGCTCCTGGCAGCAGAAAAAAAACTGGCACCATTGAAGTTTTTTGGCAGTTTTCTGGCAGTATTTAAAATATCTGGCAGTTCTATATATTTCTTGGCATCCTGGCAGTATTTGGCATCAGATGTAAAAACTAGAGACAACCCCCATTACGTGCACCAGTCCCAGGGGTGCAGCTATCATGAACTTTAACATGCAAGCAACTGGTAAGATAATTAATTAACAATTGGAAGGAAGAGTCAGTCCTAGGTGGCAACATTCCAGATACCACTTCAGACTTTTAGCTGGGAATCTCGAACTACCAGGAAAGAAACCGTACAAACAGTTGGCAATGTATACCTTTGCATGTCAATCAGCACCTGTTTCAAATGCTGTGGTAGAACGCATTTTCTCACATGTGACCTGCAAGAAGATAACTCCCTGCAAAATTAGAATTTGGATAGCTCTGTTAAACCAAAATGGCTGTTGCAAAGACTTTGTGATCACCAAAGAAATGATGACTCTGGTTTAATACTACCGTGATGTACAAAAAGTCAGGTGAACCTGAAAAAGAAGAATCTCTGGTCAAACTGCTTGACTGTGACTAAGAATACATGCATTCGTGTTCAAAAGTTGTTGATTAAAAGCTATTTTATGTTAAATATAACTCTAAAAATGGTTAGAGCATTTGGCAGTGTCTCTGGCAGTTTCATTTCTTATTTGGCAGTTTCCTGGCAGAATTTAAGTCTTGTTTAGCATTTTTATTGTCTCATGACCTGGCAACAGTGATGCAAACTAAGTTTAGGTCAATAGCTCCAAGGATTTGTTCGGGACAAGTACCATTTTTTGGCTCTTTTTTAGGTCTGCCACAATGTCAAGAAGGGGTATGGCCTTATAGACATTCTTAAAATGTTCCCCTGGTGACCCTGATACCAAATATATAATGGTTCATGGATGTGACTACCTAGGTCCAAGTGTTTTATCGAAATACTATTTTGACATTTTTAGCCTTACACACCAAGAGGAAGAGGTGTGGCCAAGTGGAACCCAGCCACGATTGTGTGTTAATACATCTAAACATGATTAATTTGATTTTAACCATACCCAATTAAAATAGAGCAAATTATACATTTCTCCTGAGAATTCTCAATGTTCTGCTTCAATTTCGAAGTCAATGAAACCGGTTAAAGTAGAGCATTCTAATTTGTGTTAACAAAGCGTAAATCATTTCCATCTATACATTATGATCTTTATACTAACACATCTTTTGTGTTATCAGTCAGACAATAAGAATGTGGTTAGTGCTCTGAAAGTGTGAGTATACTTATGGAGGAACTTACACCATGCAGCTCATGTCATAGATGGTGTCTATAAACTTGAACAGCTCACTAATGTCGTAAGTGATTGAAGGTGTGTGGGGTGTCATCTGTCTCAAGTATTCCTCATAAATCTTGCATATTCCTTTTAAAAAAATAATGACAAAAATAATTTTTTTAAATTGTCACCAAAATATTAAACTTGCTTCACCTTCAAAACATTCTTGTTCAGTCTCATAATCAGTGAAAGTCCTGGACTCGTGCCCTCTTGTAGGCTGGAGCAGGAGGATGGTGTGAGGCTGTGGCAAGTGACAAGCCAAGTGAACAGGAGATAAATATTATGATATACAAACAGGACATTGAGAAACTGTTAAAAACACTAAAATGCAACCAATACAAAATGAAGTCATTTTCTAACAGCATTAAGACAACCCCAGAAACATTCAAATATAAACAGACACAAAGAGTGGTTACCATTCCTTCCCTGGAGATAGAGCGACGGTTCTAATAGAAGAGCATCCGGACCAAACAAACCACACCCCTAGGCATGTTCATTTGAATTCCAGTTGATGTTTGAATTTAGTGTGTGTAGCATTTTTGGCTGTAAAACCGACCTCGTGGTAAAATTTCTTTTGTGGAGTGGTTTGGGAAACCGGGAACATGGTCCACTTCGTAAGTTTTAATGCTCTGCGTACTGGTTGACTGCCGTGAACCACAGGTTAAATGCCTGAGCCAGTCAAGCGAACAACTTTTTTATTAAACCCTAAGAACCTTTTATAGAGTTAGCAATACTTTTTGTTGGTGTTCTTGTTGCAGCCTCCACCTTCTCCAGATAATATAACTTGGGACTCTGAAGAAGAAGAAGATGGCTTAGCTGATCAAACGCCACTAGAACTTAAGTGGTGAGAATCTAATTAGAGTGTGAAATATGCTTAAATATGGTGTCAATATAACCAAGCAAGCACTTGTGACTATTCAGTAAGGCAGTTCAGCACTAGTGTACTAGAGTGGTCCCTAACTGTGGAAATTATCATTGTCAGAAGGTGCAAAAACTGCTGAGCACCCATGCCCAATTAAGCACATGGGCTAGCATACTATTCACACACCACACCCCTGGCTAGGGTAAATAGCTATATTTTTAAAAAATACTCTTCATATGTAGCCCTAGTATACCCTAGGGGTTGAGAGTTGAGTATAGTGGAATGTGTTAAGTTTTGAGTTAATTTGCAATTGTACTGGCAGTTCTTCACTCACTCAATACAGCCACAGCTATACCTATTGGTTTCTGCAGGGCTCGTGTGAGCGAGTATGAGGTCGCTGTGTGTTCCCTTCCAGGGGACAGGCTTGGTGGGGCCAGGAGAAGCATGGTGGCAGATCTTGGTAAGGCAATCAGCTATGTTGAACACCAGAGCATTATATGCCCTTGCTTGTATTCCTTGCCTTTTGCATTTAATCATGCAAATAAGTAACATGCTGGAGCAATTTACCTCCATTATGTGTGTGTGTGTCTGATTAAGACCATTTGACTTTTTTTTTTTTTTTTTTAATGCATTCATTCCTCTGTACATCCTTCAATAAAGAAAGAGCAGAACTGAGCATCCTTTTTTCTCATGTAGGAAGCAATCCTTTAATTGCTGAGCAATATTCTTGTGTATTGTTACATTATAATGTATTAGCTCTAATATATGCTCTCATGAAAATATTTTCTGTGTGGTGTCTATTATGAGTCTGAATTGTACAATTTAATCATGAACTGTGTGTGCATGTTGACCTTTGATTATGATATGTTGAATAAACTCTTGGTCAAATATCAAATCTTGGTTGCACATTGAACTCTTAGTAACTAGACATCAATAAATAACCAAAGTTCAAGTGAAACCTGTAATTAATTACATCCTCTTACTTATTAAATTTAGTCTCTTAATTTATTTCTAATTAAATATTAAACTCTGGTAACTTACTTAATGAACTTTTGGTTACATCTTGTGGTTACATGTACTCTTGTGGCTCTGTGTTTCATTAATATATTGTGTACTTCTCTATCAGAAACGATGAAAGGTGCCAAGATCACAGATGTGTTTGTGACATGTACTGAAGTGGAACTTAGACGGTAAATATAAAAGAAAGAAAGTTCTGCAGTTAAAAAAATGTTATATTTTTAATAATTACTATTTATCCTTTTTTATTTTAGTTTTGTTGTTGTGGAGGGGGGGGGGGATGGGTGTCTCTGGAAGACATTTCTCATTGTTTGTAAAAGTAAAAGTTGAAGTAAAAGTAGCAAACTATTGTTGCTTTGTATCCAATGTACTCAAAAATTGCCTCCGTAACTGCAGAGCAAAGGCAGACAATCTGTTATCGGAATACTGCAAGAGAGGGTTCACTGCCCACTACTTCCCACTGGAGTGTGAGCAGGTCCCGAGCATGCAAACATGTTTGAAACTGCTAGAGGATATCCACTCATCTCTTCAGCGAGGACACAAGGTGGCCATTCAGTGAGTTTTCTTGTGGTGTCAGTTTGTAGAGTTCATTTCTCGTTCCTTCTTAATAATTAGAGGAGTAGGCCTACGTGTGTGTAGTGTGCTTGTAGTGTGTGTGTAGTGTGCGTGTAGTATAGTGTAATATCATTTAAACTACCCAAGATCAGCAGCTGATGCAAACTTTAGTTCCTTTTAGTCATATTCAAACACATGAAGTGTTGATTGTAGTAGTTTCTATCACCATATTTGATGGCATTAATCAGATAATGTTTAGTTTGATTGTCAAAGGTAACTAAGTTACCGAGTTTCTGTTGATCATTTAGAGCTGATTCTGTTGTGGTTATTTCCAACTTGAAGTATTGTTTAATTCAATATTGAACCCTGTGAAAAATAATTAAATGCTGCTGCCTGGTTGCAGCTGTACTGATGGCTTGGGTCGGTCCTGTTTGGTGCTGGTGCTGTTGGTGATGAATCTGGATCCTGACCTCCCAGGGATAGTGGCCATTGAGTACTTGAGGCAGTCCCTGGGACCCAGAGCCATTCAGACTGTGAAGGTATGTAGTTTTACATAATCACTAATTACTCAGCGTAATTACAGGTATAGTTCTTTAACACCAAACTCTTTACACAGACCTAATTAACACTATTTATACAAGCAATCAATAATACAGCTGGACAGTCAATGTCTTGTAGGAGTTGTTGAATATCCACTCCCAAAATATCAGGTGTGTGTTTGTTTATTTAATTATCATTTTCTTTTCCAGTTTAAAAAAATAATAATAATAATAAAAACATAGGGTGATTCACCAAAATATGGATGTAGTGTATCACATTCGACTGCAAATTTATGGCAACAATAATTTTTTAAACATGAATTAATTCCTCTTTACTTGGTTCAATTTCTAGCTTGTTCTAATTTTTACTTGTACCTGCCGTTTTATTTGATTGCTCTTAAATGTTTAAAATTTTCTACCAAAAAAAAAAAAAAAAAAAATGCTAAAAATATTTACCATAGCCTAGTGGGTTGTGGAAACCTATACATACAGCTGTTTGTTTGGCTCTGCAGCAAAGAATGGGCCCTGCATGACTTGCTCTATATTGAAAGTGTGTCAGAGAGTAGGTATCACCTTGCTTACCAGGTTAGTGCTTGGCCTCAAATTGCACACTATGCAACTTTGAACTGAAAAAAATGACATAACTTGTCAATGGTCAGTATGAAATGGCAACACCAAAATGATGTTAATTAATACACAGGGTTTTATCAAGGATTTTTTGGAAGGGGGGGAAGAGAGAATATCGACATGTATTCTCAAAATCAGATGATGTGTGTCATAGCAGCTGTTTGTTATATTCTCAACTGCAGCAATACAACTTCATCATGGACTACCACAAGAACTTGGCTGAATTCAAACAACAAAATGAGACTCACTGACCGAGGAGGGAAAACAAAAACATTTCCTCCTCCCTATATTCTTGTATTGTATGATGAATTTCTTTGCTATTAATTTTTTCCAAATTGACCATCAGTTTTTGTGTTTTATTTATTTCGTTTTCCAGTGATGATGAGAGCATGTGTGTGTGTGCGCGTGCGCATGTATAGTTATGGCTTCTCTTTTGATACCATCAGTCGCATGAGAACACCATTTAGTTTCTCCAGTTTCTTGACATCCTGGAGCTGGTCAGTTCGGTACTTTATACATTCCACATCATCCGTCACCTTGACGACAAGGGAGGAATCACAGTTCCTGTACTTCACCACAAAGCGGACCTGGAGAAGAAAAATAGCAATCAAGTTAGAAACAATGGTGGAAAGACAATCAATGACCAAGTTGATGCTATCTAAATGGAGAGGAAGTGCTTGAATGGTGAGCACTAGGTGGTGGTATATGTAGAATACAACCACCAATGAGTAATATTAGGTCCCCGTACAGGCAGGGGTTGAAAGAACATGGGGTGAGGTCACATGGATAAGAAACCACCCCCTCCCATAGGCTGGGATGTGGTGTTACAACAAAAAATTTTTAAATTCATTGAAATAATCAGGGAGTAGGTTGGTCTGGAGCAGCCCAACTCTCTTCAAGGGGAATGGGTTTGGGGACATGGCATTAAGTTTTTGCTAGGGCTATATTTTTTTGATGAATTTTTTAATTTTTTTATTATTATTATTATTTTTTTTTTAAATTTGTTTATTATTATTTTTAAATATAGCCCTATCCTGGCTCTAGCCCTAGGGGTGTATGAATAGTATGCTAGCCTATGCACTTAATTGGGTGTGGGTGTTCAGCTGTTTTGGTATTTCTTTTGCCAGTGATGATCCTTACCACTAGGGGCCACTCTAGTACAGTAGTGCCCCACTTTGCTACTTAACCAGTTCACTCCTAGTCTCACCAGCCAAACCCTTTACCCTCTGAACCACAAGAAATTTGTGAGACAGGATCTGGTACAACTCTGTACTAGTTTATTTTGATAGATGACATAATTTGCGTTGGTATCCTTCCACCAATTGTTCAAGAAGAAAAAGATTATTTCACTTTAAACAAATAACTTGCTTTCATATCATTCACCCCCACTTAAAAAAATGCTATGGAATCACACTTAAAGTGCACCTTGGGTGTCATAGCTCTGAGATGTAGCATACACATAAACCAAATCAAGTATACAGTTAGGCAGACCTTTTCACTCCCTGCTGGCGGTTTAAAGGGTAAAGGGTCGAACTAGCCTAAATCATAACTACATTTTCCAGTTTCAAAAAATTCCCTTCACAGACAATGGTATTACAAACAGAGTTCACTTACCCGCCATGGGTTAGAATGGTAAAGCCTCTCAGTAGCTCTGGCGAAGTCTTCCCACGTTTCTGTATACGGCATCTTCCACGCAGTATTAGGCAAATTGTATGACCCTTTACCTAAGAGCTGCAGATCGGTTGGTAAATCTGAAGTCAACAAGTATAAACTGGAAAGGATCGTAAGGGTTTGAAAAGTAACCACGACCTTTTCCAACCCATAGACTGGGAAGGGTCGTTCCTGTAGTAGCACTTGTAGGCTGAATTGAAGTTATGACGAGAGTTGCTCGTAGAGGCAACAGGAAAAGTACAATTGGAGCAGCTACACCTTGGAAAGTTCTAAAGAAAACAAAGTATTCCTCTCTAGAAGAAGATGAAGGTATCTAGTTATTGGGCAGGGAAGAATGGAATATTTAATTTCTGGACCATGACAGCATTATCTAGTGATTATATTGAATAAAATTGCTACAGTTGTCAAGCACAACAAAAAAAAAAACGAAAACAAAAAAAAATTTACAATAATATTTTTTTGGATGCTATTAATCCATGTTTTGATGGTGGAGTGGAGCCTATAATCAATACTTACTATAAAATATTTTCTTTTTAATATCATCCCTTACCTGTCTAATAAATCATTCTCACACCAATACTTTGGCTCCATATTCCACCACACCTTTCTCAACAAAAAAAAAAACACCCAAAATGAACAAGCCACATCCCCTCTAGTCCACTTGCTCCAACAGAACCATTACACTAACTCCATTCTCTCTGCCCTTCCTAGCCATAAGTTTGTTCTGTCACCTCTCCATCTTCTCACAGTCCTTCTCCTGCTATGTGCTGTGCCAACTTCCCTTCATTCTCCTCTTCCAGTTTCCCCTGTCCAGACTCTCCTGCACTACCACTCCTCTATGCACTACCACTCCTCTATGCACTACCACTCCTCTATGCACTACCACTCCTCTATGCACTACCACTCCTCTATGCACTACCACTCCTCTATACACTACCACTCCTCTATGCGCTCCTGCCCTGGTGATACCTTACCATTTTCACTTACATTTACCTTTTGCCTAATTAGGAGAGCAATTATTTGTTGATTTGTTTTCCCTTTCTTAAACTGGATGTAATTCGTAATTTTTTTTCATAATGTTCTTTAGTTTCGTGGTCAGTTCTTATAAGATCTTCTCAATCAACTTCTTTGTGTTGCTCCTGTGCAGTTTGTAACCTTACACTCCCTCTCTTCCTCTTCCTGCCAGTAACCTTCAACAAGCACATTTTGTGTTAGCGGATTGCCCTCGACTCTATTACTCTCTCTTCTGCTATTAACGTTATTTGAGTTTTCCCCGCTTAAACTGACCATATTTCTCATGTGGAGCCAAGCACACAGATCTTGGTCATAAGTAAGGTCCAAGTAGTGCATGTGCTTACTCCCTACCAATTCATTATACTGCACCTTTCAACCAGTGGACAGGGTGGGGCAGCCTGCTGGCATGTTCACTTATTTCCCCCTTTAATTGCTATAGCTCCTTCACTAATTCCCATGCTGCCATGTCTATGTCTGTTTATTCCTCATCTCTGCAAGTGGTGGCCCCCATTATAGGGCAAGGAAGCTTCTGCCTCTAATGAACACTCATAATTTCCTGTAATTTTCTCAACACCGCTAGTGCCCCTCCCCTATTTTGCATGTGTCATATATTTTAGTGGGCAGTTGTGCTGCACAGAGCTTTGCAATGTCTGTCATCCATTGGATCAATCTTTTGATGTGTTTGGTGGAACTCTAGATTGCTCACCTCTTCAAGATGGACAGATATCAAGTCTGCGGAAAGTCAAAAAGAGTGACCTCAAAGTGACAAAAAAGAACAAACTTAAGAAGAGAGAAACCCAAGTTATCCAGAAAAAGTTCAAGACTGGAAAGCACCTCTTGAATGACTCCAGCACTACCCCTCTTTTGTCTGTGATGGAGAAAGAGGGAGGTACACAGGACGAGACAGCTTCATCACAGAGAAGCAGTAAACGAGTGTCCTTTGGTAAAGATTCTGTCCTCTTATTCAACAGTAGGTCAATTTTGAATCAATCAATGGAAAGCAAGAGAAGGAAGAAAATTGAAGCTAGGAGAATGAGAAGGCAGAAACAAAAGGTGTGTATTGTTGAATTGCGTTATGTGGTATCGTTGCTGTACTTGTGTTGCTGCTGCCATCATAATAGTTGTAGTGCTTGCCAGCTGTTTATTGCACATGCATAAGGAACAGAACATCTAATGGATGCTGACTATTAAGGGCCTTCTTTTCAGGTGCCTGTTTTCCGGGAAAACATAGCTTCATTCCAAGCTTGCTATAATGTAGCCTGACCTTACCTAATCCTTGCTTAGTACAATAATAGTATGTATAATCAATTTTGAATACTCTAGAAATATTATCTTATAATCCCTATATACCATGGTGTGTGTGTGTGCATGTGTGCGTGTAGGTTTGCTTCAAGTGCAGGAAGACAGGCCATGTGGTGGATGAGTGCCCAGTGGCTGTGGCAGGGACTTCCTCTGGGATCTGCTTCAAGTGTGGCTCAACAGAGCATACCTCCAGGGCATGTGCTATCACCAGTGAAGGTATGCGTACACACATCACAACATCAGGTGATGATTGAGCAGCGTTGATGTGTTGAATGCATGAATTATATTCCAACAATGATGTTCTGGTTGATGGGAGGAACTTCGTGAGTCTACCCTTGGGTTATTATTGCTAATGGAAGGACTCTCTTGGCAGTTAGCAGACATCTTTGAGGCAGTCCATTATCTCAGTTAAAACTCACATCTGTGCCTTTTTTCCCTGTACATAATAATTGTGATTTTATCTGATATTCCTTCCAAAATGACCACGGCAATCATGAATCTTTTGCTATGATTCAGGTGATGGGTGGGGGACAAAAGTGAACAACAAACAAAAATATAATAAAAACAACCTTTTTACCAGTAAATTCAGTTTGTTTTGGATTGACAAGGGTCATCTACTGTAACCAAGCGTATGTATGTATGATGTGTGTGGGTGTATGTATGTATGTATGTATGTATGTATGTATGTATGTATGTATGTATGCATGCATGTTATTTATTTGATTAATTTATTTACTATAATGTCTCTTTGTATCACTAGCAGGGAATTGTGAGTTCTTGCAGTGAATGTTTAGTATGCCCACATGTGGTGGGCTGTCACACTACATTAAAGTAAAGGCATTTGCATTTATAATACTCTGGGTATTTATATTTCAATCTGGTGAATGAAACTACATTGCCATGATTTTTTTTTTTTTTTTTTGTTTCTCTTTTTGCCTTTTTGTGAGGCCTTTTGATCAGATAGATGTGAGCTAACATTCTAAGGAGTAGCAGTTGCAAGCCCAACTAAGAAATGGATGGCTTCTGCTGCAGGGCAACTGAGGAACTGAGAAGAAAAAGAGAAGGATGGAGTGGAGGGGAGGGGGAAGGATGGAGTGGAGGGGAGGGGGAAAGATGGAGTGGAGGGGAGGGGGAAGGATGGAGTGGAGGGGAGGGGGAAGGATGGAGTGGAGGGGAGGGGGAAGGATGGAGTGGAGGGGAGGGGTGTCGAGGGTCAACCCTCAACATGGCCAAGCCAGGCCCAGTACATTTATTAGTTAATTGTAAACATATATTTTAACAAGATAAACAACCAAGTTATGTGTCTGTACTTGTGCTGTTATTGAGTCTTAGGTATTATACTAGTTTTTATGGAACCCTATAGGTAGCTAATGTGTTTAAATTCTAGGTATGTATGTAAGATTGTATCATGTAATGCTAATGTGTGGCTAGGGGTATAAAAGACCCTGGAAAGGCCACTGTCATGAGTCTTTGCTAAATTGCTAATAAAGTTCTTCTTAATTTATAACCTAAATTACTCTGGTATTTAAGAATCAAGGACCTTGTTAGCTGGGTATTGACTCTGGTGGCAGCAACCTACCATACCTGGGGATTAAGCAGTTCTTAAAACCCCAACAAGGGGGAAGGATGGAGTGGAGGGGAGGGGGGAAATGGTAGAAGGAATGGAAAGAGGAAAAAAACAACTTCAAAAATGGCCCTGGTGGGTTTTGAACCCACAACCCAAAATCTCCATTTTTGGCTCTTTGGCCTGTGATACCCACAGTGAGAGTTGTGGCCAAGTGAGACTCAATTGAAATATTCATGTGGTCCAACGGAGTTGACTCTGAAAGTTTAGGTTCATTCAATCCACTTGTTAAATTTTAGCCCGGACAGATGCGCACACACACACACACACACACACACACACACACACACACACACACACACACACACACACACACAAGGTGACGAATGCTGTTAGTTGACTGGCAGAGCTAAAGGATACATGTCACAGTTAATCTATTGCTATTTGCTCTAGTGGATGGGATGCCAATAGTTCTTGAGGTGTGCTAGTTTGCTACATCCTTGGCATAGTGTACTGTGCTTGTGGGCAGGAATATAGTTGGGGCAACAGTTTTGCTACCACACCCGATGTAAACTAGAGGTCTTGGATTGTGGGTGTGGGTGGGTGGGTGTGCGTTGGTATGCGTTGGTATGTATTTGTCCTTGTCTATGTATTTATTTACACATCAATCACATTGTTACTTGTTAGAATAATGAAGCTGCTATATTCACATTCATATTAATTATCAGATAGACAAAATGTCTCTGTTTTCTTCTCTCTGGCAGTGTTTGGGGCAGCAAAGGATTGACTTATAAATGTGCTTTCATTTTTATTTTTGTATGAAAACTTTTTTCTGACAGAAAATATTTCTTTACATAAAAGTATTGAATATTTTTCTGTGTCCTTTTTGTAGACTATCCTTATGCCAAGTGCTTCATATGTAAGGAAACTGGACACCTTGCGAAATCTTGTCCGGATAACCCAAAGGGCTTGTACCCTAATGGTCAGTTTATAGAGACACTCACTCTATTGGGGGGCAGCACCTGTACATTCCCATCTCCATGCTGGCAGTACAGCATTACATCAATAATTTGTGTCTATGTGTGTGTGCCTGTGTGTGTTGTGTTGCGTTATGCATGTGTGTTTGTGTGTGTGTCATCTAGGTGGTGGCTGTAAGGTGTGTGGCTCGGTGGAACATCTAAAAACAAACTGCCCAGAAAAGGACAGGAAAAAAACTGAAGGTGTATATAATTGCTTGCTAAAATATCTTCTGAATATATGCATATTATTTACTTATTTTATATTGCGTCATTCTGCCCCCATCCCTTCCCCCCCTCCCCTTGGAACAGCTTAATGCTCAATTAGAAATGTTTGCGGGGAAAGAATGCTCCAGAGGCCCACAGGAGAGCACACCCTATACATATACATTCACAATTCTCTTTACCCCCAAACCCTTCCCCCAAAACAGCAAGCAGTGTTCAACCCTGCCCCGTTAGTTTCACAGCAATTATGATGGGTTACCAAAAGGAATCTTGTGGGGCCAGTTTGCATACATTTTTTGTGCCTTCAAATATATATTTATTTGCCTACAGTTTAGAAGTAAGATATGACAAGTGAAATTGAAACCAAAAAAAAAAATTTTTTTTTTTCTCCCCCTATAACTGGAATAGTGTGGAAGGTATAAGCTAATCTCACCCCGAAACTATTTCCAACCATCACTGCCACACCCACTTTAATAATAAGCTGTTGTATTTGGTGCTAATTTTGTTGTTCATTTTAAATATCTTTCTTTTTCTTTGTGCAACTATTAGGTTTCCATTTTGAGGGATTGGTTATGGTCAACAAAGCAAGTGCCGATGCAGACGGACCTGTTCCCATGACAACACCAATCAAGGCCGCTAAAAAATTGTTGACCAGTTACAAAAAGACAAAGATTGTCAAGTTTTAATTGGCAATGCAATGATCACTATGTATGAACTAAGGGCCGTTTTAAATTTGAGTTTAGTTTTCCCGGCCACCTATTTGGAAAAACGGTACAGGGACAACACTCCAATTCCATCAGTAATCACAATATTATGAATCTTATTCAAAAATATAAAAATAAAAAAAATTAAAAATTAAAAAAATAAATAAAATTTTTAAAATTATTACTTTTTAAACTCAACTAATTATGAATCTGTAGTGTGGCACACCAGTGCTACTGTGGTTCACGGGTACTCCAGGATGATGCAGGAAGGAGAGTCACAATACACAAATATCTGGGAATTGGTGGATATTACAGTTTTCAATTGGTTTGCCATAGGATATGTCACAAACATATACAGTATCTCTACGCCTGTCAGTAATGTCAGTATCATTTGGCTCAACAAGAGGACATGTCATCCAGTGCTCTGTCTCCTAGCCCTAGCATAACCCTCCATATTCATCACCTACATCATTGACATACTTGACATGCTGTACACTGGGATAAAATGGGAGAGATTGCTCCTTGTGGTGTGCTTTCAACTTGATCTTGATTAAGGATCTTGACCTTCACTTGTTTTTGATCGGGGAAACTCCAAATAATGGTTTGCAGTGGCCATTGATGCTCAGAATGGGATGTGTCAAGGGATCCAACTTTTTAAATTTAGATCAAATATACAAGGAGCATTCTGGCTTCCACACTTACAAATGTCCACAATAAAATGGTGTTTGTCGACAGTTATGTGCAATGAATTCACTTAAGAGAGTGGCATTGTAGGAGTGTTTGCATTGGCACTGTCCCCACGCCATGGTTAGGGGGGAACTCCCTGTCTAAGGTCATTAGTGTTGACCAGAGGTACACTATATCCTGTTCAGGTGCAAAATACTTCACTTTATCATTCACTGGCTAGAATATATTAGTGGAGGTAATGCACACAAACTGGAGTGTAACCAATGGTCAAAACCTGTTCAATTTTGTCTTGTTTTAGCTACTTCTTTTGACAATGGAATAGCATGAATGTATTAAGTTTGCATTGCTTTGCAAAGAGATCAGCAGGTCTATAGATCAGGTGTGGCAAATCTTCCAGTGACTCAAACTCTGACCACATTGAACAATTCTAAAATGATACAAAGCTCATTTATTTCACTACCCTTGCTTGACTTGTCCATCTTTAAATCCTGCAGCTTTCAATCATGACAATGAATTGAACAATAAATAGTAATTATATTTTAACATGTAGTTTAACACATCCAGGTGAATAGGGCTACAAAAAGAAAGTGAATTCAAAATTCCATATACAGTGGTCCCCCACCAAAAAAATGGCTGTTGAAGGGGCCACACCTTCTCCAAATTGTAATAACTGCCTAAGGGTGGAATAAAGTTCTTACCCTAATCTGTCCACTCATTTAGTTGAGCTTTTAAAATGCAAGGCATACAAAAGATGGGATGTTTTCAAGAACTATATTTGGGGGGGGGGGGGGGGGGTGGGGTCTGGGGGCATCCCCCCCCCTTCCCAAAAGGATAATTCTAAAAGCTAGGTGCTTTGAAATGAATTGTAACTTCTGATGGGTTTTGGGCATCCAGCTGGACTAGAACTATTTTGGGTATATATTTCATAAGCTGCTGTTACATTCTACAAGACATCTTTCTTTTGGTGGTTTGGAGGGGGGGGGGGGGGGGGGAAGAGGAGATGCAGGGCACCCCCTTCTCTATGTGTTCATAGCACATGTCACAAGTGCAACAAAATTAGAATTAGAGGAGTTGGAGGAAGGCAGTGGACAGGAAAGTTAAATTTGGAGTGGTCCAATGTATATATGCATAACACAATCATTTGCAGCAATACCAAAAATATATATTGTAAGGGTAGATAGATATTTAGTCTATTTAATCAACAAAGTTGTAGTAATTAATTAGAAGCCAGGTCCTGGCAGGGGGTGGGTGGGTGTGGCTATTCCAGTCGTCCAAAGACTCGGTGGGAGCCCAGTCGCCCAGCAAGAGGACCCGCCCTTCTTGTTGCCCTCTCTTTTTCCTTCTGCTCCAGCCGAGACCTGATGTCTCGGTGCCTCTGCAACTGATACTCGTGCTTATCAGCTACCATAGTGGACCCCATGGTGGACTCCTTGTGGCGTCTGTGTGAGGACCTTATGGCAGCCTCTCTCCCTTCTCTCTCAGCTGCATCACGTCTTCCGAGATCACCCCTGGGCTTGTATTCAAATAATCCTGTCCTTTTTGTTGTCCTGCTTTGAGGCTCATATTTGAACACACCTGTCCTTCCTGCCGACCTGCTGGAGGGCTCATATTCAAACAACCCTGTCTTCTTGGAAGTGGACAACACCCTGCCACTTCCCAGGGAGAACGAGGATCGAGAGTAGCTGCCCAGATGGCCACCAGAGGAGGTAGGGGACCGGCTCCTTTCCCTCTCTCTGGTCCCAAGTCTCTCGGAGGATTCTCGAGGATACACATCTGAGTTTATCCATCTCGCTGCAGGTAACTTTAGGGAGCGACTGGTGGTGGGCGGATGCAAGACAGATACAGCTCTCTTTGTATCAGATGGTATGCTGGTGGCGTAATCGCTACCGAGTTGGTCTGAGTAGAGGCTAGGTTTTAAGGTCCGTCTGATAGAAATATCTCTCTTTCTAGACGAGGACAGAGTGCTGGATACATCACTAGGCAATTGGTCTGAATAAAGTGTGCTGGTCGGACGTTCTTGTCTGACGGCAATAATTCTGTCCTTGAGAGGAGAAAGGCTATTGGTGATATTGGCAGCAGCAAGCTCGTTAGACAACATGGCTGAGCTCCTGGAGGGCTTGGAGAGCTGGATGATTCTCCGCTTGTGTTGGGGAGTGGACTCGGTGACGGCAGGGAATTCCGGCAGTGGCATGGAAGGAAGTTGGTGAGAGGAGACTGAAGGTTTGAAGTCTAGGCGAGAGAAGACAGAGTGGTCTTGATCCTTCACTTTGGATGGGATGAGGCCTGTGATGAATGTCATTGTAACATGTAAGATATGCTTGCAGCACAGATAAGCACATGTTATTGAAGGCAACGTGCACTGGGGAGAGTCCAACAATACAAGCTACATACACACACACCAGATGAACCATCACACTCCCACATGATATTAAACGATATACAACACTTCAAAGCCATGGAGTACTTATAGCATACAAGCCCAACTAGAAGGAGGGGGGGGGGGGGGGGGGAAAGAAGTGCCCACTCACCAATATTATTGAAATTATGGCCTCAACACACAGTGGGTAATACTGATAGAGGAAAAATATGTACCAGCTGGATTAACACAGTTATTTATAACTGAGTGGCATGTATGCCTCCCCCCCCCCCCCAAATAAATTTTGATGTTTCAGAGAGAATATTAAATCCTCTCCAGAGGTAAAGTGCTTCCTAAATTACCCTGAGCATGTGGGGTATTTGCCTAACTGGATCACGTTACACAGCAACTGGATTAAAGGTCATTCCATCCCTGATGTCAAATGATGGTCACAAGTATGTAAGAGTGATATAACTCTGCCTCCACATGCACACACAAGCAAAATGTTTCACCTTCCGAAGGACACTCACATTTCCCCAGCACCTCCCAACCTTGGGATTGTTATCTAACTACCCAGGTACCTACCAGCAGACTCCAGCAGCCTCCTGCTCCTGTCTGTGGCCAGACTGCCTTCCTGGGCTTCCCCTGACTCATACACCTTGGCTGCATTCTGGAGAGCTTTAGTGGTGAAGATGTCTCGTCCCTCCCCCGGCAGGATGATCACCCTGGCCTCCTCCTGCGGTGGGGACCGCGGCAATGGTTCCTTCTCCACCAGACTGTCCGAGTACAGCTGACCAAGCTCCTGAGTGGAGGGGGAGAGAGGATGTAAGTGTGTGTGTGTGTGTGTGTGTGTGTGTGTGTGTGTGTGTGTGTGTGTGTGTGTGTGCACGCGTATGACTATGTAGTCACTGTGTTTTTCTGGACAAGGGCAGGGAGAAGTAGCATCATCAGGAGAGGCTGAGGGTTAGGGTCTAGATAGGACTATGATGTGGGAGAGAGTGAGAGAGTGCCTACATGTCATGGGGTTCATAGTCTCACTTACATAACTGTCTTCAATATTTTCCTCAGCAGCCTAAACGTGGACAATAAGAACACCGCATTGTGATAATGAAACAACAGAAGCCAACCACAGGAAAAACAATTTTTTGCTCTCACTATTCTGGAGGAGAGCTCAGAGACGCCCACAAAATCATCATCATCATGGTGGACATCCAGTGAAGGGTACATCTGAGCACTGCACATGGCAAAACAGAACACACACACAAGAAGGAAAGCTAACACCATGCAAGTCAAAGCTGAACACACCAAGGCAGCAAAGCAGAGGTCAGGGGGATGATTCCTTCCCTTTCTCAATTTTAAACCCCCCCCCCCCCTCCATGCCTCCATATAACAATATCAAAGGAATACAGAATACCTGCCATCAGATAATCTTTGACTTTTACATACAGTATATTATTATCCTTGTGCCTAATAAGGTCACTAATAAATGCAAGCAATAGTTATTTCGGTACTGCTCCTAAATTAGCCTTCACACCCCTCCAATTTAATTGTTTTTTCCCCCCCCTTCTTTTAATAAAAATGAATGCAACCATAGCCCCAGACTAGGGGTCACCCAGGAGTCCACACACACACACACACACACACACACACACACACACACACACACACACACACACACACACACACACACACACACACACACACTCACATATGGAGGTAGAGGATGGGACACATGCTAGAAGTGATGTAATCCAAATAAAGATGAACACTTTCAACTCTATGTGATGAGACCAGTAGACCAGTGGATGTCGAACTGTAAGCCTATTGCATTACATCTAACAGTCAGTATGATGCTAATTTAGGCTAATTTAGGCCTGTGGTCTATATTTAGCAATTACCTTTACATATTTCACAATTATTTAACTCTGTATTGTATTGTAGCATGCATTTCTTTCCTTCAGCCTGCCGCAACCCTATGTCATGCCCACTCTTTCCTTGGCTATGCATATGGCAGTTGCAGTTTCCCACTCACCCTATTGCATGGTGAGGCTCCAGGAGCACTTCTTTGGGAGGAGGCTCCACATAAGTGATGTAGGACACCTCAGGAGTTTCCTCCACCACCTCAAAGGCCTTCCGAGACTGCTTGGCACCTGCACACACAAATACATCACCATCAGTGAACAAAAGAAGGATGTGACAAAAATTTGATGCTTAGTATTTTAGGAAAAGGGGTGGTTATATAAGGGGGGGGAGGGGAGAGAGAAAGAAAATTAAGAGGGAAAAGGTAGAACTAACATTCTGATTGATGCTAGTTTTCAGAGGATTGTAAGATCATCTCAGAGCTATGGTGGTTTGTGTTCACACTGTCTGTCTCACTTCATCAAAAAAAAAAAAAAAAAAAAAAAAAAAAAAAAAAAAAAAAAAAATGGGGGTGTGTGGCTTTTGCAGATATTAGTGCATTGTAGGGACCTACAGAACACTGGCCACTCTGAAATGAGCTATCGACTTCAAGAATAATGGCAATTACAGGGAACAATTTCTTGGAAAATACTTTGTGACTTATTATCCATTAGACTTAAGCCCTATCCACATTACACAATAAAACCGGTTTCACTCATATCTGGAACGGGTTCCACATGTCCACACTACATCTAGTCTCATCCCACTCGGTTTTACCCGGTTCCACCTGAAACCTTCAGAAGGGTAGGTTTCAAGCGGCTCAGATTTATTGAACATACCTGTGGCTTTATTGCTGATGCTAGCTATTAAGGGTTTAGCTACTAACAGCTCTCCCCCCCCCCCCCTCTCTCTCCCTTTGTGCGATGATATTGCGGAGAGAAAGAGACAGAACAACGGAGCACACCAGAAAACAAAATGCCCACCCAGTTTCTATGCGTGGTAGAAGAAAACCAATTAATCTACCCAGCCAATTAGTCAGCCCAAGCAGGTGATGTGGAGCGGGTTCAGTACTATGCTAGTGTGGACGCAAGAAAACGTTTGGAACCAGGTGTTGCTGAAGAGAGGTATAAATCTGTTTATAGTGTGGACAGGGCTATATTTCAGGCAATGGTCACTCACAAACATACTTTTTCAATCAGGAGCATGCTCTTTAGTAATGCTTGTAGCCAACTTAGTCACTTTATGGCAACTATTAATTAGTTTAAATTTAAATGTGTAACAATTAGCACTATCCTCCATTTTTGAACATCCCCTCCCCCCCCCACCTCCTAACCAGAAATCCTGTATGAATTGCTGTTATATATCTTTTCCTTTCCTTCCTATATTGGTCAGAAATAAATTTGGTGTCTTTGGAGGGCTGGGGTGTAAATATTTCAGACAATCTTACCATGATTCATGCAGTGTGTCAGTTTATCTGTTTGTTCCTGCGTGACATCTCCCAGATGCCTAGACCAATCGTCCCTACATTCCCAGGGGTTGCTTACAGGATTGGCCTTGATTGGGGAGAATGTGGTTAGGGCTAAGGAGTAAGGCCATTAAGAAATTTCCTAGTCATGGCAACCACAGAGATGTAATCTGGCCCCATTCAAAAGGACATTTCTAGAGGGAGTTTTATATAAACCACATTGTAATCTGAACACACAGGAAGTTCAAAGGACACTAATTACTAAAGGTGCACCATAATATATACTTAAGAAATGCCCCCAAACCCCCCCCCCCCACCCTCTATATGAACATCCAATAGACTGAACACAGAGCGGGTTTTTCCCTCACTAGTTTACATAACGAAGTAAAATAATTCTAATGATGAGAAGTGATACTTGGTGGTGGTGTTCAGTAGTGTACACCTGGGGGTCACACATAAGGCAGTCAACACTTCCAGTGAAGTCACTTCTCTCCCTCACTCCGACTACAGGAAGCTTATCACCAGGGAGGGAGGGTGGGAGGGAGAGAAGTCATTGACTACAATTATCACCAGAGATCACATCACACTGTGGACACAGGAGCATTTTGGTTGCCATGGGAGTGGCCTCAGACTTTGACAGATGTACACACCTTCTAAGAAGCTTCAATATGCAACGTTAATTATTTTGACATAGGAAACGGTTGGTGTGGGGGAGGGGGGGTTATAGCACTGAAGAGGGAAAAAAAGGTTTCAACTATAACTTTTTTTATGTGGTTTGGTCAACCCTTGAGAAGAGTAAGGAAGATAGATCGAGCGGATCTATACTTGAATCTTTTAACCAACTTAAGTGGTCCGACATGAAAAAGGGAGAAAATACAACTGGCGTATATTAAGTTGAAAGGCACCAGCCTAATAGAGTTTCCTAAATTCACAGCAAATTTCAGGTGATACTCGATGTTTACAATATATAATAGTGATAATATCTACGTTGTGTTCATAGAGATCATTTCTGGCTGATGAAACTCTAAACTTCACCAAACAGATCCCTCGTTAAGTAAAACATCACACAATCACACACCATATGGCATTCTGGGGGGAGTATCCACTGTATAGAGCACTTACCTCGCTTAATGGAGGGAGCAACGCTTGTGGTTGACACAGCAGCTGCTCCCTGACCAGAGGTAGTGGAGTGTGGGTTGGTCGCCGCAGCCGTGGGGCCAGCAGTAACACTGTTGGACATTACACTCTCCTTCTCTCTCTTCTTCATATCCTGAATTGCAATCAATCAGAGTTGGATGAAAATGGGGAATAATTAATGGACCTTAAGGAATGGAATAGACATTCCAGTAGGCTTACCTGGGTGTGCACTTTCTTGGCATGTTTCAGGATGTTTATAATATCACCCATAGCAACAATACCTACTTCTGTGAGGATTTCCTACCAAAATAAAATTATGATGATTCACACACACACACACACACACACACACACACACACACACACACACACACACACACACACACACACACACACACACACACACACACACACACACACACACACACACACACACACACAGAGGATATACCTTGCTCAAATCCACAAGCATGTCTTTTGAAATACGATTGTCATCAAAGGATGATGAATACCTAAATTAATGCAAATAAAATGAAGTTATTTTTCTAGATAGACTTTATAAGATGTCATGGAAGGATACTTTAAATTCTAGTTTAGCTATTGTACACAGTCTTTTACAAACATTGACAAACCTTTTAGCCACTGGTAGAGGTATACCAGCTTCCTTGAAGAACTGGATCCAATTGAAACCTTGAAAATGAAATAATTAGTGCATACCACAAACAAACCCAGAGCCATCAAGGAGCCTAAGCCTCCAGCACTAAGGCTACTTGGTTCCCTACCGCTTACTTCTTCCGGTGCTACACATCGTAGAATAAAGTCTAAGGTTCCACCCTCGTCTCACCGGGCTAGTAGATAGTAGAGACTCCCTTCACATAGTTTAACATCCTAACTATAAGGCGTGACTATACTGACGATCCCGTACCAAATAAAGAGCGAGGGGGCAACGACGATCCTTTAACAACTGTGAAGTTGTTGAGTGTGTTTTGTGTGTGTGTTTTTTTTTATTTATTTTTTTTTTATGTTGCGGTTTGGTATAGGGTCAGCTAGTAGGTCTTCTGGTTGAAACGTAGAATTGGCCATCTAAAGACATTTTTCTAAAATTTGAGAATTAAATTACTTCCCATTATTATTATTATTTTTTTGCTAACTTCAACAAAATATTCAACAAAATATTCAACAAAATATTGTTTGAGATCTTTATAATTATTAGGACAATGTCTGCTTCTGAGGGTTGAGGGTAGATTGATGCTATGTGTGCTACTAGCCCAGTAGCAACCTCCATTGGTCAGGTAGATGGTTGAAGGTTAAGGTAGGAAATGTTGTTGGCATAAAGCCATTATTACTCTCATTTCAGTCAGTCAGTCAGTCAGTCAGTCAGTCAGTCAGTCAGTCAGTCAGTCAGTCAGTCAGTCAGTCAGTCAGTCAGTCAGTCAGTCAGTCAGTCAGTCAGAAGTTAGGTTATAGGAGGAAGCCAAGCTAGGCAATCTGGTCAATTGCTGGAATCCTATATAGTCCCTTAGTAGTGGAGTTTCTATGCATGCAGATGGAGCAAGGAGGTATCCATACATAGGAAATGCCATTAATAGCATTGGTTGTTGTTTTTTTAATTCTTTTTTTCCCTTCCTTTGTTGAGGAAGAGGGGAAAGGACACTTCACAACACCCCCAGAGGCTTTGCTGACCAAATATGCCATAACCACAGAAGCAATTATCTGATTAAAAACCTTGGTTGTAAACACATGCTGTAAAATTCTACAAGCCAGATTCAACTAACAGCTTTTAATGTTTATTCACACCCACAATCTCATAGTATTTTCTGGAAGTTAACATACTGTGTGTCAAAACTATTTGTGGTGTTAAAATCCACATAGCTCAAAAGTTTATGATTAAGAGGTTTCTGCCTCTGTAGTCCCTGTTGTTTGATGTACCACAGTGATTCACTCCAGCTGTGGTCATGCTTTGAAGTCACCTGATCAACAGAAATCATGAAATCAGAATAAACTGTCCACAGTTCGAACGAATGATGGTTAAGGTGTGGTTACTAGCATCAGGTTAATCTCATCCATAGAATCCTATATTTACAGATCTGGATGTATTGTATCACCAGCACACAAATCAAGTGTGCATGGTGACTTGCCTTGTACAATCTATGTCTGTTCAAATCTGTGAAATGCAATCATAATGCCACATGCACTTATTTATTTTACCAGAAATGCATATTCATGAATACAGTTTCATGCACTCTCGATGGCTCCTGAGAGATGAATATTTAATAATATTTCACTATCTTCATGGTAGGCGTGGTTGGTTTGAAATTTCAACATAAAATTGTTTTGGTTGTTAATAAGCTGCACCTTCATTCCAGCGCAGGGACACTCCATGCACAGGTAAGTTACCAGACACACCTACACCCACATCCAAAGCTGTGTGAATAAAGGAACATGGGAATGAGACTGCATCAGAGGGTGTTGTAGGGAGGGAATGGGGCCAAGCAAAAATAAGAGAGAAAGAAAGAAAAGAATAAATTTAAAAAAACCAAACTAAAAAACCATCAACCAATACATTTTTCTCAACATTCTTTACATATAATTGTCCCTTTTCTGATGTGGGCTACTAAATTTAACAGACATTCCACAACAAAATGCAAATTCAGAGAAATCTAAACGCCTTGGCCAAATTGTTGTTGTTGTGGTCCAAACACAAACTAGAGTCTATTGTCTTCGTCTCCGCCAGTACCAGTACAACAGTGCCACAGCTGAGCCACCTAGGACAATAGACAGAGGGAGCCACAACCATGATCGCCGTGACGATGAATCCACCCCCAGAGACTGCATTCAGACAAAAAATACAATAAATATAACAACAATAATTAGTATTGAAAGCTAATGCCTCACTTGGTTGTCGTAGTGCAGCTCACGGTGGCCAAGTGCAGTTGTCTAAAGGAACAACCAGGTTTGATATTTAAACAATAAGTCAATGATTAATGTCTTTATAGGAGATCCAGAAGTGCCACACCCTTTCTTATGAAATCCAAGGATTCCTGGAATACTTGGTATCCCAGGATGTCAGGAATAGTGAGGGTGACAGATATAGTGTGTGGATTCTGGAACACCAGGGATTATCCAGGATGTTCGGACAACATAGATTAAAGTTTAGTTTCAGACTAGGCATCACTACTTAGCCCAAGTGAGGTAGCTATCCAGGGATGTGGCTGCATCCAGGACCAGGGCATACCCAGATAGCCCCAAGTATCAGGACATCCCCTGGATGACTAAGAAAGTGTGGGCCTCGATAGATATGTACATAACTATGTCTGCATTATAAGTAGTGCTGTTGTAACACATTTATGGTAGCTGTTAACTATAAAACAAAGAATTTAAATGTCCATTCATGACCCAACTAGAAATTAATAATAATCTAAAACACACACACACAAATGGGCATGCATGGAACAAGCCCTCCAGACTCACTGAAGTGATTCTCTGTTCTGCCCCTCTCTCCACCAATAGATTCACTTGCTCCCCAGCAGAATGAAACAGATTGACTGCTTCACGATGCATCACATTTCGAAGGTCATTACCATTAATCTGAATAGATCGAACAGAACAAACATTATTTGGAGCAATAGTACAGATCAACTCTTCAGTTTGTTTAAGGAAATATCAACAAAAGTAACCTAAATCCCTGTTCCATCCACACTTAAAAAAGGAAAAAAAAAAGGAAAGAAAAAAAAAGTACATTAAAAAAAGAAGAAAAGTATATTTAAAAACAAAAACAAAAATAGCCCTTTTTGAAACCAGAGCAGAGGAAAGATATATTTTAAAGCTAACAACAATATTGGACAAAACTTGTGAAAAAATTTAGCTAGACTCTATCAAGGTAAACCACAATTTTGATAGTACTATCCGAATTCAAATCATGTTCACCTATCACTGACATATTTTGTGGTACAATTGGTGAATAAATGTGGAAAGGGTCATCTAACTTGCAGTTTACATAGCTACAGCATTGTTATCTTCCTTTTTTTTTCACAGGTCAAGCCACATAAAATAACTACTTTCCCCTTTTCTGGCTCAAGAGAGGAAAAGAAATGCAATTTATCCTGAAATAGTCATTAAAAATGTAAAATATTATTGTGAAAAAACAACAACACAACAACAAACAAGCAAAAAATTCTCCCCTAATCTTCTATAAGACCTTCCCTGGGGACAGGTACCCTTGTCATCAGATCACACACAAATATTATAACCCAAGAACATATGAAGGACACCAATTACTGAATAAGTACATCCACAGCTCTGTTCAGCAAGTGATCAGGTCACTTTATTGATGCTAACTTTGTTCATTGCTACTATGCGATTTAATCACATGCACACACACACACACACCAAACAAAAAACAACCACAAGTGAGCTCTAGAAAAAATCAAGGCGCAATGCAGGGCTCTCCACTGATTATTGACAATCAACCTCCAACATTACACAATGCTTCCAAAACATTCTGACATTTCTAAAAAATCCAAAGAGTAATGCAGCTTGCATGGCTACTTATGAGCTGCTGTTATTTGAATGAAGCCACAAAATCTAGAAATGGTGTTTTGACAGGTTTCAATCATGTTTCATGTTGACATGGGCCCAGGCAACGCCCTGCATACCAATCAATTAATCTATACTATAAGGTACGAATAATCTGTCTGTCTCTGAATCCTCGATTCACGCTTGAAGTCAGACCCACAAACCCATATATATTTAGAATCAGTGTCACCAGGGGAATGTCATAAGCATATCTATACGGCCACACCCCTTTCTGTATTAAAAAACCAAACAAACAAAAACGGTACTTTTGCCAGAAAAAAAATGGAGCTACGTGCCTAAAACTTTGGCATGCAGACACAACTTGACTCTGCAAATAACATGGGGTGGATTCCACTGGCCACACCTCTTCCCCTTTGCGTGTTAGGCTAAAAATGCAAAAAAAGGTGTTTCTAAAAACAAACAAACAAACAAAAACACTTTGATTTAATCACATGTTCACTTCCCCTTTGTGTGTTAGGCTAAAAATGCAAAGAAAAAGAGAAGGTGTTTCTAAAAAACAAACAAACAAACAAAAACACTTTGATTTAATCACATGTTCACTTCCCCTTTGTGTGTTAGGCTAAAAATGCAAAAAAAAGAGGTGTTTCTAAAAAAAAAATTAAAAAAAACAAACACAAAAACACTTTGATTTAGTCATATGTTCACTTCTGTTTTAAAAGTTTACAACATACATCATCAATGCAGACATTTTTGTAACTATAGCCCATCAAAAACCTGCTAGTAATATTTCTTTGGACTAGGTCCATGACCTCTTTATTTGCTTCGCCATGCTAACAAACTACTGAAGTATATCCTAGACTAATAGCTGCAGTGTTAAGTTGAAGCTGCCATTTTGACACTACCAATTCATCTGTGTGCACAATTTAAAACCAGGTCAGGCACGAGACTATGAATGCCATTAATTAAACTTTTAAAAGGGGGTGGAATCCCAATTTTCAGATTTAAAAAAATCCAAAATTTACACTAACAGTGAGTCTCTCTACTACTACCACCACCACAACTACACTCCAAATCTTGAATGTAAGTCAAATTCTTTAGCTAAATTTGTTACAGCTAGCCATAGCATTGTTATGGCTAGCTAACTGTTACTTCTTTCTGCTTTTGGCAGTAAGCCTCTCTGAGGCTCTACACTGCTGACAGTGAGTCTCTCTCTCTCTCTCTCTCTCTCTCTCTCTCTCTCAAGCTCTACACTACAAACAGCAGCTACTACTGCTACTGCAGCCACATTAAAAAAAAAAAAAAATCTGACAGTGTGAAAAAACTAAAGGAAAGTAAAAACATTTATTTGAAATAAAACTGGTAAGTATGGATGATGTCGGCAAAAAGTGCAGAAACAAGAATTCTGTGCAGTGTATGTTACAAAATTCCCTACTTCCACCAATTCCACATTCTCATGTAATGTGTAAGATGTGATGCCCCACCTCTTCATTTTGCTCACAGCTAGTTCATGTAGAAAGATTACTCTAAGTTCACAGGAATTTTGCAACAGAGACTGTTACACTATCGTGTAGAATTGTAAGGTCAAAGGAATCAGTAAAGTAGGGAATTTTGTAACATACACTGTCACAGAATTCTTGTTTCTGCACTTTTTGCTGACATGTCATTCCTACTTACCAGTTTTATTTCAAAAAAATATTTTTTAATTTCACCGGTGTATGTATGTATGTATGTATGTATGTATGTATGTATGTATGTATGTATGTATGTATGTATGTATGTATGTATGTATGTATGTATGTATGTATGTATGTATGAGGCTAATTGTGTTGTAGAGCATTAGTGAGTGCTTTGGCTCCTCACTTCCATGCATTTCTTGCAACAAAAATTAGTTCAGCTGTTGATCTGTTATTGAGCACAGCTATGTAGGAAAATCATTCCCCAATATTTTATCTCACTATAATTTATGCAGTGTGTCTATCCGTCTGTGTGCAACGCATCTCCCAGATACCCAGACCAATAGTCCTGAAATCTTTAGGGGTTGCTGACATGGGCCAGTTTGGGGCTAGGGCTTAGTCCATTTAATGATTGTCCTTATTCATGATTAACCACAATGTAGTAATCTGAAGTAGTAATTTGATTCCATTCAAAAGGACACTATAGAGGAAGTTGTGCTTACAAACCATACTGTGATCAACACACAAATTTAACTCACTTAAAAGAACATTAATTACTAGGGTGCATTCACAGCTCTGTCCTCCCATTACGATAAGCTCTCTCAATTCAAATGGGCAAAGGTTTTCATAATTATCTTGGGAATGAGTTAATTACAGAAATGGAGAAATGCCCCACAAACCCCCCCCCCCCCCCCCTTTTCTATATAAACATTAAGCAGACTGAACAAGTTTGTAACTAAGGAGGCTGGAGGTCAGGTCCTTTGCTAGAATATTAAAACTTTTTAGTGCTGTGGTTGGTGAAGATCTATCTACTCTATTATGCCAAGACTCAAACACAACACATTCTAATGATTTCAAACCTTTAGGACAAGATTTTAAAGCTCAAATCACATGCAACGATTCCTAAATTTACTCCTCTTCCCCTAAATTCAGTCATGAACTATTGCTGTTATTGCTTTTGTTGTTGATTTTACTTACTTCAAGTAGTTTGTCCCCAGGCATCAGCCTTCCATCTTTAGCTGCTGCTCCATTCATTTTAATGGTCGTTACAAATATGCCTTGGTCATTGGCTACGTGTATGTTATCCACGCCTCCACGAATGTTGAACCCAAGTCCTAGAGAGATAAATATCAATCAATCATGTGACCACAACAGGCATAACAGATAGCCCACCACACACCCACATGGCGAGAATCCTTGTAGATATGCTTTTGGTATTGCCAAAGTGAAAACATGTGCCAGTTAGATATTGAATCTTATATATTATTTTCACTAACTCCCAGCATGCCTGTATGCCTAACTGTTAGGGAAAACTTTTGAATAGTCTGTCACAGGAACCTCATTCAAACTTCATTCTGCTCCCTCAGTTGTCCCATCCCTGTGAAAGGTCTTAGAATTCCTTACAAATGTCCAACTAAAAATTAAAGGAAAGCTAAAGCTTTTCTTTCAAATTGTGTACTTGAAATAGGTAAAGGGTCAACAGCATACCCACCTTCGATCCCTGTTTTTAAAATGGCTGATAAAAATTCGACAAATAATTTAATAAAAGAAGATTAAATTTACCCCTCCAGGAAGCTAACAATGAAAGACCTTTTATCCAGCTGAAGCTTTGCACTTAGCCATTCTTCTTAGATATTGTGAAGTTAAAGTACAATATAACCTCAGAGTTCTGTACTCCAGAGTGAGGAACAAGACCAGTAAATCAATAGTAAAGGGAAATAAGAAAAGACCTGTAGCTGCAGCTGTTCTCTCTCTCCCCCTCTCTCCCCCTACCCTTCCACACTTCACCAAATACTGTACGAGAATTCTTCACACAAAGGGGGGGGGGGGGGGGGGGGAAACAAACAGCAGCAACAATTCTGGGTTTTGGGTGTGTGTAAATTAATAAAAAAATTATAAAGTTTGCAGAATGTACTTGAAAAATTGAAAAAAGGAGTTATGTTTAAAAAATGGAAGAAAAAAGGTTGAAATGTCTTCTTCCACCAATTCATAGAATGCTGACCAGAATAATACAAAATTATAACCACAAATAAATACATTTCAAACAAATAATAATCTATACTTCAAAGTTAGAATCATCTGTCAGTTTGTTTGTCTGTCGGTGTGTCCTCAATTCATGCTTGAATAGTTTAAGTTAACCCACGAACCCATATATATTTAGAATCAGTGTCACCAGGGGAACTTCATGAGCATGTCTATATGGCCACATCCTTTTCTGTATTCAAAATAAGCCAAAAACGGTACTTTTGCCAGAAAAAATAATAGAGCTACAGGCCTAAAACTTTGGCATGCAGACAAAACTTGACTCTGTGAATACCACGTCAAAAATTATACTTAAAAAAAAAACAAAAAAAAAAAAAACATATATATATATATACTGTGACCTAATCACATGTTCACATTTGTTTTAAAAATCTACATGTTTTCACAGTGACTTCTCCCAAAAATAAATGCATGGGGAAATCAGGGAGGAAAATGTCCCTTCCTACACACAAATTAGATCAGGAATTAAAAAAAAAAAATTTTTTTTGGAAAAAAAGTAATAATTGAAACTAAGAAAACTGGAAAGATTAACAATTGCTGAGGAAACACTGTTGTGGAAGTTATTATCCAACAAATGTAACACTGCCAAGCAGAAGAATTAACTTGAAACTCTTCTGATGCCCTTCCCAATAAGTGAATGAAAGGTAAGTTATGACCTCCTCACCAGCGTGTTTGCTGCTAGTTCTCAGAACTCATTGACAGGCGGCAGTAACAGTGAGTGTCAGACAGTTGCCAGAGTTAATCTTGGCCCATAAGTAGCTGCAATTCCTCTCAGAACTCTTTATCACACAGCACCTGTGGCAATCCAGAAATTATTGGAGATGAGGGCCGAAAAAATACTTTCGAGAAAAACTAGCAGCTTTTTCTGGGCTGATATCATCTCTGGTAATTGTCCAACCTTTACCACTACTGCCGCCAACCAATGAGCTCCTAAAGCTAGCTGGCAATGTAACTATTAACCTTTCTTCACTCTCAGGCTCCCTTTTATCCACTAACACTTCTCCGAATATTCTGGTATTTGCTCTGACATGCAGGAAATTTATAAAAGTTTCTATTCCTCTAGTATGGCTAAAGCTCGAGCTATCTTGCAGTTATAATTCTCAAAAATAGCACTGCCAGTCATGATTGCTAATACATTTTCTATGGTGATGGAGGTTCACTGATACCACAAGTACGCGTGGCAGGTTGTATGTGATATAATCATGTAAGTCCCCTATTGACCACAATCATTGAAGTGTAAATGAAGCCTCATTGATCACTATCTCTGAACTCAGTGCTGGTGTGCTCCATCTGGTCACCTCAGGAATGATGAGAAAAGGAGTCACATGATGCAACATACTGCCTTGGAGTCAGAATCACTGCATTCCTTAGATAACAACTTCTTTAATAATAACAATTTTAAAAAAACAACATTAAAGATATGTAGGCACTACTGTTAATATGGTGTTGAATTCTTTAATATCATTATGTTAGTTCAGTCCTTTCAGGGTACAAAATAAGATGTCGTACACACCACTGAACTACAGCATCATCTGCACATTCTTCACAGCACATCTACTCATAGGTAACTATTGTTAACACCATGCAGCACTTAGCCAGCTACAACTTTAACCACAGCAGCAGCCATCAATGAACTTAAAATGAAGCTACCAGAAAGCCACAGGGCAAGATACTGCATCAATCAGGAGAGCCATTTTGTAATCATCCCAAATTGCCATATACGCTGAGCACCAGGTCTGGGTGGAAATATACCCTCTAGGCAGTCACCAAGCTATCTATGTCAATTCCAGCACTTACAGTTAGAAGTTATAAGAAGCTACTGAGGGAAGAACACCAAAAATTAACAGACCTTTTCAATTTACAAATGTTTGCCATCATTTTAATTAAACCCAAACTAACCACACCCTGGTGTATACTGATAAAGTTAAGGCTCTTGGTTAAAGCTGAATTTTAGTTTTGGAGTGAAACCCGCTGATTTTGTGTTCACAAGAACTACACAAAATTTAACAGTTTGAAAAACACTAGCAAAGTACCCATCCAGAATCAACAGAAACTAACCTATCCTTTGAGCTTGAGAGAGGTCACAAGAAAAAGAATAGGGGGGGGGGGGGGGGGGGGGATAAAAAGGAAAGGGGTGTGGGCAGTGTTTTGGTGACCTCACTGGAGTGTGCATATTGTGTTTTGCAGTACTCATAATTTCATAACACAGCTTTGTGGTTACTCATGCATGAAATTGAGGCCCACCATCCTTCCCCAAGGAATTAAAATTAAATCCCAACCCTGCAGGCAGTATTTAATTTGCATAAAATTAGGTGACCTCTATCAATCTCTGAAAATATGAGCATTGTAAACCCAAGAGTCTGGGAGGAGATATCAAAAGTGTATCATAGTAAAATGGAGCATGGATCCTAGAATGCCACCCCTCCCCCTTTCCAGGACAATCCATGTGATGTTCCTATTTCATAGCATAGAGCCGAGAACACTTGTGACCTTTGCATGCTTAGGATTATCCCAACTCTAGTCCAGGGATGTGTTTCATAATTGATAGCTTCTCTATTCCATTTAAGCAGTAATCAACATCAAGTAGTATTCAAGAAATACTGAAAAAAATGTCTCACTGTGAAATTCACTGATTAAAAAAGTAATCAAATATTGTATTGGCTTTGTAATTCTGAAGAGGCTTTGCTTCTCTCAAGGTAGCACTCGGTGTGCCAACATTTCCACCAGTCAGAGAATAATAGCCCAGCAAAGATAACGAAAGGAGGGAAATGTTAACAGATCATCTAATGAAGCAAATGTAACACAAAATGACTGGAATACTCAAGAGCAGATCAAACAAATGGAATTGCCAAATAACATATGAAGGGCTGAACTATACACCCTTGGGTACAACAACCCACAGCCAACTGAACAGTGATCAACCTCTTGATAGTGAAAATTTGAGAGAGAGAAAAAAAGCATAAAAAAACAAAAACAAACTTTAAAAACAATAAGTGGTCTTACAATAGATAATTAGCTGAACCTTAATAAGAATAGATACTGCAACTAGAATATGGTAAGTGCAAAGCATTATCAGGAAGTCCATTGAGAGTACTTACATCCCAATGCTCACATGGGGGGACAGGGCATTATTAATGTGCTCAGGTAGTACAAGGGGTTCTACTAGGAGATGGTGCAGTGGCAGTTGAAGTATGGAATAGAAGCACATGGCCATGCACAAATATTTGGTATTTCATAGCTAACATATCAGAACCACCGCTCCTCTCTTGATTGGCTTCTGCACCACTCAGTCAATACCCAGTTCAAGTGGGTAATGGTATAGGATTCCCACCCCAGAATTGTTGACATTTTTTTAGTTGTAGTGAGCAGCTGATATTTTATCTCAGACCACCAACTTTTTCTAAATTCCCTGAGGAAACACATTCTCTCCAGCTCCCAACATGACCCTCTCATGCAATAGCTTCCTCCCCCCCCCCCCAAAAAAAGATAAGTTAACTCATTGGAAACTTCTCCATACAGCTAAACCACTCAGTAGCTTGCCAGTGTATGAAGAAAGGATATGGTTAAGGATGGGTCAGGAGAATTATCAAGTTAAGCACCATTCATCCACCCACCATACACATCCCATTCCACCCACTACACACATCCCACTCATAGGGACCTCATGATAAAGAATCAATTTGACAAACAAAAAAAAAACATATTTTTTTGAATGCAGCTACCAGCATATAAGTACCCACTCAGTCATACATAATTGTGCTACCAGAATTGTTATTGAATGTACCCAACTCCGGAGCACCAAGGGTGTAGCCTCACAGTAATTACCTGTGTCACCCTTGTCCAATATTACAGTCACTATGTCAAGTGCCGGCTCCGGAGCGTTCATGGTTGAGCCCAAGGACTAAAGCAGGTACGGGAGGGAAAAGATTAAAAGTAGTAGAAGCTACACTCCACCTCTGAACTTCTCACTTAAAGTAAAGCTAGCGTGTGGTCACCGGAAAAAGAAATTTATGAAAGAATAAAGAATTTAATATAGGGCGCACCCGGGAGGGTAAGGTGTCCTCCTTAGTATGCGCATGCCCGATACAACTCATCTCGTGCTCATATGGTGTTCCAGTGGCGGAAAAAAAAGTAGTTGAGAGCTGTCAGCAATTTTTGTCCCCGGATTTCTCTTGAGTTTGTCTCGGTCAGCTCCCATTAGCGGGTGGGCTTTATTTTAACAGGTATAGTTCTGGGCTGTATCTATTAGCTCTTAGTTCAATATTAAATGTTATTTTTTTCTGTTACAGCTGGTGGATATGAGCCGTATATACATTGGGCGGTTGAGCTACAACGCAAGGGAGAAGGATGTCGAAAGGTTCTTTCGTGGATTTGGGCGCATTAATGACATCAATTTGAAAAACGGATTTGGTTTTGTTGTAAGTTACTGTGTTGCTTTTGTTCTCTTGTCTTTTTGGTTGTTACTTTTGTTCTTTTCTCTTTTTTTTATATAAGAATGTTGGACATTTTGCCTGTAGGAATTTGATGACCCCAGGGATGCGGATGATGCTGTTTATGAATTAAACGGAAGGGAGCTCCTTGGAGAAAGGTGGGCAATACTGATTGAGGATTTACTTCAGGTTTTGTTGCTTACAAACTTTTGACAGCTCACCCACATAATTAGCCTTGCATCATATTTTATGATGTCATAATAGCCACACATCAATGGCTAGCTGTGAAAATGGCTAAGTTAGTGGCTTTATGGTCATTGTTTATTTTACGCACAATATAGGCCTACCTGTCGACCCATTGATTGAAGACAGTACTCGTGAACAACATTATTGGTTGGAGTAGCCTTATTTCTAATTAAACCGCATTAATTTCCCCTTGCCATTAGTGCACATTGGAAGCAGTTGCACTTCAATTATAGCCCTAGTCTACCATAGTGGTGCATGAATAGTAGGCTGCCTTAGCCATAGGAGCGCTATTAAGAAGACGGATCTCTTTGAAGATATGGTTATTATTTATTATACTTTTTCATTGAAGACAGGTAGTGAGTTGTTTTTATTTAATTGTGGAGAATTATTTTGGCATAGGGACCACAGTAATTATTTAACTAGTGCTGCCTTTTAGCATAGGGGCCTGCTTCAAACTTTTACAACTGTGCAGTTAATCCATCTTTACGTGTCTTTAAAATATGGAGCATCCTACAGGAATCTATCAGCCATTGACATTCTCGTTTGTAAGGAGAAATAAAATCAGCTGCTGCTACCATCGTACAAGCATTCTTTATTGCTGAAGTCTGTTTGCCCTGAGTTGAGCCCTGGGGAAACGTCAATAACTTCAAGTACGCTTATACCTTTCAATATCTTCTCACTCAAGGGGAGGTAGCTGAGTAATTGTCTGTTGTTCATGTCAATCTTCTGAAGTGGAGAGATGAAGTGTCCAACTTCATGAAGAACAAGGAAAGCATATTTATGCTTTTTGCAATCATTCCAAGGACATATGGTGCCTGTTAAAAATAGCCAAATTTGTCACAAATCTCTTAGCATTAAGTAATTTTTATTATTTCTGTATATTTATTATTTGTTTTAGTATGTTCTTTATATCACTTCAATGAATGAATATACTTGTGTAAGAAAATGAAGATAAAGAAATATTCAGAGGAAAAGAAGAAAAAAGCAACAAAAGAATTTAAAAAAATTTTTTAAGGTGGAAAGGGATGAAGATATTCAAATGCGGAGTGGAAGAGAATTCTGTGGGAGGGGGACCAAAGGAAAATTGTACAGCAGAGGTGCAAGAGAAGGGAATTTTGGTGTTGGAGGGATGGTAGTGGCGAGATGGTAGTGGCGAGATGGTAGTGGCGAGATGGTAGTGGCGAGATGGTAGTGGCGAGATGGTAGTGGCGAGATGATGGGACAGGAATTAATGCTGGGTGTATGTGGGTGGGGGCATTTTGTGCCCCCCCCCCCCCCCCAAACACCCTTGAGCATTATCATTTGGCACTATAATAGTGCAAACATTTACATGCATATACACTGACACATGTATGCCACCCCTCGCAGACAGCTATCTCTATTTTGCCCCCTTCTTAGCTATGGCTGCAATACTAGTAATGTAGTTATCTTGCATTTGTGTAACTCAACATGACAAATATCTCTTGGTATCGCTCGAGCAACCCCAAAGCATTATTTCACTGTGTAGCATGCTAGCTAACTGGTAGTAAATGGTGAGCAATACTCTGTTATTTACCAGGCGTTCTTTTAGAATCCCACTCATTGTGGATGTATTGAATTATGTTACAGGATTAATGAGTCTCAGAATCAGAATGGGATTCTTTATTGGATATGCTGATGGGATGGGACCTGCCCAACAACATCTTAACTGTGATCACATGACAAATCATTTGTCACTAACAATACTGCTATAATTGACTGGCTAACTTGGAGGTTGTTCTTTGTGAATGACAAGTTATTGCTGGAGCTTCTTTATATATATATATATATATATATTGTTCAGATGCATTTTAATTCTATTTTATATTAAATTATGTTCCGGGGTTAATTTTCCTTTCCCCCTAAACAATTTCTACAATGAATGTACTTATTTATTGTGAAATTAATAAAGTGTCTTGACTTGCTGTTATTTATTGTTCCACTGCAGGGTGATTGTGGAACATAGTCGTGGCACTTCATCTGGCTATGGGCGTCGCTACGGAAGTGGTGGAGGAGGAGGAGGTGGGGGTGACAGATATGGTGGCGGCGGCGGCGGCGGTGGAGGAGGAGGAGGAGGAGGACGGGATCGAGCATTCAGAGGGTGTGTACCATTGAACAGTGCTTAGGTGTCTAAAATATCAGTTTACCATCACACAGCTTGTGTGGTAGAATTCTTGACTGCTATGATCTTGATTATTAGCATGGCCAAAGAAATTGTTATACATGATTGCAATATTAAATGTATAGTGTTAACAGTGTACTCAAGATACATAATCTCTTTCTCTGTTGAGGGATGTTTTTACTGTACTGATGCATTACATTTGTCACAGGTATGGTCCTCCAACCAGGACTGATTATCGCATACTGGTTGAGAATATTTCAAGCCGTGTGAGCTGGCAGGTGAGAAAGTGCATGTAATCAGGTTACTTGTAGGCCATTAATTTGATAAACTTACGACTGATGCACTTTGAATATGTTGTATCTGTTTACATTTATTTTTTTTGTATGTGATCGGACTTTCCGTTTGCTTTTTAAAGGCTACCTCTAAATGTCAAACAAGAGATGACTCTCACTCAATTGTCAAATCAGTGTGTGCGTCAGTTCTGGTAGAAGTGTAAAGTCTTCTCCGATGTTTGTGGTGGTGGCTGGTTGCTCTCCCTCTGTGTGCTCCCCCTCAGGATGTGGTGTCCTAGAGTTCCTATGGAGCCTCGCCTCCACCTCGACATTCCCCCACCCCCTTTTTTTAAACATATGCACACACGCAATCAAATTCAAGGCCTGGCTGAGTGTGATCTGCACTACCTTGTACCCCTCCCTCCCTCTCGTGCTTCCATGGAGGCTCTAATTGATGCCCACCATGATGTCCCTTCCCCAGTCTTAGTGTGCCTATTGTGGTTATCTGGTAGCGGTGGTTTCTCTTGGTTGGGCTGGACAGCTAGCACTTGTCTTCATTCAACTCGAGGGCACTGACTCTCTGCACTGCGTGCGCACTTGGACAATCTAAGACGCTGTCACTTGAAGAACCTTGAACCTGACTTTTATTCTGTGCTCTGTGTGTTTTAGGACCTGAAAGACTTCATGAGGTCTGCTGGTGAAATTACTTTTGCTGATGCTCATAAGCAACGTGTTGGTGAAGGGTAAGTTTTTGTGAGGTTTTTTATATTCTATGGTGATGATGATTTTAACCATTTGTGTTGCAGTGTTGTGGAATACGCCACTTATGATGACATGAAGAACGCAATGAAAAAGTTGGACGCATCTGAGCTGAATGGGCGAAAGATAAAGTTGATTGAAGACTATCGTGGAAGCAGGCACCGAAGGTATGCAAACTTCCTGTTGAAGAGCTTGCAATATGTTTTTACAAACATTTTAATTTCTTTGTGTTGATATTGTATTTTCACTGGCCGTTATAAGCATAATAATCAATATAGTTCTGTTCGCTTTCAGCCGCAGTAGGTCTCGATCTCGTAGAAGGAGCCGTAGTCGTTCCAGGGATCATCGCTACCGCTCGCGGTCTCACTCCCGATCTCGTTCGAGGTCTCGCTCCCGATCCAGGAATGCTCGTGACAAGAGCCGTTCCCACAGCCGCAGTCGATCCAGGAGCAGGTCAGCTGCCAGGGAGCAGTCAAGGGAGCAGTCGCGCTCCCGAGACCGGAGCAGGAGCAAGTCTGAAGAAAGGGAAGAGAACAATGGAGAGGAACATCCAGCGATTGATGATGACGCCAAGCAGGAAGAGGAGGGCAGTCCTCCGCGTAGCGGCAGGAGTCGCAGTCACAGTGTGAGGAGCCCCTCTCGGGAATCCCCCTGTGTTTCCCCTCAGAAAGAAGAGGAGATGCGTTCCCGTAGTGCTTCTCCTGCCATGAACGATGTGGATGACTAGTGTATGTAGATATAGCTTTACCAGGACCTGTGCTAGCACCTGACTATACACCATGTTAATGATTTAATACAATTACAGTTATTTGAGGAAAAACACCAAATTGTTGTGTTCTTCATGTAGCTGTTTCTTGAATGGTTACTTCCTTTGGTAGTGTTAAATTTTCAATCAATAAAAAAAAAAAAAAAAAAAAAAAAAAAAAAAAAAAAATTGCTTAATCCATTGGTTTTTGGGAGGAAGGTGGTCAAACATTTCCAATGTTTTAATAATTTGGGGAGAAAGAAATATTGGGCAATGGTTCTGCAGCAGCTCATGTTAAGTATTGGGGAATTATGCTACCAAAAAAAGTTGGATTGAGCTGGAAGCAAAAATTGCCCATGAAGACCGAAGTTGTATGATCTTTGACCAATTGTAGTCTGTTGATTTTTGTCAGTGCTCTGTTTATCAGCATGCTTTTGGGGAAGGGGGGGGGGGGGGGCGGTGGCAAGGATGTTCACATGATGAATATTTTATTTAATGATTTAATGGAGCATTCTCTAATTAGAAAAGAAAACCACTCCAGCAAGACAATGTTGGAGTTTGTGGATTATTTCCAGAAAGAATAAAAGTTAAAAGCTTGAAATAAAATCACCCATCCCACTTGCCTTGAATACCCTTCCCCTTTTTCTTACCTTGCTATTCCAGTCTGGTCTTTTCCTATTCCAGTCTGGTCTTTTCCTATTATGACTACAATTGATCAACTCCCAATCATGCCAGACCACCTATTTTAACATCTCATGAACCACCACCAATTATTCCAGATAAATTATTAGCCTTGCCCTTTGCTATACTCTTGTTTGTCAGATTTACTTCCATTTATATTTAACCTTTGACCTCATTGGTAGGTCTTTGGTTTCAGACTGTTACAACCAAAAATAATGTGGCCTCAACCACCACCAAAATTGTTAATAAAATATATTTTTACCCTTCTCATTTAAATCCAAGACACTTTCACAAAAGCAGTTCTAAAATTGCTGTTAAGATAACACAATTTTTGAAACAAAAAAAAACAAACAAAAACACTTGCATAAAGAAGACGTAACCTTCATCACCCTAAGGTTTATTTTCATAGGTGTATTTGTAAAATACATTGATGTATAGTTAGTTAATTAAAACTTGAAAATTGACCTGGTCAACTTGTGCTTAATAGAAATTTTTTTAAAGGTAAAAAAATAATAATAATAAAAAAAGCTGTTGATAATATTGTTTATTCAAGGAGGTATGTATACAGTAAACCCTGTAATCTCTTAAATATCTAACCTAATCACTGCTGGCAGAAACAACAGACTAAACAATTGGAATTTTGATTACTGACAGACTGCTTGTTCACAAATGTGCTTTGCATAGTCATCCACCCAAAATCAACACATTAGCATGCAGTGATATTGGCATTCTAATTGAAGGTACCAGACGAGTTAACAGTGTTAATACTATCATTACTCACTTTTATTAATTTTTAAATGAACAAACACTGACAAAATGAGGAATAAGTGGTGTCATAAGAGATTGAAGGAGGACGAGAAGTTGTCAACAACAATGAGTGTGGAGCTCATAAGTGTTGGTGCTTTGCTGACACATGCCAGAAGTCCCAGAGGAAAGGTAGTCACCACGAGGTTGAACAGCTTACCTGGGCTAGTTGCACACACACTGGGACACAGGAGAGAACACAAGAGTAAGGATATCATAATCAGTACATACATTTGTTCACTAGAATCCTTAAAAAAAAGGGGGGGGGGGGGGGGGGAAGAAGAGAGAGAGATGACAGGATTTCAATTTTATGGAAAGGTAAAACTGAATATGACCTCAACTTTCATTTATTGATAATGCATAAATTTACAGCTCTGGTCACACCTAACCACAAGTACTTGATAGGCAATCAAGTGAAAATGTCAATGCAGATAACTTAATTAAAAAATATATATTTATATTTCAAAATGTCAGTATAAAAATAAAACATTGTTGTCTTTGCTACTATTTTTACAAATAGTTTGTCCAATACACATAGTGCATTATGCCTAATAAGTATTAACATACCTTGATTGTGATTTTTTGACAACAACAAACTTGATCTTCTTGTCCAACTCAAGTTCTATACCTAAAGAAAACAATGGTAATTCAAATACATAAGTTTATAAAACATTCTTCCATTCCCCCCCCCCCCCCCCCAAACAACACACAATCTAAATAATTTACACACAACAGTCTAAAAAATTCATACACGTGCAGTTTATTTTAAATAATCCACCCACCTTCAGTCATATAATCCATAAGAAAGTCCTCATCCATCATACAATTACAACACAATCTACTTCAAAGCTCTGGTGTTATTAATTGATAAATTCTATAAATAACTAATACTACTGATTGGATTCAACACTGGTTCATTCATGCAGAAGTAGTGAACACACTTTACAATTAGTATCTGTCACATACTAATGAGCTGCTTCTGGAAGACGCTAGCAAGTGAGAGTCGATTCTAATCAAATGCAGTTTAGGACATAACATAATGGTTGACACCACCAGGATTGGCAGAGCATGTACTTGGTTCGTGTCCTTCAGCGGTCCATAAGAGAACACACACTCGGAGGTGCTAGAGAGAACTGTGACAGCCACGCAGAGGCCATTGGACATCAGAGCTGCACGGGGAACAAGACAATGGAGTGACTTACCAGTGGTCTACAGTTTGAAATTTGATAACATCTAACATTTGATAACACATAATGAATGAATTAGATTGCATGTTCCAGTGTGGGACTGCCCACCATAACACACTAATCCTAGTCCAACTTAATTAGTTCAACCTCCTTGAGGCAGGTGGAACAACTTTCGTAAAGGGTGGGGTGGGGGTGTTAGAGAAAACACCTGTTTGTTTCTTGCATTTAAGCATAACTTAAAGGTATTTAGTTTCTATTTCAGTGAAAGGATTTGAATCAGTAAGGGAATTTCAGAAGCTGCATCCAAAATTCATCACGAAATATTTTACAATCTGTGTGGAAATATTTAATTCAGACTTTATCTATAAACACAGTCTTCTTTTTTTTTTCCTTCTAATGTATTTAAAAAAATTTTTCTTACCTTTTGTTAAATCTTCCCAGTTTGCTTCCCCCATCCACTAACTTCCCAACCTACACACAAAATAAGAACACATCAACAACAGTAGGCAATCAATCCTGTGAGACACTCACTGGCTGTGTGGAGTAGCTGAACATAACCAACCAATGCCAGTGTCAGTAGTATATGCATTCGAGCAGACTGCTCAGAGCTTAATTTTTAGATACCTCCCATTCCACTCACAGTCACTTTAGCTTAAAACTTTGCAGTAATGAGCAATTAGTTGTGCTCCATCTCTGCTTTTGTGCCTGCCTGCATAACTGTCAGAAGAAAAAAATTTTTTATTTTTTTAATTTTTTAATTTTTTAATTTTTTAATTTTTTTAAATTTTGGAATCCAGAGGTCCCATGATGACTATTTTAATAATAGTATGCAGCTCCTGTGTCGACCTATCCCTGCAGATGGTTACAGAATTTACACACACACACACACACACACACACACACACACGCACACGCACACGCACACACACACACACACACACACACACACACACACACACAAATACTTTGGGCAATTTTGGGGGGGGGGGGGGGGGGAAATAAGTAAAGGGTCCTTGAAAACCTAATCACCTTGTTAACCTTTTTCTTTACTTTACCATTTTCATTTGGGACCACTCTAGTACACTTGTACCATACTTATATTGGTCAGGATATATTTGAAGTAGCTGGTACAGCAAACACATGAAATAACACTAAAAACAGATCGGACAATACCCAAGAGAAAAGACTAGAAAGAAACTTCACCTAGAGTTTTCCGTTGGATTTGGTATTCTATGCTAACAAATAGCTCAGGTAGAGGAAGTGCTGGACACAAGAACACAATGGTAGTGGGAAGAGAGAGAATTGCGGACTGGTTCTTATTTTCACCAGACTGCATTCACCGAGCGTGAAATGTTTAACCCAAAGACTGACCCTTTACCTAGGGTTCGCTTGGTAAAGGGTTTTAACTTACGGTGACTCTAGTGTCCAATCTTGCAAAATAGACCCTTTACCATACCCTATTTCTAGCATAGCGCTTGGTAAGATACTATGCTT
>OZ017782.1:5480124-5727705 GCA_963969325.1 Lycopodina hypogea | reverse complement strand
CTTTTAGTATGTTTTCCTACACATACTGAGCTGAGCTTGATAACAGGCATTCTATGCCAAAGTTCACAGTTCACAGCATGAGACATACCCACCACAAAGAGTCAGTGGCAATTGAACAAAGCTGCTGGTCAACTAAATTTTATTTATTTATTTTTATTATTTTGTTGTTTGGGGGGGAGGGGGGGTTTAAGAAATAAAGTGTTAGTACCAGTTTACAAGTAATATAAGCCAATGAATATGATTACTTCATTATTCAGAATATTTTGATCTCTTACATAGAAACAGTCCACATGGGAACATTAATGGCAGTCAAATTTGGAATAGAATGAGGAGAGGGGATAATAAGATTTTAAATATATATAATAATAAATGCCAACATAATTTTATCATCTAACCTCAAATCCACCACAGATTGTCCCTATTATTCATGTTTACACTTCAAATAAATTAGGGGGGGAGGGGGAGGTTTCTACACATTAATTCCATCTACTTTCAATATATTGCAGTGTTCACACATTTTTTCTGGAGTAGCCATAAAAAATCATGAATTTTCTTAGGGATTCCAATTATTAACAATTAATATATGAAATGTCTTTATCAACTATCATATGGTTCATATATATTGTATTTACAAATGCTGTGTATTGTGACAGTATGTCCACTTTGTCATCATTGTCCTGGCTATTAGTATGCTGTAATAGTACATAAGTAATATAGCTATAGCTTATAGTATTAGATGATATGTGCCACTCTACCCTCAAGTTGGTTCACTATCTGTCTAAAGTATTCCCTTTGTGCACTTTTTGTTAGGTCGGTGGAAGATAAAACAGGACCAACTTGAGAACTAGCCTGTACTTATATATCCTACATAATTTGTCACCTCCCCCCCCCCCCAGTGAACACCATTCCAACCTTAATTAGTTTTTTTTTTTTTTTTTTTTTTTGGGGGGGGGGGGGGGGGGGGGGGTTTCTAGTAAACAGACCACATCAACAAAATACCCCCACCCTCACGGAGGCCTTAAATGCATAAAAGCTGCGGGTTTTGCAAACTAGCGGAGTGATTCGGTTTCATCCAGATATTGGACGGTATTCGCTCAGGATTTACTATAGAAAATGGCCACTGGTAGCAGCTCTACTCTGGGTCTGGGGGAAGATGGTAACTTCGGTGTTGGTGATGCTAAAGTTCAGCATTTTGGACTGATGATGAAAAAACCCTTTGGTCACAAATCTGTGAGGTGGCAGAAAAGGTAGATTTTGTAGTTGCTAATGCAGTTTAATGATACAGTTCATAATTTTCTTGCCACCACTGCACTCTACACTTAGTCAATACTTTAGGGGACAGCATATATCACTCTGGTGGGAATGTATGCATAATCTGCTGTTTTCTTTTCCTTTAGATTTTTCATCCTGAAGGATGGTTTCCTTCTCTACTACAATGACTCTGAGAGTAAGGTTTTTGAGAGATCTCACCACTTCAATATCCATCCAAAGGTAAGTTCATGTTAATTATTTTTTTTATATCCTTGAAGCAGGTAGCATATTTTTGTATTCATTTTTTCTTTTTTCTTTTTTTTTCTTTTTTTTTGGCTGTTAGGGTGACTTAGTTATTATTTTCTGCAGTTTATATACCAACCATGCTTCAAACTATAACAGTAACTACACTTGACCACATGGTCATGTGAACATTCAAATAGTACCACAGGCCTCACATGAAAATCTCAGTTTAAAATATGTAATAATTGTCATATTTGAGATAACCATTCACTAGCACAACCACAGTTCCCCTCAAACCCCTCAACATTGTAGATCTGATTAAACCAGCAAATAAGTATTTTTGGAATTCCTGCGATGATATAATGATTGATGTAGATGACGTAGACCTGGCTCATTTAAAAAGAACAGAGCTTTTTTGAAACACCATATTTACCCTACCAAGCTTATCTTCACACACATGACACACACACACACACACACACACACACACACACACACACACACACACACACACACACACACACACACACACACACACACACACACACACACACAGTTACAGAAGCAATCCTGCAGCAATAAAATGTTCACCATTAGAATAGTTAATTGGAGGACTGGGTATTCTGAACTGTACTTCCATTTTTTTCTACAGTCCACAAAATTTTACCTTTTTATCTGTATTCCAGAGAAGTAATGATTATGACAATCAAAAACTAGCATGCAGTCTTGAGCAATGAGGTACTTACAAGAGAAATTCCAGCTTCCAGTTGGTCTCCACCAGATCAGAATTGTACTGTTGGAAGCTGCAGAGTAGCCTTCAACATTCAACACAATAAATGGAGAATTTTTGGAAACCATACATAAACATTTTTATACTAAGTTCAGTGGTAACCATATATAAGGCAGACTACAAGGTTGAACAATTCATGCTGACCATTTGATAATGTCTGCATCTCTTAAAACACATCTTATGTATTTCATTTATTATAACTTGTAAGCCTAACATTTTAGGGCAATTGACACGTGTGTATATAAGAAACACTATGAAGAAAAGAATTCACATTTTGGTGAAAGGAACTGAACAGGCAACTGGTTTGACTATAATGTGTTCAAGTGTAGCAGGACAATTGAATTAGTGTGTTGTGCAGTAATGGAATTGATATTGGAATTAGTACATACATACATTATAGCCTAAAGCGATTCACAAACTGCTGTGTTTTTTTACCACTCATCGTAGCAAAGGAAGAATAGAATGAACATATTGGTGGTTAGTAGAAATGAGTAAGGGAAATATAATGTTAATTCATATTCTTGATCAACCTGAACTAGGGAAGTTTTTGTCTCTGTTTTGTCAAACATTTTTTCCCCTCCCATTCGTCTGGTTTTGGTTGCCAATGTAACAGCTGAACTTTACCTCTGCTCTCCTGAAGGAAGTGTATTGCAGCTCTTTTTTTTAAATATTTGGTTTGTAACTGTTTATTTATCATTCATCCTGCAACAAACAACACTGAATCCCATGATAGGACAGAAATATACTATGGTTATTGAATGTTTACAAAATCGTTAGGGCTGGTGGAGGCACTTTCTCTTTCTTTCTCTCTCAGGTTGTCTTCACTGGAGCCCAATTATGTAGCAGCCATTGGTGGGTGGCTACAATGTGTCTTCCATTCTTGGCTGACCATAAAACTGTGGAACTGGAACTGACGTGGGAATATGATTGTTCAATTAAATGAATGAAATGGTGGGCACTACTATGCCATGGCAGAGTGTTCACTAAGCATGATTGGGTGCATATTACCACAATGACATTGTCCCTTAGCATGATTGGGGACCTTTTAATGGTTGCTAAGCTATCAAACCCTTGTCCAAAACAAAAACAACCCTGTTTTATTTAGCTACCAATATTTAGTGCCTAATTTTTCACAATCTATGGCTATGCTTATACTTCTTAGTTACCTGTCATGTAATTGTTTGTTATTTTTACTATTGACCAATCAGCTCAAGTGTTGATTTATAGAGGAAACTGTGCGACTTATGCCCTCAGGATCTTTACAGACTGAAATTTCTGACTATAATTATGTTCATCAAAAAATTGATTTAGTATTTTTTTATTTTTTTTTAAGTTGTAAGAGGTATTGGAGAAAAGATCTTGGACTCATTCATTTACTAGCTCCACTATTAGGACACTGTCAAGCAAAGATGGCACTTAGCCCCACAATGATTTGCTTTCATTAATAATTAATTTTAATTGGGAACTATTTCAATTCTATCTTCAATTACCATAGAGCTCCAGCATAGCCTTTTATAGCAACTAATAACATTCTATTCATGGGTGTACATAACTTGTACATTCCTAGCATGACCTTGTGAATGTTAATATCTGCGACCACATAGAATTATATCAACATGTTAACCTCATACATTTACTTGATGGAATCACATTCAGGTATAAAAAAACTCCCCCTTAAAATATCATAATATCTGGTAAATGGACATTTTATATCTTCCACATGATTTTTACATTTCAGTTGAGGCAAAGTCCAATTAATTGGCTTATTTCTTACCATATGTGAAGCAATTATCTGGTTAATTATACATTAGTCAGTGACAAAAGGCAACAATCAGTGAACCTGAGTCACACAGGCTTCCCTTCAGCTCCACCACCATCATCCTCCCATGCTGAATCTCTTCATTTAATCTCCCTCACCTTCAACTACTGCTCTTCTTTTTGTCTGGTTTCTGTTTTCACCACATTTGTCAAGTTGGCACAACAGATTTTTTAGATAACAAGCATGATCACAAATGGACCAATGCCACAGGGAATTTACTGCATCAGATTTTTTGTGATGTCACAATTATAGGAAATGGTTATAAATATATGAGGTGCTAATTGCACCTTCTAAACTGAGGCCACAGGATCCAATGTGATGAACATACCAAAATAGTGCATGTGTTCATGCCACCGTTCTATTTTTAGCTGAAACTCTATGCCCTTATCTGAACCTGAACCTACTAAGTTTCAGGAACCACGTGTTAACCAATTTGATGCAGTACAACATTTAATAATGTCAACTTACATCATTCCAAGTATGAACTGATGTATAATGAAATGTTGAAAACATTTTTTTTTTTGTGATGAAAACCTATTGTTACCAAGTGTTGTTGTGCTCAAGGAATATCTCATCCTTATTAATGAGTTATTACAAATGGTCACATTGAAAGTCTGAGTTGTTCTCTCTACACATCTGTTCAGTATTACTGTTGTTTCCTTCTCTCCTGTGTCTCAGGGTGTGATCCCACTTGCAGACTGTAAAGTGGAAGAGACGATGAATGGTCCTCAGAAGTTTGTTCTCAGGATCACCAACCCACACTTCAGGGTGCGTGTGGCAGGACATAGGCAGATATTAGTCTGTGGCAGTTCATATTAGTACAAGTGGACTAATGCTTTGCCTATTCGTGTGTTTGTGTATACAGGGTGAGGTTTGGGTTGGAGCAGAATCAACAGAAGACTGTTCGGATTGGAAGGAAGCCATCTTAGAAGCAAGCAGTGTGTGAGTGAGGAAGTCATGAATGGAAAATGTATTTTGTGCATTATGTCTGATTGACATAGCTCCTTGGTACATGGGAGCATTATGTGAAGGGGGAGGGGAAATTTTTGCATGCTTGTTGAGTGTGTGTAAACCACACTCACCAATGTTTGCTACAACTATGTACTGTGGTATGTCTCTGTTCCAAATTTTTTTGTAACCTGTAATGAGCTCCTATTTTGCAGAGAAGCTCCCTGGCTTCCCTGATAAATGATTCATGTTTAGATATCTCATCATCAAGAGAATGCCTATATATCCAATTGTTATGCTTACCACGAGGATATGAACCCATGGAGCTTGAGTGCAAGTGCTGTGGTAGTGTTTCCCCTCCCACCCATGTAGAGAAGTAAGTGCTACATAAGTACTGAAACATTAGTAGGCAAGATAGTTCACCATCACCAACTGCAGACCCTGGTAGTCTGACATCCAGTGTTTCATCAGAGGAAAGTATAGAGGGGTTATTACAAGAAGAGTGTGCTCTATCTGGACACCTTGGAAGGCTGTAGAAACCATTTTAGCATGAAGTGTGTGGGGAAACATACTTCATCCTTTCCTCCATTGTAATGCTACTGCATAATACTTGCCCGATGCTGATTGTATTATTTAGCTTGTTGTCATGATGATAGGTGGAGAAGTGCCCTTGCTTTGTTTATAAAGGACCATGCTTTCTTACTGGTGAAACATGTACACACACACACACACATACTGATGTATATATACCTAAAGATCATTTTGTGAATCTGATAGAGTAGCTTTACTTCCCCCGAGCTTGTCCGGTTACGCAATCTTACTAAATCTTAATGGATTGGTAACAGGTGCTACCCTGTAGCCTTCTGTGTGTGAATTGTCTGCCTCACTCATTCTAATAAGGTTCACAAGTTCTTTTTTTTTGTCCGCCCAACTTGCTTGATACAGACTCACCTACAGGAACAAGGTGACAAAGAATGTTAAATCCTTTAATGTTTGTCATCTTTCACTGGGAGATGTAGGCACACAACCACCCAAGGTCCTCTGAGGTCGGTCATCACCTTCTCATTTATGTGTTCTCTGAACCTCCCATACCTCATATGGCTTGTCATAATCCATATATTTGGCCTATCGTGTACAATCACTTGAACCTTAAATTAAATTCGGAAGCATTGAGTTAGGCTCTGTTCAATTTTCATAAAATTTTGGGTGTGGTTTCATATTATGTGGGTGTGGTTATGTAGGTGATTGTCTGGGGATTTGTGGTTTTAAGAAATTATTATTTTTTTATTTTGACTTTTTAAGTTGGCAGTCGCATGCCAACAGAATCTGGATAAGGTTTTCTGGTGTGAGCAGTATGCTGGGTGGGTGTGTGTGTGGGGGGGGGGGGGGGGGGGGAGGGGTGGGTGTTATCATATGGGGGTTTACATTTTAAATTCATAGTGATTTTTAAATCAAATGAATTAATTTTATGCTCCTTGTGAACAATATTTGCCATGTATTTTGAAGACACTGCATGCTGTCTTGTTTGTGGATTAATTGAGCACAGTCAAGCATGCGTTAAACATCGTTAATCATCAAGTTGAGCAAAGCCTTCAGCACCCTTTGAGTTCACTAATGCACATTCCACGAGTCTCTCTTCATGCTTGATCTGCCCCTCACTAATGGACTCCAGTAGTGTCTCAACCTTCTTCTTCCTGCTCCATCCTTTCTGAACCAACCAAGTGTGGTTGCTTGTATCAAACGACCACTCATGATCTTATATTTGTTGGGTATGGCCCAACTTGACATTTTGTGGAGGAAATAGAGAATACAGACCTGCCAAATTTTTGGACCAAACTTCAGGACACATGTGGGCTGGAGTTCCATTCCAATAGCAAAGTGAATACCCCTCCCTCCTCTGACAACAAATATGTTGTCGATTTTTAAATGTTTTAAATCTATTTATATGTATATTTATTTTTGGTAAGTCCATATGGCTATAGAAATTTTACTTGAAATATTCTTGCTGACATCAGAATGTCCTCGGAGGCAACCTGATTGATTTTCACTGGTTGAATTGGATCTTAAGATCTAACATGTTTGATTCTAAATGCCAGAAGGAATATTTTCTTAAACATTATGGTATCCCGGGTTGATCAAGGATTTTCCTGGGTACTTTGCTAATGCTAAACATTTTTCATGATCATTGGAATCAAAAACTTGTGAGTCAACAACATAAAAAGAAGTCATCAGTGAACAAACCCTGAAGTGAACCCCTCAAATCACAAAAATGTTGACCCCCAAAGTGTGGAATCCCTCAAATAAAGTATAAATTGCTTTGACAATAGCAGCAATGGATTCTAGCATGTAATTTCGAGAGAATGCAACTCGTTTCCATCTGCTCAGCATCCCATCAATATTGGAGGAGTGAGAGAAAAACAACACCAAATTTGAGCATAAAAGAATGCTGGGCATTTATAAGAGCTTTGTTTTGGTTTGTGGTTTTTGTCTCAGTGTTTTGTGATTATTCAACTCTATTTTGGCAGAAGTGGCACAGTAAATGTCAACATCGCCTGGTATCATCAGTGTCTGGATACGTCACCAATGTTGCTTATACAAGTGCATCCTCTTCATCTAAACTTGGCCACACCATAAACAGCATCCATAGTAGTGGTGTATCATTACAGAGGTTAGTCAGTGTCTGTAGAAATCATTTAGTTGGCTCTGGAGTCAGCCACTCTTTCAGGAGATGTAACCTCTGCCTTATTTTCAGATATCCCAATGAGACTTCAGCCTAACACCCCTTTGTTTGTTCCATAACTCTTCTCAATAGCTAGATATATGCTGTGAGTAGCAAGCTCTGAGCCTCAGCCTAGGATGGATGCTTGTAGGTCGACTCATTCCTTGGAGTGAAAATGGAAGTCTATTTTAAGTGACAATCCAAACATACAACACAATATCAATAGTAATTTAATCTCTTGTCTAGGAATTCCTATTTGCTGCATTTTGTGTATTTTAAGGGTTTCGCACATATGGTGGGCTGTTTTTGGATTACCCTATCTTCCTCATTGTCTCTTTAGTGATCAAATCACAGGGTAGTGAATGCTTTTCCAGCTGTGATGGATGTCTTGCATAGTTTATGTACGCATGGTGCACTGTGTCTCTGTGCCTAGTCGTTGTTATGCAATATTGTTGCTGTGTTGTAGGACGTGGAAGAATGCTCAACTTGGAGAGCGTATCATCGTACAGATGGAACACAAGAGCAAAGACCTGTCAGAGGAAATGAACAAGACTATCCAGAAGTTGAACGATGAAGCATCAGCTTTGATTGAAGAGAAAGAGAAGAAAGCTGTAAGCTGTTGTCATCACTTTTCCACACTATCAATTTCCATTCCAAGACAACTCTTGTCCTCTCCTCTTGTTATATATTCTCTCTCTCCACTTTGTGACGTCTTACTCGGATAACATGCACAAGCACATATTCAAACCAAATATTCTCTTGCTTTAGGCCCTGGAGTCTCTCTCTGCTAAACTACAGAGTGAGAAGAAGGTCATTGAGGAATCTGCTAAGGACCTAAGAAAAGAAAACGATTCTGCAAATGAGTGAGTTTTTTTTTCTTCCTTTCTTTATTTTATTCATGTCAATTAGTTTATGTGTGTGTTTGTGTGTGCATGAAGGTTACTTCAACAAACTGTGGCCTGTATGAAGCACTTAGAGGAGGAGAAGAGCAAACTTACACAGAAAACAGTCAATTTGGAAGCTAGTTTGGTTGTAAGTATTAAATGTGCAATAATTATGTATTGTTATTGAAGTTGATACAAATGATGTGGGGAGAAGTAGTAGTTGCCCTATACTTGAAGTTCATAATGATTGTGTTGTTGTGTTGTTGTGGTGGTGTGCTGTGTTGATTGCAGACTATACATGGAGAGAAAGACAAGACGACAGCAGAACTGGAGGAGAGAGAAAGATTAGCACAACAGCTGGTGGAGGAGAAGAAACAGCTCGAACAGAAGACCTCCAACTTGAAGGGAGATCTGGAGGTAAGTCTGGTCTTCCTCTCACAACATAATGAGATATGTGTTTGCTAATGAGTGAAAGTGTATATAACAATAGCATTATTGTTTGTGGTTATCTTGAGTAAGAAAGGTAAAGTTTTGTCTTCAAACTGGTGTATATATTATGTAGGTGCAAAAGCTAAAGTACGTTAATCCTAAGCTTCTTTATTTTGTTTATTAGCAATGCTAGTATATTTTGGCGGTTCCTTCTGCAACCACCATGTGTGTGGGATGAGCACATGTACGCTTGATTGAACTTTGCACAATTGCTAAATAGCTTCAGTCCTAGGGTTCTCTGTAGTGTAAAACCCAGAACAGATAACATTTGTCACCTGCAATCCACCACAAGTCTATTGACTGTGTGTTTCTAAGAATCATTGCACCAGCTTCATTCCAATGCGTACATCATTTGGAATACAATATTGCACTCATAGCAAGTGTCTTTATTTCACAGTAGCTGTATTGTTGATAATGTATTGCCCTTCATCCCGCAGACATTGGAGCAGCGTCAGCGACTAATAGAGGAGGAGAAGGAAGCCACTATGGAAAAGTATGACAGTACGCTGTATTGCACATGTGCAGATGGTGTTCTTGTGTTATGCTATGATTGCCACCAGCTTAAGTAAATTTCCACCAGCTTAAGTAAATTTCCACTTAGCATATATATCCTGAATTACAAACTTCCTTGGAACTATAATTAATGGTAGCTGCTACACAATTTTGACACTCAATTAGTGTGTGGAATAATACATATTTTTTAAAACTTAAAACTATTGGTTAATTACAATACCCCCTCCCCCCCTTTCACCACTACTTTAAATATGCTAAATTATTTTTAGCTTACAACTATTGGTCAATTAACATCATACATGTAACCTCCCCACACTAATTTAATCAAGCTAAATTATTACATGTACAATTATATATTAATTATATAGCATCTATCTAGCCTGACCTTTCATTAAGTTCATAGCTGCCAGCTGTCCTGCCAAAGGTGGGACAGTCCTGATTTGTTGACTCCTGTTCTGCCACTGTCTCGACATTTGACTTCCACCAAGCAAGCTATGGTTAAAGTGGAATTTATTACATCATTGTGTCAGGCGCCTGCAACTGCCTCAATGACACAGCGGTGAAGCACCTTAGAAGATAAAGTAGCTAGCTTTTGTTGTTTTAGCATTGGCTGTAATACATGGGGTAATCTCATGGCTGAAGTTGATTTTCAGGATCAAATAACTGAAAAGCACTCCCAGGCTGAAAAGGAGAAGAAGAAGAAGAAGGAAAGAACAACAACATTGAAAAACTAAAATTAGGAGCAAAAAAAATAGGACATCAAAAACACAAGCAACAAAAAAGGTAAAGAAAAGATAGAAAATTATTGACCCAAGCTGAATACCATAAATGATAAAGGGAAGGGGGAAAAAACAAACAACAACAATAAATAATAGAGTTTCTAAAAAGCCTTTGTAAGTGGAAAGTTGTGACACTTTCATAGGCTTGGGCTAGGGCTCGTCAAGTGCTAGGTCCCCCCCCCCCCCCCCCCCCCTCCCCTTCTCATTTTTTAGGGTAAATTCTTTGTTTTTGATATTTTATGAATATTAGTTATTACTATTATCTAGCTAGCTACTTGTATTCTCATTATTATTATTATTATTATTATTATTATTATTATTATTATTATTATTATTATTATTATTATATATGTATATATATATATATATATATATATATATATTTTTTTTTTAATTTTTAATTTATTTTGAATTTTTTATTATTATTTATTAAATTTAATTTGATATTTTCTTAATTCATTTTATGGGGGAAAAAAATCCTCTGCATTTCATTTTCTGCGCCATTTTCCTTTTTGCTTTAGCCCTTTTTCCCACTAGGGAGACATATAGTTAGGAATTGTGGATGTAGTTTTTAGGTGGGTGTGGTTTGTCCTTCCTTTCCATTTTGAAAAGTTGGCAGCTATGTAAATCCCATTACTCTGTCCTTAGTTTGACGTGGATGATTCATATCTCTATCCATCACCAGTTGTGGGTCAGTGTCAGTTACAACTGTCCACTGGCATGTGACATTAGTGCTCACTCAATGTTGTTTTTTTATGTTGCTTTAAAAAGAGAAAAAAGTTCCTCTTAGTTCTCTCCCTTTCATGGTTGGATGTGATTCCACTCCTTTGCATGACTTGTTCCTCTCCAGATTGCACAGTCAGCAACTCATGGCAAAACTGCTGGAGGAGGAGAAGATGAAGATCTCAAACACAGCACTCCATCTGAAGGCTGACCTGGAGGTGTGTTGATGGTTGCGTGCATGCATGTTCTCTCTCTATACAGAGGGATATAATATAATAAGGGATGGAAGTTGGGGGGGGGGGGAAACAAGCTTAATGATCGTAAGAATGGTTGAGTGTGGGGATGGAGATTCACTGGATCTAATGATCCTTCCTTGGGTAGCAATAATGTTGACCAGGTAATGCAATAGGATTACCAGGCCTAGGGTGGGTGGGAGGTTAATGACGTGCGTGCATGGGCTCATGTACTGCATATGTGATGTATGTGCGCAGAGAGATAGTTCTGTCAACTGGCTGTATTATTCTGCTTAACTGGTAGGTGTATCTTGTTTCTAGAATGGAAAATTAATTAAGATCATCACCAAGGACTCTCTTGGCAGGTCAAAGGAAGGAATCCTTGGTGTGTGTAAAGTAGGAACAGAGAGGGTGCGTCTTATCCTGTTTATGCTAGACAAGAAGTCTTAGTATTCCAAGTTTTTGTAGGGGCAGCTCACATCACTGCATCCACACAAGTGGAAGCACTTGAAGAAGCATGAAATACCCACTGCATGCTAGGTGGGTAGTTTTAATAGCGGTAGTTGCATCATACATTCTCTCACTTGAAGTGCATGTTTACCACTTATAAACAATGGAATACAGTGCCTCTCATCCTGTCATTTCAGAATGCATGAATAAATAATTATATTGACCCTACCTCTTATAATTTAAACTGCAAGGTATGTGACCCTTTACCAACTCAAATAAGAACACAATTTGAGACAGGCTTTGAAAAAGGGTCACTTCTTGTATTCTATTCAGTTAAAGAAACTGAAAAAGAATTGCAGTCAGTATGTCTTTATCTATTGTTTTTAATATTTTTATTGTATATCGTTTAGCATTTCGACCATTTATTGACTCAGGTTTAAAATATGTGATTCACTTGTATTTCTACGTCTGTCTGCCCATCCATTTGTGTGTTCATGGTGAAGGGTCGAAAACAAATACCCCTTTTATTAAAAAAAAAAAAAAAAAAAAAAAAAAAAAAAAAAAAAAAAAAAAGGTGTATAATAAAGCAAAAAAAGAAAGAAAGAAAATTTGGTGACATGTCAACTAGGAGTGTAAAGAAGGAATTATGAAGACAACTATTTCACCAGCACAGAATAATTACCATAAAATAATTACTGTGGAATAGTTATCATGGAATAATTACCATGGAATAATTACTGGAATAATTATCATGGAATAATTTCAGGGGTGGCGCCACAAAGTAGCAGTAGGGTAAGCTTTGAACAAATTTTAGTGAGCTTGGGGTGAACTAGCATCTAGTGCTATTTTCTGCTGAATGATGAAGATTTATTGTCTTGTCTTCTTTTCTTCAAATTTAAAGTTGTCCATTTAATAGCTAAAAGGTACTGACCATGGTTAACAGGAGAGGAATATTTGTGTGCCTAATGTCCAGCCAGACATTCTTAATTGTGGACAATGGACTAATCTTTTTTAATTGGTGGGGGGGGGGGGATTACTGGTGCAGGCATGCAGATTATCAGAAATGGGAATATAATTGTAACAAACATTTACTATATCTGTAATATTGCTCTAAGAGCATTACTTTAACACTTATATTGCACTGTGTGAGTAATATACTATAAATAAATATTACAATGCTGTGTGCATTGGAGTTCCCCCGGAGGGCCTGAAGCCATGTCAGAAGAGTTGGGTTACACAAAACTTCCTACTTAGCATTTTTATGACATGCCTTTTATGCAAATTAACTGCTAATGGAAGTAGCTAATTTGAACTTAGTTTTAGCACATGTTCATGTAATTAATTATTGCCTAAGCCGCTTCCTCATACAGACCATCCTTCTAGAAAATATGTCACATACTAATTTAAAGAACTGTTTTTTAAAACTCTAATTACTTCCAGTGGGTGTTTCTCTCACTCAGTCTGATAGTCATGCCAGCATGCATCTATACACCAACTCATTTGATTACTAGAAGTCACTTCTAGCAGAGCTTCAACCTTACCAGATACAAAATATATCAGAGATATTTTCTAGCAGTGTGGTTGTTGATAGCGAGCGTAATGTCACTATCACCTTGACTTGGGGGGGGGGGGGGCATTAGACTCCAGACTCCACCCCCTTCTCCCTTGCTGTCTCTGAGTGTTCTGAGCATGTAGCTATGAGACCAGTACTTGGTTCTCTAGCACCCACTGCAGTAGTCCTGTTCTTACCTCAGGCTAGGGCGAGAGGTATTCCCTGTCTTAATTAGTCATATTCATATCTTTTTATCAGTTTATAATTGTGAAATTTATCAGCAATGGTTGTGATAATCACATGATCTAACATGTGACTGTTTACCAGTTAAGTTCATTTTTGATATATACATTATTGTAAGGTACAATAATAGTTCATTAATTTCCCCCACCTGTTCCGGTTCTGTTATGGTTTACTCAATCCAGTCATGAATGAGTAATTAAAAGTTCATAAATATATTAAATACCAAACTCCACTCACTTTTAATGTTTTTTTTATTATCTTTTATCCTTTTTTTTTTTTTGTTTTTTGCTTTCCTTGCTGTATTCCTCAACCAGGAGGTGTCCAAGGAGAAAGCTTTGACTGAGACTCGGTGGAGGGAGGAGAAGCAGATGAGGATAAAGACAGAGAAGAGGTTGAAACTAGCGGAGGACTCCCTGAAGAGGCTGGATAGGGCTCTGCGGGACAGTGGTGTCCACATCGACCTCCAGATTGAAACTGACGTCAGGAACCTCAAAAGTAAGTCCGGATCGTATGCACCCTCTGGCTATAGTATTACATTTGTGGCAGTAGGATGATGTTTTGTTTGATGAGGGAGATAGATTTTCAGCTTCTATCAAAGTGGTGATATTAATAGTCCATGCTTGCTAATGAATTGATGAAGCAATAAATTGTGAGTCCTGGAACGAATAGCTATCACAGGACTGAATACTCCAGTGAGCTTCCAGACAAGAAATATAAGCATCTAAAATTATGTCTTACCTGTTGCATTATAATCTTGTTGAATGGTTTAACTTGGGCATTCCATATTTTCTAAATTGGAGATTTGTTCACTCTCTCTTTTGTAATGAATGATGGTGTCTGAGAACTGTGGTAGGTCAAATATTACAACAGTTGTCTACTTTAAAATTAGAATGAAATTTTAAAATGGGACAAGAAACACTGCACAATCTCATCAAAATGGTCAACATTTATACACTTTTGACATAAAAATAGTGAAAAATTGCTGCTAAAGCTGTCTGCCTTATGATAAAAAATTTTAATTTTTTTTTCAAAAAACTTTGAATGGCGCTCCGCTGTGATGTGAATGAATCCCTTTACCTCACACTGCATGAATGTTTCGTTACTTTGCACAATTATGCATTGTTTATCCCAATGTTTGTTTATTGTAGACTTCTTTGAAGAGTGCATCAAAGAGGAGAAGTACGAGGCTGACAAGCTGGACATCCTCCGAGTTGCTATGGGGGCCAAGACAAGCTATACCACTGAGACTGGGAAAGTGGAAAACAAACCTGTTTCTGTCCCCAGTGAAGAGGAAGTATCAAACCAACAAGCCGCTGCTGCATCCTCTTCTCAGGAGATCAAGCCGATCAGCAATAACTTGGTCACCAATGGAAATGGAGGTTTTGAAGAATTTGATAAGCTTGAGAAGATATAGCCTCACACAGACAGTTCTCCGACCAATGGACACACCAACATAGCCATGGAATGACCAGACCAGCATCCGGTCTATAAGATAACTTTATCACTCAAAATTGTGCACCATAATGTCTTGTATATGAATAAGTACCTGAATTAATGTGCAATATCAGTTCATGATTCTACTGATATTCTTCGAGAAATTATTTCAGATTGTTTCTACTGTATGAGGAGTTGGCAGTGGGGGAAGTGTATACTGTGTTATAGATACATACCTGCATTACATCTGGAAAACATTGGTGGGGGGAGAAGGGAGAAACTTAGCTTGTGCTGCATACTCAAAACATAGGCATACTGTACCTCTCATAAAGATTGCAATCTGTTAGAAGTTGCAAAGACACTAATACAAATTCCTTGAAAAAAAGGGGGGGGGGGATATGTGGGGGACTGATAAAAGGGGAATTTCTTTTTGGGGGGTGGGGTGAGAGGGAGGAAGCTTAACTGCTTGAAGGTTCTACCTCTCCTCCCCTCCCCAAAGTACATGAAAGCCTGCTTATACATATTTTTAAACTTTCAAACCTTTCTTAATTAAAAAAAAAAAAAAAAAAAAAAAAAAAAAAAACAAGCTTGAAATGTATAAAGTATAACCTGTTTGCTGTGCATGCAGGGTATATGATGTGCATGTCAAGTATACTATGTGTACATACAAAATGAAAGAGATATACATTAGGGGCAACTGGCACAGAAAACATTACTTTGTAATACTCTGTCAGTCACCAGCTCTAGAAACTCACTACCAAATCTGATGTTTTAAATGTGCATGGACACAATCTTGCAGCACAACACAGTTAAATGGCATGACATTAATTTTTGTGTCTGATGATGGGATTGGGTGGGTCACAACTGAAGTTGAAGGAATTGCCATCACTGATGTGTATGAAGCTCCTGGAACTCGGCTCTGTGCTAACTTCCTGCCATGTCAACCAGCACCTAGCATCTATGCTGGTGACTTCAAATGCCATAGCACACATGGGAATACAATATACCAACCCTGCTGGCACTTTTCTTGAAGATTGGGCTTTTGCATCAGCATGGCACTATGATCCTAAGTGACATGCGTTAAGCTCCTTGCAGTATAAAATTTAACCCCAATCTGGCTTTCACCAATCTTGGCGCTCTTTCCATCAGCTGCTGAGTTCCCATCTATTCCCTAAGTCTCAGCACTGATTGTCTATCATTGAGCCATCTGCACACATAAAATCTATACCAACCAGACTGGTTAAAGGGTGGAATTTATGAAAGGCAGACTAGATAAATTGCACCGAAACACTAAACATGGCAGCCAAACTGTTCCTTAGCTCTGCCTCTGAACCAGACGCAGTGTACACTGAACACCACAATCATCCACAATCATTGAAGCTGCAAATAAGACTACCCCCATGGTTGTAGAGTGAGTTTGATACCAACATGGGATAGTGATTGTAAAAAGCTTTATGAGAACTTCATCAGTGCAATTCCTGGTGATGACGCAAAGAACAGAGCTAAGGAATTGATGAGAGCACTGGATAATTGACACCTGGGAGCAGTGGGAAACCACAACAGGCTCTATCTACTTCAGCCACCAAGCCTGGTAGACATTTAACCGATTCACAATCCCAAGAAGAAGAACTCACCTTTCTCAGTGACTGCCAATTTAATTTTTTCTAGGCTTATTGAGAACAGCCGCCATAAAAACGTGGACAAGCAAGTCAGCAGGGACATGAACACAGAGATTAAAAAATCCTGAAAGAAAGTGCACAATAGTTCATGGCTGGCTCACAGGACCTTCCACAGATGAAGAAATTATTGCAGTTGTAAAGCTGATAAAACATAAAAAAGCACAGGACCCAAACAAGATCCTCCCCCCCCCCATTTAAAAATTTTTTTTTTAAATTTACTCTCTGATGGAGTCAGGGAAAAAGGAAATTATGGGAACCTTATAGTCATGTTTTTGTTAGAATACTATTAAGAGTTGTATTTATTGTATCATGGATGAGTTATATATTCCATTTACTAACCACATGTGGGTGTGGTTTTTACATAGCCACACCCACAGGACGTTTGTTTATTTGAAAAGTAAATGTAAAAGGGGAGGTTGTATCGTTGTTGATTGTTATAAGGGGCAGGTTTTTAGCTGAAATATAGAGGAATATAATTGGTTGATGGTGGGAGGACAGTTGGACATCACATACATACATGGTCATTTTGATGGAACCTTTAAAATATGTTCATGATGAACAAGAAAAGTGTTTTATTTTTGTTAAAAGTGAATTTATGATAATTGAAAAATAAAGGGTTCACAGGCTCAGGGTTTGTGACATTTGGTGGCAGTGGTGGGATAGAGATTGTTAGTTGAACAATCATGTTTCCAGGTGTGTATTTTTTTTAGTTTAGCTACTAAAGGTCAGCTTGGCAAAGGCTTCTACCGAGAGTGTATGACCACACTGAGTGGTAGGGGGTATGGAAGCTTTTCAAGAATTAATAGCATGGCAACACCAAGCATGGATGATTTAATTTGCTTGATGAGGACAAAGGCTGAGGCTAGGAGAGAGGAGGCAAATGAACACAGGTTGAAAATGGCGGAAATGGAACAGCAACAAGTGGTGGAGCTCAGAGCACTTGGAGACATCATGACAACCTTAAGACTGAGGGAAAGAGCAAGAGAGATTGCAAGGCTCCAGAGGATGATGGAAAGTGAAGATGTGGAGTCCTTCCTTACTACATTTGAGAGGGAGATGTGAACATATGAGGTGCACAAGACCAGTGGAGTCTCGCATTGGCACTCCAACTAGCTAACAAGGCTCAACAGGCCTACACAGAAATGGATAGTGAGCTGACAGTTAATTATAGGGAAGTAAAGGCAGCTATATTGCATAGGTATGATATTACTGAGACACACTGCCAGAAGATCTGTTCAACTCAGAAAGGGGGGGGGGGGGGGGGGGGGGGTTGTGAGACATGAGAGAAAGTAGTGGAGAAAACCGTGGTGGAACAATTCATAGAAGGGTTGTTACCAGCTCTTAAGATTTCTTTAAGAGAGAAAAGGCTAACTTCAGGAGCAGAGGCAGGGCAGGCTGCAGATAGTTATGTAGGGGCTAGGAGTTATGGAGGATATGCTAGGGGTCTTCCAGGGGATGTCTACTCAGAAGCATGATGGTGGTGTCAGGAGATCTGAGTTGGGTGTATCTGGAGAGAGAAGGGGTTATGGAAGGCAAAGTTGAGAGAAAGTGTTATAGATGTGGATGAGTTGTGCATCTTAAATGGCAGTGTCCAAGAGAGGTCAAGCCCAGGTCTGGCTCAGGATTTGTGACATATCCCCACTGCATGGCCAGCTACCATCTCCCAAAAGTTCGGTAATAGGTTGGCATCATTGCAATTCTAAAACTTAACAAGCCTGCTGATGAACCAAAGAGCTACCACCTTATCTCTCTCCTCAGTATTCCACTAAAACTCTTGGAGCATCCACTGCTCTCCTGATTCGAGCTTGTGATTGACCCGCAGCTTCCACCTCAGCAAGCTGGCTTCCGTCAAGGTCTCTCAATGACAGACCAGGTGACATTCTTGACTGATGACATTCAGGAAGGATTTGAGACGAGATAAGAACTTGGTGTGGTCCTTGTAGACCAAACAGCTGCATATGAAACTGTATGGCTCTGTGGACTCTACCTTGAGCTGTTGCACATGATCTCACGTGGCCACAATGTTGCTTTCATTATGGAGCTTCTCACCAACAGCTTCAGATTCAGAATCAGCGATAGACAGGTGAGCCATCGGAGGTGCCTACACAATGGTATGTCTCAAGGATCCACCCTTTCTCCCACCTTATACAACATTTATATTAGTGACATACTGCACACAACATCAAAGCATTATGGCTATGTGGATGATCTCACTCTACTTGCCCACGGATCAAACATGGGAGAAAATTGAGATAACACATGACATGCAGCACTGTATAATTACCTGGAACATGGCATCTCAAACTCAGCACCGCTAAAACTACTACCACAGTTTTCCACCTAAACAACTGAGAGAGCTAATGTCAACTCGCTATCAGCATAAATCTATCCTAAGGAATAACTACCACCCAATCTACCTTGGAGTGACACTCGACCATACATTGATCTAAAGACATCACATTGAGGCCCTCACGCACAAGATAAATAAGATAAATGATCTGCTGAGTTGCCTGGCTGGCTCCATCTGGGGCACATGTATCTCTACCCTTCGGATTGGAGCATTAGCCCTCGTGCACAGTGTTGCCGAATATGCATCACCTGTGTGGTACCATAGTGCCCATACAAACAGGCTGGACAAAAGTCTGAATGACACCATGCACATTATAACTGGCTGCATGTGACCAGCTGATACTACATTTCTACCTGTTCTGTCTGGTATTATGCCTCCAAACATCCAGCGAGAGTCAAGAATGAGGAAAATCATGGCTGTGGCCATGGAAAACCAAGACCACCTCCTCCATCATCATGTCTTCTGCTTTGATTTCCAATACTCAGTGACTCAAATCATGTAGACCATTCTCCAGACATGCAGCAAGTCTATTCTACAGAGACTTTGACCCTGTCAAGATGTGGAATGACCTTATCAGTGATGGCCCACCCATTGCAGTTTATGCATGCCCAAAGCTCAGTTTGTCACTGTCACCCAGCGCTGACTTACCACAAAAGCAGTTGATGTGTCTATACGATTTACTCTGGCACTGCTCACTAGGGCTAGGAGTTGGTGAAACTCTCCAATGCTAGGGCATGCAGGAGTCAGCCATGTGTACCTGTGGCCACCCCACTCACACAGTACAGCACATTGTGACAGACTGCACCTTAAAGTCACGCTATACGAGCTTGGCCATCCCATCTACCAATAGATATCAAACTTAAATTAACTGGTAAACAATTCTATATACCATTCACAGCATGGGGAAAGTGAATTGCTTTGCCCTGTCTTGATGTTGAAGTCCAGACACCATTGTAATCCTTAGTGAAATTGTCTTTTCCCTCTTGGTTAAACAGGTCTGGGGAGAATGATATTAAAAAATACACTTTGAAGTAAGCAGTTTGTTGTATCTATTTTTTTGGCTTCATTTTATTTTAAAGATCTGATTTGATTTTGTTTTTTAAGAACATTAGAAAAGTACCCATCATATTGGAGACAACAGCCGCCTCCCACCCCCCCCCCCCCCCCCCAAAAGAAGATATTTTAGCATAGCGCCCATCCTATAGACAGAGAAATAAAACCTCTTAATAAATTGTAAATCTGTTGTTCCTATCTCATCCCTGTCTTCCCAGATGCTTGGGCCTATAGGGCTAAAAAAAAATTTTTTTTTAAAGTAAAGAAAAAGAGCTGGAAGTGGTTTGGGCACAGTTTCGCTGACATATGTGTTTACATAATTGAAATAAGTGGGGTGGTTTACTTTGGCATAGAACTGCTACCACAACCAGGAAATTTTGGGGGGAAAATAGCCCCACAGGCAGGATTTGATTCCGATCTTCACTAAACTTCCTTATAACCACCACAGAGTGATTCTCATTAAACCCTATATAATTGAGCCCTTTAGGCCTAATCATCTGGGAGGAGTTACAGAACAAACAAACAAACAAACAAACAAACAAACAAACAAACAAACAAACAAACAAACAAACAAACAAAAAACAAACAAACAAGTAAATTAAGAATTATAGTAAGATGTACCTGCAGCCTGAACTGCAGATAAGAGTTTTAGACTATGTGTGCATGTGTAGCTGTGTGCGTGCCACGCAAACATGTATTCCCACCCAGTGCTGGCTTGGGAGTAGACTAGTCAGCCAGAAGTAAACTCAAGCACCCCAACAATCCTCAAAGAGAAAGGCAGGTAGCAATTAAATTTTTACATATATAAACATGACTAACTGCTGCTACTAGAACAGCCAGAGTGTAGGCATTTATTTGAAGGCCACAGAGAAACAATAGAAATCAAAATGGATGTTGCTAGAATGAATGTTTTATAGTCTCTTACATAGTCTAGACAAGGTTGCATCCATGACATTGAGCACCAGGCAAACAGATTAACTGTCAGGTAGACAGAGGTTTTCAGGTAGAAAATAGAAAAATGTGATTTATGAACTATTACATTGTGACTATCATGAAAAAGTCAATCAAATTTGGTTAAACCTGACATATACCAGCCTGATTTACTCCAGGAAGTAGATAATAGATATGTAGAACAGAAAAGAATGGTAGCATGTGTGAAAGTCTCTCAGCTGTCATTTAACATATTATGGTGACCAGGAATCCCCACTTGGCAAAAAAAAAAAATCGACAACTCAGGTTGGCAGAAATGAAGATCTCTTAGGTTCTAGGCAATGTTGAAGAACTCTGACAAAGGTGATGTCCACAGTGTAGGGCAGACATTAGTGTGGTCACTGCTGGTGCTATGCACAGCCTTAGTGGTTGCAGTTTTTGTGGAATCCTTCACTGGCCATCATCTAATCCAATAGTGAACTATATAACTGACCATCATAAGAAACTGCCAGTCATTATTGAACAGCTTGAGTTATGAATTACAACTAATGACTTGTGAGCCCAACAGTTCCAGCTGATAATAGATATTCCCACCACATTATTTGAAAAAGAGGTTTGCTGACAACATTGAGGGAGTCCCTCTATGCAGGAGAGAGAGAGTCACTGATATTCAAGTTACCATCTTACTATAATTCACAATTCATCTGTCTGTCTGTCTGTCTGTCTGTCTGTCTGTCTGTCTGTCTGTCTGTCTGTCTGTCTGTCTGTCTGTCTGTCTGTCTGTCTGTCTGTCTGTCTGTCTGTCTGTCTGTCTGTCTGTCTGTCTGTCTGTCTGTCTGTCTGTCTGTCTGTCTGTCTGTCTGTCTGTCTGTCTGTCTGTCTGTGCAGACTCTAACTCCTTCCAAACCACTGGAGGGATCTTCACGAAACTTTCAGGGAATGATTAAGGCACATCATTGTACGTCCTCGAACAAGTTTCATTCAGATCAGGTGGCTATAAGTGTGGTTTAGTCAATGGGTGTGGTTTGGTGGCATGTCAAAACCTATCACAGAAACTTGGCATGTATATTATTGTATCGTTTTTGTTTGATTATTGAGATCAGTGTCAATAATTCCTACATGTTACATAAAGTGAACTTCACATGTTTGTTACTGCAGGAGGCCAATCTACAAACTGCCCACAGGGAAGGTTTTCTGCTAGTTGTAATAATCTTTAGCAACTCAAACTCTTAATAGGTATATACAACACTATCAGTGTTGAATGCTTTGGCATATGATAAATGTCAGAAATGTGTATGAACACAATACATTTGGCAATGATGATGCTGCTGCTTATGGAGCAGGCAACAGTGTTTGTCAATATGGTTGCTAGTTATTAACTGTCAAAGAAGTGGATTTCAAAACTTAATCAGGTCATTGGTTTGGGTTGGATGGACCCCCTGCCATTCTAAGTACTGTTATCTCTTCTTTTTTTGAATATTATTTTTTCTTCTTCAATTTTTCAAGTGTATTCTACCAGCTTTATAATTTTCCTTACTTGGACATACCCACAACCCAGAATTGTTTTAAAAGATTGTTTTATTCATGAGAGAGTGGACACTGCAGCAGCTGCAATTCTGGAGCTGCAAATAACTTTACAAATATCAAAGAAAAATGACTGTAACATGTATTTAATTGAGCAGACATTTGCAAAGAATAGAGCTTGTGCGCTCCTTGAAGACTAACTTGTTTTGGAAGAACTGAAAAGAGCACACTGATAATGCCCATAGAATATCAAAAATTGTAAACTAGCATGCGACAGACATTTTTAAATGTTGGTGCTGTTTATTCTCTGATGAAATGTTGCTAACACATGGATGCAGTATTGTGAAAACTTGCATATCATGTGTAATGTTACGTTCCTGTAGTTCATAAATCTAGGAATGCTGTACTGAGCCATGTTAGATAGAAATGTTAAGAAAATGCAACCTAGAACATGGGAAGAACATGATGACATCATAATGAGCAACAAAATAATAACAAACAAAATTAAAAGTACTGTTTGTTGCTCTGTAAGTTTGTAATCTAAAGTTCAAAGCACATTGATAAATACATACATATACTTGCACTTAGAAATATATATCGTCTAGCTATAAAATCACAGTCAGTAAAAAAAAGTGTGATTCACAAAAAGTGCCATTGTCATTTTCCAGTGCAATCTTGGAACCTTGAAAAAATAAGTATGTTACATAATTATTAGCCATGTATTGTATATTAACTGAAACCCAAAACAAAGTAGAATGATACAACTGCCCTGTCTGTCTGTCTGTCTGTCTGTCTGTCTGTCTGTCTGTCTGTCTGTCTGTCTGTCTGTCTGTCTGTCTGTCTGTCTGTCTGTCTGTCTGTCTGTCTGTCTGTCTGTCTGTCTGTCTGTTAAAGATTCACACTTGAACCGGTCAAGTTAGACACATGAACCCATATATATTTAGTATCGGTGTTGCCAGGAGAACATTGTAAGCAAGTCTATTTGGCCACACACCTTCATGTGTTCAAAAAGCCAAAAATGGTGACTCTGGGAGTAGCATGAGCTGGGTCCTACCAGGCCACACCTCTTATTTTTCGTGTGTAATGCTAAAATGCCAATAATGGTACTTTGTAAAAACATTTGGACCTAAGGACCTAAACTTGATACAGATACAGAGCATGACATGGTTGTGACATTGGCTGGGTTTCATTAAGCTACACCTCTTCATTTTGGTGTGTCAGGCTAAAAATAGTCTGTATGTATGCATGTTTGTGTGTACCCACTTTATCACCAAAGCACCAAATCTAATAAAACTCAGGGTAGATACATCCTACACCAAAAATGGTTTTTAAACCATTTAAAAGCTGATAAATAAGACACCTTTACAACCATAATGTTTAATAGTTGAGCTTGCTTCATACATTTCTGCTGCTATTCTTTTTATTATTATTTTTTAGTTATCTAATCTAAACACCTCCAAATTTTTTTCAAGCAATGAATATCTAAAATTTACACCAAAATAAGCTCTGGTTAGGCTCTCTGATGGGGGAATTTGGTGAGGTAACCATGGTAGTATTCACTGTATTTTAGTACTCTGTAAATTTGAGTAGATATAATGACACACACCAACACTGAGACAGCGTAACACCTGTGGAGGAGTGTAGCCTAAGGATGTAGGATATAGCAATAGTTAAATCAGCGTGGAAAAATTTGTGAAGTGGATGTGATCTATTCATGATCCAACTTCAACCTCGGGGACACACAGCAAATAGCGGATCTGTATATTGTTCTAGGTATGAAGTCATCAGAAAGATTCAAAATTTTATGCAATTCCTATTTCCAGGTAATCACAAAAGGTCAGTTAAGAGGCGAACCCCTAAATATATAGCTACCCATACGCAAAATCCTGTTTAATTTCAGTGTTTCACAGATAGCTGCTTCACCGAATCCATTGCCCACCTGGGAGCACTAATGTCCTCCAAGATGTTTTATCACTGTACGCTGGTTATGAGCTTGATTCTTCTAGGACTTACTATCACAAGAGCTCAAGGTTAGTCCACTTGTTTCCAAAACAATAATTTTAGTAGGTGATTAGCTCTGTAATTGCATGCTAGCATGCTACAGTCTCTGTGTATAGTAGGAGACATTTTAAGGAAAATTGCATCTAGAATTATAGCTACCTATCTGCCAAAACAAACATTTTGTTTGTTTGAATATCAATGCATGTCCCACAGCATTTATTATAAGGGTGTTAATTAATTCATGTTTTTGCTCCTTGAGAACTCCCAGAAGGGTGAGGGAGAGGTGAAACAATTTCATTATTTCATTATTTCATTATCCATAATAGATGCAAGCAATCATGCTAAAACAGAAAATAATTGCAATGGTTGTCTATGGATGTAACAGAAAATAGAGAGATTTCATTATAGATTAATAGTCATTTTCTCTTCAAGATAGTCTGCATAGCTTCCCAAAGCCAATACAAACTGTTCAACAGTTCCTCCCAACTGGACCCAGTGTAGCATATTCCAAGGGCTTCTTTGTAGGCAATGAAACAAATAAAATGACACTGAATGAATGTATATAGTAGTACAGATCCTGACATGTTACAAGTGTTGGTTTCCTGTGCCTTTAAACTTATGGTTAATTACATTGAAAAAACCTTTAAAAACAACAATAAGAAAAAATCCCTAATGGGATTGTAACACTGTTGCTGAAAACATGATGAAGAATATCTATCTGCAAAATGAAACATCAGTGACTGCACTTACAAAGCACTGGCCTCGTGAAGTTACTTCATTTCCCTTGAACAGTGATGATCATCAGCCATTACGATATTTGGTCATTAACTTATTTTACTTCAAAAAATTGTTAAAAAATTATTTTTCTGTTTGTTTTAGAAGCTGTAGTTTTAGCTAGCCTTCTGAATCCATCACTCATACTTCTTCATCAACAGCTTCTACAACATTGAAGTAGACATAGAAACCAAAAATTGCTCGGCAACAAAACATTACTAAGTTCACTGTTTGCAGCATCTATCCAACACATATGTCCTCAATGATATATCTATCACATGTCACAATGTGACTGGACTTCAGAACAAAAATTAAATATTGAACTGGGTGGATTCACAGAACATATTGCTAAAGAAGGATATCCACTTTTTGTACCACATAAAACAATGCAGTTAAGGATGCCCCCCCCCCCCCCCCCTTTCACTGTTGTTGCAGTCATTGTGTGCTGGAAACAATCTCCATTGTTGCTTACATATGGTTTTGTACCACATGTCCACACATTTCCTCTACTCCACCATGTTCCTTCCTTTTAAAGGCAAAGCCCCTTTCTGTACTCACCAGAGGATAAAGTGGTATGTTCTCATGTGCAGGTAGGCCCGGTTATTTGTTGTTATGTTGGAGGAGGAGGAGGAGGAGGAGCAGAGAGAGAGAGAGAGAGAGGAGAAATTCGACATCAGCATTGAATATTCAACCAGAAAGATAACTTATGTTATTTTCTTGGACCATTAAAAAAAAAAAATGCAATGGAATATAACTTTCCTGGTATAGTGTATGTCCTAATTGCACCTCTGCTGCAGCCCCTCAATGAACACGTCTAGATGTGACTAGCTGCTGCAACAGAGAGGAATTTTGATAAAACTTGTCCTGACTGTAGCTGGCTAAACTGCCACCAAAAAAAGAGGCCATTCAGACTGACTAATTACTGCTCTATTGGAACAGCAGTATTGGAGCAGTAACATAGAAATTATGGAAGGAATGAAGGGGTTTGTATTGCATGCTCATGGCAGCTCTGTGCACCACTGCTTGCTTCCAGTGTAATACTTGGACAACAAAAATAAACTACAGAAAAGAAAAGTTAAGCAGTAAGTAATTAGTAGTACCTTAGCATTGTTTTGATTCAGAAATATTACCTTGTAAACAACATTTGACTCCGGACTGAAACATTGCAAAGGAGCTAGGGGGAAAAAAGAAAGAAAAAAAATCATAATAAAAAAAAAAAACTTAAAAAAAAAATTTTTAAGTAATAAAGTTCTAGAATTTAACTGAATTCACCTAACCTGATCATAGTGATTGTACTTGCGATTAAACCTGAGTCATCGTTGACATTACTGTCTAGTTTACTCATAGAAAGAATGCTGTATTGCCTCAAGTCTCTATCTTGATCAGAACTTGATCAGATATTGATTAGTGATCATTAATTCTAGCTTAGGACAATCCATCATGTTAGAACCAATTTTAATAGTGTAACATAGTGAATGTCACCATGCATTGAATGATTATTGGGGGAAGAGAAGGGAAAGGCTCTATTAATTGATTTTAGCAATTTTTTCAGTTTTAATATGAGAAGGATCTAAATTTCACTGACCATGTGTTGGATGTGGTGGGTGCTTATGTTGATTATGCCATGGAAGAAATTTTAGTTTAAAGGTGTTAGTCAGCCAATGCTATTGTTAGATACATGATAACCATCTATCTATAGGCCATCAAAAATGAGTACAGATAGAGTAAGAGTGCAGGGGGGATGTGGGGAAGGGGGTAAGTTAGATTTGAACCTGCACCAATTCTCCTTTATTTTGGGATATCCTATCAAGTTGACATATTCTGAGATTTTTTTAATTTCATTTCATGGCTAATGAAGTCTCCACTGCTGTGGTTTCAACATGAGAAAAGTGTTCCCAAATCTTAGAGAATGGTTAAATGTGGAATGCATTGCACTTATCTAGAATAAATTTCAATTTGATTTTGCATCTTTGCGACATACCAAAAGGGAGAGATAGCAATCTGGCCAGCAGATGCTGCAGTAGATTGACTGGAGCAGTGGAGGAGAGCCACTGGGGAAGCCTGAGCTGTCATAACTGTGGACTAAATGAAATTTGTTGTTTGCATGTTGTCTTAGTTAGTGTGGTAGAGAGACTTGTGATGTCAGATTGAGGAAAGAATAAGGATACAGGAAGGCACAAACACTAAGCAAGTATTCAGTCAAGTGTGTCCGTCCAATTATTTTTTGTAGACTTCTGTCTTGATCCACCTTAATTTTTAAGCTCTGTGTGTGTGTGTGTGTGTGTGTGTGTGTGTGTGTGTGTGTGTGTGTGTGTGTGTGTGTGTGTGTGTGTGTGTGTGTGTGTGTGTGTGTGTGTGTGTGTGTGTGTGTGTGTGTGTGTGTGTGTGTAGTTGGAAGACAGAAAGCCACTCCAGCACAGCCTTCAATAGGACTAACTTGTCCATGCACTTTACTTCTGTGCTTCACCTTAATCACAGTTCTCAGTTGGTCAAATCTGGTCATCCATGTGCTGGAACTTTAGCCAATAGAAATGATGCCCTCTATTTTCATTCTTTGGTGCACTACACAGCTGCATATAAGCTATACCTACATTCAGACCACAACCCTCCCCCTTTTTAAATCTCTGACTTACCAGGCATATTTGCATGTACCTTCCACTTCAAGTTGGTTGTGTAGTAATGAAGGCACAGCTAGTTGTGTGTAGCAACGAAAATGGTAATTGAATATAACATTATGAGTTACTTAACAGGCACAGTATAATTCCATACAGGCACACGTTGGGTCATTTATAATTGAGGTAGGGGGGGAAAGGAGAGCATTGGATGTGTGGCATATAAACACTTCCCCCCCCCCCCCCCCCCCCCTCCTGAGCCAACTCACCCATTATTCTCAAGTGGACTGCCCACCATAGGTCCTTATATGGTCATCCCAACTGTAGTGGATGTCAGAGAGACAAGTTGATTATGTTAGCCTTCGATAACAACGTGGTACAACCTCTGACCTCATGGGTAAGACTGTAACAGTCAGAAATGCTTGTTATAGTTCCTGTGTGCTATAGTAAGGCCTTCCTGGTTATTGTTCATGTCTGCTACAAGGTAGTACCTAGCTATTATATCCATAAATAATGGTAATTTAATGTTGTATGCTCAATTTCAAGGCAGCTTAAAAGTTTGGTAAACCCTTCCTTATAACTTGTACTTTGATAATTATTGTTGCAGTTTATCAGTACCATGGAAATAGGATTAGTAACAGCTATAATTTGTTAGAATAATTAAAATAGGCATTATAAATTAAGTGTACAAGTACTCCTATTGGGCAGCTGACTGCAGCATGCTTACATATACATGGATGTTATTATTTGTCTCATTTTGGGGAATAATAGCTGAGGAATAGAGGCTGGACAATGGTGTTTGAAAAATGGGGTTTGAGAATGGAAATAGGGCTAGAGAATGAGGCTGGAAAATGTGGATATGGCTAGAGAATGGGACTGGGGAATGAAGAATAGGTGTAGAGAATGGGACTGAAAAATGATGTCCGAAGAATGGGACAAGAGAAAGATTCAAGAATGAGGAATGGGGAGTGGGGCTGTTGGTAGGCATGTATTGATGGAGAGAAGATTCCATTATTGCTGATCATACAAAGCCAGCTGGCAACGGTGGCCAGTTGTGTTTTTTTGGGGGGTTGAAAAAAATGATTTTATAATTCTTATAATTAGGGAATGCATTTATATCCTCAAGTTCTGCCAAAAATAATTGTATGATATTGTTATTTATGAGAAGATGGGATTGTACTCGTGTTATTCTGTTGTTGCAGGTTCATGTATTGTAGGGTATTGTGGTGACTTCTGCTGCCCACCATTGTCTATCACAAATATCTTCCAGACCACCTGTTGTCGTGCATCAAAGTCCTGCTGCAACCCTCTGTCAGCAGAAGCCAGTTCCACATCTGTGTGTGGAGATCTGTTGTGTCCCGGTAGTTTGCCAGAAGATGGCGTATACGACATCAGTAACAAGATCAGGGATCAGTGCTGCAAGTACTTCAGAAGTGGCTGTTGCAGCGAGGAGGAAAACAAGGCCATGGACGTCTTGTAAGGATCAACAGTACACACACACACACACACACACACACACACACACACACACACACACACACACACACACACACACACACACACACACACACACACACACACACACACACTGGTGTTGATAGTAAGAGTGTGGCTACACTGTTTAGTTCTAAAATTAGTTTAATTATTTTTAAATTTACTGATGATGCTTAATTATTTTATATCATGTAGTACCTATTTGTAAATTGAACCATATATTGTCACATAATTAACCACACCCCTTGACTAACAGACCAGGTAGGTGATGCACTCACTGTGAACTTATTGCTTACTACATGTAATGAGTTTTATGTGCTAGCACCTGCTTAACAAACAGAAAATAAAGCAACAAGAGATGTTTAATTAGAACATTTTTTTTTTCAAGCTGGAGTTTTCTCTGTCGAGATTTTAAACAGCTCTCTATTGATTCATCTAAAACAGTATTCACTTAAAAGATGCCTAGTCAGCAAATGCATATCCTTGTCACTATTGCTGTCCTCATCACATTTCAAGATGGGATGGCGTGACAGTAGTCTGCTCTTCACTAGCTGCAATATACACTTACTTCTTCTGCAGACACACTTCTATTCTGTTATGCATTATGGTCAAGCAGCTTTAATGCCCTTAAGAACAATGTTCTATGTTCTGTGTTGCTGCCTAAATCATAAACCACTAATAGCTGGTAAGGTGAGAAGCTTACTGAACATTGCTTGGAAAGAAAAATATGCATAGCAATATATTACAGCTATGCAGAGATTTTTAAACATTTGTGGTGAATATTCTGCACAACAGTGAGAGTAAGAGCATGTGGTAAAAAAGAAGCTTTACTGTAATTAAAATGTACACACAGGTTGAGTGAGCATTGTTTATTGTTGGTGTATTTTTGTTTGCTTGAGGTGTGGAAGGAATGAAGGTATAAATTATATTTATTTTGCATGGATGATCTTCCTTGTGGCTACAGTAATTGTTAGTTGCCATGGAAACTAATGTTAAAACTTGTAATTATTGTTGTAATCTATTAGACAACTGAACGAGCTAAAAAGAATGTGTATTTTTATAGTATGCTAGGTAACTCCTAATAGCAGTCAAGGTTCATGATTGGGTACTCAAAACACAGCTGCTTTTAAGCTTATGAAAAGACAACATTCATAACAGAAACCACAACTGTTTATTGTTTGTACAAGTTATTAATGGACATTACAGTGCAGTGCCATATTAATCCTTTCTTTCTTCCTCTGCACAGGTACAAACTATCACTTGGTCTAGGTATTGGTGTGGGAGCTCTAGTATTAGGCATTCCTCTCATTATCTGTGTCTGCTTGATGTGCAAGTTCTGTAGTAAGAAGTAACCATGGACCCTGTCATACTGATTCTTGTCATTTCTTGTTGATCACCAGCCAACTTGCATATTTGGTGTAATTCATGTACAGCTGTTAACAAACAGCTACTTTTTTCCCCCTGCTACTACTTGAGACTGAGAATATTTATCCAGGTTTAATGTCAAAGCAGAGAGAAAGTATTATGGATCACAGTATGTATATGTTAGATATTATTTTCAAAATGGATGCCAGATGTGGATACAAAAATAGCCAAGCTCTCTGTCCAATGCATCTGATATGTGATGTATATATATTAGCAGTGAAGATGACAATGACTCGGTGGTATTAATTCATGAAATTGACTAATTTTGCCAATGTTACTGTCTGAAAGACCATATCATTTGATGAAGACTGATCCTAGCTCTGTTCTGATGAACAAGGGATATCCTAACAACACAAATTTCAAAATTAGATTTCAATGGCAACATTGTAGCCCATGTGGTGTATAAAAATTAGAGAAATATCTTGTAGTCTAATCAAATCTCTCAGGTTGACCATATTGGACTCTCCCCATTTATTAAAGTCTCTTGTGTCTTATCATTGCTCGTAAGCAGGCCTAAATACCCAAAGGAATCTTAATTGCAAGGAATATTTTAAAACATGAAACTTTACATTACATATTATCACTTGAGGCCTTTTATGTTACATACACTTAACTTTCATATATAAAGTAAAATAACTAACTCTTGGAGTAATTTGGTTACTGCTTACCTGGAAGTTTAATTACAGAAAGAATTGCAGAAATATAGAGAATGGATTCCCAAGTAACCCTAAGTCACACCGATACAGGTAGACCACTGGTTAAATATATATCGCTTGAGCTCAATTTTTTTTGTGTACTGTTATAAACTACAACTAATAAATTTCACTTAGTAAGCATCAAGTTACTGCAAAGCAAATATTTTGTTTGAAAACATAACAAAATTGGAGTGCACTGGAAAATAAACAAAAATGAAGATTGCACCTATGTAGAACACATGGTAGATGATACTTTACCAATTTAATCAGATTAATCCAGTCTACGGATTAGTTTCGCTCCCTAATTATGTATTTTTTAAAGACAGATAAATCAAATACAAGTATCTGTTCAAAGAAAAATTAGTTTATGAACAAGTTGACAAAACTTTCAGAACTGTTCTTGGAGGTTTCAGAAATATGTGGGGGAGGGGTTGCTGTTACTGAAGTATCTTTTACCTGTTTGAATCAGATGCACTAATAATATGTTTTATTTCTTGAATATATACATTAAAGAGAAAAAATTTTGATGCTTTGGTATTTTGTTTGTGATTGTGGACATTGTGCTGAGATATTTTAGTGTCGGTGCTTCCAAAATGTTCAATTCAAAGGCACATTAAATCAATTTGACACGATTTGTTTTATTGTTTTGTCTACCCTCCCAATTTTAATCTCGAGTATTTTCATAGTGCATGTATGATTATTTTCATAGTGCATGTATGAGTATTTTCATAGTGCATGTATGAGTATTTTCATAGTGCATGTATGAGTATTTTCATAGTGCATGTATGATTATTGTCATAGTGCATGTATGAGTATTTTCATAGTGCATGTATGAGTATTGTCATAGTGCATGTATGATTATTGTCATAGTGCATGTATGATTATTTTCATAGTGCATGTATGATTATTGTCATAGTGCATGTATGATTATTGTCATAGTGCATGTATGATTATTTTCATAGTGCATGTATGATTATTGTCATAGTGCATGTATGAGTATTGTCATAGTGCATGTATGATTATTGTTACAAAAATTTTGTAGTGAGGTGTGAAAAGAAAACAAGGAAGTATAATAATTTTTTTAATATTTGCATGTACTAGAATAAGTACCAGTGAATCCCATTTGGCCTGGTTTTGGATTCTGGAATCCAAATTTTGAAAATATTTTGTGCCAAAAACAACGACCTGTTACTGTCCTTGGCGTAGAATGCATCTACTCTGAAGAGTGGGGTTTTTTTTTGGCATGGGGCTTTGGTGATAAAATGGATATACGCAATCTTGCAGACATACATACAACTGGTTTTAGCCTGACCCTCCCAGAAGAAAGTGTGGCCAGGTGGGACCCAACTCATGTTACTCCCAGAGTTAAGTAGACTGTACATACCAAGTTCTAGGTCTGTAGCGCCAAGGGTTTGTTTGGCCAAATTAATTTTTGGGCTTTTATTTTTAGCTTGACATGAACACAGTATATAGGTTCATAGGTATAATTTCCTAGGTCCAAGTGATTTTTTCCTCTCTAAGTACCATTTTTAGCCTTGCATACCAAGAGGAAGAGATGTGACCCAGTCTATCTTATTCCCAGTCAAGTTGTGTATGCATATCAAATTGTAGGCCTGAAACTCCATGTGTTTCTGGCCAAAGTACCATTTTGGCTTCCCCACCCCCCCTTTTTTTTTAACACAGGAAAGGGTGTAGCCACATAGACATATTTGTTTCCTTGGTGACAGATTATATATATATATAGGTTCGTGGGTATAACTCCACTTGTTCAAGTGTGAATGGAGGACACACATACAGACTACTACCTAATAGTAGTGTTGACACTTAACAATTACTTATTAATTAATCTTTACTGGCCCCTACAGCAACTGGTGTCCCAAGTTCGATGTGTTAACTTGTGCATGTCATGACACATTCCAGCTTGGTAAAATGGAAACTAGGGAATTGCCACACCCACCAATTAATAACACTGGCGAAAAACCCACCTGTCAGCTCACTTTTAGTGGGCTACAGTCACAAAAATGTCTGCTTTGAAGACATGTTGTAGACTTAAAACTAAAATGAATATGTGAATAGGTCAATGTAATTTTTTTAAAGCACCATTTTGCATTCTTAGCCTTATTCACAAAGAGGAAGACATGTGGCCAGATAGGACACACCCCATGTTATTCACAGTCAAGCTGTCTGCACGCCAAAGTTTTAGGCTTTAAGTTCTTTTTTCTGGCAAAAGTACCATTTTGTTTCCTTTTTTATTACACAAAAAGGGGTGTGGCCACATAGACATACTTGACATTCCCCTGATTCTAAATATGTGGATCTAGCTCCATTTTTCTTTCTGGTAAAAGTATTTTATTATTTTTTTTTGAATACAGAAAGGGGTGTGGCCATATAAACATGCTCATGACATTCCCTGGTGACACCAATCCTAAATAATGTGGGTTTGTGGGTCTAACTTAAACCGTTCAAGCGTGAATCACAGACACTATTCACACTTCATAGTACAGATGACATCCTACCTGCTCCGAATATCATTAAGTTGATGAATATCACAAAAATGACAATGGAAATATACAGCCCAAGGAAAGTAATACATCCTTATGTACTGTCTAGAAGAATGTCAGAGACAAAGCAATAGCCAATCCAAGAACTTTTGACATAAGTGTAGATTGTAGCAGACCAGCTAATGTGGGCACTTCGCCTGCATACGTATACACAAAATGCAAACACACATGCATGCGCACACAAGATAGTGTTGCTATCAATAGTCCTTGCTAAAGCCACTTCTCTAATAGGTAGAGCACAGTACAGCCAGGCAGGTCGAGTATCCAGGAGAGACACTAGATCAGTAGTAAATACTTGTGGTACACACCAAAATGAGTGAAATTCCTGGACCCACCTGACAGTTCAAGACAGTGGGAAATCATATTGAAGGAATGTTCACTCTCGTCAAGTGTATAAAATTAGTGAAAATGTCCACCCTGTCTGGACAAAAGGGGAGGGGGAGGGGGAAAAAAAGGAAGGAAAAAAAATCCAACCTGGTTTAAAAAGAGGAAAGAGACCTACTTGAATTAACAGGAAAATGTCAGGTCTTTTTAAAAGAAAAACAACAGCAAACATACTGTATGTTTGTCGAATTGACTTCAAAGGAAAGAAAAAAAATTAGCCAAAAGAAATCCAATATTCATGCAAATTTCATCAAAATCAGTTCAAGCATCTTGGAGTTCCTAGTCAAACAACACATACACACCAGTGAATTAGCTTTATGGATAGCACCAACGATTTTCTTGAATTATCAAATTACATGTTAATTTCTGCTATTTTTTTTTTGGTTAGAAACACTTTCCACAAGTTGTCTTTGAAAAATTGAAACTAATTGGATGTTTCATTGAGTTAGGATCGAGATCATGCCAGTTTGTTGTGTTGGTTGGTGACCTGGGAAGAATGGAGAAAGAAGGGCTGACATTGCCAGAGTAATTCACATGTTTTGGAGAGAACAAAACCTTAAGAAGATTGATCAATTTTGTGAAATAAGTTGAAATCTCAACATTATGGCAACAGAACATATTGTGTACTTGAAAACTGTTGAATCACAAAATGAATTTTCATCAGCAAAATCAGTTATCACAGCAAAAAACCACCAAGACAACATAACAAAAGTTCAAAATCTAAGAACAAAAATCATCAATACATCAACTAGGTGTTAGTATTGTAGGGTGCATCAGTAATCATAACATACACCAGCTACTGCTTGGAGATAAGGTAATGTATGTTCTGTGAATTGGAAGGAACAGCAATCACAGGATGATAATGTCTAGCAGGGTGAGGGGGTGGATGACGTGAAGTGACGTGACATAGGATGACTGCAAATAACAATGACAAGAGTTGACAAGTGAACACAGATTCTTGCATATTAGCAAATTTTGGATCCAGAATGAAACACAAGCATAATAGATGCTATTCATAATCATGGAAACAAAATTAAAGAGAACAATTACCAAATTCTTGCATATTAGCAACTTTGGTTCCAAAATGAAAACATAACCTTAACAAGACATTTTGATACCAGAATGAAACATGAGCACTACAGATACTTCTCATGACCAAAGAATCAAAATTAAAGAAACAACCACCAATTATAAACTGAACTTCGACCAGACAACACTGACACGTACTTTCTCAAAAGAAATCGTGTGAAATGTAGAAAATTGTTTGAGGAATTGGGGAATCTGTCATCCCATTTCCAGGAATGTGGTCATGTTCTTATAAACAAAATAAAAAACTCCCACCAACATAGCTCCAGTGTATGCTGATCATGTACCTCACCAGGGAGTCACATGGACACTCACACAGCTTAGATAGGATGGAGGGGGAGAGGGTGAACATCTGACAAGCATATGATAGACAGCCTTACCATATATGACTTATTAGCCAATGATGACAGCGCTTCACAAAAAGTTAACTTTTAAATCCCATGCTTCTGATAATTCTCCTGCTCTTTCAGCAACTTCTGCAAGATGATCATGTGAGCAGATTGAACAGAGAGAATCGGTCCCGTCATGGTCAGCTTTCGGTTGAACGTCCCAGGAATAAACTCCCCCTTTCCCGAGAGTTGAATCCTTGATCCTGATGATCGCATCAACTCGGTGAGCATTTTGTTATCCGAGCCGGTTATCGCAGGAACCATCCACTCAGGAACAGCGATCTCGTACGTCGAGACAGTAGCCCCAGGTACGGTAAGGTTTACGCCATCCACCATGACAGGCTGGGCTTGGCTGTAGTACGATGAGTTGTTGGTGACAAGTGACTGCGCATAAGCGTATGACATCAACGCCTGGTTAAAGTTATTGGGCGTGGCACCTTGCGTGCCCCCCTGGGCATAAGCAGAATACGCCTGTTGTTGTTGTTGCTGCTGCTGCACTTGCTGGGCTTGTTGCTGTTGCGCAAAGAAGGCCATGAAAGCAGCAGTGGGGTCTGTGGAGCTGTTAGACGCTGGGTAAGCCATGGACTGCGAATGGCCCGGCAAGCCCCCACCAGAGCGGGAAGAAGACTTTGCAGCAGCAGAGGCCATGGGGTGAGGAGCCATATTGGCAGCAGTGGGGACAGAGGAGCTGTATCCCGAGTACGTCATGAGGCGCTTCCACTTGCCCAAGTCCGGATCATCGAGAGTGTGAGATAAAATCTTTTCTAGAGCACTCAGAATGCCCTCCGTCTCTCCATTGATGGTCAGCAGACGCTCAGGGAGGGCATTGTCCACCTTGTTCGTGATCTGCATCTTAACCCCACACTCCATTTGGATAGACCGTATGGTGCTCCCAGCCTTCCCGATGACCATGCCCGAGGCGATGTTGGAGACAATCATCCTGAAGCGTTTCAGCGACTCCTGCACTTCATCCGACTTGGCTGACTGCGTCATGGTGTTGAAGATCATCCTCACAGCCTCACAGATGTTGGGGATGAGACCTGTCACCAGGCACACCCTGTCACTGGTGCCGGGGTAGAGTTCCCTCCCCGGGGAGAACTTGATCATGGTGTTTGTGGACTCCATGAGCCTGCTCACGGTGCCACCAGCACTCCCGATTATCACACCACAGAGGAAGTTGGGAAGGAGAAACTTCACAAAGGCATCCTCTCCATCCTCTGCAAGACGCATTGAATAAAAAAAATTAGTATCATTGGTAAAATGTATTTCATAGAATTGAGGAAGCGATTGTTAGCTTGTGACAAACAACAACATGTTACTAACATTTGGTGTCCTAATAAACACTATGATTAGGTCTACAATAGATTCACATCATACAGAACACAATTAACACAAATAGATCCCATGTTGCAATCTCGTTCACATGGCAACCCGGGGCAAGCTGACTAGGGAAAGACTACCCATAGGCAGATGGGCAATCCACAATGCTACATCCAGCTTTTGCTGCTATTCACAGGAAAAAATTGTTGTGGTCATTCCTGCTAAATTTAGTAACCACCAAGATGCAAACACAGAGAGAGAGAGCAATGTAATGAAGGCTTTGAATAGGTGCGGTGAGGTCTAGGCATCACATCCTGGTAGCTAAATAAATATGTAAAATATCCAAGAAAACAGTTAAGGGTTAAGAAAGAAAAAAACAACTAAAAATTACTAGCAGAATTCTGCCTGGACCTTAGGTACATTTGAGGGAGGAAAAATCACAAGCTGCTTTGCTCTGCTGCTCGACTTTAACTACAATTCGAAAAAATGCCAAGGAAAAGGCAATGTTCACACCTCCCATGTAGTTACACTTCTCAATTTCCAAACAACACTCTTCCAATGTAAAAGTTGATATTTTTGGGGCAGTAGGAACCAGGCTTAGAGATGGACCACCATCTCTAGGATCGAGGCAAGCGATGTATCACTAGGCTGCACTACATCACCAGAGAGATGGTGCTCTTTACCTAACTAGTTTTTAGTACCAAACAGCTCACCAGGCTGCATGTGTGTGTGTGTGTGTGTGTGTGTGTGTGTGTGTGTGTGTGTGTGTGTGTGTGTGTGTGTGTGTGTGTGTGTGTGCGTGCGTGAGAGAGAGAGAGAAAGAGGAGACACGTGATCAGACTGACCCTGTCCTTCCATGCCAATGATACCAATACCGTCTCTTTTTGAACAAGAAACATGGCACCCTCTTATTAATGCCCATGTGGAGCAAAGAAATAACAATACCACAAACATGTGTTGCAGTGGACAGAAGCACAACATGTCTGTCTCCCCCCTCCATCATTCTACCTCATGCACCTGTTAGATGGGACGGATGATCATGGTCACCACTTTCTGAGGGTCATTTGGCATACAGTAGTGCCCTCTAGATGACAAATTTTGGTCACAGGGACACAAGTGTCACCAGCTGAAACCCCAACACTCAGATCCAGGGTCAGGGGTATCACTTCATCTGCAGTCTTTCTCCAGTCAGACATCCAGCCATAGTATATCCAGATTGCTTTCTTGGATAGCCTTGCTATGCACACATGGCTTGGTGGCCAGACTGAGCTGAATATGAACAATGGAAGGGGGGGGGGGGGGGGAGTAATCTACTCTCTCCAAGCAGACAGACATGTTGCACGAGACAAAACTGCTACATCCAGTAACCTGGGATGGTCAAGGAAACAATGGAGACTGACGACACTTGTCTACTCACAGGACTGCCATCAGGAAGGTTAAAAAGTTTCAAAAGGAGCATGCTAGGAGATACAACAACCAGTCATCTGACAAAGGTGGCCATACTGATGGAGGATGAGCTCACAGAGAACCAACATACTGTCCTGAGGTGGAATTATGGAAGTCTGGAGAGGATCTCAGAGCTGCACCGGGCATACCAGTCTGCACTACCAAATCCTCTTCCCCAACTGGTGATGGATGGATGCAACCTGTACCTGAATTGCACAAATTTGATGCAAGGTAACCCAATTTCAGTGCTACTCCCAACACATCTAGTAGAGGGCTGGAACTTAATTTCACTCATCCAAGGAGACTAAAGAGTTACTTTCCTACTTCGAGAGGCTGTGACTCTCTTACTCCCACACACAGGATATCGATGCCCAACATTCCACACTGGCAGTGCTGATAACCTCACTTTCCTGGCACCAAACAATTCAACGAGGAATGTTGTCAACCATGAAGATCTGGAGGAACATTCCCCACACAGGGCATGAGTACCTCTGCACGTTTGTACTATTAGATTGAGTTGAATCAACCATTTCTAATCTCGGCACACACGCATTAAGTATAACCTCCTGCATGACATTACAATTATTAATATAAACAACTACACATAAATAGATAAGAGGGTAGCCAGCAGAGACCTGCTCATATCTCAACGAATATTCATTAGAATGTTTCTTGTGGATTAATTAACAAGAAACATTAAGTCATAAGTAATTTTATTAAAGTCTGGAAGAATACATATATTAATCAATTATTATCTAAGGTATTACTTGGGTGCAATGTCGGATCCACATGTAAAAAATAGAAGAGAGAGGAAAATGAACTCCCTTCTTGTGGATAGTTAATGATATGGACAGTTACCATGGCAACTAAAAGCTAATCTCAGGGTCATAACCAATGTGACCTATAATCGAGACAATTATCACCATGGAACAATGCTACATTGCCAAGTAATTCAATGAAATGTTTGTCCTGCTTTCATATTGAGCCAAACATCCAAATCGTCTTTGCAGCAGAAGTTAGATGGTATAATTGGAAAAAGTTAACTTAAACTGAATGGAAGATGACAAATATTTGGGAAGTGCTAAGGTCGAGTAGGTATTAATTAGAAGGTACCTTGTGCTAATTGGAAAACGTTGACGTAACGAGTTAGAGTCTTAGTTTGTATATTGGAACTACAGCAAAGCAAGAAGAGGGCAAGCCTTTGGTCTCTCACACAGTCAATCATGCTGGACGCAACCTCCATCTTTAAATAGCAACAGAAATTAATGAACCTTGATAAACCTTGATGAGGACGTGCTAAGCTGATCACATTCATGGAAGATCTTCCAAACAGTCAAAATATCAAAATAACACAACCACTATATTTTTAAGGAAGTGGATACCCAAGTCACAGAGACAGAGTTACCATTAAAAATTATTTTTTAGTCTTGCTAACCAGACCCTTATCAAATCGCTGCGCTAGTAAGCGTCTGGAAAATTGCCACAGAAGGCTTTGTTCTCACAATTCTACAATACCGAGGCTTAGAATTTGTACGCTTATATTTGGCCAGCAAGTGATTGATTCAGCAATGCATCACAGCCTCCATCCTTCTAGCACACACACACACACACACACACACTCAGCTATGTAGTTAGAGTATGACCGTAAGCATAAATCAATCCCTTGCTGGCCAAATGCAAACATGTTAATTGGGATTGTCCGAACGAAACATTTTATGGCAGTTTCCAAGAAATTTACAAGCACAGAAATTTGGTAAAGGGTCTGGCTACTGAGACTAACATATTTTCTGTAATCAAATCACCATAAAAAATAATTCTAACTTGATATGGCGTTTAATTAAAGGGAAACATCCAATTTATGACATGGCTTATAATTTCAGTAAAGGGTCACGAACTAATGCATTAAAAATTAATTTAGATTAATTTGGCGCTATAATTAAAGACAAATATAATTCTAACAGTAGATTAGTGCTTATAAATAGTGGCGCTTTTAATACAGAAAATGCTGTACCTTCTACAGGCTGTTTAAGGCATGATTTAGGAGACCAATACTGGTAGGTATCAGACTGACATATTTAACAGTAGCTACTGTCAATAAATGAGTGAATTCTTACACCATTTATTGAAGTTTCTCTAATTGGAGATCAGCCAGAGTTTATATAATAATGAAAACATTTGTTTTAGTCTAATGGACTAACGCTTTTACATCCACAACAGAATACACGTGTTGTTGTTTTTTTTTACACATACAAAAGCTACACACACCAAAGATACACACCTGATTTTGAGTAGACCCGTTTAGGAACATGGGTGTCTCCATTTTCTGGTTCCTCGCTGGTGCGGTTTCTTTTTGATCCCACTTGGCGGTACCTCGCCACACTCCGATTTCCCCCAGCATCACCCTCAGATTCAGAAGACATGTTACAGCTGAAGAAGAGATCAGGTCAAGGGTGCTCTAATACGAGATGAAAGCGCTCAGTTTAACCCTTCCGATCACGTGTGAAAATTCTTGCGTCGTAATATATATTTTTCGCTTTTGCCTTTTTTTGTTGTCGTAGTATGTCAGTGTACGCATGCTCGGAACAAGGAGTGACTAAGGTTGGTGTGCACCAGTGCACACCAACCTTAGTCACTCCTTGTTCTGGGTTACCATTGTCCTATTTCACAGCCAGATCACTCAAAAACTATCCTAATGGAAAATAAAATTAGGACAAGAAAAATTTTTTTCTATAAAGCTAGAAATTGTCCTAAAACTGTCCTTTTAGCAGGCTCTTTTAGGCCCAAAAAAGTCTGCCCCTTTTTGTCCTAGTCTGTCCTTTTTTTATTCTCTAGGGTAAATTTTGTTAATCTAGCCTGTTCATTTTTCACCACCAATTGGGCTGTAAAAAACTACATTGGTAGACAGGTTTGCTATTTTCGAAAAACAAACTAAGGAAAAATAAATTTGGCTGGATATTCAATTAATTTGGGTATGGTCAACTCTCCCTCCTCAACGCGTGAGTTGGCAACTCTTGTCAAGAGGTCTTGAGGAGCAGAATTGGTTTGAGCATGCTAGAGGCTCCAATTTCAACATGAAACTCAGTTTCTTTAATGGAAAATGCTGCATAAAATTTCCAGAGTTACTGCAGATATGCTGGCTCAATTCAATGGCTCTATCTACCAGGGTAATGCTACAACAGAGGACAATGAAGACATGCAGGCTCTGGATAACATACCAATTATATCTGAGCACTAAAAAAATGATATATTACTAAAAAAATATATATTTAATTATGCATTTTGTGATATAAAATTTCTTTAATTACACGTTTTTGTGATTTAAAATATCTGTCATAAACTATTCTTTTCAATTTTTATTTCTGGCTGTGAGAGTTCCTCCAAACCTGGCAACCCTGTGCACCAGTGGTGGGTACTGTGGTACCAAAGCTACGATAAAATAGTCTTTATTATGTTTGCTGGGTGAAACCCAGCCCCCAGAGTGATGGGTGTGTATGCATGCCAAGTCTAAGGTATCTAGGTAGGGTTTAGTATAATTTTCGGCATTTTTACCCTCAGATGTCCACAGGGAGAGTTGTGGCCAGGTAGTCCAAATTTTCAGCTAAAAACATCTCCAGGGTGTGTTTACTCTGAACACTGAACAGCTTTTTTCTTTTGGTACTAGAAAAGTACCTGTCCTATGAATGGATGGAGACAACAAAAAGATCTTACTATAATTCTAGATTGGTTTGTTTATTTGTTTGATAAAGGGATTTGGGCATGATTTTGCTAACTTTACTTAATCAGAAATAATTGTGGTTTGTAGTATTCCTAATTTAGCTTGGTGGCTTGTTCTCATGCATGAAATTGAGCCCCTCCCCATCACACCCCCTCCTCCTAAAGGGTATTTTAGCATAGCACCTGTCCAATGGCAGAGTGATATAATTCCAGATCTGTTGTTTACTCTCTCATCCCAGATTCTTGGGCCTACAGAGCTCATAAAGAAGAAGAGTAGGAGCAGGAAGTGGTTAGGGTACAGTTTTGCTAACCCATGTGTGTTTGCACAATTATGGTTTTTAGTAAGTGAGGTAATTTACTCAGGCATTGAGTTGTGACCCCAACCAGGACATTTTGAAAAAATAGCCCACAGGCAGAGTTTTACTCCTGTCTCACCAAACTTCCTTATAACCACTCCAGGTGACTCCCATTGACTCTGAAAATTTGAGCCTTTTAGCCCAATTTCCTGGGAGGAGTTACTGGACAAACAAACAAATTGAAAATTATCTTAAAGTGGTACACTGATGGTAAAGTGGATACACACCCAGGGGGGAACCCAGCCCATGTTGGGACACTATGATATAAAGAAATCTAGCAAAAAATTATCCTTTTCTGGTGAGGTGCAGGATGATAGTTTTCATGAAAGGTGTATAGAAAGAGAACTGATGATGTTGCGCTTAAAACAAGCATGGCATAAGGCAGTCAAGTATGCAAGGCAGAGTTACTCTCTGATGATGCCAGTGTAATCTGAAGAATTTAGGACTTTATTTCACAAATTGTGGAAGGAACATGCTCACTTTATACAAATCGAATCTTCAATTGTGATGGAAGGTGTGCAAAATTTTCCAAGTTTCCTTAGGACAGGGTGATATTGATGGTTACTGCTAATGCCTGTAGAGATTTCCTCCTTCATTAAGTATTTTTACACTGAAATGCAAAGATGTTATTTTCTGGAATTGATATGACCAAATGCGTGCAGTCAGAATGATTGTTTCCTCATGCACTCCTCACCTCACAGATAATGCTCCATCCCATTCTTCAGTGTCACAAGCCTGCCAAAATCACACAAGCCTACCAAAGTCATCTGTAGCCAAACTGGGCTAGAATTTAAAGTATGGTATACTCCTGGCTACAGAATAAAGCAGTTAAACTATAGCAATTTTATTTACTGAGAATGCATTTTTTATGACTGAAAATTTCATTCAGGTGAACAAAATATTGAGCCTTTTTAACTTTTTCATTTCATCCTGACATTTAAGATTGTCATGATAAACTGAAAAGTTTATCACTGAAATTGAAGGTAAGTTCTAAGAAAGAGAAAGGAGACTATTTGAAAAAGCTCATCCTTCACTTTCTGGGATATATTTTTCTTTCTTGTGTTGCTGCAGGTTCAAACATGCTCTCATCCTATATATTGTATAATGTTATACACGTTGATGTGTTTATTAGACTATTAATTTGTATCCTAATTGGTTCGCAAATATGTACTTGCGCTATTCAATCAACCATAACTGTTCCTTATAATTTGCAGGTGTGTTTTAAGTAGCATCTCATAAATGATTCAATAACATAACCATATTATAGAGAAGACCAGGCAGGACACGGGCAAGCTCAAGCTTGATATTTTGTATGTAATTATGAATATTAAATTTGTAAGTTGCGGTAATTTCATTCCCATCATTGGTGCAATTGTCACATTCTGTCCGTGCACTTCAGCAGCAGAGGATGCCCGGAGTGTATATATTACTGCTGTACTACTGTCTTTTGGCAAGAGTAGCCCCTATTGTTCCCATGCCAGATTTGCACCAGCATGTTCTCATTACAGGTGATGCACTCAATTGTGAGTACAGATCAGATACTTACCGAACAATATAGTCCCAACAAATTTGAACCAAACTGGAATATGTATTGTTTTAAGATGAAACGAAATTGCTCTTGATCATAAAAAATAAAAAAAAACAGTAAAAATGTTATAACTTTTCATTATTTACACTCCATGTCTATTTATAGCTACTCCACACAATTACTGCAGGACTACAGTCAGTGGTACAGTGGGGAGGATGGAGCAGGCAAGAGCATTGATGGTTGGTTGAGGAAGACCCTGGGCCAGATTAGGCTGGGCTTGGGTAGCATTGTTCAGGTATACAGAATATAAAGGTGTGATTTTTTTTTTGTGTTGTGTTAGCTTATAAAAAAGATTCTGTGACCATTTTTAACAGCTGCTACCTTCTCTATAGATCTTCTCTTCAAGCTCTCTTCATGAATCTCTAACATATTCCAGGAAAACATAAATATATTAGAAAGCTAGGTGTTTTCTCCCACTGTCCTAACAAGACTCCTCATACTGGTATTGACTTGCAAATGCCTAGTGAGATGATCTCTTAACTTTCTCAACCATTTCAAATGAATAAAAGGAAGAACGTATCCTGCAAGGGTGCACTGCTTTCCTACAAGCACAGAAAAGTCAGTTTCTTCCATGAGTTCAGAATGATCACAGGTCTCTCCTCACAAGTACAAAGTTCAAGCATAGTAAAATCAAATCAAGCTAAGTAAATTATATTAATAGCAAACTATAAACCACACATTTTAGCCATACCCTTATAAATCCATCTTTTAAAGACAGTAGACTACTACAAGAAGATATGAAAATGGCTTCAAGGCCAAAGAAGACACCCAATCCAAAATAAACAAAGCATGTAAATAGCAATTAGAACTATTTTAGAAATGTTAGGAGAGCAGACTTGAACTAACAGCTGTATTAATGGTTTGTCCATGGATTCTAAACCTAAGCCCTTGACTCTTGTGAACCTCTGACATTGATTAGGACTCCACAAACGTTTTCCATTTCGACAACATATATAAATTTTATTTTGATGTGAGAAAGATAAATGTGCATTTGAGTTCTCCACCCATCCTGTACGTCCTGTTTCCTCTAAAGGGAAGGGTCATCACCATTAACAACGATTGGTGTATGGAGGAACAAATATTTTCATCTGATGTAATCATTAACGACTGGTAATCGGTGTATGGAGGAATGCTGTGTCCACATACAAAAGTAAATCAAGCCAACAAATTTACTTATCACATCAATAGCAAAGCAAATTTTTAAGTTGCAGTAATTTCATTCTCATTACTGGTGCAGACATTACATTTAGTAGTTACACTTTTTGAGTGTATTATTAACTGATACCTTTTTCTAGTGTCAGTGGATGCCCAGTGTGTACATTACTGCTGTACTACTGTCTTTTGGTAAAAGTAGTTCCTATGATTCCCATGCCAGATTTCTGAAAAATTCAGAACATTATTATCAGTCCAAGCAACTTTGAATCAAATGGGCATCTGCATCTGTTGATAAGAGGGCATCCAACTACTCTAGGAAGACCCAGCAAATCAAGATGGAGGGAAAGTGGTCATGATCAGGAAGAAAGACAGTAAAAGCCTCTCTAATGTTGGTTGGAAGTGAGTACATGCAAATTAGAAGTACAGCTGGTACAAAGTTTTTTATTTAAATCTGTATGGACCATAATTGATTATGACAACTTATGAAATGGCTCCCCCATGCGACGAATCTGCACAAGAAAATAGCCATTGTAAAAATTAAAAAAATCTTTTTGAGGTTATTGAGGAAAGGTAGAACTTAGTGACTACATTAACTATACATTTTATCTTCCTAATTCTAGCAGTAATAACATTATATGCAGCTACTCCTTTAGTAAAATCATAACATTGCAAAAAAAGCAACAACTAGATCTCTCTACTGAGAAATATAAACGTAGCTATATCAGTTTAAATGCATTCCTACTTCGAAGTTTTATATTATTATAAGTCAATATTAGCTAATTTGGTAATTCATGAAATATATACATTTTGTTGCGCAGTGTTGCCTTTGCAGTGTTGCCTTGCAGTGTTGCCTTTGCAGTGTTGCCTTGGCAGTGTTGCCTTGGCAGTGTTGCCTTGGCAGTGTTGCCTTGGCAGTGTTGCCTTGGCAGTGTTGCCTTGGCAGTGTTGCCTTGGCAGTGTTGCCTTGGCAGTGTTGCCTTGGCAGTGTTGCCTTGGCAGTGTTGCCTTGGCAGTGTTGCCTTGGCAGTGTTGCCTTGGCAGTGTTGCCTTGGCAGTGTTGCCTTGGCAGTGTTGCCTTGGCAGTGTTGCCTTGGCAGTGTTGCCTTGGCAGTGTTGCCTTGGCAGTGTTGCCTTGGCAGTGTTGCCTTTGCAGTGTTGCCTTTGCAGTGTTGCCTTTGCAATGTTGCCTTTGCAGTGTTACCTTTGCGGAGCCATGTGAGGAGATGCAATCAGTTGTTATTTAACTCTGTCAAGGAGAGTCTCTTATTCATGCACCAAAGGACGCCTGGGAGTCTAGACACTAAATTCTTATCAAACTTGCTGACCATGCTAATATGAGCATTATGTTACATGAGGTTATCAGCTGTGTATCTACTTCAGGTTGAAAATTCAAGTCATACAGGATACCTGAAACTATCTTGAGACTTAGGAATGCTCTAACTACCTCCACCAGCCAGTTAGTGAACCAGAGATGCTCTAAAACTAAAACAGAGAGAAATTGTGCAGTGTCTTCATCAATGCAGCTACCACACACTGAATCAAGGCACATCAACCATCAGTATTCAGAGATAAATGCGCAGTTTCACCATTGTTACAACCATTAATCATATCAGCTCAGGATACAACCAAGTCACCACTGACAAAACCATCTGAGCATCTTCCAGATATGGCTGAGTACTTACAGCAGTCTAAGAAGAAGCTCAAATGCTTAAGAGGCAAAATATTATCAAAAATACCACCATGAGTTTTAGAAGGATGCTAGCAGAAAATTTGACTCGCCAGGCTTAAAAAAGGGAAACACATGGTAACTTCTTTAGAGTTCACAGATGTACATTGAAGGTTCAGACGGATCATAAATAATGCAGAAGAATGCTTGTAATAAACATCATGCACAGTAACATCAAGGCTGGCCATCAGTATTCACAGAAAAAATGAGACCAGACACAGGCAGTTTCACCATTGCTACAACCATTAGTCATATCATCTGAGCTACAACCAAAGCACCACTAACAAAGCCATTTGTGCATCTTACAGACAAGGCTGAGTACTTGCTGCGAGCATGAGAGGTTTCTGATGCTCACACACCACAAGGACAACCTGGAGTCTAGCACCAAATCCATATAAAACTTGCTGACCATGCTAATATGAGCATTATGTTACATGCCATAGGTTACCACTGCTATGTTACTACTTCAAGTTGAGAAAGCAGTTGGCCCACTTTCTACCTACCGAAAGTTAACATGTGTACTTAATCTGACACCACTTTCCTTTGCTCTTGTCTCATAGCCTATGTTTATAGCAGACATGCCAATGTCTTCCACTCTAATAGTGAGATTGGTTTCAGTTCATGAGGAAATCAGTGATTGAGGTAAGATACACCCTTTATACATCATTTAGTCTAGAAAATAAGGAATGCTCAAATATTTCCAGAGTGTACTTTGAATACTTTGTATCAGCAAACCATTAAAATGTTGGTCATCCTTTAGAAACCACAGATCTGCAGGGGTCAATTTTAGTTGCGCTTTACAACTCCTGCAAAAAGGTGATATAGATTCAGCTGATAAAAATGAACCACAAATTATTAAGAATAAGAAGATTAAAAAAAAATTCAATAATTGAGAAGTAAAGTTACCAGTGAAAGAGAGCTGGGAGACTTGCAAAAGGTTTGACAGCCAACTTTGTAATTTTGTTCTCATATAATTAACCATGTCACGTGGAATTGATTTCACTTCAAATTTAAAAATAAATTGCACTGACATTTTTAAATCATTGAAGCACTTGCACTAGCTGTACAGAGTGTGGTAATAAGATTTAATACACTAATGAGCTTGTTTTTGGTAGCAATCTATATTTAATTGGGCTACTCTCATCCAGGACTATGTTTCCCACTTTATGGGCAGTTAATGTGCTACCTAGATAAGTGTGACTTAGCAACCAATATGCATATGGTTATGCTTTGCCCTCGCTGCACATAATTTGAATTCTAAGTAAGTCAATATTTATTGTTCAATACATTGCAACTGAAACAACAGAGCATTGTCCAGTCTATTGCATCTTATATATCACCCAGTGTGAGTTCATTGCAAGTAGTCTGCAACTTTGGTATTACAATATAGATATGGCTTCTACATATCAACCTTTCATTTTGTTTGGTAGCAAAGTCTGCACTTGTTTTCCAATTAGTTCGTCACTACATATTGCAAAAGAATGCTTTCACTTGATCTCCAATTAGTTTGTCACTACATATTGTAAAGGAATGCTTTCAGGGCATTATAATAATATATATCCTTAATTAACATCTTCCTTGAAATAAATTAAATATAGGAGAAACTATATATTAGCACAAGTGGATGTGGAACAGCTCCATCACCATAGAGCTTTCCTTTCACACCTGGTTGTTTTCAAGAAGCTTTCTTTGCTAATGTCTCTTAGCCTATGGTCATGGCAGACATGCCGATATCTTTCACAATCTAGCACTGATTTGGTAAAACAACATTTCAGTTCATATGAACAAGTTGGTCAGGAGTGAAATAAACCATTTATACATAATTCAGTATGGAACATAGGAACAATGCAGTATTTACAGAAGCTGGCTTGGATGCCTTGTTACAGCAAACCATTTGAATTGCTGGTCATCTTTTAGAAGTACAGATCTGCACAGATTGCATTTTAGCTCTAATTTACAGCTTGTGAAAAAGTTGTATGTGTTGAGCTGATGTAACTCTATAGCACAATTACTGAGAAGATAAAGATAGCTGGATGATTTACCAAAGGTTTGACATTTTCTAATTCGTCCTCATAGACCTCCACCTACCTCAATTTAGGGAAATTCCACCTCAATACAAGGGGACCAAAGGATATTTCTAGCTGTGATTCACAGCATGGCCAACACAAATGGGTATATATTGACTGGGATTCCCCATTGCAACCAACAGCTATTATTTTACCAGCAGAACTTAGAAATTCTGATAGTGATGCTTGCGACATTCACATTCATCTTTCTTTTCTTTTTTTTTAAGCCTGAGAGACTTTTTTAATACCTGTTTCATCTGTGTATATCAAATTTGAGGACAACTTTGGCTTTCTTAGGCCTCCCTCTGGAGAGTTGATTTTCATTCCTTTGTCTTGTGAATTTGATAAGGAAGCTGTTAACCATGTGTAAGAGTAGTGTTTTATCTGATCTGGAGCTCAATCAACATTTGATTTTTAATGTCTAGTTTACAGTGCATATTATGCCAAATTAATTTTTTTTCAGGAGAAAAGTTAGAAATGTGGAATAATCTTCATGGTGTCTCCCAAAGTGAGAGCAGCAAAAGAATGGAAAGAAATTGATGAGACTCCTTAAACCATTCCTCCTGCTCCACTTTTGATACCAATGGCTACTGGTACTTACTAATACAACATGACCTTGCACTAAGAAAGAAAATGCTTCTTTTTGCTGCTGCAGGGGTGAACATGCTACTGTCCTGTGGTGATTGATAAGGAGGAATCAGTTCTCACATTCCGAGTGGATCAAGGATTTATTGCAAGTGGCTGAGGAGAAAGGTTAGGTAAACAGTTTGCATTGGCTAACTGTATGAACTAAGGCAAAGAGAAAGAGAGAGTAAAGAACTAGGCTCTTTTTCTATCCATATATCAAATGATCCATGCTCAGCATTATAGGCAATGATTAGGCATTCTATAAATATATGTATTATTATGACCAGAATATATAACATACCTGTTTAATTAATTACTGTTGTGCAATCACTTCTCTACAAACCTGGGAGCCCGGATTTTTTCCCCAGAAAGAACCTGTTTATTCTGTCCCTTGCCAAATCCTCATAATCCTATGTAAATGCTTCGATGAGGTGGAAGATGTCTATAGAACCACTTCCAGAGAGAATGATTGTAGAGGATGATAAGGATAGGGTGGAGGGAGTGACCTCCACAGTTCCTGCTCTGGGAGTTTACAGGTGCTCTATACTAGCTTAACTGATCATCTTTAATAGAGGCCAATCCCTTATGAAGGAGAATTATTAACTTGACAAGAAGTGGGTAGGTGGTTACAGAGTAGTCTGCAAGCTCTTACATCTGGACATCCATGTGTTCTTTTATCACAAACAGGAAGTCTGCCCAGAGATGCTAATATATTAGCAGCTGTTAGTGTCACTTTATTTCCGATACTACTTGATTTCAATTAATAGTCTCAATTTATATAAGGAAGCAACCTTCTTGTTTATACCTGCTACCCTTGACTAGCTTTGCAGAAATTCACTTTTTTTAAATGCCCCTACTCCACACATGGTTGTGAAGAAAGTCCAGTGTAACTAATAGGACATATTGAATGTTTCATCATATCCCCGTCCTCAAACATTTTCGATGTCCAGACCTAATTGGTACTGGCAATCGAAGACAGAAGTAGCTCTCACCCAGCCAGTAACTTTAGTTAATTTGGCATATTGCAAAAAATCCTCTCTGATGTCATGGTGTACAAATTGCACACATAATGAATTACTTCTTCATTGAAAGAAGTTATTTCATCCACCATTATAAAACAATAATTCATAATTCTTATTTTATCAACTAAATATTTGTAATTATGTTCTTACCTGAATTAATTATTTCATTTTGTATGTGGGGTGATGTGTATGTGGTATTCTTTAGCTTTGGTCTTTCAAGGCGAGCATTCATGACAGAGTTATGCTTAGCCAATTGAATACCTTCATTAATGCCAAAAAAACTTCCTGGTTACCATTATATCAAGGTCCACCATCTTCCCTAAGTGCCAAGCGTTACCGTCCACAAAATAAAATACACTCTGGCAGAACAACGAATTGTGTCTATTTTCCTCAATAGCTTCAGCCAATGCAGAATTAATGTATACATCTACATTGTGCTGTGGATTTTCCACAGATTGGACTAAAGTACTTGAATCTGCCATTGCATTAAGGTGGTACAGAGTAGAGGAATAACTATCTACTATGTTATGAACATTAAACCATTTTTAAAAGGTGTATTGACAAGAATTCCATACTTATTCCTATCTTCTACAAACAAACTAAAGAAAATACAAAACCTACCATCCAATCAATAACGTATTACATACCAACCAAGAATATTTTATAGCCATTTCACCTGAAAGCAAACAGCTATACAATATACCCCTTGGGGAAAGGGAAAGTTTCGGGGGGAAAAATTTTTTTTTTTAAATCTAAGATTTGATCTTTACCAAAGAATTTACCACACCAATTACTTCAGTAGTGGGCATATTATGCATAATATAAAAAAGACAACATCTTAACTTTCTTTAGATAAACTGTAAGGCCACCATTACCACCAAGATGGTTCAAACTTGCACAACTAGCAGCTGATCCCAAGCTAAGATTTTTACAACCGCCATCAATAGTACTAATTACAGGTACTATATGGTTCAATCAGCAACACCATCACTGATGACAATAGAAATGGACAGTGGACATTGTGCCTTCCAGTACTTCGGAAGATAATCACTTTTGAAAGTTGCCCTCTTCTTCCGGCAAGCCTTGCCTCCATATTAAGTTTAACTAGATGTCCCAATATCAGGACCACCATTACCATCTACATCATGATGATTTAAACCTCCATAACCTACAGAAGGTCCCAACCTAAGATTATCACTGACACAATTGCCATTAAAATTACTGAACATAGCTACATGGCTCACATCAGCAACACCATAATCACTAAGGGTAGACATTGCAGGGGCGGCTAAGGGTGGGGGCTAGAGGGGCTTGAGCCCCCTCACTTTTCGGTAGGTGGGGGTAGACCCCCAATTTTTTGTATAATGATGTCAACGAATGAAGGAAGTAGCTGTAACTCAATCTTCCCTTTCTATTCTCTTTCTCTTTTCTGTCTCTTCTTTCTCTCCTCTTGCTCACTGGGACAGAGAGAGTGAGCAAGTTTTAAATATGGTATTGTGTGTCTACATACATATGCAGGTATCTGCTAAAATGTCTGTATGTGTAGATACACTTAACACCACCACCACCGCATGTGAACCACTAACAGTATTTATCATGAATAATCTTGCATTCTGCCAGCTTGCTCTGAAATCAGAACCAGCTGGAAGTTTTTGACAAAATGGCTAAGAGAATGAGACAGGCAAGCTTGCTTGATGCTTGGTCATCAGGAAAGAGATAGAGTGCTAGAGTTCAGCCAGAGATAATTCTTGAAGATTAGGTCAACCTGAAATTGACCCTGTAAGTAAGGAAGTCAATTAAAATAAAGGGGATATTTAACATCTGAGATTGGTTTCAGAATAGCTGAAATTCCATGTTCTACATCAAACAAGGCAATTGGTAGCTCTAGTAGTTTTGATGAATACCAGCCCATATGCTGTACAGACCAACACCAACTATTTCAGCCTGAAAATAAAGAAATACTCTTAGGTCTCTCAAACAATGGTCAAAATTTTATGGCTAGTTGATATACTACTTTATACACACAAGCAGTTGACAGATAACTGTGATCTTATTGAATTAGCCAGATAATTTTGTGCAGTGTTAGATGAACTCAGGGAGAATTTTGGTGCATTTAAATAGCTCTGTTTTTACCTCACACTTGATTTATCAAATTCTCAAGATTATCTATATCCCCACTAATACTCTTGGTAGTGCTTATGTCCCCCCCCCCCCCCCCCCCCCTCCTCCCATTTAAAAATTAAGTATTTGCATTGCTTGTATGTAGGGAATAAATCTTGCCACCCCCTTGCCCACTTATATTAGGTAAACTGAGCCCCCTCAATATTTTGAAGCTTGAGCCACCCCTGCATTGGAAGTGAACACTCCAGCTTGAAGTACCTGATAAAATCACCACTTCAGGTAGCAGCCATCTCGCTCCCAGCAAACCTAGCTCCCATCTAATACAAAAGGGAGTTGAGAGATTCAGGGAAAGGGTAGGAGGTGCTGACTCATAGTTACACAGTGACACACTACAGCAGTAGACGGTCACACAGAGCTCCAGATAATCTGATACACTTCAAAACTGAATGGGAGAGGATCCTGACTGACTGACTGACTGACTCTTGGTGGTGTGCATGGGTACTGGCGGAGAGAAATTTTTTTTTTCTTTTTTCCTTTCCCCACCCCCCCCCTCCCAAAGGGGGTTCAGTGGAACCCCTCAAACCCCCCCCCCCCCTGGCTACGGGCCTGACATGTTGGAACAGAATACTAAGCTTTTGTGGCTATTAGAGGAGAACCCACCTCCTTTTATTTTCTTTTTTTTTCTTGCAACTTATTTTTTCTTGGAAGACTAGTCACATCCAAGTTTCAGAGAAATCCCCATAATAATACAGTGTACCTATTTATTGTTTTTCAAGAGACCCGGGATGATAGTGCTACTATTATGTGGTCATAGGGAAAAGAGGGTGCTAACACACTGCACCCTCTACCACTCTGTGGTTTGTATAATTTAACATTAATAGAAAGAATAGAACCTATGCCATATCCACTTGGACTTGTTCTTAGTAAGAAATATAAGCACCCAGGATGTTTTTGCTATCAAAACTCATTAGGAGCACAGTGTAGACTTTGTGGCCAATCGTTTTTTCCTTTCCAATATCTCACTTTTTCCCTTTCCATCACTTCTTTCTGTATGTCCCCCTTCCCCTCCCTCCTAAAGGGCCATTGAAATAGATAAGCTTCACACAAACATCAAGTGTAAAATTTAATAAAAGATTTCATAATTTAAGTAATTATGCAGTAATCTGTATAAGTGTTGATCACCACAGTATAGAAAGAACTTTAGACATGTGTGATATGTATATTTATTTATTTTCTATTATTCTATATTGTATATAAAATCTGCAACAAAAAGTAAGTATTCAAACTAAGAGCTCTTCAAACTAAGAGCTCTTCACACCATACTAGAAGTGAAAACACATGGTTGTGAAGAATGTCCAGTGTAGCTAATCTATCACCCAGTATGATTGACAAGCCCAGGAAAGACTCCTAAAGAGTTCATTGCAAGTTGTTATAAAAATTATTTAAAAGTAACACAATACAAACAAATATATAGGACTTAACTGTATTAAGCTTTCCTTTGGTATGGAAGCAAAATCTGCACTTCATTTTCAACTGGTTGTCTTATTAGGACTTACTAACTCTGCCATTTTCCAAAAAGCTTAGCATAAATTCCAATCTGTTCAACAGCAACTTCCAAAGAGCTAAATTGACTCACAAGAGAATTCAACTCCCTCATAGCTCCAGGGTAACTTCCTGAAAGCTCAATATAACTTCAAAACAGATTAGTAGCATTCCTTACCAGCAAGCACTCACTCAAAGTAGTAAAAAACAACAACAAACCTCCACGAAATTTATTAAATTTTTAAAAGATTCTGCTGCTTTGGAGTGTTGAATTGCAGTTCAATGAATAGCTAATGATAAAGTAAGAAAGAAAAAGTGAACTAAAATTGAAATTGGATTGATAATAAAATGGGAAAAACAAAAAGAAAACAAAATAAAAAACCTAAACTACAACTTCAATCACAAAACAGTGCCAAAAAAGTGTGTAAATTAAAGCTTGATTTAAAAAAAAAAAAAAAAAAAAATTCATCAAGGATACTATTTTTACAGGTTTTATCAAATTAGCCCTAGCCCTCCCCCTCCCCCTCTTTCTCCCCCCCCCCCCCCCCCCCCCCCCCAAATATTAAAAATATATACCTATGCCTTTGCTGGACCTCAAACAACATTCATTTATAGGTTTAGTTCATGTTTTATCTCATGCTCTTGTATAACAACTGATTAAAAACTTATTGGTTAACAATAACAAAGCAAGTGCACCAAGATTCAACTGGAGTGGTTTTTTGACTAAAGGTAAAGGGTCAACAAAAACAACTGAGCATGCTCATAAAAAATATATACAATAAAAATTAACTGAGTTTATTGCAGTTACTATCCCCTACTAAATCAAGAGTGAATGTCAGTATATCAGATAATTATGAGGTTGAATAACTCTAGCCAATTCTCTAAAAGGTTCACTACCCTGAGCGGTCTGATGCACAGTCCTATCGATAATGTTATGAAGGCTCCTGTGTCTGGTTGAGAATCAGATTCAGGAATGGGTTGAATGGTCTAATTGACACTGAGGGTGCATGAATTTTCATCACACATTCATGATGATTCAAATCAATAGTGGAAGATTAGCGGGCACATACATGATCCACATGTTGATGAATGACCTGTCCAGACAGAAAATCACATGCAAACACTGCATCACCAACTGCATATTCTAAATTTGACATGAACATCATGATTCTTCTTCTGTTACTGTTGTTGACACTTTTGGTTTCAACAGGTACAGTTGAGATCGTGGAATTTTTCCCAACAATAATTTTGCTGGTGTAGTGCCAGTGGTGATGTATGGAGGAATGGGATTCCACATTAGAGACTAATAAAAATTTGAGTTTCCAAAGAACCACAGATAGCTTTCTTCATGTTCTCTTTGAAATCTGAAACAGCTCTCTTGGCCAACCATTGCTGGCTGGATGATATGGTGGTGACTTAACATGCGGTATTCCTTCTTTTTTTTTCCATAAATGACGCAAATTCTTCACAACAGTGTGCAATTGTAAGTGATCAACATCTCTGGAAGTCCATGTGTAACAAATATTGAATGAAAATTATCAATTGTAAAATTGCATTAGCTGCTGTGAATGGTTTAACAACTAATCACTTCGAGTATGCATCAATCAAAATGAGGAATATTATCCCTTCAATAGGTCCAGCAAAATCTGCATGCAGTCGTTCCTGATATTCCCATGAATGCACTGATACAGGTCCAGTTATGCTTCATTCTCTGATATGTGTCACATTATTTTACACTCTCTTCTAAATCATGGTCAATACCTGGCCATCAAAGAAAGAACAGAGCAAGAGACTTTATTCTTGTGTTCCTGGGATGTCCCTCATGTAGGAGTTCCATGACTAATTGCCTTCCAGCAGGTGGGATTATGACACAATTCCCACATGGTAAACAACCACATTGGATGGAAAGCTCTGTTTGACAGTGTTGGTATGGAGTAAGTGCCCATTCCCTTAAGTACTGCAATACTCTGAAGTAAAAATATTCATTTTGGACAGGGTACTATCATTGGATGTCCTCCATTTGTATGTTCTTGCAGCAATGATCAAAGTTTAGTTTATAGACTTAATCACTAGAATGGTTTCTGGTGGAACTGGGATGCTTGATGGAGCATTTGACAATGGGAGTCAGCCGAACAGATCACATTTGGTGTTGCTTACCAGGCTTATATGTGATAGAATAGTCAAGTCCTCCCAAAATCTATGTCCAACATTGTATCCAAGCTGAGGCCAATGTAGGTGTGGTTCTACTCTCTCCAAAAATATGAAAAAGAGGCTTGTGATCTGATATAATGGCAAACTGACACCCAGCCTGATATTGATTTACAGCAAATACAATGGCTAGACCCTCTTCCTCAAGTTGGGAGTATTTTTCTCTGCAACCTAAATACTGTGATGTAAATCCGATTGGATTCTCCTGACCATCCTCACTGGGATGTAAGAGAAGATCATTACTAAAGTGAGGCATAGCAAACTAGTTCTTTGTTCTGATCGTAATGGACAAGAAGACAGTCTGAGGTAATTAGGGTCTTCACCTCTTTGAATTTTGTATCCTGTTTTTTTCCCCAAGTCCACTTGGTGCCTTTCTTTTTTTGGGAAGGGTGGAAGGGAGGAAATGAAGGACAAAAAAAGGGAACCAAATCTTGGTGGTGGGGCTTTAATCCACAATCCCATTCTCGAATTTTAATTTTGGCTCTTTTAGTTTGTAATGCCCACAGGAGGGTGTGGCCAGGTGGGACTCCACCAAAATGTTCATGGGATACACAGGAGTTCCCCCTGCAACTTTGAGTTCATTTGGTCCAATGGTTATCAAGTTTAAGCATTGATATAAACACACACACACACAAACAGACAGAACAACCTCCACTATAATAACAATGGCATGGCACATGCTGTATTTGGAAAGAATCACACCAATCATTAACACCATTGGGCTGCTTCTAATGGCTTGGGACAAGCGTTTACATGTATATTGATTACAGGGAAGTAGGCCACACAATGCAAGTAAATTTGTCTGCATTCACTCTTGTCGTGTCCAGAACAGTGTTAAAAGGCAACTGATGTAATGTTCTAATTATCACATCATAAATACTGAGTATACAAGTTGCAGCTGTTTATATGGTCCCACATTATCTATAGTCACATGCCTATCAATCTCTTTTCATGTGATACATATTAGTCATCTGGTTGCCTATAAGAACGCCAATAATAATTGTGTCCCCAAAACTAAACCATATGAGGTTGTTGTAGGGAATGCTCAAAAATTGACAATAGTTTGAATAGTATATTGTAGATTATAATGAAGATTCATCTGTTGCTGCTGTTACTTGTATATGCATGCAGCTACAGTAAAGTAGTGCTGTGTCAGGAACAGTGTAAGTTATGATATATGCCATAATACCATAGCATTGTTACACAGTGTGGTACATAGATTATTGCATGGTGTGTTAATCATCAATTCCTTGCTCTCCTTAGCTGTATCAGAAGCTGAAGAAGAATATATAGCTAAACTCCAAGAAGCATTCAAGAAAGCTAATGTATCAGAGGCTGAATCACTTACTGAAAATTTGCAGGTATCTAATAATATTGTTGGTGAGAGTAAATATTTTGGTATTCATTTTGAATTATATCTATTATATATTTTGGTTGGTAGGTAGGTATGTTTGTATGTATGTGTGTCTAGGCATGATGGCCAAATCCTTGGATCAAAGAGAATAAAAAATTTAGAGTTTTCCCTTGGACCATGGGGATGGTTTTAAGCTCACCAAAAAAATATATTGGGGTGCCACCACCCCTTGTTGGGGGAGGGTGAAATAAATTCAATGTTTTTTTTTGTTTTTTTTTTTTGATTCAAAAAGCCTAAAATAGGTTAAAAGTTAGAGTCTTCCAGGAAAGTTTAAAAAAAGTCTACAAAAACCATACTCCAAAAATTATAACACAGGTCTGCCAAGTGGGAAATTTGGCTTATATCAGGGCTAGGTCATCTTCCTTTTTTTTTTTTCTTTTTTCTTCTCCATATCTTCCCTAGTTTCTTTTTATCCTTCAAGTCTTTCTTCCTTAAAACTTTTCTTCTTCCCCTCATACCTTTTCCTTCTTTCCTTCTTCCTTCTTTCCTTCTTCCTTTTTTTTATGCTAGCGTAGTTTATTGTTACATACTTCCCAACTTATGAATCTGATTGTTGGCAATTTACCTTTCAACATTATAGCATGCCTCCAAAACAATCTAACCTTTCTGAAAAATCTATGGGAATGTTGCATGCCTACTTCGGAGCAGCTTTTATTTAAATGAAGTACAAGGTTTGGAAATGGTATTTTGAGTGGAATGCTTCAGTATATGCTGCTAGTGTTGAATTTTTTTATGATTGGGAAAAACAATCCTGCTGGTGACATCACAGCCACTGATATAACATTATTACTCTTGTCTATCATTTCCAAGTGAGTGGACTTGTTACAACTAAAAATATTTGTACCTCTTTATTATAGACTGATGTTGGCGCATCATTTAGCTGTTCCACTGCAAAGCCATCCTCATTCCAACCTGCTACATCTGGTATGCAATCTCAGATCAGTTAATCACTGTTTCATTAAGGGGTGTTGGAATAACAAGTTTGCTATAATATATGTAGCTATATAAATGTGCATTTAATATGTGGGAGCATGAGCACAGATTACTTACATAGTTTTATGCAATATACCTTGATTGAAAATAGCACTAGGTTATGTTTATTTGTTGTTGTTATAAAAAATATTTTTTAGTGTTACTATAATTAGTGTAGCCAGCTAGCTATATTGGTGAAACAGCATGCCAAGGAAATATTCATAACTGAAGAATATTATTGTTGCACTGTTGTGCATATACATATACAATTTTCCATTTGCATTACTACAGTTCATCTACTCACACCTTGGGATATTGATATTGTTGCTGGTATGGGAGACTCAGTTACGGTAAGTTAACACAGCATACAAGCTTTTAAGTTGATATATCCTTGCATATCTTGATGTTCCTGTAATCTGGCTGAAATAAACTTGAATACATGATAAGATATACTTAAGTAATACGATTATATCTCTATCACTTTCTTTCTTTTAAAAATGCTATGTATCAATCATGTGACAGCAGTGAATGAATTGTACGCTGTTCGTTTTTAGCTTATATATTGTTATTAATAGAAATTAGTGGGCCTGTTGCAGCTTTGCTGTATGGTATTGGTGCAGCAAAGTATGAAAGTGGTATAAGTAACTAAAGCCAGATTTGCTGATAGCAGCTTGAATGAAATATGTTGGTATTGGCATTCATACTTGACACTAATGTTTGTTGGCCAAACCACACCCATAGCCATAAACAAGGGAAGGTATTGACATTCATGGTAACATGAAGTCTATGTGCCAAATTTCAGCTTGATTGGTCCAGCATCTGACTGGAAGTGTGTTCCTCTCCTGTGGGTGTGGCCATGTGTGTACTTTGGGGGCTCAATTAAATCTTGTTCCACTTGATTGCTCTTCTTGACTGTCTCCATTAAAATTTTGTGGGTGTGGCTAGACACACTCACACTCACAGGAGGTTATTAATACTCTTGTGGTTGCATGGAGACCACATACCAAGTTTCAGTGAGATTGGTTCTTGCCAGTGAAAACAACTTGTGTGGGTGTGGGCATTAAAAACCACACCCATTGGCACACCCTCATGTAGTTAATGCTCACCCGAATACTTGGAGACCACATGCCAAATTTTTGCCTGATTGGTCCTCTAATTAGCTTTTGGTAGCCAAAACAACGTCCTATGGGTGTGGCTAAGACAAAAACACACCCGTTGCCATTGCCATACCCAATGATGCTCACCCGATTACTTGGAGAATACATACAAAATTTCAGCCTGAATCATTGGTCCTTTAATTAGCTTTTGGTAGCCCAAATGACTATTGTGGGTGTGACTATGATAAAACCACACCTAATGTCACTGTACTCTGTCTTAGCTAGTACCGCACTAGTTCTTTCCCCAACCAGCGCTGCACGCACACACCCAGTGTATTCTCAATAATCAATACTTGATAATCAGCAATCAACAAAAGCAATACAATACTGGACCTGGTGATATGAAATAAAACCATGGCATTTTAAAGTGTACACTCAGTAATTATGACATGACAGGAAATGATATAGAACCACAAGTAAGTTAACAAAAACAATAACTAATTCTATACTACAATGAATAAGGTCAATACATCACAGTCACATCCACAGGTAGTTAATAATTAATGCTCACCGGGTTAATTGGAGACCACATGCCAAATTTTAGCCTTATTGGACCTTTAATTAGCTTTTGGCAGCCCAAATTACTTTTGTGGGTGTGGGTGTATTTATGATAAAACCATACCCAATTTCCACACACATATGGTTAACAATGTCCACCCAGATAGTTGGAGGCCACATAACAAATTTCAGCCTGATTGGTTGAACGATTTGGCAGTGAAAACAACTCACGCATACGCACACACACACACACACACACACACACACACGCACACACACACGCACACGGAGCTCCTATTTATGAGCAGATAATGAAATAGATTATTGTAGTTCAACAGGATACAATTTAAATTTATTTAAAATGCTAATTACCAGTACATGCCAATAACACGGAGTTTTGCATATGTACATTAGCTGTATGTAGTGGTGTTGCATGTTATGTTATATGAGTTTGTAAAATAACATCACTAGGATGCAGCTTAGAGTAGCACAATCATATTTATCTTACTATAATGGAGCTAGATATGTAGTTTATCTTATTTATGGCAGCCGAAATGATTTGGATGAACTTGAACTTGCAGATATGAACTTAGGCTGGGTCCTACCTAGCCTTACCTTTCCCTGATGTTGTCTCAGGCTAAAAGTGGTGCTTATGGTGCAATTTTTATTTCCAAGCAGGTCTTCCTTTGTTCCTTGGGCTTGCTGATGATATATATATATATATATATATATATATATATTTTTTTTTTTTGTATTGTTTGTTCAAGAATACCTCACAAATAGGCAAAGAGCATATTAAAAATCATGGCACTTGATTCACATAACAAAATAACTGAGGCACTTTCATTAACAATTGTATTTATCATGAAATTCTTGATTGAAATGTGAAAATCCACAGTATTTTATTTATCTACTCATTTGTAGCACAGTCTCTCTGAGGTAAAACTGAAGAAATAAATTAGCATAAAAATGCTTTTATTCTGTTACAGTGTGACTACAGCTCACCATAGGTGGGCCTAGCAGCATTCACATTTACTTTGATATTCTAAATTATTGTATCTAGAAAAGTGCCTGTTATACATAGGATGGGAGGAGTTGCACCATTTCAGAAGTAAATGACATGATGAACCTCTAGTAATTAGTGTCCTTTTGTACTGCCTGTATGTTTAAATGGGTGTAATTTATAAACACAACTTCCTCTTGAAATGTCCTTTTGATCAGATTAAACATTACTTGGTGGTTGCTCATGAATAGGAAATCTTATTTGTTTATTGTACCTATGCCCTAGCCCTAGCTCTAACACATTCTCCCCAAACTGGGCCAGTGGTCCTGTGAAAAATCCCTGAAAATTTCAGGACGATTGGTCCAGGCATCTGGGAAGAGATAACGATTATACAGACAAACAAACATCATGAAATATTAAATAACAAAAATAAACAAAAGAAATGCTATCATAAGAGTAAGATAATTAAATTGAAATACCGAACTTTGGAATAGATGATGGTTAGTGTGTAATACCTTGTTGTTGGGTGCTACATTGTAAGCTTGTCTTGACTTCCAGTTTTGAATGAGCTACATATAACATGACATGTGAAAAGTACGGTATGATCAGGCCGATGCCAAGCACCTTGAAGGCCTTGTAACTTGCTGATAGTCATAGAATTCAGGGGTAGTACCATCCCATCCTTGTAGGAGCCACATGGAATGGTGGACTCAATGATGTTGGCATGGATATGGGTCACAACACAGCAGGTTCCATTTTCTGTCTTCACTGGGTCTAGCCAGTACAGTACCACAGTGGGTGATTCTATCTGGACACTGACAAGGTGGGAAGGCAAGCCAGAAATTTCATGCATATTCAATAGTTTGACAGGATATTGTATTAGCCCTGCTGTTTCTCATAGCACTGTCAATATACTTGTAGAATGATCCTCACCATCCAAACATTCACACACACATATATCTACATATTATGTTTTAGCCTGACATGCCCACTGGAGAAAGTATTGCCATATGGGACCCTGACCAAGTCGATCTGAAGTCATCTGTTTGTGCCAAATTTAAGATTTATAAGTCCAGCATTGTGTCATAAAACTGTAGCGAGCTAGCTACCAAATAATGCAATAGAGTTGAACAACACTTTCTTTTGTTAAATCTTTAACAAAGACAACAAAAACAGGAAAAGACCGACAGACATACCAATAACCACATAATAATGTTAATTATGTTCCGTAGGGTGCGCACCACAAAACCATCCCACACATCCACAGGAAGATGTGTGACCAGGTGGCCCAAACTTTTTGGGCTAAGGACGGTCCTTGGTGTATATAGGATGTGTTTATTCTGAAGAGCACATTTTATTTGGTACAGTATTTGTGTGAAAAGTGAATGCACACAAATATATGCACAAATTATTTTTTTAGCCTGAAGGCCCATAGAAAGAGGTGTGGCCAGATAGGATCTAGCCAATGTTTCTCCCAGAGTCATGATGTACACCCCAATATTTTTTTAAATGTTTCTGTTTGTTCGTTGTTTATGGGTTGTTTTTTTTTGTTGTTTTTTTTGTTGGTAATTTGTGAAGGAAGATTGTGTGAAATACCAGTTGCTACATACAAACATAATTGTGGATGTGACTACACATGCATCCAGCTCAATTGTTTTATTATAAATCGTCTTGAACAACATATAATTCAATATTTGGTGTTGATGGTACATTGCTGAGTATTTTGTCTGATTGAATTATTTTTATCCTATTCACTTCAGGCTGGTATGGGGGCCGGAGCATCCACGCTGTTCAATGACGTTGTTGAGTTCAGGGGGCTTGCTTGGAGGTAAAATAATGTATGCATAAATGTATATTTTTAATGTTCCTTTTGGAGTAATAGATGGCTAAGTACAGCCTGTGCAACTGATAGCCTGCTATTGTTGTAGCACATGCTCTAAGGTCCAGTATCAAAGTTTCTTGTCGAGTAATAAATTGCCAAAATATTGCAGTGATATGACATAAATCCTCACAGAAGAGTTTTAAAAATGTGTGATCGTGTGTGTTGTGTGTGTTCGCGTGCGTGTGTATGTTCATGTGCATGTGTGTGCTATGTTTATAGCTATTATAAGTGTATATATATATATAATACTATTCTGGAGTCCTTATGAGTCATATCACTGCAATATTTTGGCAATTTATTACTCTACAAGAAACTTTGATACTGGACCTTAGAGCATATGCTACAACAATAGCAGGTTATCAGTCGCACAGGCTGTACTTGATATGACACCTGCATTCAGAGCCAAGGAATTCTGAGTCAAGTATTCTCATACTATTATTATTGGAGATCTTACACTTGTTTATTATTTTATAATTCTGCAGCATTGGCGGAGACAAAGATCTTGAAGAAGTGGTCACTTTACCCAGTGAGCCATAGCACATACAACTTCATTCAAAAATAAAGAGACAACAAAATAGCAATAATGCAACCAAATATTTCACTTTGAAATTGTTTCTATTTAAATTTTTTTTTTTTATAGATATCATAAAGAAATTTAACCCCAATGTGACTGGCTATGCAACTGGCTGGTCTTGGCTGTCCTCTAAAAGACTAAGTGTGGCTCGCAGTGGGGCAGTGGCCAAGTAGGTTACTTCTATTATATATTCACTCTATCAGTGTTAAGATAGTGTGCTATAGTAACTGTTAATAATGTTGTGGACAGTAACTGCTCGAGAATCATGACAGGAAATTGAAACTAATTCTCTGTTAAATGTAGAAACATGCTAGGACAAGCTGAAGTTCTTGTGGAAAAGATGGACGAAATGTACAGTAGTGTAAGTTAATACTGTTCTCATAATAAATATAACTAGCTAGAACCCGACCCATGGGCGGTTTGATTCCATTGGCCTTTGGCTTCCTGTAGTTACAAAGTTGTTCAGTTTTTGTAATGTTTTGTGCTGTTCCACCCAAGCTCCCCTCCCCCAAAAAGGTGATTGCAACCCCCACCTCCCACCAATTTGTCTATTTATGGAAATCCATTGTTTATTGGTGGTCAAAAGCTGTTTATACTTATTGATATTGATATTATCAGTTGCATACCTACTTGCAGTTCTGCTGTGGTAGGCATTTCATTCTGTTGTGAGGGGCTGAGGAAGACCTGAATGGCATCCGTATATTAGATTCTGAACCTATATTTTAGATAGCCACTTCTAAATTCCAGTGGAACAACTTTGAGATTGCCATGTCCCCAGATCCTTCCCCCTCCCCTCCCCCCCCCCTCCCCCCCCCAGGTAAAGGTCTTCGCTACAGACTACCCGAAAAGTTGTTTGCAGCAAGTAATTGGCCAAATCCACATTAATTAATAAGTTTATTTTTACTGTTTGACATATAATGTTCTGTACTGCTATCATTTAGGAGTGGTGACATTAGCCTAAAGATACAGATATAAAAAAAAGGTTAGATAGTAGATAGATCTTTTGATGGCTGGTAACCAGCTGCAGAGGGAACAGCTCACAACTCTTAGGGTATTGCTTTTTCTTCTTTTTTTAATTTTTTATGTACTGTCCATTAATTAGTAAGTTCACTGTATTGAGCTATAATTTCAGCTTCAGCCTATTTGGCCAAACCTTAATTGGTTAATTAGTTGATTTTAAGCTATAGGTTCAGTCAATGCGTAGGTTTAGTGTCACTTCTGGAGACATTGTTTTTCCTTAACAAAAAAAAAAAAAAAAAAAAAAAAAAAAAAAAAAAAACCACTAAAAATTAGGGACTCCTAAGACTTTTTGCTCTCCCCCTCCCACTTTCCCCATGATTTGCCTTGCACCCACTATAATTTTAATTTCTGAACCTTTTGTAACCTCTGTTCTTAGTGTAAGTAAAGCAGCCACTTTGGACACAAATTGTCTTTCGTCAAAATTGATAAAATTAGGAATTCTGTAAAGGTTTTACTTCAAATACTAACTTTTCTTCTGCATAGTGCAGCCCTTGCTGCTGCTCAGTTCCTCCTCTCCAGATATCTTTGTTCTGAATATAATCTCCTTCCTGAACAATTTTGTGAAGTTCTGATGTCCACAAGTAGAGCAGCTTGGACACCTAAAAATATTTTTATTTATCTCACAGCATGACTGACAAGCACATTAATATATAAGATAATCATATTGGTGCAGTGATGGTGGTACTAATAATGATAATCATGAGTGATAATTTGATGATGCAATGATTGAGCAAATCATCCAAAAAAACAATTTTCCGTCAAATAATGGTGAAAGTATGAAGACAATGTGGTGATAATGAATAATGTGGAATATTTAAATATGCAAGAGTTCCAAACATTGTTACTTTATCATTAATATTTATATAATTACATTCAATGAAATTATTCATGTTTATAACTTATGTTATGTTATGGTTTGTGTCACAGAGGGAGCAGGTCAACTCAAAGTGGAAGGTGATCACTATATGGATTGGGGCCAACGACCTCTGCGCCATATGTGATGGAATGGTATACTTATATAGTTCAAAAAATGATATGTTGATACATTGCTGAGCTCAGTTAGTTGGGTATTAAGGGAGAAATATTTTATTAAACTTTGATAGTAATCTATAGCTATATTTAACTCACGGTTATTGTATCCTTGTACATCCCAATGTACTTAACATTGTGGCCCAGGGCCTGTCAAACTCTTGGACCAAAATACCTGAAACTTTGCATGTATAAATAGTTTGACCCAGGGAGTAACCTGGGGTATGTTAGAACCCCAATGGGGGAGGGGGTGGAAGCTGGGGCATCATGACAACAACAACAACAAAAAGGATTTTTAAAATGCATAAGTAAACTACCTTCATGCATGAGTAACCATATAATTGATTTTCAAACCACACCATGTAATTTGATCATGCTAAAATATTATAAACGAAGTAGGTTCAAAAGGAAACTAATTACTGCCAAGAGCTAAGCCAAAAAACAACAACAAACATCACTTTGTTTATTGTTACTGTCTAATTACACAACAACAACAAAAACACCAAGTGAGCTCCACAATTATCTGTCACTACCACTCAGAAAGAGAAAGCTAACGAGTAAAAATTTTTGCTACAACAATTAGGTCCAAGATGAACATTCCAAGTTTTGGTTATGTAAGTAAACTTTCATTTATTTCATTCTAAAACATACGCTCATATTTTATAAGAAGTTATGAATCTGATCATTCAGCATTACACCAAGCCTCCAAAACATTCTAACTTTTCTAAAAACAGCAACGGGCAATGTATGGCTCTCCACATAACTTTAACAATCAACTTTTTAGCATTACACTTTGCTTCCAAAACATTCCGACCTTTCTGAGAAATCAATAGGCAGCCCAATTGCATGCCTTAAGAGCAGCTGTTATTTGATAATTTAAAACTGGAATTAATATAATAAATCACTTACAGCCCAACCTAATCTTTTCAGATCATAATTTTGGATTATATAGCTAATCTTTTTGCACTCTACAAATTATTATGTTCTTGACATTGATTTCAGCCTGAAGATCATGCAACAAGTTACATAGAGAGAGTGATGTATGCTTTGGACTACTTGCAGGCTCATGTAAGTCAGGAAAAGTGCACATCTATAAGCTAAGCTGAACTTCTACTAACAGTTGAATATTACAGGTTCAAAGGGCATACGTTAACCTGGTTTTAGTTATCGATGTGACAGCGCTGGCTCAAACCCAAGGTCTGGTGTGCAATCTGGTTCATGTGTGAGTTGAAGGATTTTAACCACACTTGTCTGTCCAATTACTGGTGTACTGTTAATATCCAGATATGTGTGCGACTGTGCCACCCACGAAGATTCCATAGACTTGATTTCAGAAACTTCTAGGAAGTATAATGTAAGGAGATATGTCTATATTAATCTTTGTAATAAATTGATAGACTAAGTGGCAATTTACGAAGCTAAGAAGGCTTATATAATATGATAAATTCTGAAACATGTGCTATTTTACCCACTAGTACTTAATGTCTAATTTGTTGTTTTGGATAATAAAAAGAAGTAACAAGAAACAACACATTATTTTATTAACTGTTGCCACTGCTAATTTCTTTAGGAGAATCTTCAACTTCTGATGGACCTAAAAGATAACTACAACACAGAGAACTTCACAGTTGTGCTGCAGCCGTTCTTCAGTGGCACCGAAGTTCCACTGAATGTAACTAGTACATGCATGCATATTATAATTGCAGCACAGCCTTGGTGTGTGATGAGTGAGAGTGCAGTGCTGAATCAAGATTGAGTTGCTTGCTGGGTTTCAAATTTGAGCACAAATATTATTATATGTATATATTTCTTACATTTATACTATACTGAAAAATAATAGCCTCTGGCTGTACAATTAATCTATTCTGTGCTAAATAAATAACTTTCTCCACAGTTTAAAGATGACACAGACAGAATATAATTGTGCACTGATGTTCTTAAATGTCTGATGGGTGAAGCAATATGACATTCCACTGAGTTACCCTGGAAATATTTATTATAAATCACCATTAGACAATATAGGGCTACCACTATTATTAGTGTGCTGTTCATTTATCATTGTATGTTACCTATACAAGAAAATGGATCAACTAATATCATTTTCTGCTGCATATCGTCTGTGATGCTGCAGAGTGATGGCTCTCCAGATATGACATATTTTGCTCCAGATTGTTTCCACCTCAGCCAGAAAGGTCACGGGGTGGGAGCTCTGTACCTGTGGAAAAACATGGCAAGTTATATGGAACTAAATGGCTCTAATAATTCATAATATAAATTAATGCTGTACTCTGCAGTGGGAGCCAGTTGGTGCAAAGACATACAAGGTTGACTGGGACGCCTTGAATGAGTTCAGATGCCCATCATATGTAAGAATACCATCAGGTTACAGGTTGTGTCTGTCTTCTGGGAGAATACTGTCAGGTTACAGGTAGTGTCTGTCCTCTGGGAGAGTACCATCGGGTTACAGGTTGTGTATAAGGAAGTGTATTGTGTTAATTCATAACTTCACTAGTTGGCAACTATATGCGCTATATTTTCTATTCATTTTTAATAAATTTTTCTCTTTTAAAAGATGTCATATGTGGGATTGCATGCTTTAAGCTATGCCCATGTGCATAAGGAGTACAGCATATAGCTATGAATTTAAGTGTCAAAATATTAGATATGGATAAGTGGAAGAGTAAATATAGATATCAAGACATTAAAAAAAAGTTTAATATTATTTAGGAGAGTGATTTTACAAATTGAAATATTTGTATACTGTGCATAAATTTTATTAGCAATAATATACTCCCCTAATCACACACACGCACACAATAGGAGTCTCCATATTTCTTCACCTCGCTCAATAGTAAAGGCAGCATACAAAATGCTAACTCAGCAGGTGGAGGTAACCAGAGGCAACACAGCTCCAAGACCTTCCACTTACCTTTATGGCTTGGTACTGGAGTGGGCATCTTTATGATGACCATGGCAGTGATGATCGCTATAGTGGGTGCTCTTCATGTGAGGAAGAATTCATCAGACACAAAGTCAGAAACAGTGCATCTGCTACCTGTTAAACTTTAGACAGTTATGTGTCTGTGCTTTATTTTATTTATATTTATTTGTATAATGCACTGCATATCATAGAGATTGACAAATTAATGTTTTTTGATGATTCTGAATGTCAGACTGATTCTTGCCCCAAGGACAGACCTACGTACAGGTAAGGAGTGGTACCAGTACACATTAGTGGGGAACTTCATTACCAGAAGACTTCCATCGTCCAAACAAACTTTCACCACATCTATATTCTTTTTAGTACCACAGCTCCCCCTGGCATCTCTGTGCTTGAACACAAAGTCCCTGCTCTGACCAAGAGACAGGGCCGCAATGGGGGACTTGGCTGCCAGGTCTCTCTCATCATCACGATGTTCCCCAATGTGATCCAGCCCATCCTTGTATTGATTCACAAGCACGAAATTGAATTTCTCTCCAAGTGTGGAAGCCAGAAGGTCACGGAGGGATTCTAGGAGTGGGATCCAGGGGTTGGCAGAAACACGAACACCTGAAAATTCATACATCAAACCTGGATCTCCAAAAGCTGTCTGTTTGCGAGGGATTTTGTGCACTTTACCCATTATTACTACTTCATTTCTTGAGTTGTTGAGGTTTGTTTCAAGTTCCTCTTCCAGCTGATTGAAGATGGATCTAGCATGAGAGACTTTCAAAAAACTGGGATCGTAATCTACATCAAGACCCAGTTTTGTTTTGCAGAAGGTCAGTTTGTTGGATAGATTGCAAGGCACAACAGTTAAAGGAATGGTGGTATCTTCTTTGTGAGTGGCACTGAGGCCTTGGTCTTTCTTGGTTTGGAGATTATTTGGATGGACATCAGCTTTCTCCAGATTAGGACTGAAGTGGGTAGAGCTGGGAGGTGGCAATTGGTCCTTGTCAGTTGATATAAAATCATCCAAACTTTCTGCTCCTGGAATCTTGAGGGGTAAGTGTTCATTCTTGAGTTGAGTAGTAACTGAAGTTGCTCCTCTGAATACCTTCCTTGTATCCTGCATTTCTTCCTGCTGAAGTTCACCCAAAGCAAGTTCTCTGCACCTTTTCATTGCTACAAAATTTTCTCAGGGTCACATAAAACTTGAAGAAAAAAACAAGCGAGTCATTTGGCCAGACAGGCCAGTCCCCTGAGCCACACCCTCTATCACACCACCCTGTCTCATCTTAAAACCACAGCAGTTAAGAATTACGTTGCACTGGTGCATCCACGGTGCTTGTGATGCTGTCATAATCAACGTCATTCTATGCATGGGATTGCCCGACCCTTTACCAGCACTTACAGACCTTGGAAAATTCACCTAGATCTAGGGAAAAAGTTGGCAAATTTATGGTATCGGCATTCATACTTGATCCTAATGCAAATTTATGGTATCGGCATTCATACTTGATCCTAATGCAAATTTATAGATTATTAAAATTTAGGCAATTTTTAAAAAAAATTTTTATATTTAATATTAATTTTTTACATTTAATATTCTTTATTTAATTTTTTTAAAGCCACATAGCTTTATACTTTTTAATTTGTTTTTGTTATCATTTTAAATTATTTCAAAATAAAGAAGAATAAGTATTATTTTCTGCCTGATACCACCTCCAAGATCCTTATCCATTTTTCCTGGGACCCAAATTCTTGCAGTTTAACTGTGTGCAAAATAAGATTTACCTGATTTTACCAGATCTATGCATGACAGAGGTGAAAACAGGGAGGCAGAGGGGGCTTCAGCCTCCCAAATTTATCACAGGGGGGCTGAAAGATAGCTTCCATTCATTTAGGATGCTCCTGATATAGTTAAAGAAACAAGTAAGCTAATTTTTTTCCTCCAAAATATTGCATCTTATTTAATCAAGTAGCAAGTGGCCGGTAGAGGTGTAACTAAACAGGAATTATTATGTCCCACCAAATGGACTCCAAGAACTGTTGCCATGGAAGATGTTCCTTTAGAGTCTTCGAAAGAAATATATTTAAAGGAATGATGAATAGATTTAAAAGCAGGTGGTTTATTGCAATCATTGGAGAAGTTTATCCCCTTGTTTAGAAAGAGAGTAGTCACTTATTTTTGTGCAGCAGAGCAAATTTCTGCCACATTGCATAAAAACAACAACAAAATTGATACGGTTTTACAAGTTGCTCTTTCTGCTATTGATGCTGCCAAATAATTTTTAAATATAATATAGTCAGAAAATAATTTCGACATATTTTGATGAGACTGTGACCACTGCTGAGGAAAACAATATTGACCAGCCAGAATTGCCTCATTACAAAATTGGAGTTAGCCAAATGTATTTACATCTGTAAAAGCATATTTCCAGGCAATTCTATTTAAAGCATGTGATCTACTCCATTGTGAGCTCGAAGATCGATTCAATGTAATCAAACAGTGTAACTTTGAAATAAAGTAAAATGCATTTGATAAAAAAAAATTCTGTCTAGCAATAAAAAATATTTTCAAATAAATGTTTCCGACCATACACCAGGTTTTTTTTTATCTATATTTAATCATCACAGTTACCTCTGCTGCATCAAAATAGTTCTTTTTCTGGGAAAAAGTGTCCTAACTTCTATGCACTCTACAATGACAAAGAAGAGACTTAATAATTTAGTGCTTCTAGATCTTCACAAAGATTTTACATACACTATGACTTTAGATTTAGTTTGATAGTAAAAACTATTATCAATGCTGATGAGAGAAGAGTTTTTTTTTTTTTAAACAGCTACAGCTTTTAAATTCTCATTTAAAATCTTTATATTTTTTATTAAGCACACTCATTCCAATTTAAGGTTATTTCCCACCTTTTAATGCTTTTATGAATATCAATCTGACCTTCAGCTATCCTAAAATATCAGTTAACTGACCAGCACTTGAACCACACCTACAACAAAGCAAGCAGGTCATGAGAAAAGAAAACAAAAAAAGTGCAACAAATATTAAATTGGAGCAAACAGACAGATTAACCGCTCTAGGAATACAGCAGCTGTTTTTCTGCAATAGTTTCAAGGAGCTTAAGATTATATACCACCCAGTACAACTTGAGAAATCAACAGTCCACAGTACTACTAGGAATGAAGAGAAGCTGTAGTCCCTCCAGTACATATAATTGATAAAAGAATTTTTTTAACATCTTATCATTATTTTAACTTTAGCAACATGGGGCAATTTCAAGTTATCAACATTTTAGTTATCCAACTATTCTGGTCCAGATAACTTGTGTGTGTGTATGTGTGCATGCATACATATATATGTACACACACTCACGAATGCACACCTGTCTGTCCAATTTATTGTGCAGAAGAATTCCTTTCTAAACAACCTCCTTTGTGGTAAATAAACTTCCAATAAGAATTGATTAAATTTCACCACCAACAATAAAAAAAAAAAAAAAAAAAATAGCTTGGACGTTCAAACCGAGCTGGGGCTGCCAAAGGAGGCCCTTTCATGAGTAGATAAGTAAAAAGTACATGTGTACACTGTCAAAGTGATAACAGAAATAATTAGGCAACATCAAGAAAAAAAATTTTTTTTAAATATATTTCATAATGTTAAAATTGAGTGAATCTATATTTAGCATGGATGTCATCAATGGTCTCTGATGCGAAGATTTCCGGATACAATTTTATTCTCTAAACAAGCATTTGCAGGGATGTCAATCCTGTCGCCATGATTAGCAATGATGATAACTGTGCCCTGTAGGACAGAGACAAAAGTGAATACACACATCATCATAATACATTATCATTCATTCAACTAGTTTTGTTCAGACAGAAAAAGTACAAACGAAACAACAGGTCCTCTTGCACCAAATCAAGAGTACACAACATTGCATTACATGGACTTTATATGAATTGGCTCATTGCACGCACGCACGCTCACACAATTACCCGTAGTGACACCCCCTTTCCAAACGTCACATCCCCAGATACAGTTAAATGATCGAGATCGAGCATATCTGGAATGCTATCAAATCGGTCCAAAAACTGCCGAACCTGAAGCAATAAAGAAACACAAAAAGAATTTTAAAATTTCATCAGACTCCAACAAACTCTGGGCTTGTGACTGCCCGAGACCTTCCAAGGTGTGTGTGGGGTGGCCCATAGAAATGATCAGAACAAGCATTACGGTATGGGTCAGAGACGGGTTTTGGGTTTGCCTATTCTTGGGTAGCATTCATAAACGATCACAACAAACCACTAATGCTAATGGCTAACCACTGTGAAGTCTGGATCACCGAGCTTGACCAGAGGAAGTGTGGGATAATTTCGTGCAGTATTGACAGTGAGTGTGCCATTTTTTAGCAAGAAGAGATTGGACATCACCATCAAAAGATCTGAAGTCTTCTTCACTGGGAGGAAACGACTCCTTGGAACATTGATACCTTTGGGAGCAACAAAAGTGATCAAATCAGGCATGTTGCTTGCTGCTCATGGCTGCAAGGGAGGTGGGTGCATGTGTGCTAACTCTATGATCACACTGCCAAATGTTTTAATCAACATAAGCTGTGGGTTGAGGGAAGTGGAACATTTCAATTACTATATTCCCTCACTTATGTTGGTCTCTTAACCACTGTACACACATACCCACCCACCTACCCATCCATCCACCTACCTTACCCACCTACCTATCCATCTCCCTTCCTATCAAACCACTCACCCACAACTACCCACCAACCAATATGAATAGCGAGTGTATTTATTGGCTCAATATGAATTCAGCCTACTCAATTTTGCCTCCCGAACTCATTGTATCCTGACCACCTGCATTGTTCTTACCCAGAGCATTGTTAAAGTTTCTGATAGCAGCACCGGCAGCTGTTTCCAGTTGAATGACGTTAATACCGCCATTTAAGGTCTACAAACAAATAGCATCATATGACAGCATTATATGACAACATCATGTGATAACACTAAATAATAACAGAATTGCAAGAGACAATAAGATTAGAAGAAATATCAACAGTTATGCAACATAGTTCCACAATTTAAAAGATTCTGTGGTGGGTGGTGAACAGAAAGCAACCATTGAACTGGTCATTGCCTGAACAGCTAAAGTTGTTCAGGTGTTAACAAGATGTCATATCAAATATATCTCAGGGTTTTATCAGTGGGGGGGAGGGGGAGAAGGGGAGTCCTCCCACGCCCCCTTCAGTGCTGTCTCCTCCCCCTTCAGATCAGTAGTAATGTAAACAGTCAATCAACTAATGTTATGTACTGGAGCATCTTGCAACCTCAAAAATTAATATAATTTGATATATATCTATAATAAAAATTCAAGTTACATGATCATACATTAAGTCTCCTGCCACTTTCAACAATGACCCAGTCTGTCAGCAGAATTGGTAATTGTCATGTTGTCCACTGAACTTTTGACCTTTATCAGGGACTTTTTAAGGTGGGGGATTTAAGAACCTTAAGCCCAAAGTTGAGCTTCAACTTCAGACACTGAAAAAATGAACCATATGCCACATAATGGTGGATTGTGCTCGAAAGGTGGATCTCTGTGTGCGCTTTAAATAACAAATTATTGGGGAAAGGTGAGAGTAAAGTATAGCGACAGTGGTTTGATAACTAGATTCCAATTTTTTTTTGCTGCTTTTAAAAAAAGTTAATAAAGGGAATGTTGAAGTGGGTGGACGTACCCTAGTCTACCCTCACCCGATAAGACTAACACAATATGAGGATTCCTATGTGTGTTTGTCTGGGCTAAACTCTGGAACAAGTGGACTGAATATGCTCAAATTTTCAGGGGAGACTCATGTGGACCACACAAACATTTTGGCAAGAGTCTCACATGCCCATACCCCTTACTGTGGGTGTCAGGCAAAATAAAACCCCACCAAAAATGGAGATTTAAAACAAGGGGTTGAGAGTTTAAATAATAGCAGGGTTTTTCTCTTTCCCCCTTTCTTTTTCCTCTTCCCCTTATTTTCTCTCCCCCCTTCCCCTCACCCCATTTCTCCTCCTCCATCATCTATTCTTCCCAACCACTCCTTTCCTTTCCCTCTTTTTATTCATTGACTCATAGTTACCTTGCAGCACATATTTCTTGGCTGGACTTGCAGCTACTTTTTGTATTTTTTTTTTGTTTGTTAACCATCTGCTAAAGAATGCCTCACAAAGGGTTACAAGAAGAAAAATTCCTCACGGAACCTGCTGCAGACTACAGGGTGTCCCAGAGATACTTCTCCACTTAAAATGGCAGACCCCAAAAACCTTATATAGGGTGATCTGGAGGCAAAAATGGCTGATTTTAATGCTATACTCCCCACTGGTGGCCATTTTTGGACAAACCAAGGTCACCAATGGACTCATCCACCCCAAAAATCCTATCAATATTGAGTTTTTTTTAATGGTCCTCTATATGCCAAAATGCCCTATTTTACTATTGTAACGCCCACTGGTGGCCATTTTTAAACAGAGTAACTCAAAAATCTTGACAATTGGCTAGATTACAAAGATAGCCAGTCCGGGTACTTTCATGGACTATTGTGTTTCTATTGAAATTAAATACTCACTGCATTTTGTACGCTCAAATTTGTGGCATGGTCTCTTTGAACTAAACTGAAGAAACAAGTTATATGCAAATACCTTTTACTCTCATGTAGTGTGACTACAATCACCAAAGGTGGGCCTACCAAGCATTTCCCTGGCAGGCTATCACCCAGAGGCTGCGATTGCCTGCTAGTAGTTTTAACTTCCATTGCAGTAGTGGCTTGCCCCTCCATTTCCTTTATTTTGGCCCCCCCCCCCCCCCCCCCCTTTTTGGGGGGGGGGGGGGGGGGGGGGAAATTTCATAGAAATATCCCTGTTTATATTAAAGTGTGCCAGCACAACCTCCTAGAACTGATACTGTCAGCGATACTTCCTCAGTATGGCAAGGATCAGGTATTGCAGGTGAGCCATCTATTTCTATGTCGACAACGAACAGGAGTGCACATAGTTTATACAAATTGAAGTTGTCTTATAGACCAGAGTACAAGAAAGCTCACTGGTGGGTTAGGTATGATGAGCCACCTGGTGCCGATGGTAACATTTGTTCTATTTTGAGAAATGGGCTAAAATATCAAAGGGAAATCATATTCAGTTTGCTCAATTTTTGTGAGTATAGTGTATTCATTGTTAACATTATTGTGGTCAATTAATACTGAGCATGCTCACTCAGAAATTTTGTCAGTCACATAATTACCATTCTTGTGCTTGTGCCACTTGTTACTTTATAAAGTTATCCGTCTTAATCCTTGAGAGGAACCAAAATAAAGATACAACAAATTAATGAGGGCACTAATTAACCACAATAACGTTACCAATGAATGTGCTACAATGAGGCTCCCCCAAAAGGGAATTTAGCATTCCCCCCCCCCCCCCAATTTTTTTGAGGGGGGGAAAGTGGAGGGGCGGGGCCAAAAATTGAGCGGCTATTTTTGAAAATGGATTATGGCTCATTTAAAGAATTAGAAAAGGTGTACTGAAAAATTACTGAGTATGAAAGTCTCAAAGCAACCAAATTCCATTATCGTATACTGCCTCCAAAATGTAGCTAACACACTACATTGGGCTGATTTTGAAAACACATGTCAGTACCCCCCCCCCCCCGTCCAAACAAAATCCTAGCTAACCTGCACCTCTAATCACCACGTACTGCTTGAAGAGAGTAAACAGATACACAAAGAACAAGTAATTGGTAATCTATGTTTGTCAATTGTCATCACCACACACACTTTTCTCTCCTCTCACTTCAACTATTCCTATCTATGAAGATAAGAAACCTTTTTGTTGGCAATGACTTCGAAGTTTGGATTATGTTCTGAGAGAAGTCGATCAATGGCGTCCACACGCACCCACAAGTTGTTCGTGTTGAAGATCTTAAATTTTTTGATAGACTTGAACTCGTCCACATTGTCTCTCGGCACCTTTCAATAGAGACATGTATGAGATAAATATTCACCACAACTCAGGATTATTTAGTGAGTTGATGAGACATTGTAGTTTCTGGCAAACACCCTCCTCTCCACCAACACAAAATATGACATACTTTGATCTTACTCCAATTACCTGAGCTATTTCTAAAAGCTGCAGTCTGTCTTCATATCGAATGAGAGTTCCTCCTTTAATATCTGCTCTCGTCTTGTCGGTCACCTCCATGAGGAACTCGCTGGGGTCTGTCCCATTCTCAGGGTGTAACAGGAGGTTAAGGATGCGCAGGTCAACTGTAGCGCCGAGATTGTCAATGTTAGAGATGAAAATAATCTCTTTACCAGCCTTGCAAAACTTCTCCAGAAGACCGCAGCGTTTCAGAGAGAGATAAACATCACCATGACCAGGTGGGTACCAACTGGAGTCAAGAACACAAAAAAACTGTTTAAAGCCAGCCAGACTGGTGATTGAAGAGAGAAAATAATCTTCTCAATACAAACACAAAAAAGTACTAAAAAATAACATCTACATCTACTGAGTAAACTAATACTGTATCCAATTAAATGAAAATATTAACATATATAGTACATCCTCCTCCTTTCACAACTTCCCTCTTGCACAACTTACCCTCCCCTTCTCCTCCCCTCCCGTCCACCCACTATATGCCTTATTAGTTATCACACAGCAGCTGTATTATATGTAGTACCCCCCATTGCTGAGGTTCAGCTTCTCTGGGAAAGGTCTCAGCGTCTCCTTGAGGATACGAGGATAGTAGCTCTGCTGGAACATGCTCAGGTCTACTCTCTTCTCATAGCGGAACCGAATCCTCTGCGTGTCCGAGTGCGTGTTGAATGAGTTCATGAGGACCAGAGGAACGTTGCTGTCATACTTATTATTGATGAACTGAAGGAGGAAAATAACCGGCAACAAACACAAGGAGCAGCAATCAGTGGAAAGCATTGGAAAGTGAATATAACAGTAGAAATTGTGTCAACACAACACAAAGTGGACTGGCCCATTTTCAAAATCATGACCGGGCAAGAGACGTTCTGAGTTTGTAGAGAGAGAAAGAAAAAAAAACAACATTTTTTTTAACCAACTATTCCTGAAAAGTTCATCAGTAAAAAGAAAAAAGAAAAAAAGAAAAGATTTAAGAACTCATTGATTAGCAATAACTACAGAAAGTGCATCAAAAAAATTCAATATGAGGTTTTATGACCACCTGTAAAGGGTTCACAAAAAACTAACTGAGCATGCTCACAAAAATGTGAAAAACATAAACTAAGTTTATCACAATCATTATAGAGTTGCCTTAGCAGAGTGAGAGTTGATTGAGCAATGGCTGCAAGGTACTAATGGAAAATGAGAGAGTTGTAAATTGTAAAAAAAAAAGAAAGAAAGAAAAGAAAATATCCATGTTTGAAAACAGTTGCAGCCACAAAGTGAATCACATGTGAATTGCTAAGAGGTTAGGATGCAATACACACTGGATTGTGCCTGATTGTGTTATGGACGTATCCAGTTTTGGTAGAGAAAAGTTTATCAACATTTCAAACTATTTATAGTATGTGCCACCATAACTGCCCTATTTACATATTTTCTGACTACAAATTAAACACTGTTTTTATACTATGGATTGTGGGTTACTATTAAAAATTCTATTTCTCTGATGTTATATCTATGTACATGTAGAAATATTGTTTTCATGGCAATGTTAATTACCATAATAAGGCTTCCTGAATCTCCATGATAGAATATCCCCTTAAATATTGATTAAAATTCAGTAATTTGACTCCTTGTCTCAATATCAACACTAACAGAGTATGCTTGACAACTATTTACGCAAAAATATACTTTGAGAATTTCAACTGATTTATTAATCAGAATTCTCCCCCTTCCCCCCAAATTAACCCAAGAAATATATAACATAAAAGAAAATTACAAACATTATAATAGAAATCTAAAAAAGAACTGCAAGACAGATTTATTTATTTATTTATTTATTATATACCTTTTTTTATGATGCAACACATGAACATTATGAGCAAAGAAACATATTTTTGGGGGGGGGGGGGGGAAACAATAGAATCCTACAATTACGCAACTCCCAAATAGCTCAATTACATCTCCAAAAAGGCAAATAGTAACTCAAAATGGCAAACTAAGAACCAACAACAACAATTCAATGAAGAGCAGCAGTAATGGATTCAGATGATTAAAAATAATTAATAAATATATATATTATTTATATAACATGCCTGGATAATATAGCTAGCACAATACAAAATTCAACGAATTTAGTGAACCTCAAGACCAGTGTTCCTTAATCTGGGGGTGCTGAAAATCAATTTTAGGGGGACCTAGAAAGGCTTCTGTTATGTATGAAGAAGTTACTGTTATGTGCAGTACGGAAAATTTTGTTTCAAAACTAAATTGTTTCATGTTGGCAGAGGTACAGTAATCTTGTGTAGCCAAATCGCTATGTTGTCACAGCTTAGTGAGTTGGTAAGGGTTGAAAGACCATGGCAGATGCTTTAGCATAAATATAGACATGATCAGCTGTCTTAATTAAATTATAAAGGCCAGTACGAAGATGGTTTTTGGTAGGGGTTCCATTGGTAGCATATCATGGATCTATGAAGGTAGCACTGGATAAAATCATTCCATTGCCAACCTATCTTAGTGAGAAAGCATTCTCAGTCATGCTTCAAATTAAAAACAAAAGACAGGAACCCTCTTCAAAGGTCGCCTGCTCCATACCATGACGGTGGCTTGGGCCAACACCAAGCAACAACAATAATCACATGATGTGTACATATATCTCAGTACACCTCATCTATATTCAACCTTGAGTAGGCACATAGGTTTTATGGGCTTTAATATATTTTTTCCCTTTTCTTTTACTCTTAACTGATTCAGTTAAATGAGTAATTGATGCTTTATTTTTGAAAGAGAATAAAGTATGTAATGAAATAGAACCCTTGATCCCTTGGAGCACTGAGGCTCTGTACCACTTGTACACTTCCATTAGGGAGCTAGTCTGCCTAAGACCAACTACAGCAGGTGTTGAGGTTGGGAAAGGTTTAGAAACTCAGCTCCAGAACATTCTATGCTGCTAAAATGGAATGCTGTGCTGATTTTTTTTTTACCAGCAAGTGAAGGAAAAAAAAAAAAAAAAAAAAGAAAGAAAAAGAAATGGGAAGATGTGAATTTCTAACAAATTTATCAGATATGCTTGGCATGCACTATATGTCATAATAACTCATCAACAATAATCAAAATAATAAGAAAAACAACAACAAACCTCGATCTGCTCCACGGTCATGTCCAGAAAGGTCAAGTCATTCCTCACAGAGATAAGGCTCTTGGGACCCACACATCCAATGGTGGTCCCAAGGCCGCCATTCAGCTTGAGGACAACCAGTTTGTCCAGAAGTGCTTTAGCTTGGCTGCTTGGTATTTCTTTAGCTGGGTATGGCAGGACAGAGCCTTCTTCAAGTGGTTGTATCTTCTCCCATTCGATTGTATTTCCCTTCTGCCTGTCCATAAGAAATCTGCTGAATATCCGTTCAAATCCATTCAAGTGAGATGCAAGCTCCTATGAAGTGTGCAAGAATTCATATGACTCCATAATTAATAATTCTATTCACTTTATTGCAAGTGATATATTTGATATATAGATCCAAGGCATACTAATACACACACACCACACACGAAAGACAATGTTAAAGAAAAACTCATATTTCTCAAGTACCGAAAAAACAACAAACCAATTCTACCAAGTCTGACCACATATCATATAGTACAGAATGGAGTGACAAAAAAAAATTCCAGCAACCTTCAAACAAACTCTCCTTGAGCCATAAGGATGAGCATTGTCTTAGCACTTGGTATCACAAAGCAAACTGATGGTCCCCTTTGAGAATGTGGACAAACTGAGAGTTGCCATTGTACACAAGGATCATGTTTAGTTTGGGACAGGATGGAACAAGGAGGGTGGGGAGGGTTGCCTCAGAAGGTCTCTTGACAAGATCAATCCTTAATTCTTCTATTCAAAAAGCATAAATATGACAAGCAGCCAGCCAACCAGACTCCATTATGAAGTCTCTCTCTCACCTCTCTCTTGGCAGGAGGAGCAGTATCCACCAAGTTATCCAAATCCATCTTCACAATCTTCAATGCATCACTGTTGTCCAACAATACCTGAATAAATTACAGAGAGAGGGAATTAGGCGCTAAACAAGTTGTGGTGACGTACAAACACGTGTGCCAAGGTTATATATTTGGGGGGGGGGGGGGGGGGATTAGCTACATGATCTTGGCTTATCATTATACAACAGCTGCACTTCCACAAAACTTGGAGAGAAGTGGTTTATACATAATTTATCATACTTTTTCAAGATATATAAAAATGATTAATTTCTTGAGTAATAAAAGGAGAAAAAGTAATGTATGCATGCATATATATATATATATATGTATATATATATATAATACAATTGTCTTAATTGGATGTGTGGGTTCATACATATAAACAATGTTTATGTAAAGCTTTAGTCAAAAATGCTGTATTATAGAACAGCTGCCAACCCCAGCTGTCACACACTGTCATCTCATAAACACACAGGGGCAATGTCCCAGCTGTATCTTGGGGCAATATTTGTGTCTGAGCAACATTTTTGCTTTATAAAGAATTTATTTATAAAGCTAAGAAAATATTCCCAACATTGGTGATGGCTGAGCAAATATGGGCAAGTTTCATAGCAACATTGGTGGCTGAGCAACATATGGGCAAGTTTCATAGCAACATTGGTGATGATTGAGCAACATATAAACAAGTTTTATAGCAACATTGGTGATGGTTGAGCAACATATGGGCAAGTTTCATACCAAATGTCTGTATCAGGAAGGGAAAAAAAAACCAATCCACAAAATAGAGCAGAATTGACACCACCGTTCTAAATGAAAGTGTGTGACCTTAGCAAGGTGAACCTATTCAACACCTTCTACACAAGCAAACATTTACAGTGCCTAATTAGCATGAAGAAATTATTTCAGTTGTTAGGTCATGGAAAACACCCCCCCCCCCCCCCAGACCCATTCCCAACCATTGTTCTAGTGGGTTAGGCTTCATGGGAAATCCTCAGATTGGGAAAGACATCTCTGAGATTTTTGAGAAGCAGATCTACTGAAGGTTGTTCACAGTTTGAACTTCTCTGAAGAACCTCAGGGTGAGAGTGAACCTTGACAGGACACCATTACCTAGGCAGGGGGCTTATTCACTGGGAAGGTGGATTTACACTGTTCAGAGAAGGTGAAAGGACAAGGAATTTCAAGGGTTGGGATGGGACCTTCTTTGGTGAAATGGTGTAGGTTTTTATTTTGTGGAATAATTCTCAAATGTATTTGATTAGTTGTTTTTTTTTTATCATATGACCTTCCAAGCTTCCTGTAACAACAGGACCTTGATGGCTTCCATCATAGTCTTGACCAAGAGATTCATTAAGTGTAGTCATCTATATTTTGATAATACTGAATTTGTGTAATATAAATTGATATTTTTAAAAGCATGTATAAAAAAAGTCACTTTACCAGCTAAATTTGAAATTTCTCAATCCTCACAAATTTATGCCCCTACTTGGATATCAAGGGTGAAGATTAGTATAAGATAACAATGGAAAAAGGTTAATTAATTACACTTAACTTTACAGACAACATATTCAAATTGAGTGCATGTACATACCACTCAAGTACCTGTCAGACACAATACATAGAATTGGACCCCACAACAATGGAATCCTTTATAAGGGCCCCACTTGCAGCATTGCTAGCACAGCAGTGTTGAAAAAAAGAGAACAGGTTATTCAGTGGGGAAGTTTGAGTAGGTGACACTCAGCCTTGTAGTATAGATGTACCTGAGGCTATTGAGTTCACACATAATGCCAGAAGAAATTTTTAGGAAACAAAAATTGCCTTCCACTCTTAAATTCCATTATTATCATGAGCATGTGACACTGAAATCACAGCCCTATAATATGAATTAAAAAAATGGATTCAGTTTACATCCTGACAATATAATGCTAGATATGTATTTTATGCTTTTTTGGTGCATGTTATAGATCATAAAAACAACAGTTGCAAAGAGACCAGCCCATCATCAAGAGATTTAGGGACATCTGAAGCATTGTATTGGGAGAATTCCCACTGGACCATAGCATCACAAGATAGCATTGTATTGGGAGAATTCCCACTGGACCATAGTATCACAAGATCACAAGGTTCAAATTGTTCTCCAAAATGCAGAAGGTATCAAGTCCAGTCAATAGAATACCATGTTTGAAAACCTAATATGGTAAAGAAGCCAATTTACTGGAGATAAGATTCCCTTACTCCACGATATTGTCCAACTTTACAATTTGTCAGATGCAATCACGCAATACACATCGAGGGGAAACTAATAGAGTACCCAGCATAGATTGCCTCTTATTGTAGTTGTGCTCAAGCATGTAGAGGAAGTTCTAAATTAGAACCATTTTTTCATGTTGAAAATAGAACCACCATTTCAGTATTTAGGAGGGAGGGGGAGAGTAATTGTTCAACAGAGCAAACTATCAAATTTTCTACCAACGATTTAGCACAGTGAACATTAAGAATTGTTGGAGAGATTTACTACTTGTCAAGTTATTGTTTTTCTTTCCTTGTATGCAATTATTTTACCATAGAGCAGGGGGGGGGGGGGGTCTTTTAAGCAGTTTTTAGGGCTAGGGACTATTCACCATAAGATTTCTTCTTGGCAGCTATAGCACTTTCAATGGTTCTGTAGTGGAACAAATAATGTCATCTCTAAACTGAAACATCATGACATCTTATAGACCAGTCCATTGCTCCACACAGGCACTATACTGTAGACACTGCTAAGCAAACTATCACACAATGTTATCTGTGTATGTACTGGACTAATGCACTGCTACTTGAACGTAAACTTGTTTTATTGCATGTTTGATGAGCAGGTATAACACATGTAATATTAATTAATGCACGATGTTATGCAGTAGGTGTGGTTTATTCACTGGAGGCAAGAGCAAGGGAGTGCATTAGAGGCAGCTGTACCACACTAACATGAGGTAATCAAGGCAATAGAGCATAATCACACAACATACTCAAACCACTTCCTCTTCCATGCCACCAAAATTAACACCAATGCAGACAGAGCAGGAGTGAAATCACCAACTTGATGGGCAGTTGCAGTACATTGACATCACACATTCAGATAATTTGTTTGTTTTTTTAAAAATTATGTTAACTTAAGTAGTCTAAAAAATATTCTTCACATTGTAAAAACACACATCCCAGTTTTTTAAAACAGGAACTTCATAGAAAATGGAGTCATTGTTGCAATCTGCACCATCCCAACTGTTCATGTCCTATTGATATGCAGAGCTTCAAGTAATTTACTCAAAAGCAGCTGCACCATACATATGTACTGAGGCACTTGAGATAGAAGAGGTGATGACACTGGTAACAATGAATTAGCAACTTCTGAAGAACAAGACCAAGAAAATAGCATGAAAAAAAAATCTGGCAGCTGTATCTGCAGGAGATACTTCGACTTGGGAAGACTGAATATCATTATGATGCAACTGACCCACTTCAAATGATCAATAAAACATAAAACAGAATATTAGATTCCAGTTATTTTTGGTTACATTAATTTGTAACTCACACTGCAAAATAATCCTGTTTATTCATGACATCATTTGGCTTATGACATATCACATGAACTATAACACATCACATGATTTAATCTTGAGCCCTGTCCACACTACAAATGGGTCTCCACACTAGCATAGTGCTGAACCCGATCCACATCACCTGTGTGGGCTAAATAATTGGCTGGGCATATTAATTGGTCTTTCTCTACCATGTATAGAAATGGGATATTTTATTTTCTGGTGTGCTCCGTTGTTCTATCTTTTTCCCTCTGCAATGTCATCGCACAGAGGGAGGAAGAAAGCAGTTAGTTGCTAAACTCCTAATAAGGAACTTCAGCAATAAAGCCACAGGTATGTTCAATAAATCTGAGCCACTTGAAGCCTACCCTTCTGAAGGTTTCAGGTGAAGCCTAGCGGAACCCGTTGGGATGAAACAGGGTGTAGTATGAACGCATGGAACCCATTTCAGACATGGGTGAAACCGGTTTTATTGTGCAGTGTGGACAGGGCTTTAGAGGCATTTGGTTATTGGATATCTAATTGTATCTTCAGAACTAAAAAAAAAGATAACAGGACAAAAAAAAAGGATGATAATCCGAATAGGAAAGAAATGTTTCTACAGATTTCATACAAATAATTGCAGTTTAATTCATTCAATGGATTAAAATGTAGTCATGTCCATAAGAAATTACAGAAGATTAACCCAATAGCTCTAATAGGATAAATTAAGGAAGTCAACTAACTTGAGTAGCTCTAGTAAGGTTTCTTACCTTGCTGGTAATTTATGGGTGGAGGGGAGTATAGGAGTAAAAGGTGCTATTCTTTGTCAGTGCAAACCAAGTCAACTAAACTTTTAATTAAATGATGTTCTAATCCAAGTTGATTCATACTGCAGAAAACAAAATACCTGTGTAGAAACCATAATAGGTATGTTCATGTTGCCAGCATACTAACAAGGTAGTAATCATAACAGAAGCCTGATCTAGTTAGGTGTTCAGCACAGAATTTTGAAGGAGCCTGTTGGCCAGATAACTTTGATCAACATAACTGACTGCATTTCCACAGCACCACCCCAGGCTCAACCATTATTTCCATAACACCTTGTGATCTCCAGTAATAACTTTTTATAGACACCAAAAGGTGGACAGAATATAGAATACGTAACACACCTAAATATCAACGAGATCTAACCATCTTACCAAAGAGTGCCCCCTCGTAAGAGCAGGTCGTTCCATTTCTGTCCTTATTCTGCAACGGCTAGGGTCTGAGCTATTATTTCACTTTTATATGCCTTTAGTGGCTACAAAACCCAGATTGACAAAAATGACCCAAGGTGGTTCTTTATACAGGCTGAAGTAGGCGTGCCTGTACACCTTGCTGCGTGTTGCACGCGCTGGCCGTTAGAATAGTAATGAAAGTCACACCCCTGTTGTTTTTAGTGACTTCCCGAGAACCCCCTGACCGCACAACTTCCTAAAGGGAACATGTCGGTACCCCCAAGATGGCTCCTTTGTCCCAGGAAGGGGAAACTTATAGGAGGTGGGCTAAAAATATATATATATTTTTTTAATAGTTGCACCGTTAAACTTATTTGTTATGAATTTTAGGCCATTTTATTCCATTCAAAACACCTCTGTCCTCAAGATATGACCAGGATGTACCTGAGGTGAACAAGTTTGATATCCCCATGCTGCTGAGCTATGTGGAAACAATGGAGCTAAGAATGGGACTGGTGGTGGATCTGACCAAAACAGATAGATTCTATGATAAACGTGATTTGACAGAAGTGGGTATTGGTCATTACAAGCTCAAGTGTGAAGGGTAAGCCTTTTTTTTGTAACATATGTTCTTTTTTTTTTATTCATGGCAACATCAAGGACAACATTGAAACATGGCCCCCTTCCCCCCAAATTCATGCGAAAACTATTAACTCAATTTAACGCTCCATATATTAAAATAAAAAAGGCAAATGCAAAAAAAAGAATTAGTAAACCGGCTTCAATGCAGTCTCTGTAAGGGATGTCGACTATGTTGATAAATTTTTACGGTGTTGCGTTGATATTTTCAACATTCATATCTTTATCTGATTCTCTGACAGCAATATTGCGTTCTCAAATAGAAAATGTTAACATGACATTTCAAAATATTTATGTAACAATATTTAATTTATAATAGCAACCTTTACTTGTGTGTAGATATTCTCCAAATTTTTTGCCAGATCGAGAAGTGCAAGGGTCAGCCCAGCTAATCTGTAGCCTGATATTTTCTCAACTGTAATAACCTTCCCCAACTTGTTATGATCTTGTTGGAGGTGAACCATTGCACACGAATAGAGCTAACCATATCCAAAGGAGAATTTTCTGCACATTTTTTTTTTTTTTTTTTTTTTTTTTTTTAGTATCTGGCACTGTCTTCATTGGTTTGATTTTCCTTTGGTATTGAGATTGTAAAAACAATCAGGTGAACATAATTTAGATTCAGAGTTTTACCGTCTTCTGATGTTTACTCCTTCAGGGAGATTGCAGTATTCATTCCCCCGATTTGCCCAGGTAATGTTTACTAGTTCTTTGCGGTACTCCATTTGCTGAACATTGAGGGGGGTGTCAGGTCCTTCTATATGCTGTTCAGCATTTTACAGTCATTTTGATCATTTTTATGACATACTCTTCTCTTTGTGGACATGTGAAGACACTCCACCATTTCGACTGTACCACCAACTTAAATTATCTAGTGGATTCAGTTTTGAGTTATAAAGATGAAAATCTGAAGTTTATTGAGAGATCACAATAAAATACAGTCAACACACCCCACAGGATGCAGTGGTTGATTTCATGGAAACAATCAGTCTGTCAATTGATTAAAGAATACACTTGAACACCTACCATTCACTGAGAACCTGATGGCAGAGGGAGTGCACCGACAGATTGACGATAGATGAGTTCTTTGTTCTCTGTCATTCGGTTGAGTAGAAGCTGAGGATTTATTGAAATAATTCAGTTTGAAAAAGAAAGAAAAACCAGCAAAAAAGCCATTTATGAAACTCCTGTTGAATTCCCGAAGGATGTCCATTAGTTTATTGTCTATTAAATAGATCAGCAGTATTTTATGGGTACCATGAAGTTTATGACTAATTAATAAACAAACAAAACCTCCCCCCCTCATTCAAGTGGTTCATACATCACCATGTCATCCATTGCAGCTATTGAGTGTTCTTTAACAACCACCCTTCCTCCATCTCTCTCTCTCTCCCTGCTTACCTATAGACATAGACCAGTGAGAACACTGGATATGTTATTAGTGATTATATTGTGGAGAGGAGATATAGATAATAAACACCATTTAATGTAGAAAACAATTTTATGATTCTGAAAAATAGCAATGTTATTTTTTTTGTTAAATATCCATTTGCCTTGTAATCTTCCCTTTCTTCTTAGTTTTGGGGAAGCCCCCACGTCCAGCCAAGTGGAGGAGTTTAAAAGGGTATGCTCCCACTTTTTCGAGCTGCACCCAGGAGAGATCATAGGTAATCCCAGCTGTTATAGCACACCCTTGTGTAACATTTCATCACTCTTATGACCACAGGAATTCACTGTACCCATGGCTATAACAGAACAGGATTCCTGATCATTTCCTATCTTGTGGAAATGGAAGATTGGAGGTACAAATTGATAAAAGATTGGATACTTTTACCTTATTTAATGATATATTTACATCATATAGCTTTGAGGCGGCAGTCACAGCATTTTCTCAGGTGAGCAAGAACAGATCGGTTGTCTATGATGTTTGCAATCTTGTGTGTCATTACATTATCTATATTTGATGACTTTTACCTCATCTCATTACATCACCATTACATCATCATATCCTGGACCTCTGTATGGTTTAGCTTAGGCAGTTAGGCTAGAGTGTTTGTACATGACCTAATGTAATATGTGGGCATTCGTGTCCTGTAAATTAGCCACATACTTTCCCAACCATTTTATCTAATGACTTTAATTTTTTTTTTATCAGTTACGTCCTCCCGGCATATACAAGCCAAACTACCTCCAGGTGTTGGCAGAGAGGTTGAACAATGGCAACTTGGCAGACATTAGCATCCCGCCACGGCCGGACTGGTGCAACGAGGACGATGAGGAAGAGGAGGCGGGGCCTGGCGGCAGATCAGGCCAGCAGGGGAGGAGAAGGCGGGAAATACAAAATGATGTAATTAGAATTGTAAATTTGAACGTCAGTAATTTGTTCCTATCATTGATGTATTTTTGGCATTCAGATTAAGTTTGTTGCATTTTTCAACCGTATCTGTAATGAATTGCCTGATCAACTGCACTCAAGTTTTTAAAGTGTATGGCTCATTATGTGCATACACTTTCAGCATACATACATACATACACACATACATACATACATACATACATACATACATACATACATACATGCATGCATGCACGCACGCGCACGCACACATACATACATACATACATACATACATACATACATACATACATACATACATACATACATACATACATACATACATACATACATACATACATACATACATACATACATACATACATACATACATTGTAAATACAGATGAGCTAAGTGCACTGCACAGCTTCAGGATACATATTGGGATGAACAGTGATCACTATTGGTGGTCCTTGATTTGTTGTTGTGTATACTTTATTGGTTTAGTGTTGTGTATACTTTATTGGTCTAGTGTTGTGTATACTTAACATTCTGGTTGTAGTTGTGTTGCTTATTTTGCATACTAGTTTAGCCTATGATGATTGATTGTGACTGGCAAGTGGAGTAGAGGGCATATTATGGTTACACTTGGATGAGTGTGAGACAGAAAGATACTGTTGTTCATAACTGTTTACACCATGTGAAGCAGTGTGACAGGACAATCCAGTGCTAAACCTATAACTGGTTACACCATGTGAAGCAGTACAAGGATCAAAGAGCTTATGTTTGTGTAATGTAATTTAGAAGGATGTTAAATATGATCTCTTTTCTATTGTATGTACAGCATGCACGTTTTGTTGAGGGAGTTGAAGGTCCCTTGTTTGTCGGTCCTCCACTGAGAGAAGACATTCAGAGAGACTGCCAGTACATTCTCTCCTTTGAAGGGTAAAGGGTGGTTCACACCTCATTCTAGCCAGAGAAAGTGATAGGTCATGAATGAGTTGATCAGTAGGACAGTTTTAAAAGATTCTAACTGAGAAGATATGGAGGTGTGGGGAATGATGTGAGATTGCACACACTGGGTTTATATCTGATAAAAATGGCGTTTATCTCTTTCATTGCCCCCTTGTAGTGAAGGGGGGAGGAGTTGGGGGTGTATAGGTTATACATGTGTGAGATGTATAATGATACCATCAGACCACATGTTATGCTGTACCTCCTGTGCTACTAACTCTGAAAGCTGGAGTCCATACTTCTCTTACTAAGAAATAGGTGGGTAAAGAGAGGATGTGAAAAAAAATGGTGGAAGAGAGGATAAGTGAGAAAATCAAAAGAAAACGGGAGGGTAATTTGACCTCTGTAATATCACCTGTGTGCTCCAGTGGAGTTTTATTAGTGGTTCACAAGGGTCTAGCATATTTTCTCAATCCATTCTGGGTGCTCCTATAATGGGGCACATGGTGTGGATGATTGCCTGAGATCAAATGGGATCAACCGATGTGGTGATGTACTCAATGTGTACAGATGATGATACTTAGGTTGGTGTTTTTCTTGTCTGTGTTTGTGTCAGTTCTGGGTTTGCAGGCTCTCAACCAGTGTCCATGGATGTGAGGAACATCGGCTACCTCAACCAGATGCCCTACAGAGTCAGCTGGAAGGCTGATGGAACAAGGTGAGGTGTGTGCACAGGCTGACTTCACAGAGCTGCTTGCCGTGCTCTAGTTTAACTGAAGATTTAATAACTGATGGTGTGAGTGTGTGTGTAGTGTGTGAGTGAGTGTGTGTGTGTGTATGTGAGTGAGTGAGTGAGTGAGTGAGTGAGTGAGTGAGTGTGTGTGTGTGTGTGTGTGTGTGTGTGTGTGTGTGTGTGTGTGTGTGTGTGTGTGTGTGTGTGTGTGTGTGTGTGTGTGTGTGTGTGTGTGTGTGTGTGTGTGTGTGTATGTGTGTGTGTGTGTGTGAGTGAGTGTGTGTGTGTGAGTGAGTGTGTGATGTGTGAGTGAGTACGTGTGGTGTGTGCATGTGCATGTTATGTATGCTGGAAATCCATCTTAAATGTTTTACTGGTGAGCTGAATTTAATAACTATAATAATCACTAAATGTAGTAATCAAACAATACTGTTTATTTGTCAACTGAAAAAAAAGAACACACCATGAAGAATTATGCTTACAATAGTATTGCACTATACTGTTCTGATTTTCACTTTTGATTTTTGAAAATTTTTGGGTGTGCTGGCTGTAGGGGGTAATAGTTTAAGGAAAGATAATTTATTTGTTGTCTTATAGCATCGATTATGTCTGTGCATGTATTGAATATTGTTTCATTTCAATTTCATACATGTATTTCTATATTGTACTAATTGATGTGTATTAAATAATTCTTGTTGAATGTTAAGATATATTATGTACATCAAGAAGGAGGGAGAGGTTTACATGCTGGACCGTGATAACGCAGTTTTTTTGATCAACAACGTTAAGTTTCTTTCTCGGCAGCAGTTGAATCGCCATGTGACAGATACTTTAGTGGATGGGGTAAGAAAATGAGCAATTTGTAACGGAATCTACTTTTGGCCCTTGGCAGTTGTTACTGGATTAAGTTACAATAGCTATCTGGGGACATACTCTGGAGCAACCACACACTGGGTGGAGGCAAGTTGAACTTGGTTGGAAGTAGATGGCTTAATTGGGTCGTACACTTACCAATAATACTCTGGGTAGCAGGTTAAAATGGTTGACAATTGCTATATACTTGGGGATAGTGTGTTTCATTCTCTTGTCTTGTGTGTGTGTGTGTGTGTGTGTGTGTGTGTGTGTGTGTGTGTGTGCGTGTGCGCGCGTGTGTGTGTGCGCGCGCGTGTGTGTGCGTGTGTGTGCGTGTGTAAAATACATGAATAACTCCCAGCATTAACTTTTATAGGAGATGGTCTTTGATAAAACGCCAACTGAAATTCGTCCGAGATATTTGATCTACGACATTATGCAGTTTGAGGTCAGTCATGTGACGTGTATTACTAATCCAATTGACCATAAGTCTGATGAGAATATTTTATGAAAATGTTCAGTATATAAGTTACTAACTGAATTATCACACTGATAACTGCATGGGGTAAAGTTGAAGTTGTGAATAAAGAGGTACTTAATATGCTACCAGTTCACTTGTAGACAATCAGACTGGGGGAACTCAGATATGATGCTTTACTATATGACAAGATATTAATTGCATTGGTGTTAGTAGATGTGATTCAGTTCACTCATGGTTGCACAAATGTGGTTATGCAAGAAACACATTTGCAGCAAGGGAGGGATAGATTTACTTCCATTGTTGGTAGTAGTAGCAGCCAATAGCAAGTCAGTAAATAATTCACATAGAACAGATTTATCTTCCAAGTAGAAGCATGAATCACAGACACAGAAAAGGATATTAGCCTTCAAACACAACATACAAGTTTGCTAACATGGCACAATTTATTAAAACACACAGTACAAGTTTATTTAAATGAGCTGACATGAATGAGTTAATCAAATTAGATAACAAGTTTATATAGATAACTGATAGGACTAGAGTTTACCAAACAACACAACACCTAATCATAGAAAAGCATCAATAGGTTTGAAAATAACTGATTTTAAAAAATACATTAGTCAGCATGAAGGAAGCTACAGGTTCTCACCGGTGAGGACAAGGTAAGGCAACCTGGAGAGGAACACATTCTCGTTGTTGGTTTTGAGTGTGGATGAGCTGTGAGATGCAGACAACACACACACACACACACACACACACACACACACACACACACACACACACACACACACACACACACACACACACACACACACACACACACACACACACACACACACACACACACACACACACACACAGAGTGTAGAGAGAGTTTTGGGGAAGGGGAGGATCTACATAGGCTAAGCTAAGAGAAGACTTGTCAGCTTCTTCATTACGTCACTGGAGTTTGCGCTGTCAACTATCCCTTACAAACTGTGATCTTTCATTGTTGATATATCAAGTAACTCCATGTCCAACAGTGATTCTGATCTCTTTACTTAGGGAAAGAGGGACATAGCTCAGTGTGACCATGAAACAAGACTTCTCTGCATCACCAAGGAACTCATCGAGCCCAGAGATGCTGCGGTAAGTGGGCACCTTAGGAAAGGTATAAAATTTATTTGAGTGAAAATTATTGTCACTGTTACTAATTTAGCATCACCAAGCTTACTTTACAATTTTGAATAATTTTCTTTCATTACTTTCACAAACTGTTTTTGGTAAGTAAGAGGTGGTTACTCTAGTAAAATAGGCATTAATTATGGTGTGTGTATATTTTTTAATGTGGTTATGATAGAGCATATTGTAATACAGGCTAAACGTAACTTTTTGGACAAGAATATTGAGCCGTTTGGAATAAGAGGGAAAATGTTTTGGGATGTCAAGGAGACACGAATGGTAAGGTTGTCATATATCTCTTGGTGTTAGTGCTACATCTAGTGGGTATTTCTATTTCCTGTGACACAGGTTTTGGAAAGTTTCGTTAAGAAATTGATTCACAACAATGATGGCCTCGTCTTCTCACCTGCAGCAGAGGTGTGCATTTATTAGTGTATGTGATGTGGTGGTAATGCTGTTTTTTTTCCTCTGTCCACAGCCTTATTTTCCTGGCCGTTGTGATAGATTACTGAAGTGGAAACCTTCTGATTTGAACAGTGTGGATTTCCGTCTGAGCATCGTTGAAAGGAACCAAACGGGGTGTGTAGGTAGCTTGGGTCACATATAGTGCAAAATCACCAACTGTTTTATTTGTTATTCCTGTGTTTCACAGGCTGCTGGTGGAGAAGGTCGGACAACTCTATGTGGGCGGCTATAATCAGCCATTTGCACAACTGGATCTCAAAGTTAGAACCAGATATAAAATATTGTTGTATGATTAATGCTGTGTGAGGTGCATAGTCAGGTGATCTAAATTAAAGGTCACCTGATGTTCAAATATGCCATTAACCATCAACTGTTTCAATCTGCCTCAACCAAACACATCATGCTGATGTAGATTCATAATCATTACATGCAATCCCTTTTTTGTTGCATATTTTGCTGAGGCAGTTATGAAGTTCTCATTACTTAATCTGCCTGTGTTTGTGTTTGCATCAGGTGAACAAAGAAGCTAAGATGCATAATGGTCGTATAATTGAGTGCTACTGGGACAAGTCCTCAGGCTGGAATTTCATGAAAGTACGAGAAGACAAGAGTTTTCCCAATGGGGTCACCACAGCCAAGAGTAAGGATACCTGTGGCTGGAAGACAAGTGGCTTCTTCAGGCACAAGCAGTAGAAAGGCATCAATGTTTGTTGTTGTTTGTTAGAGGTCATGTTTGTTGTTAATATGAATGCATACACCTAATAACCTGTTGGCACATAATTCCAGGTGTGACCATGTTGATCCTGAAATACCCACAGTGCCCTCAAAGAACTAAATTATGGCAACCCATTTCTGTATACTCCTACTGTCTTGAAACCTTTGACTCTGAATTCCAGCTAGCCATGATATTGTCTTTGATCTTGGCTTTCTTTGTGCAGGTGTGGTGCAGAGCATCCGACAGCCTGTCACAAGAAAATGGCTACTGGAAGTAATTGAAGAACATCGCTGGAAGCCACCAGGCATGGCTGTGGCAGGGATGAAGCGACCAGAAAGAACTCTTGAAGAGGGGGAAAGTGATGAACTCATGCCCCCTCCAAAGACTATTCCAAGAATTCAGTCACAGCACTAATTATCTCTTTCATCTGCTATACTTACATTAAGCTGAACCTCATCTTCATGCGAAGATTCTTCCTTCGAATAGTTGACATGAACTAGTTCTACTTCTAACACCAGTAATTGCCTGTTATAATTACTCGCTGTGTAGGACAAACCCAGTAATTGCCTGTTATAATTACTCACTGTGTAGGACAAAACCCAGTAATTGTACATTATCGGCATGCACTGTGTAAGACAAGAAGGGAGTTTAAGGGCTGATGTGGTTAATGCTTTACTGGCACACCATGCACTCCTTCAAAGTGACATAGAGTTTATTATTGAACCAATATTATAATAGCTTAAAATTAAAAAGCTAGCAATGAAACTTACTAGCTCTCTCACCGATGCAGACATTTTTCTTCTTTTCTGTGCCTCCATGCCACTATAAATCTCAATAGATACTCTGGGTATCCCATGACAAGGGAATTGTTCAATCTTTGCAGAGGAAGCTAGCTATGGAAAAGATGAATCAAAATTCAACCTAAATTGTGGTAATAGTATGGTAATGTTTACACTAATCAGGGTTGTTTTTGTTTTGTTTTTTGTTTTTGCTGGGGGGAAGAGTGTGAAAAAGATACAGATGATGACAAAGGAAAAGTGAGCTAAGGCAGAGAAATTTGACCGCTACAGAATTAAGTTTTTTACTTCCTGCTTTCCCTCCATTCTTTTTTCTTTTTTCTATCCCCCATTTTCTTTCCTTTTCTTCATTCCCCCCCCCCCCTCCCTTTTCCCTCTTTTTCTTCCTTTCTTTCCCCCCCCTTCTTTTCTTCATTCCTTTTTACTTTTCTTTTAAATTTCTCATATCATTTTTTTCTTTCTTTCCCTCATTTTTCTTTCTTTCCCTCATTTTTCTTTCTTTCTTTCCCTCATTTTTCTTTCTTTCTTTCCCTCATTTTTCTTTCTTTCTTTATTCTTCCCTTATTTCACCCCTTCCTACTTTCTTCTCCCACCTTTTCCTTTCTTATCTTATTCTTTCCCACTTCCCCTCCTTTTTCTTTTCATTTTTCAAATCCTTATAAAATGACTGTCTGAGTCATTCTTGACTTATCAGGCCACACCTCTTCTTGGCTCACCCATATGGGTATGTATGTATACTTCTGTGTAAACACTTCACCTATATGGGTATGTATGTATGTATGTATGTATGTATGTACATATGTATGTATATTTCTGTGTCAACTTCACTGCACCAACCAAATGAAACACTTCTGAGTAGACACATCCTACAGGTTGTTTTTAATGGAACAAGAGTAGTCCTGCACAAGACCTGTGGCTAATAATTACTATAATGTTAATTTTAAAAAAAGAAAGTATTTTAGACCAGGAAATAATTGTTTAGAACACTTAAGATGAGGTTGAACTTTTTAAGATTTATAATTTTGGGATTCTATACAGTAAAAAGTACTTAGCTGTATCACAGGATTTCCATACAGTAATAGCACTTTGTTAAAATCAATTAGCTGTAACAACAAATGTTGGTATTCCAACCAGTAAACAATTAGTTCTTCAGCCAAACTGATGGATGTAAGCTGGCCCTGCTCCACCATTCAGTGTTTCAAGATTGTGGCACAGGTAATAAGAGTGGTCTGCACTAAGACTTGTGGTGGTAAATATTTACTATAATCTTTATTAAAACATAGTTGTGTTGTGTTGTGTTGTGTTACTGGGCAAAATAATTACTTAGAATACTTAAGATGAGTTTAAAGTTGTGATAAGATTTACAACTTTTTGGTTTTATGCAATGAAATATTTAGTTTTAACCACAGGGTTTTCTTATAGTAAAAAAAAAAATTGGTGTTTCCAAACAGTAAACAATTAATTAAAAATCCATTCTTGTGAAAAACTTGTGGATGTATGCTGCCACCCCCCCCCCCCCCCCCCCATCTCCATTCCAAGTGTTCCTAGACCTGTGTGTCACAGGTAAAAATTGGTCCACCTAACCACACTACTTCATGTGGTCATGCCATATCCCTGGTGTGTGTGTGTGTGTGTGTGTGTGTGTGTGTGTGTGTGTGTGTGTGTGTGTGTGTGTGTGTGTGTGTGTGTGTGTGTGTGTGTGTGTGTGTGTGTGTGTGTGTGTGTGTGTGTGTGTGTGTGTGTGTGTGTGTGTAGGAAGGAACCTTTCTAGTATTATATATATTAGAAGACCTATGTAACTATGTTCGTCCATTTCTCAAAATCCCTCTGTTAGATTTTGACCAAACTTTTAGGGATGGAGGAGACCCACCCTGAGGTGGTTTTATGCCAGGTGGCATGTCTGGGAAAAAACAGAATTTGTCTGTCTGTCTATCTGTCTGTCTGTTGGTCTGTCAGTCTGTCTGTCTGTCGGTCTGTCTGTATGTTTGTACCATCATTCCAGCCAAACCAGTAGGTGAATTTCTCTGAAACTCGGCATGATGATAGGTTTTGACCCAACTTAAAACATGAGCTAAAAATTTCACAAAATGGTTACCATGGTAATGAGAAAAAGCCAAAAATGGTATTTTGGCCACTTCTCTCTTAATAATACATCTTCTCCACCATCACCTTTCTTACTGGCAAGACATGTTCAACTACTGGATTTTAGCCTATATTGGCCGGGCAACGCCGGGTATGTGCTGCTAGTATATATATATATACATACACATATATAATGTAATCTATTCATAGGGACAATGTCGTTGCTAGTACTGTATTAAAAGTGAGTATATGTGAATTATAGTGTGGTGTAGAAAAAAGATAGAATGTTTGGATATTGCAGTTGATTAAAGTAAGATTTAATGCTTCATAAATAAATTCAAAAAATCTATATATATAAATAGCTATTATGGTAATTTTTATTTTACTTTTTAAAATTAAAAAAAAAAGAAAAAAGATACTATTGGAAAGGGGTACCAATGCAAATGTAACACAACTTTAATAAGGAACATTATAGAATGCAAAGTTAAAAAAATAATAAGTGGGATGGGGAAGTTCTGTTTCACACAAACGTTGTGCTATAAGATTTGTTTTTTATGGTGATATGTTTCGGCAGAAGGTAATCTTTTTCCAAATTGACCTCTAACGACCTTTTCCTCAGATAAACAACACCCACCATTACTGCAACCATGACAATGGCCACAAAACAGACAACTATAATGGTCCCAACCAAAATGGGTAACAGGTTCTTGGAGTCATGTTGTGCCTTGTTCTCAGAGCTTTGTTGTCTGTTGCTACCATAACTTGCTGAATCAGCACTGAAATTTCCTTCACTTTGCTTAAAAGTAACAAAATAAGGAGCTTCCTGCAGTTTAAACAAATAATGTCACAATTAAAGAATACAGTGGAACATAAAGGCATGCACAGTAATACAGAAATGCAGTAAAATATATTTTAATGGGTGGGCGTGAAATCGTATTTTCCTTTAAAAAAAAAAAAACATTACTAGGCAGGTGTTCGTTCACATACTATTCAGGCACCCATATAGAATTGTGCTTAGCAAGTTTTTGATGCTGACAGAATGAGAAGATTTTCAGTGTACTGTGTGAAAGCCAGGCTCACAATATAGCCCTCAGACACACGTACCATCCCTAGAAAAACAGTTACGAACCAAGGCCTCAGTTTTGTGCTTACCTCATCAGAAGATGCTGTACATTTAGCCTGACTTTGGTCCAACATTAGGTAATATCCTTAACAAACTAATACTAGAAAAAATAAATTGTAGTGGGCGGATATTCCAATTAGCCTTTTATCTAATGATGCAAAGTATTCCTGCCTCTACCACAGGGAATGTGTTGGTGGAGGCTGAATAACGGCAACATTGTTCACACTTACAACATGCATACACCCAAAACTGATTATCCTCAATAATTAAATACATCACTATATTATCAATATGATTTTTTTTAAATTTTTAAATGCATACCATATGAATTGTATGCTTTATCCTACTCCCTATCATTCAGTTCTTGTGATGTTTGTGTGAAACTATTCATTGATAATAGATGCATACAGTTTTCAGTGCATTAGTTCCGGTGGGAGCGATATACTTCAACAGCAACTTTTAAAGCTTATAGTATTAGTGAATATCATCTTCAAGTGAACCAGCATCCGGGAATGTCAATGTTTGTTCTATTTGGAATCTACTCCAGTCTTTCTTATTTTAGCAGAATGATGTGTATACATTCAAAAAAAGAAAAAGGAAAAAAAAAGGATATATATATATATATGTATATATATAGCTACTTATATGATAGACAATGTATGTGCAGCTAGATTATTTGGCATGCATGCATCATGAAACTGCTACTTGGACAGATCAAAGGTGCAGTGGGTAAGAAATCATTACACTGTGACTTACCTGTGATGTGCATTTGTAGTCTTCAAGGTTATTCCACTCTATGTTGTCACTCTTCTCACCTTCAGCTTCCAGCTGCAAATGGATCAAGGAACGTACATTACACCCTGGGCTACCATGTACTCTGTACATAGTGCACTGATATCCCAATCTCACTACAGCAAATATTTAATACCATCTGGTGAGAGAGAATCTAAGACTTAGGTTAGTTTTCCATAAGGTTGGATGATAAGGCTTTTGATTTCCTGCGAAGGTTTGGTTTGAATAATTGTTTTCCATTTTAGTTGTGGTGATATGGGGGTGGCTGTTCTAGGAAGCTGTGGACATCAGGTGATACTTAACTCTCAACTAAAAACAATCCTTTCATAAGTGTAAGCCATTGGCAGACATGTGGGTGGGTGAGTGGGTGTATCATACAAGTGGTCTATCAATTTGACACAATAAAGAACAACATGATTTGATGCAGAGATATGCAATGCTTTGGCTATGACACCACACACAACCAGAAGTTGGGGTCTACATCACACCCCATCAACATATTTATAACTTGCCATGTTGTTCCACAGGTACAGGGCTCCCATTCCATGCCCTTTCTGGCTGAAGTGGAAACAATCCGGAGCAAAATAGCTCTTGTCTGCTTTTCCATTTGCCTGCAGGAATATATCACCATCAGTGGATGTTAGGACTAAATAGCACAATAGCACAGCAAATAGGAATGTAAGTTGAGATTTTGAACAAAAGACACTTATTTTTTTATACTGGTGTTGGTCTCTGAGTGAACCTCCACAGAGCATTCTTCAGGTGTGCATCTGCGAGTGTCCAGGAATGGACAAACAGGTTTGTTCATTCACAACATGTACATGGTGTAAAGATGCTAGTATTGCCACCAGTTAAAGTATTCGTCTACCATCAAACATTTTTCTTCAGTGAATCACTTTATTCTTGATCATACTCAGTACATGGCTACTTTAAATAAGGATAATCCAAGGATATTCATGGCTGCCTATTCTGTCCATGTGATTCTGCTACAGAATCATGTGCGTTTCCATTATATTCAATGGCAAACAAATTCAACCTGCTTCAACCCATGCAATGTAGATCTAGTATATCCCTGTGAGTTTTTTTGTCAACTTACTTCAACCTACCCATACCCAGTGAGATGCAGTCTATTTCTACTTACCTCAGACCAGTGTGCTGTTGGAGCCACATGTTCCTTAGAGCTATTTTTAACTTACTTCAACTGCCTCAACACAATAAAATTTTGATCCAGTGCACTCCTTTGAGCTATTATCAGCCTATTTCAACCAGTCTTAACCCAGTGAGATGTTGGTCTAGTGTTTCTCCCCATAAAGCCTCACTCAACCACTAATGTTTGGCGTGTATCAATCAACATGTGGTGTACTCAAATTAAAAGTGCATCTAGATGCAACGAGATCAGGAGGAAGTACACCATCAGGAGCCAAGGGAGCGATGTTGAGAGGGAGTGAAGGAAGCTGAGCACAACATCGATCCATAAGAAATATATCCCCAACACACAGAGATTAAAGCATGACAAGAACAAATTCATTTAGAGAGAATGTGAATCAACCAGTTTCTTATCCACACACCCATCTCTTCCCCATTCACCCACGCCACCCCACCCCCTCCCTCCTCCTCCTTCCATTCCAAGGAATTCTATAGAATAGAATCATGGAGGATGTTGTCACTATTCATAGTTCCTTGGACTGTTAAGGTAAGATTGTGTGAGTGAAAAGGATCGAGAGTCTGTAAGTGGAGCAGCCATGAACATATTTAGGTCACAGGGTGCCTGGTGCCTGGAGAGATGTGTCTGAGTGAAATGGGCAGAGAAGGTGTTGGCAGATGGTTAAAAGTAGGGAAAAGATTTGTGAGAACAGGTGTACAACACTTATATCAAAGATGGTATTATAATAAAGAACCTAGTGTTAGCCAGGGAGGAGCACAATGTGAGTGGATGTGTCCCACGAACTGCTGGGATATAAGTCTGAGCAGAGATGGATGGGCCAACACAAGAAGAAGGTTTACAATCTGTGTCCTTGCTGCGAAGATATATAGCAATCTGTTGATCCATTTACTTGCTGCTATACTCCATTATGTATTCTGTCACATGCTCCAACTAGACAATCACTCATTCTGCCAACACATTCACTAGACACTTGATACTCCACATATCATCTCTTGTTCATGCTACAATAACTTCATGTACACAACACTAAAAAAAGGAGAAAATTTCAAGAAGAACCAAAAAATAAGTAAAATAGAGATATGACTATATTTCAAGTCAAGGGCAGTTATGTAACGAGAACACCTCACAGAGTGATGGAGTGTGGTTTATTTAGAATAATTCCAGCAATGTATGTATCTGTGTACTTCACCTGTCTGGGAACTTCAGTTTGACTAAAGAATGGCTGTAGTACAACTGTGAAATCCTCATCATCAACTTCAAAATTGTTGTGTTTGTCCAAAAGAGCCCTGAGATATTCCTGAAGAAACACACCGAGAAATAATAATTCTTGATTCATATCATAAACAATTAATGCATGCAATCAAAGAAATAAATACACACTATTCATGTAAATACAAAAACAAAAAAAAATCAACAACACAAAATAATGAGCAACAGTCTGTGTTGGGTTACAATAGAAGCTAAAGTTCAAATTAGGTGTGGTTTTAACTACTCGTAACAAACACTATTAGTATATTGTGGAGACATTCTGCTCTTACATTGTACAGCTGAGAAGTGTTTGAAACCAGCTCCTTAGTTCTCTCTTGGATAGCTGGAGCACACACGACTCTGAGTATTCGGATTAAAGTAGATCGAGAAGGAAGGAAAGGTGGGCATTATTCACAGAGAATGTTGTAAATTTATAACTTCATTTTAAGGCCAATAACTCAACTTTAAAAAAATAATTTTTTTTCTTCGTTTAATATTATTATTATTATTATTATTATTATTATTATTATTATTATTATTATTATTATATTATTATTATAATTATTTTTTTGCATTTCCAAATTTGAATATTAGTTGATTATGTACTAAAAAGGATGGAGATGGGGTGTGGTTTGAGGAAATATGTGGGGGGGGGGGGGGGGGGAGGGACAGGAGATATGGTAACAACCATAACTTGTGGCTTGATATGTCAAGTGATAGTTTATATTGCAACTCACCTATGAATTACAGAACATGTAAGGCCAGTAACTTCCATTAGCTTTGTTATGTCAATCATTCCAACTAGATTTACGTAAGCTCGCTTCACCTACAATGAAGACATCAAATCTGTAGTATATGTAGTAATAGATGAGCAAGTGCAGAAACAGGTGTGTGTGTTTCAACTTTAAAATTGTTGTGTTTGTCCGAAAGAGCCCGAGATATTCCTGAGTGAGCACACCGAGAAATAGTCATTCTTGATTCATATCATAAACAAGTAATGTAAACTGATCATTAAACACACCAAATCAGGAGTAAATTTTTTTAATGGTAAAACTGAATATTCCAGTGTTTGTATGTTATATTCATGATTGAATACACAGGCCACATGCTTCAACATTGATCAAAATTGGCTCCCATAATGGAACATATCCATGTCCACCTTTCTTCAACCCAGTATGACATGCACACAAAACACACACACGCACACTACACACTTAGAAGAAGTTCCATAACTGCCCACCCTGGTCCCACCTGGTCTTCTCTCTCCCTATCCATGCAGGGGTTTGAGGGGGAGGAGGAGGAAATTCACTAAAGAGAAAATGGTAGATGGAGTATGTTCGTGTCTTTCTCTCTCAAGCAGGGAATCCATTGAAACCAATAATGGCATGTGAGAACATCTCACCACTGCATAGAATGCAGAGTTCAACTCATGCAGATGGAGTATGCTGGTGGTGGTTGATCCCACAGAGCTTAATGGCACACAAGAAAAAAAATTTAATTTATCGTGAAACAAATTACTCTATTGGATTAACCAGTGGAAGAAAGAAAAGAAATCACACTTTATCTAAGTAGACTAAAAGTTGGATGATCACTCACCAATTTAAATAGGATATTTTAATCATAGTTTTGCAAAATAGGCACAAATTTATTCTAAAAAAAAAACCATACACACACACACACACACACACACACACACACACACACACATTAATTTACTTTGAGGGGGTGGTAGATAGATGTTTATACTATCAAAAAAATTTTCCTTGCAGAATGGTGACTGGACTGAAGACTTTCACTGTGTTTTCTTACATTATCTTTTCGTGTCTGCACAGAAAACTGTATATTGATATTTTTTATGCTACAAAAAATTTTTTATAATGATTTTTAAGCTCTGCTCCAGTTCATGTAGGCAACTAGCTACAAAGCTACCAAAGTGAATTTTTATCTGAGATCACGATCTTTGAAATTTAGGATATCTTGACTTGATTTTAAAAACTGGGGCATTCAAAATAGGGAAATACTGTCCTCAGATGTGCTAGCAGTAATATTCTATTTAAGCATTACCTTAAACACTAACACACAAGCCACAAGTACTCACGTGAGTTTGTAAATAGAGCAGAGCAGTCTCCACCCTGTCTGCATAGAGCTGTGCATGCTCCTCTGGCTGCACAATATAATATCAGAGCATATGATATTATAGCATTTTATGCTACAGCATACAATATCGGAACACACAATATCAGTAGCTACAAATAATATTATAGTATATAATATTGCAGCATAAAATATAGCAGCATAAAGTATACATGATCACATAATGAAATCGTGATGCAAAAGTTATAGAGCTAGGAACTGATAGTACTCAGGACTTAAACTGAATTTTATCAACTCCAATCATCTTCATTAGTTAAGTGGATAAAAACTACTGTAACTGCATTCATGATATCTGCTTAATATGGTTAGAAAACACAAAACGAACGTACCGTCCCTTCATGGACAGCACAAAGGTCATTTGCTCCAATCCATATAGTGATCACTTTCCAAATTTTATCAGCATCTCCCTGTAATTATTAGTGTAATTGATTCAGTGTTACTGATGCTGTTAGCATAATATTGATTTACATTTCTGTTATAGCGCCTTCCTATCTCCTTGACGATAGAGGTTGCTTCATCAGTCATTTTGCTACAACAGAAAATATAACATGAAAAGTGATGGAGAAATATTTTCTATTATAACATATATTAGCTATATAAATAAATGAGTCTATATATCTATATACTTCTACAGATTTTATGTTAATTTGTTTTATCCTATTGAGTATGAGTTCCGTTCCATAGATATTTGCACAGTATATGAATCTGTTCCAGTCCATAGAATGAGGATACAAAAGATAAATCATATGGCTTTATATTTACTACATATTACAATGAATAAAGGAAGAAATCTATGAAATCTTCACTTTTGTAGGCCAAATAAAAGTTCTAGGGCTGACCCTACTTGAGCAGTAATGTTGTAGTGAGCATCAAGGATACTTACCTGACTAGCAGTTATATCTTCATGTTTTAGTTATAATACAATAGAATTGTTTTTGTTTTGTTGATTAGAGGGCTGTAAGTTGTGTTTGTTGTGATATGTAGCCCAGCCATGTAGAGGCCCTAACCTCGTTGGTCCTGATGGAGGATTTATAGGCTAATTGATATATGAAATGCTACATGGTTATAAAGTAAGTGGGGTTTAAAATTCCTGAAATTGTGTGATTTTTGCATATCCATAAGGAAGTTCTGTATGCAACATGGTCATGGCAGCAGAAAATAGAATTATTCTTGTGCAGTGTTGTCACCACATATAAACAGCTAAGAACACTAATACTTCCCTTATGGACAATACAGCTTGTGTTACATTGATCACAGGTCTCTAAAGATTAAACTAAAAGAAGCAGATAAATGACAGTAGTTGTAGCTAATTACCTGAAATCTTACAATTGTGAGAGAGTATTTAGATTTCGATTGACTACTTTCCAACTGGTAAAGTGGACATGAACAAATATTGTGTAGTAGGAAATAATGGTTTGCTACTTCCCAGCTAGTTTCAGACTTCTAAGATTGTTTAGACTTCCAAAGGCTTCTGCAATAGTTGAAGTGTGTGCATAAGACCCATTCCAGAATCTCATTCCAGAATCTCATTCCAGAATTATTAATAAGAGTTGCTTTTTACACCATTTTAACTGGAATTCAAATTAGTGATCATAATGCAATTGGAAGATGTCATCTGTGCAAAGAATTACACCAAAATCAAAATGAAAGATAAAATATACCTTAGCAATTCAGGCCATAGGAACCAATATGATGGAGACTTTCATTAGATGTAGCTATGAACATTCACCATTCATCACTGAATGAGAATGTCAGCAATCTTTATGATTTAGATAAGTCTCTAATGAAGTTGGATGTTGATGTACACATGTAGATATGTACCTTGCTACTGCACCAGTGATGGCCATGTTGAGTCCTCTGTCTCCTTGAACAGAAAGGCCTTTGACTTTTGGGTTGAATTTCTTGATAATGTCTATAAAATAAATACATTATTTTTGAAAAAGACATTACACATAGCTACCATATTTGCAAATAAACAAATAAGTGTTTTATTTGTTTGATTTTTTTTTTTTTTTTTTTTTAAATAATTTTTCTGCCACATCTGATTTTATTGCTTGGAACTAATTTTTGTTTCCAAAGGGCAATCTAATACTTTTCTTACATTTTTATTCCTGCCACTATGTGGTTGTGGTTGTGTCTAAGAATTTGATCAGACACAACATTCACTCTACTGTATAAATGTGCAGTCTGGTGTCATCAAAATTGTGATTACACATGGTTACATATCAATCCAACATAGTTGTTTGTTTAAAACAAATCCATTTTATCTCTTTACGTAATATAGCATAACTTACTGGGAAGAGTTGCCACTTCTTCAAACTCTTTATGCCCTCCAATGCTACCAATAAAATATTCAAAATATATTTAGAGAAAAATTACTTGTATAATATATAAAACAAAATATTACAATTTGTTTAATAATTAACATGTTCTCAAATTTGAGAGATAATACAGTTTGAATGTAATTAGTTAAAAATAATTTTAAAAATTCTGTTCAGATTGCATAAATATCAACCCCCACCCCTCCCACCCCTAAATAAATGAAAACCAAAAAAAAAAAAAAAAAAATACAACAAATAAACAACTTGTCTTCCTTATTACCTCCAGGAGAGCCATCTGTTTTCTTTGATATCAGTAAGAATAGAGTGGGCACCCGCACCAAAGCCAGCCTGAGAGAACAACAACTGTTCATGCCATGCCTGTGCATTATTGGAATATACCTACCACAACTATGTGGAATATGCGTGTAAGAAACATAGATGTTCATGATCCTTAATCCCACTAATACAGGCAGGTGTGAGAGGACAAGACTGAGAGAACAAATTACTATCTATGACCTGAAGCAAACAAGAAACCCATACTCTATAATAATACAAGTTGGTAAATAGAGAACAACAAACTGGCTTATAATTCTGGATTATAAAACAATAAATGTGAACTGGGTTGACTAATATGTACATTTGTTTGTGCATATTTCCTGATTAACAAGTCACCAAAAAATTCTCACAAGATTTTCATGAAAAAAAAATGAAAAAAGTAATAACTTAAAATAATTCTAAGAAGTCACCAACTAGTGTTAGACAGAGTTGTCTCTCATTCCAATCAACGTTTCCAGTTAGTGTCAACATTGCAGTGATATTTTTGTAGTTGCTGTCATATTCATTGCTCAACAGATTGGAATTGAAAACTGTAACAATGAAAACATTATTGTACCCACGTAATAATAATAAACTAAGTGTTCTAGTGTCAACACAGCCTAGCATCAAGGCCAAGCTAATATTAAAACGAATAAATGCTGTAATTTCAGTGAAACTTCAATCACTGATCTATTCCTGCATTCAAATATCATCCATAGAGAAGATATGGAGAAATGGTATTATTTCCTTTGTAAGTTAAAACCCTAATAGTTTACTTAAAAAAAACTTGTGTATCTGCATCTTCTACATTAAAGTTAAATATCTGAGGTATGTTTGATATCAGTAGGTAGTGGTGACTGGATCAACGGAAAGATTTGTTATCATAAAAACAGTGGAGGAGCGACTTTGAAAAACCCCAAGATTGAAATGCAATGCAACAATGATAGAGCTTAAGGCCACCATTTGAAGACAGTCTTTGTGAATGATAAGGATCAAATGAGAAGAAATGCTCATTACAATGCCAAGATCTAAATTGTAATAAAGAATGAATGCCAACACATGGCAATGTATAACACAATGTGCATAGCTCTGCTAGGCATGGTAAAAAATTATACCTTAGGGATATTAAATAGAAACACATGACCTCATCACATAGTATTAGAGCATTATTACACGTGCTACTCACTGTAACTGAATCTCCCATGGCAGCAACGATGCCAATATCCCATGGAGTGAGCTTGTGAACTGCACAACAAGGTCATACACAAACAACAACAGCAACAAAAACAATTTTATCTAGCCATTACTTTGTTTAAATAGATTTTTAAAAAATTATAAATCTTTAATCCGTAACTTACATTACTGTTATATAATGTATAATGTATAATAAGCTGTAATTTCCATTACTGTTATATAATGTATAATAATCTGTAGCTCATTAAATGTGCCATCACTGTCACACTCACCACTGGTGGCTGGTTGGAAAGATTCTGGTTTGGCAGTGTCGCAAGGGAAGGAGTACCTGAGCTGTGAGTAGGAGAGAGTAACACTGCACATGAAGTAACTTCATAGACGCACATCACATGTGTGGTAGCTGTGAATGTACCTATCAGTATGCACGCTTAATATTTGTAGATTAATTTATAGAGTGCATTAAATTCCCAGAATTTTGTGTTGGCATTGTTAGATTGATTGTGCAAATATTTGTAAAGAATCACTATCATTAGGCAAAGTGTAAAGTGACGTCCAGTCCCTATTCTCTCTCTCCCCCCCCCCCCCTCCCCCTACAATTCCTCTCTGCTCCCAGCAAATGTGATGGTAAAAACAAGTAGAGAAAATTGTATTTTCTAGGTGTGGAATTAATCTAACCAAAACAGTATAGCTATCGGAATTAATCAGTAGACATACCTGAGAATTAGTTAAAGGATGATCTGATTCTGTATAATTTGATTGCCGGAATCCGTATATGATCTTTGCAGTATAATTGTCTCTGATTTCGGAATCAGCTATTAAAGGTAAAATGGAAGTAAAGTAACAAACAACAATTTGTGGAATTAACGATACACAAACAATAATGAAATGACATGAGTATTGATATAGTGTTGTCTAAGCATCCATTTTAAACGTAAAATTACAATACTGTATAAAAAAATGCTTCCTTTAATGGCCTTAATATAAAAACAACAACAACTTTGTATCTATAAACAGACAACACTGTAATGTGAAATATAATAAAGTTGGGAACCTCTTACTACTAATTAAGTCTCACTCATATAACACTTTACTACTAACATCCTGTCGAAGTACCAGTGTGGTTAATGTAAGACCACATATTCACTTTCTAAGGATAAAATTGCTAGCAGAGACACTCCAGGGTGGCTTTAGCATATTCCAGAGAGTCAAGGCCAGTCACTTCTCACAGTCACCTGATGCATATACTAAAATAGCATCTATGCAATGAATGTCAGAGTTAAGCCTCAGTACAATTTTAAATGGGATATACTAGCATCGGGATACACTGGAGATTGAGGACTGAAAGAAAGATCTGGTGTCTTCAAAATTTCTTTTCCTTTATTGTGGACTGGTGTAATATTGATACCCAAATCCTATTACCAATTAGTTGAGTTCACACATTCCACTAGTGGTGATACCTTCCACTGAGGGCATAAAAGCCAGGTCACAGGCAGATGATCCATAGGTAACTGCACAAGCATATTTCTAAACATGCAACTTTTTAAGGACGGCACATGAAATGGTTGAAATAAATACTTGAGCTATTCCGGTCTATGAAACATGAGAAGTTTTAAATTACCAAATGATACAGAACTAACTCTACCTCTATTTGGTTAGCCAAACATTAAAATGAAGTCAAACTTTGTAAACTTGTTGATTGGAGTAAAACATTTATGGTATTTAGTTTACATGTGACACAAGAAGAAAGTACTCATATGGCCTGGGAAACAGTATGGCCTGGGAAACAGTATGGCCTGGGAAACAGTATGGCCTAGGAAACAGTATGGCCTGGGAAACAGTATGGCCTGGGAAACAGTATGGCCTGGGAAACAGTATGGCCTGGGAAACAGTATGGCCTGGGAAACACTACTAGGGGGCTGGGTTTTTTTAGCATGTGTACTATAAAAATTACATCATTCAATTTCAACAAAAACTAACTTGGTAAATAAAATTGTCACTGTTTCCAAAGGGTGTGCTAAATCACAAATCTTTGTAATCTACTATAAGAAGGTACTGGTTTATATTTCACAATGCAAACTATTCCAATTTGACCTGGTGCCACTTTTTGGTGTGCTTAGCATCCACATACAATAACATCTGATGGACTCATAACTCCCTTGCCTCAGCATCTTCAAACTTACAGTCTTCCTGACAGAGCACTACTGTGCTATAGCTGCATGCAGCTACACACACCAGCAATGTCATGTATACCTCCATCACTTCAGCTCCTCCAAGCCAACAGCTAAACTTGTGCACTTCACAAACAGTTCCTTTAGTGCTAGGGCAAGGGCTAGGGCTACTGAAATCTTAGGGAGAGTATGAGAAAGTGTAAGAGAACAACTGTTCCCTATTAAGTAACACTCTGAAACATAAAAGAAAAGAAAAAGAAGCAGGGCTTTACCTGACCACCTTTCTAAAGAAGATTGGATATTCAGGATGTAGTTATTAATTACTATTATCTGGTAACCATAGGAACTTCTCTGGCTTCCTCTTTTGAAAGACCACATAAAAGTGTCACCATATGTTGCACCATTGGTTTTAAAGTTGAACCCGAATAGTTCCACTTCCTTTTGGCATGGCTAATGCTGTATACCAAAATGTTGTTGATTCCCAAATAAACAAGAAGCAACAACAACACAGCAAACTCAATATGAAAATTGACTGAGAAATTATTATCATTCAAAAGGTTAGTAGGAAGCCCAGCAAAGTGGAATACTATTCTTAGGCTTTGTGGCTTTAGATTTTAATGTTTGCTCCTTGTGGACAAAGTAGGAAATGTGCCACCTGTAATTAATTTTTAGGGGAAAATATTATTTAAGGCAAATACAGGATTACTTCCTGGGGTGGGGGAAAGTACAATGACACAGATTATTTTGGTTCTGGGGGTATGCTTCCCAAAGAAAATTTTAAGAACTAGGTCTTCTGATATGATTTTGATGGGTTTTTGGCAGCCAGTTACTACCTAGTTTCTGTGCTGCATATTTCATAAGCTGCAGTTACAGCCCATTACAGTGGAAAACAGAAGGAAAGAGGAGGAGGAAATGGCAAAGAGCCCCCCCCCCCCCCCCCCCCCCCATCTTCACTTTGACCACGCCTATTGGAAGGAAGGAAAAGGTGGGGGGGAGGAGGAAAAAAGATGGGGGAAATTGTTTTAAAAAAAAGGTCTAACCAAGGAACAATGTAATTTTTTAAACCAGTAGTCATAAATAAAAATAATTGGAATAAGATAATTATAACATTTTTTTTAAAAACAGCAACAACAACACAGGAAGGCACACATAAAAAAAGGATACAGAGGTAGATAGGCAAACATATTGTACTTCTAAATTTCATTAATTTAAACCAACAGACACCAAGTGCACATTTCAAATTTAATCTCACTTGGCCTAGCAGATGTGCACAATAGGAAAAGATAAGAGATGGGAAAAAACTTTAAATTCAATTATGTAAAAAAACCCATCCAATATCCACTCCAAATGCTCACTAAATTTCAACCCAATCACCCAGTAGTTTCTATGATACAGTATAATGCCACCTTATCCTCTCCCCATCCTCTTCCTCAATATATCCTTAATCAGAGAGGATTTGTCCAACACAGGGTGCACTAGTGAAAAAAAAAAGCAAAAAAAAAAAAAGAAACAAAAAAAAAAAAAAAAAAAACAAAAAAAAAAAAAAAAAAAGAAGAAAAAAATATATACTACACCATATCTAATAGAAGTTACAAGGATACTTTCAGATACAGTAGCTGCTTTCTACACAGTGGCCACCCCTCCAGCTGAATGCATGGGCTTACTGCACCACTATATTATATTCCAGCCAATATTTCCTTAGTCAATAGAGCATGTTATTTCACACTTTTCTTAAGTTTTTCATCAGTCAAAAGTCACCAACCCCTGCAGAAATAATATGGCATCAGGGGATGATAAAAGTCCTTGGGTGAGGGAGAGGGTGAAGGAGAAGTTAAGGGTGAGGGGGGGGGGGGGGGGGGAGGGAGGGAGGGAGCATGGGGCAACCCCAATAGCACAACTAATTCCTTCTATGGGTGAAATTTAGATTTGTGTAGGGCTTTTATTTCTACTAGAACAACAGACAGCAATAAAAAAAAAGAAAGGAGGGGGGTGGATGGGGGGGAAACACTGAAACAAAGGAATGCTGTGTATGCTTCTTCTTCTGCAAGGATAAGGTTGACCATTAGGTCTGGCTTCCTACTTGTTTCTTTGACCCACTGACACTTTACCAAGAAATATAATTCAATCAAAGTCTATTTCTGTCCATAGCTTTGCAAATAGATTGAACATGAAAACAGACATACTGGGAAAAAATTTTTTTTAAATGGAATAACATGGATATATATATATTGAAAGCTTTGGATCTAGGAATGTACACACACACACTCCAGTTGGTTAAAGAAGAGAGCCTAAGCAAATAAATATTGAAGGGATTGACTACTATTAGAAATCCCTTCATGCAATGGAATTTGGTATCTGCATTCTTCATTCTCAACTGAAGAACTATGATTGTTCATTAGCTGAATGGTGCCTTACACTGTTTGGGAAACACCACTTGGAAACACCACAATTACTCCATGACAAGATCCAAAGCCAATCCCTGCAAGTTGTTGGACTCAACCTGAGTGAACTAGTGTTCTCACATGGCCAGCTCTTGTGCTACATTGGCTGCTCCAGAGTCAAGAAGTCTGACATCCTCTTTGTCCTGTCACCAAGAAGCACTTCAAAATATACTATGAACACAATGAAAGCAATTATGAAGTGAACTGCTGTATCTTTTTTTCTTTTATCCAGGGCTATTCATGAAATCTGCTTTTTAGGGAAGAAATATCCTAACCATGGATGGTTTTTAGCACTAAAAAAAAAAAAAAATTTTTAAAAACCAAAAAAAAAACATATATATATATATATATATATATATATATATATATATATACACACACACACACACATATATACATATATATGGCCATCAGGCCACACTTCTTCCTGTTGTCATGTGAAGCTAAAATGATACTGAGGGAAAACACTGCCCAAGAGACCTAAAACTTTGCATGCACACAGAGTATGACTCTAGGAGGGACTTTGGCTGGGTCCCACCTCTTCCTTTATGTGTACCAGTCTAAAAATGCCAGAAATGATACTTGTCCAAAATCATGGACATGGGCTGGATTACACTTGGCCACACCTCTTCATGTGGGCATTTATATATACTTGGCAGTGCTGGGTATGTCTGCTAATATTCTAAATTGATATCGATTGAACCACAATTTTTTATTCGAAGCTGAAAGAATTTAAGCCATGTTGGCTTGGCTGGATGGATTGAAAGGGGTTAATGTATCCCAAGCAAGCCGAAGAAATTTTGACCTTGGGATGTTTTGAGACATGCAATCATTGGCAGATTCAGTTCAAACTCGCTTTGAGTGAAGCAGTTCAAGAGTTGAAGGACTTAAAAAATTCTATTTTGATTATAAAATACATATCAGGGCATGGCTGGAGTCCTTTCCACTTTTATGACCATATCTCAGCCTTGCCCCAAAGATGGTGTCCCTTGTCTTCTTGTACCTGATGTGGGGGTCGTAGATTTACAGGATAAATATGAATGGCTGATTCTGACCAACAGTGGAACTTTGTAAAAGGTCATGCTATAGACAGATGATAATCTCACAGATGACAAAGCCTGTGGAACAGAAACTGAAACACTACATTTTAGTGCTTGTGTGTCCATGTATAAAATGAAGATGAGCCTGTAAGTCTCCATGACATTAAATATTGACTAGCAACAATAATTAAAAAAGAAAATCTTTTTTTGATTTCGCCTTCTTTTTTTTTTTTTTTTTTTTGAATTAAAAAAAAAAAAAAAAATGTTGTGGGTCTTTTTATAGGATTTTGTTGGCACAACCAAGCATATTTGGGTTTTTCTGTTATCAATGATGTTAACCATTACATTATAGCTAACATTAGGATGAATTAATCACTCCAATATTAGCATAACTTCCTCTGGTAAAGGAAAACCAATAACTGTATACTTTTCAATGTCAAGCCATTCTTGCACTTTCGAGTTACGGGCAGGTTCAATTAGGTCTATTGATATCACTGTTGGTATTGCTTTAGTTCCTTTTTCCTATTCAAGTTTTTGTAACATGATAGCTAGTGGGTATAATGAGGCCATACATATGAGGCAAATATTGCTAGAACTGCTATAACTCACCGTGTCACACATAATGATTGCAGAATGTGGGAAAACAAGAAATCCAGGAAGAATTAACAGCTGATAAACTTCCCCATTTTCCTCTAGCTTTGAAATTATTATGCAATCATTAAGTCCAGCCACTGTATTGGGATTTGTCTACTTTACAAGTGTATTAAAGAGAAACAATGGTGGTGCAAAATATCTCTACACATATCATGCCTGGCAACCTTTATTACCCGAGATATGGGACACATCTGGACAGGTCTTGAGGATATACCTGTAATCATAACAGGAGTATAATGGACTCCACATACCCCAATCCCTACAACAAATCTATTGTCATTTTTATTATCATTACTAAATAAAGGGTTAAAATCCTTGTTGACTTCAGAAAACTCTTCTAACTGATGTTCACTGGTTGAATCTGACATAACGTCTGTTGTATTGACTTAATCTATTTTTTGTTTTGATTTGTTTTGGGTTTTTTTTTGTTTTTTTTTTGTTTCTTTGAGGGGGAGTGGGATGAAGTGCTGGCATGCAGAGGTGTTGCACAACTACTTAGTATAATGGGACTTGAAACTCCACACATTTAAGACCAAAAACGGTGGACTGGAGCAACAGAAACAGTTTATGTCAATTTGTCTTCATGAATGGTGCCATTCTACCAACCAACAAGAATTCATAATATCTTGTCATGATGCTTCTAAGGTTCAGTCAGGTTTGGGAGTGAACACACCAAATGGACAGACAGGCAAACTCAACCTGGTGGCCTATGCCACTACCAAAGATACATTGTCAGTGTCGTGGCACAGCATCCTCACCAAAATGATGGACAGTGCACTTACCGATATCATGTGCATCATCACTAATTTAAAAGCATGTCCACAGGAAAAAGTGTTGCAAAGTGTGAACCAGCCAATATCCAAGGGTTTTTACCATGAGTGCAATTTTGGCATTATGGATTGAGGTATCCAGAAGATGAGGTGTGACATCCAGCCCATGTAGCTCCCAGAGTAATAAAGCGTGTGTCTGGCAAGTTTCAGGTCTTGAAGTCCAGAGGTCTGTCCTAGATACAATTTTTTGCTATTTTCATCCTCAGATGCCTGCAGGAAGAGTTGTGGTAAGATCAAATAAGTGATTTCTATCAGGTATTTGATAGAAGAAAGGAAGGGAAAAAAACAAAGAAAAAACCCAACACAATCCATAGATTGTACAATCAACTTTTAGCTTGGGAGGCCTGCGCCTTAATCATTTGGCAATGGTTTTTTAAAAGCATTTTTGTACGAAAAATTTAAACTCGTTCTTTTTCCTCACTAGACTAGGTGTAAGGTATGGGTCCAACAAGATAGAAAAGTGGTATAATAAATTGAAGCAAGATTAACTGGTTGCAGCTTCAATAAGAATATGGGTGCTGACATTTATGTTTCGGAATAATACTTAGTGACCAAACCACACTCGAAACCATACTACTTTCCTGTGGTGTGTCTATGGGTTCGGTTAAGTTGTTCAAGTAAATTTTATTCTGCTGGACCTATCAGGCTCTCTTCATTAATATGTTCCTGTGGACATGTTTTGATATGGCCAAATCACACACAGCCACATCCACAGCAAGGTAATAAACACTCTCCTGATCACAAATTTCAGCCTGATTAGTTCAGTGGCCTAACAGAACAAGAACATGTGACCGGGAGAGAATTGATTTTCAGCAGTGAAAACAATTTGTGTGGGTGTGGATAAGGCCAAGCCACACCCATGTGAGGGTAATTAACACCTCACACTCATATGAAGACAAGACAAATTTCAACCTGATTGGTTCTTGGCAGTGTAAACAATATCAGCAAGTGTGGCCAATGATTAAGCCACACCCATAGTCACACCCACAAGAGGTTCATAAAATTTCCAATCACATGGAGACCACATTAAATTCAAACCTGATTAGTACTTGGCAATGAAAACAACTCCCTGTGGGTGTGGACATATGATAAACACACCCCCTTTCCACCAAATTACTCAGAGAACGCATGCCAAAATTAGCCTAATTTGTTCAATGGTTTGGCAATGAAAACAACTCGCACACACACAGAAACAGATAGATGGACAGACAGACAGACACACAGAGCTCCTGTTTATAAGTACCATAGCACTAAAACAAGATTTGTTGGCATCATCTAGGATGGAACATGTATGTACCATGGGTGCTTACATTTGACATTTTCTGCACTGTTTGTTGGCCAAACCACACCCACAAAAGTATAATAACACTCTCCCTGTAACATGAGGAGCATATACCAAATTTCAGCCAGATTGACCTGTGGAACAAGAACATACAGTCTCATGTAATAATGAGTGCTATTGCCCTCCTGTGGGTGAGTTTATGGGTTTGATTTGGCCTTTCAATTAAATTTTGCTCTTCTGGGCCAAGCAGGCTTCCTGTGTGTGGGTATGGCCAAACCACACCCATCCACAGGAAGGTAATTTTACTCCAGTCACCAAATTGCAGCATGATTTATCCAGAGGTCCAACATAGAACATGTTTCCATGTGTTTGGGAGTGTTATTACCTTCCATGGGTGTGGCTATGTGTGTGCTTTGGGTGTTCAATTAAATCTTGCTCAACTTTATTGCACAGCTGCACCAATCTGGTTGACTACATTGGGGGTAACTCGTGTTGTGTTTTAGAACTCCCTTGGGATTTTGTGTGTATATGATGAGAGTGCATAGCAACAATGAATAAAATTGGCATGAGCTATGGATGCTCCTCTTGGGTGCAAGTGCTACAGTCAATCTTTAGTAGAGTTGCAGGCTGTAGTTTTTTAGGTGAAAATTTTTTTATTCTTAGGCATCAATTTTAAAATTCAACAAGACCAATTTAGTGCATAGTTTGATTTTTTATAGCATTTTTGAGAGCTTGACAAGCAGCAGGAGGTTACTTACCCTCAGAATGTTTGTAGAAACAGTTTATAATCATACTCCTTGTGATTTTTTCTTTATTTTTTAGGTTCACCAATTTGTCTGACAAAATATTTTAGGAGATTGAGAACAATCTTTCTACATCACCATTAGTCATGGAACATAATTTAAAACTGGCAGCTTCAGCTGGTCCCATGCCTTGAGGAAGAAATGTGTTTGTGCCACTTAGAACTTGGATTTCCATGTCATCTTCTGGATCCAATTTTCCAAGGATTGTTTTCACTTTCTGAAAATGTTGAGCATAGAAGAGCGCTTCTCTAACCATGCTCCCCAACTATGAGTACTGGCTTTGGAAGGAGAAGAAAAATTGGCAAGGATTTCTTCCAGATAGTCACACAAGATGGAGCTTTAAAAAACAACAACCCTTCTTCACTAAAGTGAAAAGATCATTAAAAGTAAGGCCAGAGTGATATGACTGTTTTTCAGCCCATCAATTCCAATAGTCAAAAATTAGGTGAATTTTTCTTGAAAATGGTCAAAAATTAGGTGAATTTTTCTTGAAAATGGTCAATTAGGTTTTTTTTCCATAAAAAATACTGTTTTAGGTGAAGAACTAGCTTTATCCTTTACTTAATATTTAATATTGGATATCATGGACTGAAGTAATGAGCTCACTTGATTGTTGTTATTTGTTTGTTGTTGTTTATTTGGAAGGGGGTGGGGGGAAAGAGTCACAGAGATGATATGCTGTGCTTGTTGCTAAACTTTTTTTTTTACAACATAGCAAAGAAGTTTGACAAAAGGCTTCCCTAGGTAGAGATATGTACCAGTTGTTGAGATATGTACCAGTTGTTGAGATATGTACCAGTTGCCATCTGCCAACACTCCTCTTCATAAAAATTTATGCAAGTAAAATATCTGAATATTTTTGACCATACATCAACAAAATCTTAGATCACCGGCAGAGGACCTCCAGGTTGGACAGGATTAAAAGGAGAGAGAAGAAAATAGAGTCCATGTTGTTGCCCAGAGGGGAAAAATGGAGGAGGTGGGAGTTATCTAACAAAAGCCAAAAAACTAAAACAAACAGGACACCCCATAGCAAGAACGCTCTGAACATGCGCATTCCATATTTTTTTAATGACGTAATGGTATAAGGTAAATCTATTTATACCACGGTTCTGCAAGTAGCGGTCACTCAATTTGGTGATCTGTTTCGTTGTTTGGTGAGTTGCGTGCTTTTGAACTTTTACGTTTTTCTGAATGTGAGTGTGATCCTTTATACACTTGCACCATGTTCAGTTGATCCCTAGTCACTAGCCTCAGTAATCTTTAACTTGATAGTTGGTTCTATATAGTTTGTAAGAATAGATGTGTGCTAACTACCATTACTTGGAAATGTAGTGTGTATGCTGGTCTAATAACAATATCATATCCATATTAACCCTATGCAGTTATGGAAGGTGGATTTTTTGAAGGACTAAGGCAGTTGGACTTCTTCTCAGGGGCCCAGAAGCAACCTGTCTCTGCTGCACTTGTAGAGACCTCCGAACACTCCAACCTGAATATCATCCAGGAGGAAGAATCAATTGATCTTTCTGCTCTGATAGAGTCCTATAACTCAGACTCTGATCCAGGTCTTTCAACTGGCCCAGGTCTTTCAACTGGCCCAGGTCTTTCAACTGGCCCAACCTCTGCCATCCCTTCATCAGTGGCAACTACCTTTTCTTCTGAAAACTGTAGCACCTACCAAACCTTAGAAATTCCTGATTCTAATTTTGGTTTGTTTCAAGGATTTCTCCCTCCCAACATAACACAGAACAGCATGTGTGGCTCAGAGAGCTTTGCCTCTCACCTGCAAGGGAATTATGCGAATGTGTCTTCAAACACTCGGTCTTCTATAGGGGCAGAGCAAACTTCCCAGCAGCATGTTGTACAGGAAAATACTTCCATGGAAGGATATGTGGTCAACCAGAATCGACCTGCCCCTGGTAAATCCCCAAAATCAAAATTATCAAAGAAGTCAGTGGACAAGAAGAGTGAAGAGTACAGGCACAAGAGGGAACGCAATAACGTTGCTGTCCGCAAGAGCCGACAGAAGAGCAGAATACGTGTGATTGGTACAGAGAAAAGAGTGAAGGAACTGGAGGAAGAGAACAGTCACCTGCAATCTAGGATTATGCTGATGACAAAAGAACTGAATGTGCTCAAGAACCTATTTACGAGTGCTGGAGTTGCCCAACCCCTATCTTGTTCTACCCAGGACAAGGAGGTGGATTGAAAATAGTTCATTTTTTTTTCTTTTCGCTTTGGTTCCTGTTTCTCTTTTCTTCTTCTCCACTGATTCCTGCAATTTCTGAGCAGAACAAGAAAGAAAACAATGGTAGGAAGTCTTCCTGAACAATGATTCTACCACAATACCTTTGAAATACAGGACAAATGTTTTCTTTACAATTGTAGGATGGAAAAATTCAACCTCCCATCTTCTGGCAACATGTTCATTACCAATATTTTTGATTTGTCATTTATTGTGTTTGTGTTGTACCATCCAAGAACAAATAAACTCTTAGTATTATCAATAAAGTGTGGGCACATAGTCATCCCTTTTCACTACTTTTTTTTTGCGTGTTCTTTCATAGTTTTTTTTTCTATGGACAAAAAAAAAAAAAAAAAAAACTAGCCAAAAAAAATTAAAAATTTTTTTCTTAATGTGGATATGCACCTTCCCCCCCCCCCCCCCACATTATTAATGGGGATTGCCTATAACTGTGTTCAGCCTCCGCCCACGTGCAATGGCTAATTGTGGTATGACATCACAGTTAAACTGAACACTAGATGTGCTCCACAATTAATTTATTATATAATCTGTATATGGTCAAAGCCATTTTTAGTACCATATTGTTTCCTTGGAAATGATTGGAATGTCAACTAAACCCAAACAATGCACACAGTTATTCATGACGAAAAGATGACAGTATTCAGTGTTAAATTACATCACAGTTTCCTGTAGAGCAGCCATTAATGATCACAGCTTCCCCAGCTGCCATTGGTATCTTTGAAAGATCCACACTCTTCCCAGCCCTGCTAGATTGAGAACTTGACAACTCGATCACAGCATCCTGAAACGTATCTTTGATTAGAGTCAAATTGGCACTAGTATTTGATTGTGAAAAGTTTACCAACACCACATACTCAGATTTTGTCTCATTGTGAAAACGGTGGAATGCGAATAAATCATGGTTGCTCATAACTTTTTGGTAGTTTGCAAACCTGAAAGCCTTCTCTGTGGTGATTAGTTGCACTACACGCTTATAAAGGGCCAACATGGAAGAAGCATTGGACGATTCGACATCTACATTGTATGTAGAGTAGTTAGTGGCTATAGGCAACCAGGGGGTTGCACTTCTGTTTGTAAAACCAGCATTGGCACTGTTCTCCCACTGCATAGGAGTTCTCTCCTTATCCCTGTCCTGATAAAGATCATGTCTCTTGGTTGGAGGAACATAGACATCAGTCATGAATATTTCTTCTCCATAGTAGGTGGTAGGAGTTCCAGGTAGAGTCAGAAGTAGCACATTGAGAGCCCTGGCCAGGTAGTTTCCAGCATTGTTTGCAATGCGAGCATAATCATGATTACCAAGGACCCAGTTTGGCCAAGCCCCCTCTGGTAAGGCATCCATCCATGCAGAGACACATTCGCTTACAGAGTCTCCTGTCCAATTTGTGTTAGTCAGTAATAGAAAGTTGAAAGGAAAGTTGAGCTCATCATTATCTGTGCCATAGTAAGTCATAACTACATCAACAGGATCGAAAGTCTCCCCAACTAAAAACTTAGGACTACCTGTGTAGGAGTCGGATATATTTCTCCAGCTTTTGATTATGGAATGAATCCCGGTGAAGTCTTTTGTGTAGTTATGAATGAGACTTTTGTAACAGTCTGGGTTGCTGTAGTTTGTGGTCAAGCAGTCATACCGGTTCATATCATAGCTCGGGTCAACTGCTTCATCTCTTAGTTCAGAATCCTCTAACAGAAAAATAATTGCATCAATGCGAAAACCATCCACACCCAAATCAAGCCAAAACTTTATGACATTCTCCATGGCTTCCTTCACATCAGGGTTGCGGTAATTCAGATCTGGTTGAAACTCGGAGAATTGGTGCAAGTAATACTGGTTGGTTAAGTTGTCAAAACTCCATGCTGATCCGCCAAACAGGCTTAACCAGTTGTTAGGTGGTCCACCACCTGCACTTGCATTGGCCCAGATATACCAGTCACGTTTCGAACTATCCAAACTACTCTGACTTTCAATAAACCATTCATGCTCATCTGATGTATGATTGGGTACAAAATCAAGAATCAAGTACATTTCCTTTGAATGGAGTTCCGACACCAGTAACTTGAAGTCAGCCATAGTTCCATAAAGAGGGTCAATGTCCATATAATCTGTGATGTCATATCCATTGTCTTTCTTTGGCGATCTAAATATTGGATTCAACCAAACAGCCTCTACACCTAAGTCATGCAAGTAATCCAGCTTGCTAACAATACCGGCCAAATCCCCACTACCATCACCATTGCTGTCCTTGAAGGATCTCGGATAACACTGATATATGACTGCAGTTTTCCACCACTCCAGTCCATCATTTTTATGCTTGCAAGAGGGACTAAAATATATTAGAGTCACAGCAGCAACTAAAAAACCAAGCAGCATTACAAAAGCAAGAATTGTAAGTGCATATCGAATAACCTTAAACCCTCTGCTTAGAGACTGTAGGTGACCTAACTTGCTCTGACTTTTGTGAGAATAACTGATAGTGATTGCTGCAGCTGTTTCAGAGTCATAATCTTCTAAGCCAGGAACGGTGGTCGGTACCTTCCCATCCAGATATTGGTCTCCTAACCTTTCAAGTTCTTCCTCCTCCACCTCTTCTTCTCCCACTAATGCCTTACTTTCCGAGGGTTCAAATGCCATTGTTAATTAAGGTGAAGCATTACAGATGACATCTGAGTGCAGTTCTAGTTCAGGTAGCTGCGGTTGGGGACCCACCCAAAGGAAAACCAGGACTGGACTTCCCCCAACTTTATTCCCCATTAGCAAAGCGGTAGGTAAAGGGTTTTTCTATGGGAGACCCCCCCCCCCCCCCCCCTCAACCCTTTTTATTATTATTTTTTTACACGAATTTGGTGAAGCTAAAGCCAACCAGTACTTGGAATTTGAACTGAAGCAATTCGGTTTTTCAAGTGGCTTCATCCCCCCAAATATTCCCGCTTTCAATCCTCTCCACCACCAGCACTGATACACGCTAGCCAGACCCTCTACCCTCTAAACCGTCCAGATCAAAATTAATAGCCCACACATACTTAACTCGGTGTGCATTAATTGAACTCTTTGTCTGGCCGTTATGTAGGTGGAGTAGTCTCGCTTAGCCAGACCCTTTACCTACCGCTACCCTATGAAGGGTCTGGCTATTCGAGACTACTTCACCTATACAGCAGCCAGACTATAGGTGAAGTAGGTGAAATAAATGGAGTTTGGTGGGGTGCCTGGTGATGTGTACGCAGGCTACGTAGATTTTGACAGTGATTTGGAGTATTCTGGTTGCTCTGGTGAAGACAGGTAAATAGTGGTTCTCTAAGCTTCTTGGTTTAGCTTCGCTAGTGCAGGCATTCTCTAACACTGCTCCAGTTGTAACCCATTTGCATCAGCTTACATTCATTTGTCATACATTAAATAAGATTAAATACAAAAATTAGACAATTAATAATAAAAGAGAAAAGAGTAACAATGCAATATTAAGGAGGTTTTTGTAATTTTTTTTAGTTTTGTAACTATAATTCTAAGTATGTCTCCTACATTGCACCTTAGCCTCTCTCCACTTGGATTTGTTCAGGTGTGATGCTAATTGTTATCTGTAGGCCCTCCTCATCCTTTTTAGCTTTATTTTACCTAATAAAAGCATGAGAGATGAATTGGACTATGGATGATGATACATTTAAACATAAAAAAAAGCATCTGACTCTAGTAGGACTCCACATGCAGTGTGTGCACTCCAGCCGGGCTCACAAACTGTATGGGGTGATTGATCTAATTTAGATTTCAATACCAGAGAATGGTTAGGTTGGTCACATTAATCTAGAGAAAGTTGTTTCAATGACAAAATTACCCATTAAAAGTGGAAGTGGTTTTTAGAAGGGCCAAAATGCTGAGGAATAATGATTGTGCATGCATAGCACATGGAATATGTAAAAACGAATCTTGAAAGGCAGAAGTACTGAGAGGATACTTCCAGTGTGGTTCCCTCTCACTAGTGAATTCATGGTCATGTCCTAAATGGAAAATAACAAGAGGGAAAAGATCCAACGTGGGAAAGGACCAGACGGTCAAAGAGAATTTTAGCTGCTTTTCTACTACTCTTGTGTGTATGTCTCTGCATGTGTACACAAGTGTTTGTGAACAGCACAGCATTCATATACTGAGTGCTTTCTACATGCAATATCTTGACCACAAAAACAGCATGATGGCAAGCAAAGAGCCTGCATCTCTTCCACTCCTGGTTTTGCAGGCTGGTTTGATCAGATACTGTATTCCTTGGCAGAGTGAAGGTTTGGAGGAGGGAACTATGTAATATCAATGGGGATTCCTAAACTTACTCTGACGCTTTGGGTTGCCTGAGTCAGCACACACTTCCACCACACCCACCAGGGGAGCGACGATTAACAGGAGCTCCTCCGCTAGCTAACCTGGTGGCTCACCCTCAACTAGTGAGGGGAGCACATTTTCCTGAGATGGAATGCTGGGAACCTAGTGCCATTTCCCTGGGACGCCGATGGAAGGCCATCTAGGTGGCACAGGTGTAGATGGAAGGCCATCTAGGTGGCACAGGTGCAGATGGAAGGCAGCTGATTGCAGGATGGGGGAAGCAAAGAATTTGTACCTGAAGGTAGCTCTCCACCTGCACCAAAAGGTGCCCGGCTCAATGCATTGGAGGGTTGGTTGTGCTGGAGAACCAACACTACCACTGAGGACTGCCAGTGATCCACAGAGTCATGCATTAAGGGGAAAGGATGACCATTTCCCTGAGCGGAGCTACCCACCGCATACCTCTACTCTGAAGCTAAAGTTGATCACCGGAATCTGTGCACCTTAGGATTGACAATAGTTCCCACCAGCAGTTTTTTTATTTTTATTATTATTAAACTTTTTAAAAATAGTTGAAAATGTATGAGATTGTTCCTGCATGCCACCCCATCACTGGTAGCACTTCAACAAAGATTTGTGATGTGTGCATTATTTAGAATTAAACAGCAAAAAAATTGTCACCCATCACACGAAAGTAGTGACTATGTGTGTATTTGTGAATTATCATGACTTCTGTATCTACTCTGTTAGAATTTATATTGATGGAATGTGGGTAAAGTGACGTCAGTGGACTACTGTAATGTGTAATTCTGTGTAACATGCAGTTCAGATAATGAGAGTAATGGCGATTTTGCAGTTGTAGACGGTAAAGGACACAAACCATCTTCTCAAGATGGTTCCTCAAGTGATGAATTTGAGAAAGAAATGGCCTCTGAAGTGATGTTGGTTATGAAGGGGATGATGGTGCCACCAGCAACCACAAAGAAAGAACGTGCACAGAAATCCACAGGATTGGATTTAATATCGTCCTCATCCAATACTGTTCCCAGGGAATCTTCTCAAGGTTCGTGTAAGCTCTGGTTCGTGGCGAGAGGTCATGTGTTTCAGTGAGGTACTTAATGATTACTGTGTTCTGATGGTTGTTGGACAGGTAGCCAGAAGCTGGATTACTATGATGAGGTGTACTTTGACTCCAGCAGCAGTGGGGAGGAGGAGGAGGGAAAGGAAGGAGACCAAGATAGGAGGCAGGAAGGTATGGAGGTGGGAGGAGGTAATGAAGAAGGGGACTCAGTGGCAGGAAGAAGTGGAGGATCTGCAAAGAAGGTCAGGAAATTGACCGACGACGAGCTTTTCTATGATCCCAAGATGGACGAGAAGGATGCAAGATGGATTAAGCGCTGTCGTATGGCATACCACAATGGTGGGTGGAGGCAATGGTGGGTGGAGACAATGGTTGATGTTGACAACACATGGTTATATTTCAGCCATGAATACTAATATGGGAACCATGAGTGATCCAGTTTAAATAGAATGCAGACCAATTGTAATTTTTCTTTTTCCCTTATTTTCCCTTTCTTTCCCTCATCCTAACCTATCCCTTTCTCTCTCTTCTTCTCTCTGTTGCTCCCTCCCTCTCTTATTGAACATTAGTTAAAAATTTAAGAGATCAAAATTTCGATCGACTAGCGAAGTACCTGTCTTACGGACTGAGACAACAAAGATATGTTACTATATTTGAGATTTGTTTGTTTGTTTGCTGTCCTCTGAGATGCTTGGGCATACATGGCTCAACTGAAAGGGAAAAGAGAAGTTTGCTGACCTCACTTAGAGTGTGCTTACATAAATGTGATTTGTAGTACTCATGATGCAGCTTGGTGGCTACTCATGTATGAAATTGATCCCCCCCCCCCTCTCAAAGGGAATTTTGAAACCTTCCCCCCCCCCCCCCCCCCCCCAAGCCTTATTTGCTGGGTTTTACTCTAATCTTCACCCCCTGGAAATTTGAGCCCTGTACGCTCAAGCGTCTGAGAAGAGGTAATGAACAAAGAAACGAACAAAAAAATCGTGAATTATAGTCAAATGTGCCGATGTCCTTCTGTTTTGTTTATAGCATGTAATTGAAGAGAACATTTGAGCACATGTAGATACGAAAAAGGAGATAAGTTTATCACCTTTGATTACGTGTCAACAGGAAAGTAGTGTGTAGTTATCCTCGCGTCGTTATTTGCTTGTGACATCCCAAAGTCCAGGGTGTGAATGCTATATATCTTTCTGGTGTTTCTGACTATTTGCCATTACGTGTCGTGTTTGCAATCATAAGATCTTTGTCGGGGTCTATGGGCCTGGCTCCATTTTTAATGCTGATGCTGCACTTTAACTTAATTAGCAATGAGGGCTAGGGTGTTATATTTTAGTGGTATTAGGTATTCCTGAATTAGCCTGACAAACCATGATCATTTCATGATCCTTACCAATTTTATGGATTTCCCCCCCCCCCCCCCCAGTAATTTCCCAATTGCATTTTTCAATGCATTAACGTATGTATTATTTTAGTTGAAATTTTTCAACAAAGCTATGAAGTGTGTTAAATTCCAATGGCATCAGGTGCTTGTGAATTAGCCTGACCAACTATGATCACTTGATGATCATTTCCTTTTTTTTATTATATAGATTTTCCGCACCAATGGCATCAGGTGCTTCTGAATTAGCTTGGCAAACTGTGATCACTCGATTCATGATCATTTCCTTCTCTCTTTTTTAAAAATTTTTAAAAATTTTTATAGATCTTCCGCCAATGCATGTTTCAATGTGTCAATGTATATCTATTAATTTAGTTGAAGTTCCTCAACAGCTGGAGAAGAAGCAGAGCAGAAAGGGTCCTCCTAGAGTTGCTAAAAACAAAGAAACCAAGACAGAAGATATACCACTCCCAAAATCAGATGCTGTGCTCAACTGTCCAGCCTGCATGATAACCCTGTCTCTGGACTGCCAGAGGTACGTGGCACTTCCCCCACCCCCTTATTTAAGAAATATATTTATAGTTGTCTAGTTTTTAGAAATATTTCTTGTTTGGTTGTCAGAAGAGTAAATGACATCAGTTTGTATCGTTGTGACTGCTGCTTGTAAGTATTGCAACTATTTTGTTCCCCCTCCCACTCTTTCCCAAGCTTTCCTCCTGCCTTCCCCATCTTTATTGCATTCATGCTCTAATGGGAGTACTTGTTACATGATTGGTACCTGTGGATGGGTTTACCCTGTACCACATGTCCTAGTTATGTACACACCAATTTTAGTTCATGTTACACAGTGCATGATGATGTACTTATGCTCCCAACACATTCTAACACACTTACATGCACCCTATCTCTCTATCAACATGCACACACACACACAGGCATGACACTTACGTCAATCAGTATCGTGCCATATTTGTTCTAAACTGCAAAGTTATGAAAGACGAAGAACTCAAGTACATTCCAAAACAGAAAAAAAGATCCAGGAAGAGATACAGACGAAACAGAACGGACGAGGGCACTGAAGCACCTGGCAAAGACCCGGGAGAAGCTACCGAGAGCTATCATCCTGTTCGGTGTAGCGAGTGCAATACTGAAGTGGCTGTGCTGGACTCTGAGGAAGTGTTTCACTTTTTCAATGTTATAGCTAGTGCACCGACTTAATGGAAGCTATTGAGACCTTTATTGCTTCAATGTTAGTATTTAATAATGCACCAATTCTCTATTAAATTGATCACATATTTCATTTACTTGTGGTACTCAAGATGGATGTGTATTCAGTTGTGATTTATTTTCAAGTTGACAAATTTCCATTTATGGATTATCAATCAGCAAGCAACTATAGCTTCACAGACATTTTAACTTTGTTAGTGTCAATCTTGAACTTTTCTTACAAGGAAATGATATCACATGCTGATGTGTCCCTTTTGGTTAACAAATTCACAGCTTCTAAAAGAGAGGGCTTGAACATGTTTGGTGTAGGTGCTTGCCATATTCTGCTGAGCTTGCACATGGCTTAAGAGGAGGGGGATACACACGGGCATTGTGGTAGAGTTGTTTTAGGAGCAGCTGTGTTTGTTGCTGTTGCATGAACATACCTTGAACTGTTCTTATACTATAATTTACGTGGTTGATTGTTACGATGTGTTATCTAATCATTTATGCACAACAGATCTAAGTCGATGTTTTTTAAACATTTCTTTTTCGTCTTTTGCTGATTGGGTCCAATCCTGATCTTGGGTTGCTGAAGGATTGCAGTATACATGTTTCAGTCTCAGGGGCTCAGGTGCTTGATGATTTTTGCTGTGCACTTTTCACTATGGATGTAGATCTGATCCAGATTTGTATGGTCAAGATTAGATGTAACTTAGAAAGGCTTCTGTGCAGGCTATCCTTTAGTGACTGGAGCTCACCTGTTGACCAATCAGCTACACCTGTGGTAATACTTCATCTCATTTCAGGCTTAAAATGTCATCGGTGACTAGATAGCACCAGTTGTGTTCTTCATTCATTCCAAAACATCCAAAATAAACGGATATACATTGTGCATAGTTAGTCAAAAGTGAATCTTGATGATGTTTTGGAGATTAGGTCTGTTCCCTCTCTCTCTCTCTCTTTCTCTCTCTCTCTCTTTTTCTCTCTCTTTCTCTCTCTTTCTCTCTCTCTCTTTCTCTCTCTCTCTCGTTCTCTCTTTCTCTCTCTCTCTTTCTCTCCCTCCCCTTCCCCCTTCTCCTTTCCCCTTAACTTAAAAAGAGGTGGAGTACGCTATTTCTCAATTGCTGTATAAATGGAATTGCAATGTTAAAGTGTGGTGTTGCAAATTTGGAGTTACCTTGGTTGCCTAAGCCTCTAGGAATGAATGTAGACTTTGCTAAAATGTGATTAAGTAGACCTCAGAGCCTCAGTAGGAATCTATAACCAGATGACCAAATACAGCTGGGACAAGATATTTCACAGCTGTTTCATTGAGGGTAAACAAGCATTGCTGCCACTTCACACATTTGGTGGCACAATTGAGTGCAAACAGAATTGATACCCCAACGTTCATGAATTTTGTTTAATTTGTATATTCATTGACCAGACCATCTGAATTCGATATATGAATCTGACCCAGTTACCAATTGAGGGACTGTGCACATTTTCAACCATATCCCCACCAGGGATAAGACTTGATTTAAAAAATTAATAATGAAAAAAATTCCCCTATGAATTATGACATAGTTTGTTTTGTTTTGCTTTCATCATTTAGATGATGATTTCATCTGGTATCATGATGATTTCATCTGGTATCATGATGATTTCATGGAATGAAGTCAATATTTTGTCATTATGATTATGTTGTAGTGTTCTTGATGGTGTTATAAAGTATTTGTGGCATGGCTAGTAGAACCATTCAAGAGCCTATTATTGATAATTGGTAATCAATGGGTGTAATCTATGGAAGGTCTATAGTTCAATTCCAATGTGGGATTTATCAGCATCCATTTACTTGTATTCATTTGTGATAACAATACCTTTGACATTTGGTAGCCTGTTCTTGGGACATGGGTGTGGATTCACCTGCTTCAGGAGCTTTTCCTATATAAAGTGATAATGGTGATATGTTAGTCTTTTTCAAAACATCTACTTGAATTCTTGATGACAGAACCGGATTGAGAATAAGAAATGAGCACCAAAAAGGAAAGTGAATATTAGTGGGTGTTTCATTATTTTTGTTTTTTGTTTTAAATACTAAATTAAAAGAAAAGAAATTAATAATATTTTTTTTTTTATTTTTAATAACCACTTTTACTAAATCATCTAAATAAAAGACAGCTGATATTTGTTTCCATGGTTGTCAGGGTCTGTGGAAAGCTTCATATAAGTTCATATTTCACAATTTTCTTTTTCTTTTTTTTTTTTTTGTGTGTAAAACTTTTTTTTTTTTTTTTTTTTTTTTTTATTCCAAAAAAGTAAAACACCAATAGGAGTAGTATAGCCATTCTAACACAATATGGATGTGCACTTATATTTGTCATATTGAGGTGTTGTCTTGCCTCTCCAAGATGCTGAGGGCAAACTCTTCTCAACTTTCCATGATGATATGTTGAGTTTCTCATGCATGATCAATAATGTGTAAGAAGATTAATAAAATGGTGTCATCTTCGACAAAGAAAGAAAAAATATTGATCACCTGGTTGACCTCTGAACCTTGGTTGAGAACATGTCTGCAAGAATTTAATAATAAGTGGTGTTATTTTGACAATGAAGGAATAAATTTTGGTCACCTAATTTGCCAAATGACACTTGCCTTCTGGTAAAAGTATACACTGATCTGCACACTTGTTTCTGCTGTGCTAAACCAAAAACAACAACAACCAACAAACAAACCAGGAAACAAAAACAAATCAGATTGTGTTGTGGGTCAGCTGAGCATGATAAGTTTTAATAATTGTCCATGTTATGATGGCAAGCAAAGTTCACTCACTACTAATGGACAACAAAGGTATCTAATTATAATTCCAGGACTTTTGTTTGCTATCTGCTACCAGATACTTGGACTTAAGTTTTGCTGACCTCACTTTGAGTGTGTTTACACAATTGTGGTTTGTTGGCTCAATGCAGGTTGGTGGTTACTCATGGATGGAACTAATCAACTCCTCCCTCTCTTGCCTAACAAACAATTATAATATTATAGTAATATGCTTAAATAGTCTATTCCAAACATGACAGCCATATAAATTGTATTTCATCCTCTGAAAGATTTAGTTAATGGTATCAGTATGCGTGAGAGAATTAATTTGTGCTCCAAATTATATTGTGTATAAAGACTAATTATACATCACTTGGAAAGTTATGAGTACAAATTAAAAAATCAAGCCGTGAAGAAGAAAAAATTGCTAAACTTTTCAGACAGTTTTGAATCAGCTGGAATGGAGAACAGGGATCATCACAACTTCATTCCCATACCAAATTCAATTCATAAACCCTTGTTTCCAAGGATGTAGTTGTTATGCATGGTGGATGTTTCATCTTCATAATGCTCTTTCCCTTGCAGACATTTATCCAATCAGATTTGGTATGTGTCAAAAAATAAAACATGCATATACTTTTTTTTTTGTTTGTAGTTTGGCCCTAATTATTACAGCTTGATTGTCTATTATAATGTTTGTCACTTTAACTGCAATTGCAATCAACAACTACATTATGTTCTAACTCAACTAAAGGCAGCTTTATCTTGTTTGTTTGTAAGGTGTAATGATAAATCTGTCCATATATGCGTTGTGTAAACCTTGTTACAAAAATATATTTACAAATTGAAACTAATTTCTATCATTGTTACCCAAACATATTTGTTGTGATTGATAATTCAAGGTATTTATTGAAGAAGTTTGCGTCAATGAATGTGATGAACAAATTTAATAAAAATAAATCTGTTCCATATTAAGGAGCTGACATATTATACCTTCCTTTTTATTGCATGGAAAGCAAGGAATTTTTCTAGATGAAACAACAAAGATAATAGAACAAAAATTAAGGAGAAATATAGGAAAAAAAATTATTATACAGATAGATGTTTGTTGAAAAGAACAAAATAACTAAGTTATGTATGATTTTCTTGGAATTTTAAAATGCACAATGTGTATGCTACATTCCTGCTTTACTTTTCTTCTTCATTTAAGCAGATCATTATAATTGGTTAAGATTCTCAGCAACTTTTGAACAATTTAATCACTAAATGCTCTAAAACAAGAAAAACCCTAGAGAAAATACAACCAGGTTGTGGATAGGCAGGGGTGTGGCTTAGGGCACCGGAAGGGGAGTGAAACCAAAGGGCGGAAGTGAATAATTGTCGCATTGTTCCCACTGGGTGCCAAGGTTCACTAGCTAGAGGGATTTGTGTCAAGGGATTTGTGTTAATGGTTTTGTTTTCGAAGTCTTACGAGGCATTAGAACTGTACCCTTTAAACCATAGTTCTACCTTAATATGTTCCAAGACTGGGAAGAGTGGTGGAACTCCCTGTAAATAGTTCGGAAGGCTTGAAAACTCTACCCGGGTGAAGTCATTCGCTGTCCAGTGATAAATATACAGTCCAGTTGCTATTTTTGTGAGATCATACTGCTCAAAGGGCAAGACTGTCAGTACATTCTTCATAGGAAAAACCAATTAGGAGAAACAGCTGGATATATGGTTTAAGGTAACAGTAAACTCAGGACTTTCATCACTCGAGCTCAGAAACTTTGTAAGACGGTATTTTGTTCACAGCCATGGCTGGGAAAGAGCTAAGCAATGCAGAGCAATTTATGGAGTCACCGTTGGTGATCTGGGTGAGTGTACATTTTAGTTCTAGTCTCTGGTGTTCATTAGGTGATTGAGGACATCGTCCCTGTGTGGTTAATTAGTTACAAGTAGTATAAACTTTTCCTCTCTGAAGTGCTAATTTATATCATCACCTTTTATTTATTGAAAGTATAGCAGTTATCTACTATCCCCAAACTAGCTGTTCCCCCAAACAATTTACTTTGACCACTTCTTGGTGTGCCAATTCTTGTTGAATGGTGTCACCATTGATATTTCAGAATCAGAGCTACACATTTATAGGTAGTTTAAAATCAGAGTTACACATTTGGGCAATAGAGTTGTTATGTTGACCATTTATATGTAGAGTTTTGGAAATGCTTTAGGAACCCCATCTCTCAGAGTTGGAACAGTTCTCATTTTGCTAAGTTTGTACGCAACCTTGTAAGCAGTCTCCTCATGGATTTCTAACATGGGCTTATGAATGATACATATGCAATCAAGTACCTTTGTTGATCAAAACAGAGAGCTATACAATGAAGTACAATATAGAAGCCTGCTGTGTGTTATTTTGTTCCTTCCACCCCAATCGATGCTATGCCATATTTGTGTGTGGGTGTGCGTGTGTGTGTTATTGCATTATACCACAATATTGAGGTGATTGAGATGCTTATCCCAGAGTAATGTATTTACGTCCCTTCACTGTCAGAGAAAGTGATAACTCTTTATACTCATTGATACGATTAAGATGATCGTCGCACTATTCCTGGTGTAGCCAGATTATGTTTGAGAGGATGACAAAAGTATTTATAATGTATGATTCTAAGACATTTCCCTGACAACCTGCTCCATCCCCACAATTCAGGGTTATTGGATATCTTACATTTTATGCTAAAAATAAAAATTTAACCTATCCCCCTCATCCCCCTAAAAGGATGTCTTGAAATATTTTTTAAAAATTTTTTTATTCTAGGAATTAAAAATTTTTTTTTATCACTTAACCCTAATAAAGAAGTATCTTCACCCAGATTTTCAGATCAATCAGACCGACTGTCTAACTGTGCTTCTTCAGACAGACAGACAGACAGACAGACAGACAGACAGACAGACAGACAGACAGACAGACAGACAGACAGACAGACAGACAGACAGACAGACAGACAGACAGACAGACAGACAGACAGACAGACAGACAGACAGACAGACAGACAGACAGACAGACTACACCTTAGACTGTGTCCATCAGCTAAGTCCTGCTGTTGATCCACTCCTGGTGGTATTGTTAAGAGCTCTATGGCATGCAGAATAGTGAGAAGTTGAAGAATAAATATAATGCCAACATAAATAGTGTGAGGGTAGATATTTGCACTTGGCCTGTTTGATCCTCCTCCATGGCATCACTACTGGTCACGTGCACTTCTTTAGAGGAAAAAACAAAACAAAAAATAACCTTGAGAGAAAGAGGGGGCCGGTAGAAAATCGTGACGACTCCTGCCTTTGTTTGGACTATGATTTATGGCTGCTGTGCTAGACTTATCTCTAATCCACCTCCCAGTAGAGAGAGTCCCACATACTATCTCTATCATTGGCCGAATCTCTGGCTGGTTCTCCATAGAGCACTGGATGCAGTACAGGAATGGACTCCATTTTTATTCCAGCATTTTCGGGAAGGGACATCAAAGTCACTTGTGATAAAATTTTTTACAAAAAGTCTAATTTTATAAGTACTGTGAAGCTGCCTGTAGCTATCGTGGCCATGAGGGCACTCTCTACGGAGCTGGTAGACTTCGAAACTTCTGTGAGGTTCTGGCTGAGGGTCATTCACTGTTGTTTGAGGGCACTGGGGGTGTGAGGGTGAGAGGGCACTGGTGGTGTGAGGGTGCTGGGGGTGTGAGTGTACTGGTGGTGTGAGGGTGCTGGGGGTATGAGGGTGCTAGGGGTATGAGGGTGCTGGGGGTGTGAGGTGATGAAGGTGAGAGGGCGCTGGTGGTGTGAGGGTGCTGGGGGTGTGAGGGTGCTGGGGGTGTGAGGGCGCTGGGGGTGTGAGGGTGCTGGGGGTGTGAGGGTGCTGGGGGTGTGAGGGTGCTGGGGGTGTGAGGGTGCTCAGGGTGCTGGGGGTGTGAGGGTGTGAGGTGACGAAGGTGAGAGGGCGCTGAGGGTGTGAGGATGTTGGGGGTGGATCCTTGAGTGGTGGTGTGTGTTGAACTCTGCACAAAATTGCTGTCCATGGGTTGATATTTCTTGTGCATCTAGTGTTATCTTTATGTAATAAATCTGATGTGGAACACTTCTTGCTATCTTTCTTCTTTTTCTGTAGGAACCCAATAACATTCTTGGTATTGTGTTTGTTTATTCCTGTTTCATCAATGTATATGCACAGTTTTTTTGTTTTACCTTTATAGTTCCTACATCCTCTGTCTTATTCCATGAATGTTTCTTCTTTAATAGGGGGGCAAGTATGAATAGGTGATACCTTAATTAGTCCTTGATTGGCACACCCTCAGGAGTAATTTTCATACACATGTACACAATTATGGAATTCTTAGACACCAGGTGAAGAAGCTTTTTAGTCTTGTAATTTTTTGTTTCTGGAAGAGGCTGCTGAGTAATGGATGTCACATATTTGACTCAGCCTGTACATGCCATATTCAGCTGGCCTTGAAGCTGATGAAAGGCAATGAAATAATGGCTCAAATTGTATCTAATGACCCTGTAAACAACCCACTGTTGTATTCACAGAGTTTGTATCCATTTATTAACTATCAGCACTTATGTTGGAATCTCCAAGCATTGCCAGAAATACACAAATAGATCCTCTAATAATTCTGCCCCTCCTTTTCAGCTTCTAAATTAAAGTCTTAGTGGCCCTTGGGTACACTTTCATGGTGTATTATGTCCTTATGAATTACTCACTCATCAACTTGTGGGAGCTTGCACTTGACTAATACCAGCTGCTTCAAATTATCGTTGCTACTCCACTCCCTGGGTAAAGGGTGTGCCCTCTGTTCCACCTGTGGCAAATCTTTTTATCCCTCCCATTCTTTTCAGGCTGCTTTGGGGTGGTGTTCTGAACCTGTGGGTGGGAGAGAATGCTCCTGGAATCATTGCAGCATTATTACTGACATACAATATTTGGGGCAAGTAGAGAGAGACTTCTCAACATCTGCAACAGAACCTGAATCAGTGTGAGACTTGATGTTTTCCTACGTGGGTGGATGGGTGGTCTGCAACCACCACTGCTTTGAAGTAGTGCATGGTGTTGAAGTGATGGTGATTAGTTCTGACGACCATTAAAGTGATTTTTTTTCTCTCCAGAACTAGTGGTTCTCTTGTTGAAGCAATGTGGTGATAGAGTTGTCATAGCAGCTCCTGAAACCATGGGAATGTTGGGGGTGGTGGGACCCACACAAGCTCAACTTAGTTTAGCTGTGTAGTAGATAATGAATTACGTTGAGAACTTGGAGAGTGATTGATGTGGTGCAGTGTTGGAAAGTTGGAGCATGTTGGTGCTGAGGTTCCGAGGTTTCTTTTTAAACCTTTTATTTGTGCTTGTGATGTAGCCTCCAAACGTGATGATAAGGAGTTTCTTAGTCCAGAAGGCCTACTGTCAAGCTATTTAGAGTTTGTTATCGCTGTTTTATGGGTTAAGGGGGATGCAGACTATGTGGTGGGTCCAGATAGCCTCCACTGGTCCAAGGGTGCACATATATAGGACTATCAGTTTTGGCTCAACTTCAGTTGTTGTTGCAGCTGTAGACTGAAATGCTGCTGGCATTTGTCCTGTGAATTGGAACTGAAATGGGTTGTACTGAGATGTTAAAGGGAATGGCTTGTGAGGAAGTCCCAGGGAGCCAGTGTGATAACTGTAGCTCTACCTTGTGTTGCAGCTACTTTGAGTCAAGACCAAGTTCATTTGACCTCTCTAGAATCAGGCATCTGATATATTCCTTACACAACCTTCTGGAAAGGGATGAAGTTTAAAGAACTCCCAATTTTGAATTTCTTTTTAATTGTTCACAAATGAAATGCTTCAAGTACCTTTCGAATTTTGATATTGTGTGATACAAACTGGGAGCACCATATCGAATTCTATAAAATGTGATTGTGCAATACCACTAGAAATGGACTTAGCACACAAATAAGAAAGAAGCAACAGTGTACTTGTACGACTATCCTTGCCTTCTTTGCACTGCATGACAAGCTAGGTGCTTGCCCCTTCTGCTTCTCCTTGTGCAAATAGTGGTGGGTAGTCTTGGTCTATACTGCAATTAAACTTTGAACTCTGTTTTGAGGGTTCCCCCCCCCCCCCCCCCCCCCCCGTATAAATAGGGTATTGAATTATCATAAGTTTGGCATTTGGAATTCCATATGCATATCTGGGACAATCTGATTAAGGACAGATTCAATTCCACTCTGCTGACAAGGTCAACAATCCAGAGGTTAACATATAATGTGATTTTGGTGTATCCACGAAGCTATTATTATACTTTTAGTGCACTAACCACAGGCTCAATTCAACCAAGCAGGCAGTGGAAATGCTGTGAATGAGACCAGTCAAACCTCCCCTTGTTTGTTTGTTTGTTTTTTTTGTTTGTGTTTGTTTGTTTGTTTGTTTGTTTGTTTGTTTGTTGGTATGTTTGTTTGTTTGTTGGTATGTTTGTTTGTTTGTTGGTATCTATTTCTTCCCCTTCCTGATATTCACCTGTTTAGATGTCCTTGTGAGTGCTGGACTACTTACACTCTGTGTGCTATCCCAACAGGAATTAATACACACTCATTGTGTTCCAACCATTTCTCGTGAATTCTTAGTATTGACTTTGCAATGCCCCCATTATGAAGGGAATTTACTCTGCAGCTGTTCTCTTTGGTTAATATTTGTCATTGCTGTTCTTTGTGGTTTTCTTGGCAGCTGAATACCTTTGACGACATGAATACCGTGAGGACTGTCCATGATTTGGCAGATGGAGAATTACTGCACAAAGTCATGTACACTCTGTGAGTTAAACTTGAATGTGGTGTGAATGTGTCCCTTTAAGAGTTCCTTGTGCCTGAGCATGCCCCCCTCCCCTGTGTCAACACACATTAGCTGTGGGTACCACTGCTTACTATTCAATTATCAACCTAATGTGTTTTGCATAACACCTGGTACTCTGGTATGGTTGTGGTCATACAAAACAAATTTATTAATGGTTCCATAGCAACATCACCATCCTTGGTTGAGTTTTTCCCTTCCCCTTATCCATGAGTCTCATAGAAAACCATCCCCCTCCTTATCCACACCCCCACACTTTAATTCACTCCCAACATTGCCCTCCTCCAAAACTTGCTTCATAAGAGTTCCACTAAAGCAGTAGAAGTATTTGGCACTGAAGCCTAATTCTAAATGGGACTAAAATCTTTTCTTTCTTTTTTTCTTGATGAGAGTTTCACTTTTATCACATAATTATGATGTCCTGAAGGTTTGAAACTGTTGGAGAGGGTAATCTCTATGCTCTGACAAAAATAATTTGATCTCAAACACTCATTGTGATTAGATCAATTGCATTGAAACCATGTGGGACTACATGTGAATGTTGCATGGGACAAGTCCCTTCTTAAACCTTACCTACGTACACACAGACATATAATAAGAATAATAACACTGTCTCTCACCCTGTTTCTGGTGGAGCCCACTGTGACCAGATGCAGCTACAAGTAAACATAGTGCTGCACATGCCCGGTAGTGTTGGCCTGTCTTGTGTTCAGCTAGAAACCTTCATGTTTCCTTGCTCTGCTCCAGTGCATAGCCTTTCAAGGCTCAATGTCAACTAGCCATGCACTGGTTTGGTAGCATGAAGGACAACAGTTAGCTTCACTGTGAGCGACAAGCTGCACCACAGCCCGTCTATTCAGTAGCATGCCAATTAAGGACTGCAGGAATGCGTTCATGTGCTGTGTGTCTGCAGCATTCCCTTGTGCGCGTTTCTTCTTCCCTTTGATGAGGAGTTGCCATGGTTTCTGCACTGGGGAGGGGGGGTGACTATGGAGCTATGTGTCAACCATCTCTCCTCAGATCAAATCCTCCATATTCCAATCTAAGGGATCTTCTTGTTTACTGATTTAATTGTACACCTGGAAAGGGTTTTAGGGTTGTGTCTATCCTCCTATCATTACATTTCCTTCCTATAAGTAGAAGCTGCAAGGAAGAAATGTAATTTTTGAAGATCTTTGTAAGCTCAGTTGCTCCAGATCAGTGGTCAGATAGTTCTAGTAATAGCAAGACCAGAGAGCATAGCTCCTCATCCGACACCCAGTGGATGACTTTACAATCCCTTTAGTAGTACAGTTGTAGTAGGTGCTCTGAGGAATGATGCTTTATTATATGCACATCAGTGTATACTAGTGTTGTTGGGTTTAAAAATAATTATATTCATGATTTTGATAACAATTTTTTTTCTCTCCTGGAAGTCAAATTTATAAAATCCTCAAGATTTTAGTGCAGCACAAATTTAGTGTAAGATGTTGTCACGATAAAGTCCTTGGCCAATGTATGTATGCCAACTCTCATTCTCTCCATCTTCTCCTCCCCCTCTTGCCCATCCTCCCTCCCTCCCTCCCTCCCTCCCTCCCTCCCTCCAATCCATTCCCTCTCCTCTTCCAACAACCAGTGATCCTGTCAACTGCAGCATGGCACAAGTGGCCCGCTCTGTGTCACATGACCAGGTGCTGCGCATGCAGAACCTCCAGCTGCTGGTGAACCGCATCAGAAGCTTCTACCTCTCGAACATGCAGCAGCTCATTATCGGCTCCCTCCCCAACATTGTGGCCATTTGCAGCTCACCTGAGTCAGGTTGGTGCTGCTTAGTCGTGGCCACCCCTTACCAACAACCCATCCATGCCCATTTTAGTGTATATGTACAGAGGTGGTCTCTATAGTCTCATGTCTTTTGGATAGTCATATGAACACACACACACCTACCCACACACACACACACCTACCCACACACACACACACCTACCCACACACACATACACACCTACCCACACATACACACACACCTACCCACACACACACACACCTACACACACACACATACACACCTACCCACACACACACACACACCTACCCACACACACACACACCTACCCACACACACACACACACCTACCCACACACACATACACACACACACCTACCCCCCCACACACACCTACACACACACACACACACACACCTACCCCCCCCCCCCCCCCCCCCCCCACACACACACACCTACCCACACACACACAAACAAACACACACACCTCTGTGACCTACACCTGCCTCAATCTAACCAATTGTCCATTATGGATACATTTCAACCAGCATAATGTTGATCCAGTATGAAATGCAATCCCCCAGACTAATGGTGTTAGTGTGGTTGGATTATATTACTATGATAATCTGTCCAATGGTGGCCAGACCACCTACCTTCCCCACCCCAACCTCCCACACTGCTATTTAGACAGTTTGAACAACAGTTTTAGATACCCCCCATCACCACCACTAACTTAAAGAATATTTCTTACACTCCTGTCATGGGCAGTGATGCTATGTCCTGTCCAGGGCAAGTTCTCCTGTATCACCTCCACACTTCTCCTGTATCACCTCCACACTTCTCCTGTATCACCTCCACACTTCTCCTGTATCACCTCCACACTTCTCCTGTATCACCTCCACACTTCTCCTGTATCACCTCCACACTTCTCCTGTATCACCTCCACACTTCTCCTGTATCACCTCCACACTTCTCCTGTATCACCTCCACACTTCTCCTGCATCACCTCCACACTTCTCCTGTATCACCTCCACACTTCTCCTGTATCACCTCCACACTTCAGCCACCTTCCTAAAGGGTTTCACCATAGAGCCAAGTGAGCATTGCTTCAATGATTATCGTATCAGTATCCACTTCTTAATGGCTAACCAGTCTTGGGTGCCAAATCCAGGGTCTGTTATGAAGTCAATGTCCATGTGATAGCTCAACTATGAACAAGAACCTTTTCTTTCCAAATCAAGCAACACAGTATAGTCACAAGCAGTTCCAGTCACTTCCATACCATGCACACTACCTCCCACCTTTCACTTCCTGATTTCCTCATTGGATATCTGATATCCTAGGTGGAAGACAAAGCATAGGTTTACTCCTCCCTTTATGCCTGTGTTGGCTAAACATTTTCTTAGTTGTATCTGGCTATGTCTCTGATAGATCCACGTGGTGACATGGAGCTGGAGTTCCTGGGAATTTATTCTCTGCACTGTCCCACAACACAACAAACCATTTGTTACAAGTTTCAGGCCTTGAAAAACGTAGCAATTAGTGGGGCAATCAGGAGCTGGCAATCAGGAGCTGGCAATCAGGAGCTGGCAATCAGAAACTGTCCACGTTTACTGGGTGTCCATGTGTGTTTAAAAGTAACTAGCAGATGATATTGCTTCTACAGCTTTTTACCAATGGAAAATGAAAAATTAGCATCAAAAGGAAATTAATGCCATTATTAAAATTAATAGGTATAAATCTCCATCATGAAATTGTGAGTAAAATGTCCAAATAGTGTGGAGAATTTGAAGAATAGCAATAGCTGATAATTTGAAAAATAGCAATAGCAATGTTAAAATATAAATGTGGAAGGTCCAATAAAATTTGATTGTAAAGTGTAACTGGGCACATTCTTTTAAGGTTTTAACAAACCAGCTACAAAAAGGACTGCCCAGAGTGACCACAGCAGCAGCTAGTCTGACCGTAGTTTGCCCTGCCTAAGTGGGGTTAATCCTTTACATTTAATGTGGTTTAACCAGGAGGAAAGCATTTTTTCCCCCTTTAGTGTTGAATATTTCGTGAAAGTGTACTAAGCCTATCTCAACTTCTCTAAAACCAATTACACTGAAAGTTTATATGAATTTTCCCTATAACCTTGGGAGTGGGACCATTCTGGGAAAGGGTAGTGTATCTAAAGCACTGATTGATTTTGATGACACCCACTCCCTGTGAATGTTCTTTATAGCCCTAGAATGTGACAATTTTTTGTTTTTGTTTTGAAGAAGTATTTGACTGGGAAGATGAAATATAATTGGTGATTCCTTCTTGAGTCAAGTAGGCCAGTGCATGGTCAATGTTACAGACTCTATTTACCATCAGGTCTGCAGGTCATTAACTCTATGAATTCTAGATTTACTAAGGCCAAGGGCCTTCTATCTTTCCTACTTCCATGTTGACCCGTGTGTGTGTGTGTGTGTGTGTGTGTGTGTGTGTGTGTGTGTGTGTGTGTGTGTGTGTGTGTGTGTGTGTGTGTGTGTGTGTGTGTGTGTGTGTGTGTGTGTGTGTGTGTGTGTGTGTGTGTGTGTGTGTGTGCAAGTTTGTGTTTGTGTGTGAGTGTATAGGGGGAGAGAAAGGGGGGGGGGGGGAAGAGGATTACCCTCCAAAACATGCTCAATGGGTATTGAGTCTCTAACCAAAGTGTACTTCCATGATGTATTGATGCCCACCCCTTTCCTAATTCAAATGATGTCAATTGATTGTGTTTAGCAGCTGTATGGCATAAGGACACTGCCTCTGAACCTTGAACCCCATTTCCTTTCAATACAAGAGCTGCAACGCACACACACACACACACACACACACACACACACACACACACACACACACATACACACATACACACACACACACACACACACACACACACACACATACACACATACATACACACACACACACACACACACACACACACACACACACACACACACACACACACACACACACACACACACACTGAAGTATCACCTGGCCATGTTAGTTTATCCATATCCTTTCAACTTCAATAGAAAGGGTCATAACAAAATCTTGAATCTCATGTTTCAAAATCTGGTGTGAAGTTAACATTGGCTTCTGTTGTTTGCTTTTTAATTGAATTTGGAAAAAAAAACCTCATCAATTTGAACCACTTCCTCTGCAATGGTGAGAGGAGAGGCAGTTTTAGAATACCATTGAAATGACCGTCCCACACACACACACACACATACACACACACACACACACACACACACACACACACACACACACACACACACACACACACACACACACACACACACACACACACACACACCAAAGGTAGCCACCAGCACAACCATTGTGTCCCCAAGACAACTTTAACACTGTTTGAGGTCCTTGCATGTATTGGCTTTCTAGATTGCAAGTGTTTCTTTGTTGCTACCCTTGCTAGTGTAGCTGGCTGGTGGATGGACCTAGTGCATTGAATTATTTTTTCTTGGTTGGAACAGCCCCTCCAGATAGGCTGTGTGTTATGGAAAATGGTTCCTCTTCCATCTCACAGGGGATTCCACACCATGAATGCAACTTTGCTGACGACAGAACCATTCATTTTTATCCAACAACCTTCCCACAACATGATAATAGCTCTATGACCAACTTGCTGTTTGACCTGATAATTGCTGTGTATCCTAATCTTACTTGCTGTTAATTGCTCCTTGTAAGTGATGCTAAGTAGCTGCTAACAGCAGATAATATTTAAGTTCCTTTGTAGCCAGCTGTTAACACTAACAGTATCTGTGTTAGTAAATTGACAAATAAGGAATGCTTTTGATATGTATTAGTTGAAAACTTTGATACATGGTTCAAGGCTTTTGAGCATGTGTCTTGGTCCAAGTCCAAAATGTCAATTATTTCTGACATTAAATTTCAATTGAAGATGCTAAAATCGGCGTAAATTTTTTTCCTTCTTTTTTTGTTGTGAATTTTCCTCTCTGAATATTAAACTACACCACTAATTACACCCTCTAATAAGTTTCTTTTCCCCTTGGGAGTTTAATTAACTCCATTTATTTTTATATATTACCTGTGACAATTATTAGGCAACATTATGCTGTGGAGGTATCTAGGTAGTTTCTCACCCAATAATTGTGGCATAAAGATAGGGCAGTGTGTGCGCGTGCATGCGTGCGTGCGTGCGTGCGTGCGTGCGTGCGTGCGTGCGTGCGTGCGTGCGTGCGTGCGTGTGTGCGAGTGTGTGTGTGTGCTTATGTTTATGTGTCTGTCTCTGGTTTTGTTTTAAATAATGGGATGGCAAGGAATTTGTACACAAACACACACACAAAGATGAACCCACATGCACACAAACCCACACACGAACCCACACACGAACCCACATACGAACCCACACACGAACCCACATACACATTAAAAAAAAAAATATATAATAAAATTTTTGTGTTAAACCAGACAAAAACAAACCATCCATGTTCTGCAAAGGTTTTTTTTTCCTATCCCATTTTTCTCCCGTATCATTTCCCCCCTCCCTTTCGTGCATGGGTGTACATGTGTTTTCTTGTTCAATTTGAGGTGGGGGGGGGGGGGGAGCCAATCAAAACAAATTGTTCTCCCCACCACCTCAGAAGAGAGTGTGTCCATGATGTTTCAAAATGTTTCAAAACGAACCTTTCAGAAACAGTTTAAAGATACCCACTACTATTTTTCTCTTCCCTTTTCCCCTCTGCCAATGCCTTTTCTCCTCCTTTCTGTCACACTCCAACCTCTCTTCCTTCCCTTTCCCCCCATCCCACTCTTCTCCCTCCCACCTTCAGAATACAGTCTGGACCAGCTGGAGAAGCTGCTTGTTCTCCTGCTAGGCTGTGCGGTCAAGTCAGAGCCTCTGGTGGAGAAGATGAAAAGCATGGAAGCCATCCACCAGAAGGCTCTGGTGGCCAACATCAAGCAAGTGACCCACTCCACAGAGCTGGTGTGCTCCATAGACTGGGATGACCTCAATGAGATTCCAAAACAGTAAGACCCTTACCTTTGATTGCTTGCATTTCCATATTTGGAAGTGTGCTAACAGAGAGGCTTTTGATATTAGAGTAAGACTTAGAGAGAGAGACAGACAGTGTGTGTGTGTGTGTGCATCTGGTACTTTTATTTAAAATATGAGTACTGTAGTTTGTTATAAATCGTGTTTGTTTGTCTGTCTTGTTAATGATGTGGGTGAATTAAGAAAGGCATGAAAGCAAGATAGTTGAAGGAAGGACCTTTCACCAAGATCCCAAGCAGGAACTCTCCCCTGCCAATAGTGAGGTATTCTTCCACCAACAATGCAAGAACCCTCCAAAATACTCAGGAAGCCCACAGTGGAATGGGGTATGGTAAAAATGTATTTTCTATTGAAAAAACATTTTTCTTCCTTTTCAAGAGCAGTTCGTCCTGTGACATGACAGATAAGCTATCCTTGTGTGAGAAAGCTGTGTGTTTCCATTAGTCCAAAAAGCACTTAGCTGCTGTTCGAATGTGGCTGAATGGAAGAAAAATCGATTTTGGCCATAATTGAAGTATGCATGAAGCTAACTCCTTACAGATAACCAGCTCTTCACCTGACATGCACATCCCCCACAGAAGGAAGTGGAACAACCTGCCAGCATTAGGCCATTTAAAGTTCATTAGAATTTTTTTAATATTTTTATTATTGTTCTTATTTGAAGGCCTGCCAACTGCTTCAGATAGACAATGGTGGCTTATTTATTCCAAGTGAAGCTGGAACGGATCACTGGTTCTTGTTTTTATCACTGCTATTATAATAATTATCTAATAGCCAGGACCCTCTGCCCTGGGGACTCACTCAAATAATCACAGTGATGCAATTGGGGTGGGCTATTTCTGTTGAAGAAGAATTTTCTTCGCTACTATTCTGAGGAATCATTCACCACTCTTTGAAATGCCTCTTCTGATCTCTTACATTCTGTTGTCTCCCCCTGCCGATGGTTTCAGCTCTGTTGGTGTTTCTATTGGTATTAACTCTCAGTTTCTCCCACAATTCCACTTGTTGCTGTCCTTCCCCTTCTCTGCTTGCTTTATGGAGGTGGTTGTACAGCTCCCAAAGTGTGTGAATATGTGCATAATGATGCGTTGGTGTGTGTGTGTGTGTGTGTGTGTGTGTGTGTGTGTGTGTGTGTGTGTGTGTGTGTGTGTGTGTGTGTGTGTGTGTGTGTGTGTGTGTGTGTGTGTGTGTGTGTGTGTGTGTGTGTGTGTGTGTGTGTGTGTGTGTGTGTGTGTGTGTGTGTGTGTGTGTGTGATTTGTTTTGACTAACTCTGGATGAATTTGATGCATCAAGCTTGTACAGTTGAGGGGCTTCTATTGTATGTGGATGGAAGAGATTTTGTCAGGGCTTTCCAAGTTAGAGATCCTGCATTGATCACAATGCTGTATTAAGATATCTTTGGGTGTGAGTGAGTGTGCATGTGTGGGGAGGAGGGAAGGTGTTTGGTGGAGATTCTTTGACAGGTGTGGTTTCGTAGACACATGTTACAAGTTATTTTGTTCCTTGGACAACTCTCATTGTTTTTTATGTTTTCCTATCAGCCGCTGTGAGGATTTGCGTAACACTTTAAAGTTGGCCTTGTATGAGTTTACACGTACACTCACACATTCATACACAAACACACAGAGAGAAGGAAAGAGTGGCTGGGTGGGGAGTAATTACTGACAGCGATTATAAGGTGATGGTTTTCAACTGTCACATGTCTGACTCTGGATGCTACATTGGTGCAGGAGTGGAGCACATTTTTATTTACTGGTGTTTGTTCCACATGTAGCCTTCAGCATAATGTGTGAATTCTTCTTTCCGTCATCTTGTTTCCTTCCCCCTTTCTCCTCCCCCTACCTCTACCCTTTTCCTTTCTTCCATCCCTTCCTTTCCCTTTCATTCCTTCATCATCACAACTCTATTTCTTTCCCCTCCATTTCCCTCCCCTCCATTTCCCTCCCCTCCATTTCCCTCCACTCCATTTCCCTCCCCTCCATTTCCCTCCCCTCCCCTTTCCTCCAATGTCTCTATCTCCTCACCTCCTTCCTCTCTCTCATCCCCATCTCTACCTCCCCTCTCTCTCCCTCGACCAACCAGAACCTTGCAGGGGTTGTGCAAGACGGCCTACAGCCACCTGCAGCGTGTGGCCATAGAAAGAGACTCACAATATGACAGCATCATCGAGGTGTCTCTGGAGAAGGACCATTACAAGCAACTGCACGTGTGCAAGAACTCCTCGTCCCCGTTTAGCAATGAGAACGGTCTGCTATCTCAAACCGACAGCTCTCCCAGCAAGCCGTCAACCTTCATCAACACAGAAGCATTGGAGCTGAAGAGGAGGACCAGACACCTTCAGGAGCAATTGTGAGTATACATCTTAATGCATGTTACATGCACTAACAGGGAATTACATGCACTAAAGGGAACATGTACTAACAAGGAGTTACATGCACACTAACAGTTGCATGCACTAACAGGGAATTACATACACTAACAAGGAGTTACATGCACTAACAAGGAGTTACATGACTAACAGGGAGTTACATGCACTAACAGGGAGTTACATGCACTAACATGGAGTTACATACACTAACAGGGAGTTACATGCACTAACATGGAGTTACATACACTAACAAGGAGTTACATGCACTAACAAGGTGTAGCATGCATTGACAGTTGTCGACAGAAGGCAAGTTGTTATTAGTTCCTTTTTTTATGAATTACTTGGAAGTCCACTGCTGTTATGATAAGGATGTACACTTGTGTTAGCAACCTTTAGTGGGGCATATGTTAACCAAGTGTGATCAATGCTCGCTACAAGTTGTCAACGCAAGCCACTTGATGACACATAGTCAGTCATCCTTACTAAGTGGAATGCCTTTATTGTATTTGTGTATGTTAATTTCTTCTCTTCCTCCCTCTTTTTTTTTTTTTTTTTTTTTTTTGTCACTGGTCACCTTCTTAAAACTAACTAGAAAATATACCCGGTGTTGCCCGGGACCAGATAGAAATATGTGCAATCTCCTATTTCGGAGTATGAACATTTATTTCCCTTCCCTCTCCCACAAACCACATCACAGCATAAAGTTCACTTCGTATCTTTTGATAGCAATCTTGACTTTGTTGCTACAAAATTGAATTGATGTACACACACGCGCACACACACACACACACACACACACACACACCCACACACACACACCCACACACACACACACACACACCCACACACACACACACACACCTTGAACCTGCCCATGGTACGAAGTACCATGATGGCAGTGTCCTGGATGAATACAAGACCAATGGAAATAGACTTTGCTTATGACCACATCACACAGAAATGTTGGTGTCTGGTCAGATCTTCTTGTCTTCGAAATTTCCTTCCACAGGCACAACTTAGTGTTCTTAATTCAGATTGCTTGTTAGCTGAGCAGGTGTTCCATCGCCTGGATGTTGCAATCTTCTCTACACCATCTAAACACAGATGAAACCACCCTTTCCTGTCCTGGCACAACTCATACCATCTATCATACACACCAATTGTTTGCAAATCCACTTTCAAAACATCCTTCCACCTCTTCTTTGTCCCATGGCATGGTCTCTTCATGTTAAGCTCCCCTAACAACAATCTATTTGGAAGCCTTTCTTCATCCATGCGACCCACATGACCAGGCCATCTTAAATGCTGCTCCAGAATGATATCAGAGATGGAGTGCTGCATGCCAAACTTATGTGATTGTCTTTGGGATGTTAATCTTCCATTCCACTGTTGGTACCTCATCACACCCAGGATTGTCCGAATACAACGGTTGTGAAAAGAATTCAAACGTCTTGTATGCACAGCCTTCGTTCAGCTCCATACAGTAATACAGCTAGAACAACTGCCCTATACACTGCTCTCTTTGTGGCCAATGAGAAGTCTTTGTTCTTAAACACTGGCACCCTCAAACATCCAAATGCTCTTGCTGCTCTAGCAATTCTTCCAGTCAACTCACTAGTGATCTCCCCATCTCTTGAGATGTTAGCAGCCAAGTATGTGAAATCCTGGACTACATCCACAGAGCCACCCTCCATTTGCACTGGTCTGACATCACTCTCATTCAATCCCTCACCAACAACCATCCCTTTTGTCTTGTCAGTACTCACAGTCAGCCCCCATTCACTTGCCACTTTCACAAACCCTGCTGCTACTGACTCAAAACTATCCCAAGAGGTTGCATACAATGCCACATCATCAGCAACTGGGACTCAGTTATTCTCATCTCACTCAATCTAGACTTACTGTGTGGTCCCCAACCAACTTCCTACCATGCTTGTATAACACACTCACTCCTGCACCACTACTCCTGTTGCGCCAATCAGCCACCATAGCACTGAAGTAGATATTAAATAATGTGGGTGCCAGGGTACATCCCTGCCGTAAGCCATTCCAGACCTCAAACCTATCAGTTACAGTCGAACCCACACACACACGCATGCACACACACACGCACGCACACACACACGCACACACACACACACGCACACACACACACGCACACAGAGGAAGGAAATTATAGGACATCCTATCCACACCTGGTTGCACAATGCAATTTGTTGAAGCTGTTGATCAGCCATTTCTCCCTCTGGTAGCTGTATCCATCTGTCCCTGGCTTCTCGCTGTCTCCTGTTAAGTGACAGAAAATGTTAATTGTAACCGAACCAATTTCTAAGTAGGCTGAAACATTCCTCATTTACAAATTTCTTTAGTACTTTCATCAACAACGTCCAAAATGACCACAAAAATGTTTCAATTTTTTCATCAAATCTATATGTTCTTGAATTATCGAATTTGGTAGCTGGTGATTTGCTTTCTAATAAGCAATATGAACAGGAATGAAAGGGCAGGCCATCCCATGTATGCCTGGTTGCAGGGGAGAATTTGGTGTAGCTGTTGTCCTGGTGTCTCTCTCCCCCACAGTAGCTACTGCTGAACTGGACTGCCTCAGCCTTGTTGCAGCCTGTGTCCTGCCAATCTCTGTCTTCCTCATGGGACGGCATGGTGAAATTACTGTCCCTGATGTATTTTCCTTTACCAGCAGTAACCTTGAATGTAATTGTATCTCCTGAAGTTGTTCCTTACCACACGTGATCATTTACGATCACAAAAGGTAAAAAAACCCTCCAGCTACGTAGATAATAAAATCTTCCAATAATGAGATTTGAGGTAAACATTCGCCAGCAAGAAAGGATCAAGCCTGCAGAGTATCGTAATCAGTTCAGCGGTTTGGCAATGATAGTCGAAGAACTGTGCAGAAAAACAAAAACAAAAAAAAATATATATATATATGCTTATGTAGAAATGGTAAATTTTATGCTAACATTGATAAAGGGTCACCAATTCATATATAGAACGACTTATGACTTTATATGTATATAGATTTACATGAATGTGTTGACCCTGTACCTTCTTGGACTATCAGTGACCACACCTTACCTTTCACTCCCTTTCCTTTAACCTCTCTGTCTTCCTTACAGGGACGTCAAGTCAGACATGGTACTAGACCTGAAGGATCTGGTGGAGCAGTCCAAGATGGCCATCCAGAAGCTGCAGACTGACAACCGTGAGCTGACAGAGGAGGCCAAGACTGCCCGGACGTACCGGGACGAGATAGAGATGCTGAAGGTGCAGGGAGGGAAGGTGGAGAAACTGGAGGCTGATGTCATCAAGTACAAACAGAAGGTGGAGGACACAGAGTACCTGAGGAAGAAGATCAAGGTGGGTGGACTGTAGTGGTGGTGAAAACAGCTGTAAATATGGCTTTGAGGGAGTGTGTTCTCGTCTGTGAGCTGTACCATCTGTGTTTAGTCTTCCTCATATCCACTTTAAATATACACCTGATATTGTTGAGTGGGGATAACAAAATTGTACTCCTCGGCAAGGTCTGAGGTGGATCAATGAACTTAGGGCTTCCATGTTTGACAGATTAATCAATTTCTTATATTTTGTCCTGAATGTATTTATTTTTAAAAGTGACTTGCTTTGTACAGTTTTTAAATTATTTGAGCTGTGAATTGCATCAGTCACACAATACAGATTCAAACAGGATATTGTTCTTATGTAAACTATGGCACTGTGGGTGTGCGTCTTGACTGAATCTGTGCGGGCAGATTGAGGAGGGAAGTTCCTGCAGTTGGTCAACAACTTCGTTTATTGGATAATTGTTCCCATGGAAACTGGTGTGCCTCAAATTAAGTATGAATTTGTTCCAAGTTTTAACACTTACCCATAATAAGTCATTCTTCCAGTTCAACCACTAATATGTGGAAGTTTTTTTAAAAATTTTTATCCACCCTCTTTGATTTGCTGGCTTAAAATCTTCCCATGGTGTATGGATTATTATATCAAACATGGTGGAGCTTTGACCTGGTTAGGTGATTGGTGTTTGGGAATGCACGCACACACACACACACCATGTACACGCACACACCCACTCACCAATTTAAAAAGAATTTTCCCTATATGAATGATGTTAGGAATATCTGTTTATATTCATCTCTATCGGTGCATCGATTTTTTAACAACAATGTTGACATCCCAGTCGCTTTCGTTTGATTGCAATCTATTAGGATTACAGTTAATGGCATGGTAAGGAAATGTGCTGATGAATGTGGAGGTATGCACATGCTCTTCCCCCCCCCCCCCCTCGTGGTTCAGTCAAGTTCATCGAGCAGATCAGCAGAGAGGGCTAGGGCTACTGCATCATCCATGACCATACAATTCCATCTGAGCCATCATGGAGCTCTTAGGAGATGGCCTTATCCAGTTTCAAATGTTTTCCTGTTACATGATTGATGCCCTTGAGTGATCATCAATGGAGCTAGAGCTTACACCTGATCCCCAGGCCTATTCACATGATAATTGCACAAGAAAGCATGCTAGAAGATGTGTTTTTAATAATATCATTCTGTGAGATCAACATGGAAATTCTGGAATGCAACCAGAAAATAACTCGGTGGAGAAAATATGTTCTCTCCTTTCAATCTTCAGAGAGCTCATAGATTATGTTCATTCTTCCCACTCTTAATATTTCATGACAACAGCAATTATTGGGTGAAGTGTGAGTGCTCTGTGGAACACGAGCCATGACTGTGTCTCTCTCACTGGGTCTCTCACTGGAGGGGCATGGCCTGTATCAGACCCTCACTTTCTCTCCCAGCTTTGTTCCACTTTAGATGTTATGGAGTGATTCAGCATGGTCTGGACTGCCACTACAACTCCTCCCCCTTCTCCCCTCCCCCAAATCAGGAGTAATGCTTATACTGCGGCCATATAACCCACTGTCACCTTATTCTGTGTGTAGTAAACTATGTTCTGTTACCACCCTCAGTGCAGTATTGGGTTGCTTCCTTCGAACATAGTAGAATTGTCTGGATGCTCTGAGCTTTTCCTCACCTTTTGTCTGCCTTCTTCCCATTGATCTTCCTTACTGGCTTGGCCAGGAGCACCTGCCCATAGGCACACCCCTCAGTCCAGATCATCTCAATCTGTATCTCCACCATAAGTTCTGTTCAATAGCGACCACCACATTTACACCATTCCCCCCCCCCCCCCTTTGATTCCTCCATTTTTAAGGCTTGTCAGATGAATTGCTCACTTGAGGACCACTCGCTTGTTGTCTGAGTGTTGTCTTGCCATGTTAAAACTGTGTATTGTTGTTGTTTTCTTGTTGGATTTTTGGGGGGAGGCAGTGAGTGTAAGCATGTGATGAGGTGATAGTGCAGGTGTGCATGTGTGTGTACAGGTGTGCATAATGATGATGTAATTGTCGAATGGTTTTTACATGATCCACTGCACCACACACACACACACACATGCACACACACACACATGCACACACGCACACACACACACACACACACACACACACACACACACAATAGGACATGAAGAGTGAGAATGACCTGACCATCCAGACCAAGACCTTGCTGGAGCAGAAGATAGAAGTGCTGACCTACAGGACGGAGGCCCTGGATAACCTGCAGGCAGAGTATGCCTCTGCCAAGGCCCAGATAGAGACCTTGCATCAGGAGAAGGAGATAGATGCAGAGAGAATTGAGGAGCTCATCACCCGCAATGCTCACATGGAACTGGAGTTCAAGCACTAGTGAGTGTCTCTGCTCTGACGAGTGGGTGTGTGTGTGCGCGCGCGGGGTGGGGGTTTGGGGAGTGGGTGTGTGCTTACATATTTCAGATGGTTCGTTAGTCAGAGTGGGTGTGTATTACTTGTTTGTGCAGAGGAGTTGTTCCACATGGTGAGTTAGGATCCATACTGCATGCTGCTCTACTTGTGTAGGCAATCTACTTTAACTTGCTCCAACCCAGTGAGATGTTCATCCATTGCTTGTCCGTTGAGCTATTGTCAGCCTACTTGAACCATTTAGTTCTTCAGCCCATGTGGTGTTGGTCCAAGGTGTCCTTGTAAAGCTATTATCTACCCACGTCAACCTGCTTCAACCCAGTGTGATGTTAATTTAGTTTGTCTCCATGGAGCTATTGTTGACCTACTTCAGCCTTTCAACCTCCTCTACCCAGTGTCGTGTTAATACACTGTGTTCCCATGGAGCTATTGTCTACCTTCTTCAACCAGCCTCAACCTACCGTGATATTGGTCCAGTGTGTATTCCCATCAAGCTTTTGTCTACCTACTTAAACCTGCTTCAATCCAGTGTGGTGTTAATACAGTGTGTGTACTCATGGAACTATTGTCAACCTACTTCAATCTGCCTCAACCTAAGAGTGATTGTTGGTCTAGTGTGTGTCCCTATGGAAAATATTGTCAATCGACTTGAACTTGCCTTAACCTAGTATAATGTTGATCCAGTGTGTTCCCCCATAGAGATCCAGTCAGCTAAACTGTCTCAATACAGTGTGTAGAATTACAGAAAAAGGAACTGTTTAGTTTTTTCCCTGCTCTAATAATAGGCTAATAACCATTGCATATCATTCATCTTAAGACCAACTATATAGTAAACAGTGTTAAAAGGAACACTGCTTGCCAATGTCCCTGTGCATTTGTGAGAAAAATGTATTTTTGTGTGTAAACATGGCCGCCACCTGCTGCTCTTTCTTACTCTTGTTCTTTTGCTTTGCTGTATACAAGTATGCTCTAGCCATCTTTCTCACCTTCCTCTGGAATCTTTCTCCTTGTTAGTAGTACTTGTGAAGAACAATTAGCCGTCCGGGGGATTGTTATTGAAGTGGTAGAGGGATATTGCCACTGTTTGTTGTATGTACAGGCACTGTTGTTGCTTGTTGGTGAATGTGATGTAGCCTGCAGATAGGGAGATAGGTAGAGGCTTAGTTACAGGAGTAATACAGGTATGCTATGCTGTATTAAGGATGTTTTCAGCAACACACAGCTGAATGTTTGACGTCGCTATCCTATTATGCTACTCTTCATAGTAACCTCTAAGCTCTTCCCTCCTTTGGTTGTGTGAAGTTGCCATCCTGCGGAATATGAGAACCAACTGCCTGCAGCGACATGCACACACATGACAACACAGACTAATGACGTGTACACAAAGGCCAAATACATTGTTAGTGCAATGGCAGAATCAATATTGTAATCTCAGATGAGTCATGTTGCCCTCTCTAATCTCTGCTGTGTGGTATCTCTCTGTAATCATGGATTTCTCTCTCTTATGTGTTATAGCGAGGAGCGTATGTCTCAAATGAATCTGGAACTTGAGACCAGCAAAGCTAATGCCCTGGAAACCAACACTAACACTGACGCTAGCAACTTGAGCTTTGAAATGTCAGAGGCTGACATGTACGTCTTCGCTCATGTTTTTCTGTTATTCCTCTTGTCTCTTCACTCATTCTCCATTTCCTCATCATATCTCCTTCATCTTGACTCCACTTTATTCCTCATACCCACTTCCTCCCTATCTCCACTTCCTCTCTTTTTTTGTTGATCTTTTTCATTTCTCCTCTCCCCTTACCATGTCCTTTCCCCTGTCTTTCTGTCTGTCAGGACGTCCAAGGCTAAGGTACTTCGTCTTGAGAAGGATGCCAGAGAGATGGAGAAGACAATGGAGTCTCTGCGACACACTCAGGCCAAGGCGGTAGAGCTAGAGAAGATGAACAAGAAGCTGCATGCACAAACTCACTCGGACAGGAGAGACCTCATCAAGCTGAGAGAGGAGGTGGAGGTCTTGCGTGTGAAGGCTAGTCGTGTTGACAAGGTCCAGATGGAGCTCAACACTCAGAGGGAAAGGGTTGAGGAGGCCTCCAGGAATGCATCCAAGCTCAAGGTCGGTTGGTTTGCTATTGCACATCTCTGTCTCACTTCCACTATCTCACTTCACTTTGTCCTAATATGTAGCCATTGAGACGTATATTTATTTCATTGTGTTACTAGTAGCATGTTTATGCGCAATAGTGTGGTGATTCCATCCCATCCTATACATTGAAGGTCGTGTCCCATATGGAATCCATAATGTATCTCTAGATGGTTTTTTTTTGGTTTTTTTTAATGAGTCCACAAAAATTGATGTCTGTTTTAAGAACTCTACAAGCATTTGTCTGATTAAATAACATCTCACACATGCATACTTCCTGGTGTAATCATGTTCCAACAGTTACTTTTTTTTTGTCGTTTTCACTTTCAGGTAGCCATATTTATTTCCTTATTCATGAACACTTGCTGGTTGTGTGTTGGCCTTCTAATAAACCCAAGCCATCTGAAGAAGGAAAACGTTTTGAAAATTCGTCAATAGATTCATTTTTTTATGATGTTGCAAAACATTGGGTGATGTTTCAACCTAAAGCTATAATTTAAACTGCTTATGCACTCAGTGGTGCATTTTAGGTAACCTGTGTTTCCAGTTAGTGGAGTGTGCATACAAATTACCTGTAGACTATTTCTTGAGAGCTGCTATAGTTGAATTGAAGTTACTCAGAGACAGTGATGCTGTAGGTAAGCCATGAGGTTGGTGTAGGGGTGTGGTCTGTGGGTGTCATCATTGTCTTACTTCCCTGTGTGTGTCCAGTTATGCTACCCAGGGCCTAATCTGCCATCTCCCTCCACAACTAATGGTGTGTACTTCTGCCAAGCGTATGTATTGAGAGGTGCAGACATTGAGTAGTCACCATGGAGGCAAGCTTATAGCTACTGAAGGTCAGACACTCTTGTCTGGGACAATGGCTGAGGGTGCCAAGACTTTGCACTCTCTCTTGTAACTTCCATCATGCTCAGACACTTTGCTTGCACCTCACTTGACCTTGTGACACCCACCCACCCTCAAGGAGAACACACTAATACACTTCCCACTTTGTATATTCAAGTAGTGTAATGTACTGGTGTTGTTCCTACCAGTGGTGAGTGACATGTAGTGGTGGCTGTGAACTTGAGGTAGTTTGTTCTTGTAGGCACCACAAAATGCTGACAGCTAAGGACACCACCTCAGCCACATCTCCTTCTCAACCACTGAGACTACATAACCGCAAACTATATTTTCTAATCCATTTGTATATATGCTTCACAGTTGTTGCTGTTAGCCCTAGCCCTACAAACCCTATCTGTTCTATCCTTCCTTCCATGGTTACTCTTTGAAGTGTCTTTGTTATATTTTCTCACGCGTGCACACACACACACACACACACACACACACACACACACACACACACACACACACACACACACACACACACACACACACACACACACACACACACACACACACACACACACACACACACACACACACACAGGACATCAAGCTCAAGTATGACATCCTCCTGGAGTCCAAGGCAAGTCTGGAGGATGAGGTGGACAACTTGCAGTCCAAGGTGGACATTCTGAGTGAGTCCTTCATTAGTGTTCTGCAAGTTGTCATGGCAATGTATGTGTACTGCTGTAATCGCTGATGTAGGTTTTTTGTTGTTCTCATTCCTTAACACCACATGTAGTAGTCATGACAATGTGTATTATCATTATTGATGATGTTGTTTCCTTTTTACATTCTGTAGACACTTTGAAGAGTGAATATTTCTTGTTGAAGGCGCAGTCTGATTCCCATAGCAATGTGAGATATATATCACGCATGTCAATTAGACAGAGAAATTGTAAATCTTTAAGCCTGTTCATTGAGTAGAGGAATTGTGATTGTGGGTTGTATTTATCCGATGATGTGATTACACAGCAACACACGGAAGATGAGGCACGTATCCAAGAGCTCCTGGAGCAGAACGCCCAGATGGAAGTGAAGCAGCAGAAGTGGTAAAGGGTCGGGAGGGCACAAGTGATTTACGATAAGCTGGAAATCTTGCAATCCTTAATTAAGCATTGCATGGCTCATGCGTTGTGTAGATCGTATAGAGAGCGGTATTGCCAGATTCAAAATACAGGGGCGTGTGCTTGACTGGGTGACATACCTAGTTGCCTTTCCTCTTGTCTTTACTCCTCACCATGGGCTGGTCAACTAGCTGCTCTAGTGAGGCTATGATCTGGGAAAACAAAAACTTTACCCTTTTAAAAAAAAATTTTTTTTTTTTAATAAATTGTCCTATTTTAGTCCATAACCAGTGACTCAATGCCACACACATAGCTTCTGTGATGGCAATGGATCAATTATCTCTCTCTCTCTCTCTCATTGTTGCTTTAGTTCGGATGAATTGGAGAATGTCAAGTCCCAGCTGATACATCTTCGGAGCAAGAGTCCCCAAGGTCCAGCTGCCACTTTCAGTCCTCCTCGAATTTCTGAGACTGAAATGTATGACGAAATCTTTTATTTTTCTCTCTCATGTGCAGTTATTTGGTAGTGGGTAGGCATGTCCTATTTTAGAGTTGATGTAGTGTGTACTAAACTAATAGGTGTTGTGGTAAGTCAATGGAAGTACTTCTCTTAACACTCCTTCTGTTCCACCTGCCATAGGCATGCAATGGTGGCATACTACCTGTTCTTGAATTTGATGAAGGATGCTGTATATGTAAGACATAGTGGTGTTGACTAATTAAGCCAGTAAATTTTGTAAGTAAGAAGCAGACCATCTGGTGATTTTCACACCTCAACCATCACTAAGTTATGGGCTCTCTGAAGCCAAATTGCCTGTCTACCCTCCCATGTGTTAATTGACACCATGTCTGGACTCCCTGGTGTGATTTTCATAATCAATCAGTGATGGGCTCTCTGAAGCAAAGTGCCTATCTACCTTCCCTTTGTTTTAATTGACACATGTCTGGACTCCCTGGTGTGATGTTGAAGCAGGGAGGGTAAGGGCAGGAGTAATTTTATGTTAGAAATTTTGAAGAGGTGTAGTTTATTTATTTTGAGGGTGTTTGACTTCACCAAGAAGGTGGAATCACAACAGTGGGGCCAGTCAGCTGGGAGAACACAGAAAGAGTGACACTTTGATACATTAACATGGCATAGAGCAAACAACAACAACAACAACAACATGATGTGAATGGACAGCAGGTAGAAATGTCTTTCTATTGTGGGGGGGGGGGGGTGTGTGTGTGTGTTGAGGTTATATATACTATTAAAAAATTTAAGCCTTTCCTCAGATAGACTAAACTGGTCTTCCCATCAGCTCTCAGGGTGAGGACTATATGGTGGGAGCTCTAGATTTTTTTCAGTCAGTCCACTATATTCAAATTGAAACAGAGATAGATAAAGATAATATACAAATAGAAATAAATGTGTGAGCCAAGCCACCTTCTATTTGGCCCTGGAAGGGAAGTTGCCAACCACATAACCACATGTTATCTCTGATTGTAGAGCAGGCCAGGCCACTGGTTTCACTTTATGTCTATTGTAGTTTACTAAAGAAGTACATGATGTTCTCTGGGTGTAGCTTCTGACTGGCCATGGTTGGTGGAGGGGGGGAGTATTTCATCAACAGGTTTTTGTGGGTGTGGATTTCATTTGCTGTTTTTGTTTGACGCTGACCCTCATTATTTCATTGGCATATACTGTTCATCTATTTGTCCTTTTTGAAGGCTCCAAAATATATGTATATTTTTATATTTTTCTCAGCACCAAACATAGTTTCATGCTCAGGTTGAACTGGTACAGATTGCAGAAGTGGTTCACATTCTGCAGCTTGTCTTGTAGCTATTCCCCCCCCCCCCCACCCTCCTGGGTAACCCACTCACAGTAAGGTTTGGGCAGCCTTTTAGGGCAAACTTACATCACCACTGCTGCTGTTTGGTCATCATTTATTTATTATTCTAATTTTAACATTTTTAAATTATATTTTTAAAATTTATGCTCATTTGTTGTTGTTTTATTGTTAAATTAAAAAAAAAAAAAAAAAAAAAAAAAAAAAAAAAAAAAAAAAAAAATCATATCTGGTGCACATGTCTAGAAGTTCCTGCACACGAAATTTTGATATATATTTTGACACTGTATACCACATTTTCATACACAGTTACATAATTTTGATTTTGTAACTGCTACCCCCCCCCCAGGTGGGATTCCCAGTGTGTACCTTGGACACCCCATTTAAAAATTTTTTTTTGATTTTGGGTTTACCATTACTGCTAGCTCTGGCAGGTGTTTTTATTTTAAAGGTTTTGTACATGAAATGTAGTTTCATATTATCCTGGTGTAGTAATAATAGTAGTGGGCGGAGTTGGAGTTGTAGTTGTTGGTGGAGTAGGGTTGTTCTATAAAAATAATTTTTCACCACTTGGAGGTGTAAACCAAACTGGGAAAGAGAAAAAAATTGGTTTAGACATCAGGCAAGGAAGATTTATTTTGCTACTGTAGTTATACCAAGAGCGTGAGGTTGCTAAATGATTAACACAGTACTGTTCTGATTGTTGGATAAGTTCTAAGGGTTGACTTTTTTTCCCTCCCCTTTCTGCTAGGGCCTCTCGTGCTAAGCTGAAGCGACTGGAGAAGGAAACCCAGGAGATGGAGAAGACCACAGAGGCTCTGAAACTGGAGCAGGCCAAGAGATTGGAGCAGGAGAAGATGAACAAGAAGCTGACCGAGCAGATGCACTCCTACAGAAAGGACATCATCAAGCTCAAGGAAGAGCTTCATAGCAGCAAGGCCAAAGTCAGTGGTGTTCAATATTTGTACTGCTATTTTAACTGTCTTGTTAAGTGTTCTGTGTGTGATACTGGGCATGCTATTTTCGCCTTCTTGTTAGGTGTGTGTATGTTTATTCATGGTATTGGGCATGCTATGCTGGCATAGTTTGTCCCTCCAAGCTTTCCAAAATATGATCAGGAGGGTCTGGTGTCTTTAGCTTAGCATTATTTACAAAATGGTAATATCTAAATGCCGTAGATGTCATTTGCAACATGCACGCACATGCACACACACATGCACATGCACACACACAAAGTAGGTTCCCTGTGAATCTTGGGGAAGGGAACCAAATGTGTATGCCATGGACACCAGAACCTTCAGATCATATCTTCAAATGTATGGACTTACAGACTAATTTCAGCCACCTTGATAAAAAAAAATTTGGGTTTGGTATTGGGAATGAAATTTTGGCCATCTTGGGTAGGGGTATCCTCCAGGTGGAGATTTGTAGTGATTGCTGAAGAGAAAAATGTTTCTTCACCAGGGAATGAACTAAGTCCAAAAAATGAATAGAGAGAAAAAACAACAACATATGGCATTTCTCATGTTGCAATGGTATTGATTGTTCCTCTCGTATCGTGGCTAATTAATAGTCTCTTTTCGTTCAGGAATGGTTTGGTAAAGTGTCTGCCACATGCATTCCTCCCCCCCCCCCTCCCTTAGTACTCTGATTGCATGGTGTTAGTCATAATGGGAAGGATGCTTCTCTTCTTGGACGATTGTTGGTGGTGTGGTGGCTGTGGGAAGGGAGGTTACTATAGTGCTATATAACTTTATTAATTGGTCTGACTTGTCTTGACATTGGATAAACTGATAGTTATTGCTGTTGTAATATTTATTTCTTAATCCTTTCTCAGTGTTTCTAATTGTAGCAAGTTTATGAGTTTAGGATAACCTGCGTATATTCATGTGGTTATCCTGTTACTTTAACCTTGATTAATTATCATTTGTAATAACTTTCACTCAATTTGCACCTATCCCATGAATGTGTGTGTTGTTTTTATGAAGCATCAGGATTTAAAAAAAAATTTATACTGTGTTCTTAAGTAGAAGTCTATTGCTTGGTGGACGAAAATCACTGTGAACATTTTGTTTTCTTGTAGTCTGAGAAAATGGAGAAGCTTCAGGCAGAGATAAAGAGCCATGAACTTCAGCTAGAAGATGTGGATGCTGCCAGAAGGAAGATCACCGTAAGCTGTGTGTACTGAGTGGCTCTATCCTTTATTGTTGAATTATCTGTGATCAGTAACATTCCATGAAGTGCAGTTTGTGTGTGCACAGCAGTGAAGGAGTACTCTAGCTTGAGGCACAGGTGACAGGCAATAATGCTCTGTGCAGTTGGATAGCAATTGAAGTAACAACCTCCTGCTTCACTCATTTTAGCTTAGCTTAGCTTAGCTATCATGAGTTCTGTGTGTGTGTGTGTGTGTGTGTGTGTGTGTGTGTGTGTGTGTGTGTGTGTGTGTGTGTGTGTGTGTGTGTGTGTGTGTGTGTGCGTGTGCGTGTGCGTGTGATATTGTGTGGTGTTTGATTGTCTCCCAATCTGCAGGAGCTGAAGCAGCAGAATGCTCTTCTCCTGGAGGCCCGTATTCTCCTTCAAGAGGAAGTGAGCAGCCTGCAGGCGAAGGTGACCAGGTACAGCTCGTCACAGATGGACAACATGGCCCTCCAGGTTCGTGTTGAGGCTATGGAGTCAGAGTTGCAGGAGGAGAACTTGAGGATGCAGGAGCTGCTGCAGCACAACGTGCAGTTGGAGCTGGACAGAGACCAAAAGTGAGTGTGTGTGTGTATGTGTGTGTGGGAGAGAAAGATGGCGAGTGTGTGTATGGGAGTGTGTTTTTGCCACACACACATGTGGTTAATAATGCTCACCAGGTTACTTCGAAACCACATGTCAAATTTCAGTCTGGTTGATCCATTAATTAACTTTTGTTAGCCAAAACAACTTCCTGTGGATCTAGCTTAGCCAAACCACACCCATTGACACACATACATGTAGTTAATAACACTCACCCGGTTACTTGGAAACCACATGCCAAATTTTAGCCTGATTGGTCCTCTGATTACCAAAACATTTTCCTATGGGTGTAGCAATGGCCAAACCACACCCTCAAAGGACAGACATCTCCTTTATGTACATAGATTTCTGAGATGATATATATTTTTTCCTCTTTATATATGTGGTATTTCTGAGAATAGAGTGAATACTATATACCACAGATATTGTGTATATCGGGTGTATGTACAACTGGACTGGATGTACACCGACTTCCTTCCTAACTCACACTTCTCTCTCTCCTTCTGTTGTTTGCTGTCCTCAGGAATGCAGAACTGAAGTCCTTGAACGATGAGTTGCTGCCCCTGAAGCTCAGCCAGGGCACCAGTGCCACTGACTTGGCCAGTATGTACCCACACACACCGCACGTCCTCGCACACTAATGTTTCCTATTCTGTGCTGTGTCCTGTTATTATTACCATTGCGTCACCATGATGCATGTTCTCTCTCTCCAGTTTCTCCAGTGCACGTGCCCATGAGCGAGGAAGACCTGTAAGTTTATCAGCCATTGTATTGTGTTCATGCTTTGTTCTGTTTCTAGACATAGTTGGTTCTTTCTGAGCAAAACAAGCTGTAGTAGTCTCTGTTTCGACAAAGTTCGGCTATCCAATGAGCTGTTCAATGATAATGACCAGTTATTGGTTTAGTGCTGTGTCATTTTCTTAGTCATAAAGCTTTTTTCTAATTGCAATGTAAATATATTAATATGCATTGATGAACTCTTCCTGATAATAACAGACACACCATCTTCCTTCTGTAGCTAACTGCATCATTGTATATGACCATTTGCATATAAGAATAAATCCTCTCTATCTACATGATAGCCAAGCTCTATGTGTATGCTGGATATTCAGTGTCAATATATATATATTATAACTGCACTATGACCCTGCAGGGCAAACCGGACTAAGTTGCTGCGTCTTGAGCGAGACAACAGAGAGCTGGAGCGTTCCTTGGAGGTGGAGAAGCAGACCAGTATCAGGACGAATGCTGAGATGGAGAAGATGAACAGGAAGCTCACTGCGACCATTCATGCTGACAAGAAAGAGATAGCAAGACTCAAAGAGGTATGAGCTTGGCTGACTCTGTATCGTCCATTACAACTGTCTCGTGGAAACTGTTGGGATAGATGCATATGTACACGTATATGTCCCTGTTACCATACCCTTTTAACCACGCCTCCTAAAACATCTGTTAATATGCATTTAAAAGCTCTGTTACTGATCAGTTGTTGTGCTCCCCTGTACCTTCAGGAGCTGCGCAGAGAAAGGCTGACCGTGACTACTCCAGTCAAAACAAAGACATTTGCTGATGTGGCAGATTTTGATGAGGCCAAGTAAGGGATCGCTATAATTTGTTATGAATGTCTTTGTTGCTGTTGGCCCTTTTTTTTCCTTCTTTTTTTCTTTTCTTTTTTCCCCCATCACTCATCTAATCACCAATCCACCAAGCTGAATCTGTACTCATGTGTTTCATCGAGATGTATTATGAATGTCTAGCTTCAGCTCGACCCTGAAGTGGTCACGTGATATCCACGTGTTCCCCATATAGTTATCATCCATAGTTGGCCAGCTTCGACCTAATCATGTTGATCCCATTAAATTGATCGATTGCTTGCAACAATTCAGGGACTGTGGAATGAGTCAACAGCCTGAGCTCAGCCATTGTTCAATGTCCCTCTCCCAACCACTACTTTATATGAAGTCTATTAGCTTTTGTCTTTTTTTTGTTGTTGCAAGTCTGAAATATGTAATTAGATTGATTGGGCTGTACTGCACCTCTGACCTCAGGAAAGTGCAAGAACTGGAGAGCAAGTTCAACAATGCGTACTCGCAGAGCTTGAGCACCAAGGACGAGCGGATCCATGTGCTCGAGAAGAGGGTGGAAGAGACCATCAGAGACAGCACGCAGCTGCGGGAAGACCTGGTGGCGGCCAGGAAGCAGAATGAGCACCTGAAGGAGCGTAGCAACGGAGGAAATGGCAATGTAAGCCCCTGGGGAAGCCCTGGGGTTAGTCTGGTGTACACAAACACTTCTTCTGCACAGGATGGGGCAACTAAGGAGCTCGGGCCAGATGCCGGGATGGTGCGGGAGAGAACAATACTGCAGGAACAGGTAAGCAGTGGGAGGGTGTGTGGCCTGTAGGTGTGCAGTGTGGGATTAATGATGCTTTTTTTTGGTAATCATAATAATAATAATGCTATTACATCATTGACATAAAACAGTGATGAAAAATCTTTTTTGGTGAAGTTAGAATTTGTTTTATAAGTAGATCATATTTGGATATAAATATATGCATATATGTATATCTTTTCAGATAATTTGGATATATTTGACTGTGCTAAGAATAGTGTGAGATCTTATGCGCTTAACAGAGCAGCTGCTTTTCTATTGTGTGGAAGTACTTGTTTTTGTCTCTCATATATATCTGTACTTCTAGATTTAGCTGATGTAGGTTCAGTATCATCAACTCTATTTTCTTCTAACTTGTAGAGTGCGCGCTTGACCAGTGAAATGAAGGAGGCAAAGTACTACCAGAAGAAGTTGGAAAGCAGCAACCAGTACCTGTCAGATAGAACCAAGATGCTGGAGAAGCTGAACAACACGCTGGAGGAGGAGAAGAGTGCCCTTCTGACGCAGATGAACAAACTCCTGGAGAAAAACCAAGACCTCTTGGTGAAGACCTTGGAGACCAAGGACATAGCCCTGGAGGATGAGAGGATATTCAAGTAAGGCTGCTGGTGATTAATTCATGATTTGGTAACGACGTTGTATTCTAGCCATTCTTTGTTGTTGGTTGTTGTAGTGACAGACTAGGAGAGCTTGAGCGAGACAAGATGAGGTTAAAGGAGCAGTTGAGCTTGCAGAGAAGAGACACTCTTTCAAAGGACCGGGAGTACTGGAAGAAGAATAACAAGAGCAAGAACATCCTCAAGAAAGGTCTCAAGAAACTAAAGGATTCAATACAGGTGGTTAGTGTATGTGTGTGCATGTGTGCTTGTGTTTGTAATGTAGGGCAATAGTTAAGAGTGAAGCATTTGTTGAAGTACCTGAGCGCTGTGAGTTGTTTTCCACTCCTTCCAGCAGGGACGGAGTTACACATTCGAGCGCCCTGAGGGGAGCACAGGGCAAGGCATGGCGGAGAGCAGTTACGTTGGGTCTGTCGGCTCTGTTGCATCGACCAACTCTGGAGGGAACTTCAGATACCATGGCCATGAAGGCAGCATGTCCAGCAGCCAGTCCATTTCCTCTTCCAACAGCAAACAGTCCGAGGAACAGGAGGAGGAAACAGCGCCATTGGTTGCTACTTCTGTGGAGACGTGAGTGAGAAGGGGTGGGGAGAGTGGGAAGTGGGAGGAGTCAGGGATAGTGGGAGGAGTCAGGGGTAGTGGGATGGACGGGGAGGGTGAAAGGGAGCAACGAATGTGAGAGTGAGATATTTTATTATCATCTATTCTTTCCTCATGTTTGTGTGTCTGCAGCGCAAACCTCATTCCTCGTCATCCAACGTCGGAGGGCAGTGGATTCCTGCGGCCACGCAAGGTTCGCCCAATGAGCACCCCAGGAGGTGTGACCCCCTTGAAGCTTCGGTCAGGCTCCACCCACTCCCAGTTGCGGTACAGTGGTGGGGCGGGGCTTCCAAATCTGGACCCTGACAAGATTCCGGACGATCTCATGTCCCTGGAAGATTTCCTAGCTGAGAGTGAAAAGACACCTAACCGGGTATGCTCAGTGATGGCTGATAATCTAATGATTCCGTAAATCAAATTAAGGAATTATAAGGTTATACACACACACACACACGCACAGAGACAGACAGACATACACACCACACACACACCACACACACACACCACGCACACACACCACGCACACCACACACACAGTGACCCACTTATTGTGGGCTATCTGTGAGGGGGTAATCATTCACAGTGCAGTTTCTTCCACCACTCTTTGGCAAGGGTGACTGTGTCATGTGTGAAGTTATTGTAGTACACAAGCATTTTATCTGCCCATTATCTATAACTCTGTTTTCCTTCCACACATGTAGAGGCGGGTGATGGAGCTAAAGAGAGCTTCTCTCATCATTGGGACACCTCCTGCTACCCCTCGAAACTCCCTCCTCCTCACAAGTAATTCAGGACAGATGTTCGACCTGCAGGAGTTCCTCTCCAAGAACGACTCCAGCATCAGTTCGCACTCTCAGCGGGACACCATCCATGAGGTGGAAGAAACAGAATCCTGCGATCACCTGGACAAGCTGCCTTCGGCTAGCAAGGAGACCAACTTGAAAACTTCACAGCATTCGATGTCTCAGGTGTCCAAATCCAGTGTGAGCCTCCACTCCAGTCACAGTGTGGCTTCTGTGTTGCGGAGCAACGATGATGAGCAATCCGCCACCAACCCTGAGGTCCTGGCCAGTAACTTGAACAACAACAGCAGCAACACAAACAATTTCCATAATAGCATGCTGCTGGAAGTCACTGGGTCGGACGCATGCCGGCAGAGTATTTGTTCGAGTCAGAGTGACCATGTCGAGCCTCTGACTGTTTCATCCTGTGGAAACAGTTACAGTTATACAAGTCTGCAGATATTTGAGAATACCAATCCCTCAGACAGACTTGGTCAGTTGTCTGCTAATGGGAGTGATGGAGCGTCTATCATGCCAGGAACGTACTCTAGATCCCATGTGGCAAGTAACCGAGAAAATTCTGAGAAATATATCTCCAGGAAAACATTCCACATGTCCTCCAATGACATGCTGACCAAGATCATGGCTGATAATCCACCTCTGATCAAGACGAAAGTCCACCGGAGTGCGACTGAACTGGTAAAGGGTAAGAAGTGGAGGACTATGAAGTTGGAGCAACAACAGAAGGATGCCAGCAAGTCCGTGAAACTATCGCTGTTAGACCCGAGCCAATTGAGCAAGGTTGATTCAGGTGCGACTGAAAGAGCGAGTGGAGCGATGACTCTTCCTAGATTGAGCAGAGAGAACTTGAGGCAAGTGCAACCTCTTGATGCAGTGGTGAAGTTGGGGCCAGAGAGAGTGACACAAGTCCCTGCTGGAGCAACCTCAAGCTCCTGGTCTCATTGCTATGGGGTGGATGAACTGTTAACATGGGAGGACTTCCTTGCCAGCAGCACCATTAGTGACAATTCCTTGCACGGAGGGACTACCCCTCCTCCTGTGCCTCCAAGGCCTAGTGAAGCCGATTACATGTCGGTTGACAATAGTAGATTATAATATTATTACATACTTGGCACTAAATGGGGAAAGTCATCTATTCCTATTCCCCCCCTTTTTTTCCCAGTTTTTTTTTCCAGTTTTTTTTTCCAGTTTTTTTTTCCCAGTTTTTTTCCCAGTTTTTTTCCCAGTTTTTTTCCCAGTTTTTTTCCCAGTTTTTTTCCCAGTTTTTTTCCCAGTTTTTTTTTTTTTTTTTTTTTGTCTTCATATTGTGTTACAAGTTTGATAATGTTGTGGTTTTTTGTTGTTTTTTCCCCTTATGTTCTATCAATCCTTGTAATTTAATTTCACGTTTATTTGGCACTTACAGATATAGTACAAATGCTTTGGGAAATGCACTACCTAATCATATGCACTGAGGGAGATGTTTGTATCGGCTCCCTGGCCAAACCTTTGGACATTTTTCTCTGAAATTTGACATGAAAATAGGTTTTGACCAAAAACTAGGGGGTGGATGTGTGTGTGTGGGGAGTTTGGAAAATGGTGACCCTGGTGGAAAAAAAAAAGTAATTTCAATTAACCATACTAAGAAAAAAAATAACCCTTAAATGAACCATGGTGAAGTGGTTTTCTACCCCCAACCCCCTTTTTTACCAGCTTAATTTCTTCTCATTTTCTCCCTCCTTTTATTCTTCTTTAGTCTGGTTGAAACAGGTGTGAACCAAAAATATTGATTTTCTTTTAATATGCACCAGCTATTATGGATACAGACATGACATTTGGTAAAGTTGTGTGCATAACAAAACGTATGTTCATGAATATCAATCAATTAATGGACTAAAATATATTATTGGTTTCTCATGCATAATGCAGAAAAATCCATGAAATTATACTCAGCCGTTCCTACATAATTAGATACATTTGACAGATTATACTCAGTTGTTCCTACATAATTAAATACATACATTTGACAGATATTACAGATATGACCATTTTATGCTCCAAAAAAGAAGACACTAATTGAAATGCTCAACAGAAACAGGTTCTAAGGTGATGTCTACTGGAGAAAGTACCTTTGGCTGTAATCCACAAATGGATGTTGCTGTGGTATCCAGCATGTCACCAGGCTTTCCTGGATATATCTTCAAGAATATTTTTGCACCACAACCAGCCACATAAGCTTGTATTGTACTCTCTTCTCTCTGCTTTTGTGAATACCATTACCTTCCTGTGATTCCTGCAGGAGTTTCTAGATGCTGTACTTCCTTTGGTTGACCAAAATATTACATGCACTACAGCTACCCCATGCATGAGCAACCAGAAAGTTCTGTTATGCATGCATGTGTTCTCACAACTATCTGCAAGACACTGATTAATTTGAGACCATTTCTGGCACCTCTTTTTTGTTTCTGAATGCATGTTATGTATATATCACCCATTTTCACATTTCAATGGTATAGAAGAGCATGACTTTGTCAGTGATATGACTATGTCAGTGATAATAGCAAAAACTCTCAAGGTAACCAGATAAAAACTCAGCATCAAAATTAACTGAGCCTTGTTCTTGTCAGAGGAATTGATCTTGATTAATTGAAATGTGCCCTTCTATGTAAATTCAATGTGTGTGGAGGAAGTGTTGCTAGCCCTTTATTTGGGCTTATGGTATTTAATAGAACATAACTTCCATAATCATCAATGACAGTGCAGCAAACCCCATACTTTGCATTGACCTGACATACTTCTAACATGGTGAAGGAAGGTCCAGAACATATCTTGCATCTATCAGTAATTTTGCTCTAAGAAAATTAGTGGTCAATGGATTTTCTAACACTACTTTGTAAGGCTTTGCAATACTGAATCCTTGCATAGTAAAGTAGTGAATAGTGTAAGTTCATACTTGAAGGAGTAAAGTAGTTGAATCAACGTGCATGGCTGCCAATCAATTTGAATTCCCTTCTTCAGGTAAATCAGTGCACTTATTTTGTCCTTATGCTCAGTGATGCATCCAAACTTTCACACCATTGAGTTATTTTGCAATGTCCATCCTACTTCTTCCACTTCCACATAGTTAATTCCATTATCTTTACAAATTATCAGACCAGACTATAAAAAAAATGAAGCCAGGGTTATTGACATCAAATGGGATGTGATGGGTTAATCATCCAATTGGTGATTATAGCCAGATCATCAAAACCTCTCTACCAAAGAGTGCCTCCAAATTCAATATGCTGCTTACTGGTTCTGTGAGCAAGTCCTGTCAAACTCGTAATGACTATATGTACCACTGTACACTTGTATAAACTGTAGATTCAGAGTACTCTTATAGATTCTGTGATTCGATGTTCCCTTGTTAATCCTTCTCTCCTCTTTATCGACCTCATCATCAGCTGTTTAATATCAAAAGTAATCCATAGATGTAGTACTGATCACTGTGAAGCATGTGGTGATTTCCTTCCAGAAAATTGGTGATATAAACAATAATTGTTAGAAGGCAGATTCAAAATTTTCAACCTGTACCTGTATAGATCTAGAAGAGATTAATAGTAGGGAATATGGTGCTTTATGTAACTACTTCAGGCATGCAATTGCTTTCTTTCATCACTGTTATTGGGATGATTAATCAAATAAAGATTCAATAGTAATTAATGTCTGTGTAACAGAAACAAAGTGTCACTGCTAAACATTATAGAGAAAGGTTAAAATTTGACAAACATGTTTGACATGTAATGAGCAAATAATTTTTTTTTTTGTAATTGGACCTTCTATGAACAAAAATGTGTTTTGGAGTGATATCAGTAATTTAACTGTAATTATTTCCCTCTCAAGCTGGATCAAAGAGGATATTTTACCATGTTAGAGAGTATAAAAGACACTTCCAAAAATATAGTGCATGTAGATATGTTGAAAAAAAAAAGGGGTGGATTTTTTGTGTTAAAATAGATTTTTGTTATTGCAGTTTTGGCATTTTTAGGGGTCATATCAAGAGAAAAATTAGGGGTTAATTTTTTTGTTGCACTTATTTAAGGTCAATTGTGGTTTCTTTAAAGATCGAGTGGTACAAAAAGAGCATTGCATAAATCTTTACTCCTAAATCCTAGCATCATTATTTCGATGAAGAAAAATGGTTTAGGAGGTTGGGCAGTACCATTTGATAATTTTAATGTCATTCAATGTCATGGTCATTTAGTACAAGGTCATTGAGCACAGTTAATTAGTTAAATATTCAAGAATGGGCATGTTTACATGACAAATATGTCTCATAGCACCATTTTATATAGGTTTTATAGGCCATAGATTCCATATATTGGATAAATTTTTAGTCCATGGTCATTTTCATTTATAATGGGAAATGCTCATGTGATCTGGATGGCGATATTGGCCTCCATGTCAAAATGCTCTTAAGCTGTGGGATGCCATCGTGCTACACTGCCAGGGCAACCCATACATAGTTGGAACACAGCTCAGGAATATGGTCTCCTCAGCTGTAATCGTATGTCAGAAAGCCAGGTATATCATCATGAACTCCCATTGAGAAAATAACAGCGATATGAAGCTCTTTTTTTAATTTTTTTTTTTAAAGAACACAGAATGCTTGCTCCCAAATAGGCTGAGTTCTATATGGGATACCATTCATAAATTAAAAATAAAGGGATTTTATAACTAGATGCAGAAAAAAAAAGTTAGTCAGCGACAAGGTCATCAAACTGAGGGAGGATTGACAGCTAATAGGGAGGTATCTGATCATCAGCCAAGCAAGATGTCAGTCAACTAATTCTGATACTCTCTGACACAATCGGCAAATATGAGATGTCTGTGATGTCTCGCTCCCTCTTTGCACCCAATGGCTCATTTCTTCTGACACCATAAAAGGCGACCCTCATGCATCTGATTGAAGATCAACCTGCTCCTACAGCCCCTGAAGCCATGCAGCCTTCAAGCCAGGAAGTAATCTGGTCATTGATTTGATTGATGTATTCCAGAGCTTAAAGAAGACACTGGCCATGAAAGAAGTAATCCATTTCGAGCTTGCCTTTATCTCTATGATCAAGAAGCACATTGAAATTGTCAATTACATCAAAGCTAGATTACTCTTTGATCAATATGTTGAAAATGTCTTAAAGGTCAAGACAAGGGCAAAGAGAATGAAAGGACGAAATGCAACAGCAGAGTATGAGCTGCATGATAGAGTATGAGCTGAATGATGAGAAGAGTCAGCAAACCATTCCTCTTCGTGACCTCCTTTTTTCATCAAAGGCCAAGGATCAACTTACCAAGCTGCTGGCAGCACCTCATATCCTAACAACTAACATATGGTGATGAGGATGCTGAGACCAAATACCTCTCCAATGTGATTGACTCTATGAACCTTTGTCTTACCACCCTCCCCCTCCCCCCCCCCCCCCTCCCCGCACACACACATACACATGGAATCTGAGATGCTGCCACCCACTCAACAAGCCACATTGCTTCCTCATAGCAAGTGAGCTTTGTGAGTGTCGTTCGTTAGGAATGATGTGACCATGACCTCAACAAAATTGAACTTTCTAATCTCAACCCCCCCCCCCCTCTAAACATTGATAATATGGAGGAAGAACTTCAAGGAGCTACAATATAGGAGACACACTATTTTTAGGTCATATAACAATTTTTTGATCCCTTATCATGTGACCATGATCATGAATATAAAATTTAATCCTACAAATAGAATTTCTGGCCCCAAAAACTAATATGAAATGTTACTCTTAGACATAACTATCATATGACCTTTGGACAGCCTTTCGTTGAACATTTAGAGGATCATTAATGACCACATACTAGGTGACCACAACCTTAATAACTTTAAAAAGAACATATTAAAATTGAAATTTTTGACCACAAACCCACTGCTAGGATTTCTAAGAGCTGAAGTATATGTGAAACAATTTTAGTGAGGTCAAATAACTCTGAAAACCCCAAAAATGACCGTCGAAGGGGTCAAGATGAACCCCTAAATTTTCTCTTCATTAGATCTTAGAAGATAATAAAACTGCAAAATTTTAATTTTAGTACAAAAATCGCTTGGTAACAACTTTTCCTCAGTAGGTCATAATTTTAATCTAAAACAACCAGCCTATTTTCCTTCCTTCTATTCTTCTCTCCCACCTTTTTACCTTCAATTTTTCCTTCTCATAATAGAAATAGCTTATTGGTTTAATGTTGACCACACCTTTCCCTGGTTCATATATACATGTGGGTATATTTATATATGTGTGTGCACCAAACCAAATATATCTTATCGGGGTAGACACAATCTGGACCACCTGGCCACACCTCTTCCTGTGAGTGCATTAGTCTATATAAAAAAATGTACTTACTATAAACCACTGACTCAGGGAGAAACATAGACTGGGTCCCAATTGGCTGTGGTTGCGTCAGGCTAAAATAATTTGCGCATATTGTGCGTTTCTGTGATCCAATTTCCAAGACAAAAATTCCATATCCAAATGAAGCCTTCTTCAAGGTAGACATATCCTACACAAGGATAATTCTGAAATCCAACAAGAATGAAATTTCTAGCTCAAAACCCACTCACTTATTCAAATCGCCTGTGATTTGACTATTGATTTGCAAAAATCCAACCAAAAATGCATTTAGAATCCACAGTTGCTCAAATCTGCAGACTATTTTGGGGCAAAACTCACTTTTTTTTTTGTACTGTACAGTATACTTGCAATATGCATACATAGATCCACAATTGTTCAAATCTGCAGACAATTTTGGGGTTAAACTCTATTTCACATACTATACAGTGTACATACAATATACATCTATAGAATTCGCAGTTGCTTAATTCTGCAGACAATTTTGGGGTTAACCTCTCTTTCTCATATTGTACAGTATACATGCAATATACACATATAGAATCCACAGTTGATCAAATTTGCAGACAATTTTAGGGTTAAACTCTCTTTCTCATACTGTGCACTATATATTTATGGTATATATGCTGTATACATATATAGAATCCACAGTTGATCAAATTTGCAGACAATTTTAGGGTTAAACTCTCTTTCTCATACTGTGCACTATATATTTATGCTATATATGCTGTATACATATATAGAATCCACAGTTGTTCAAATCTGCAGACAATTTTGAAGTTAAACTCTAATATCTTGTACAGAGACCAGAGTCCATGTTCAGTCAACTCTACTTTATTCGGACACTAATTTAGGACATTTCCCACTGCCAGTGTCCACAGGTACTGATTTTGGACTTGGTCACTTAACATTGTCCAATAATGGTTTACTCATTCTCGAACAATTTTCAAAAAAAGTTACTTTACTGCAAAGGGCATGATTTGATGTGCTAAATTTGAAATTTCTCAACTCCTCACAAATTTACTCCCCTACTTAGATGATTTAATGTTTGGACTTAATAAAAAAACAAAAAAAAACCAAAAAAAACAAAAAAAAATCCCTTAGCACTGGTTGTTTAGGAAGTTTCCTAAGAAGAGCAACAATGAGATCCCCAAGAAAGTAACATCTAGACTCCTTGATTAATTATTTAATCATGTGTAAAAATTTGGACCACCTGGTCACATTTTATCTTGTGGGCATGTGAGGATAAAATTGCAACAAAAAGGGTATATAGAATAAACCCCTGAACCTGACACCTAAGACTAGGCATGCTCACACATCATAGATAGCTCTGTGAGACTAGTTACCACCAAGTCATGATAAAGATGCCAAACATAGTACTTCACTGAATTCTTGGACATGGACTAGGTCACACCTTGTCATGTAGGTTTGTCATTGCATCTCTAGCAATATGTGTGCATTCAGTGCTACCAACTCACAGGCCAGATGCCTCACACTGAAATCTCATTCATTTATGGCAACAAAAATTAATACACAAAATTAAAAAAATATAGAAAAAGGTCCCTTCAGATTCTGCTACAGTAGAACCTCAGAGGAACAAATCCCAGGGTTTTTTCTTACAGACCTGACGTCTCCTTGGAGTACTTTTATTGTTTTCATTCAGTTACAGTGTTTGGGGGATGAGCACACCATTTAGTAAATAGTTTTAGATTTGGTAGGACATATTTATGACATCATATTTGAGAATTTTCAACATTTTCTAGCTTTCAAAGGTGGTCCTAAGGATGATTCTACTCCATTTCACCAAAGCATACCTACAAAATAGCGAGAATCAAGAACCTCTACCTTAGCTATGGGTCCATAGTGTGGATATGATTTTGGTGTATCTTCATGAAAACACTTAGTGCTGATGGCTAACTCAAATTCAATTGGAGGGCAATATAGCAATGTTAGTTTTAACCTTGCCACACTTTAAAGGCAGCAGAAGAAAGATTTTTTTTAATGCTACTGAAGGAAAGATTATTTTTAGGCCTGAATCTCAGGCTTGATGCTAAGAAATCCATTATCCTTAGCCTAAAAATTTTGGATGTATATTTGAATAAAAACAGCTTCATGTCAAATAGGGGTGCTCAGACAGTGGATTAAATTGCCAAAATGTTATACAAGTGATCATATGTGACATCCTGATGTCCACTCCTTAAAAAAAAAAAATGATAGAAGCTGATACATGCCTTTTACATTCAAAATTATGACAACTAGAAGCTGAAAATAACACATTGGGGACTGTAATTATCAACATCTACATCACTGTGGTCAATCAGCATATCACACTCACTAAGACCCCAATCTCACTCATTTTGACCCCAATCTCACTAATTTTGTGGTGCATCTCACTCATTTACCTGTCTTCAGGTTGGCAGCTCTGGTGCACGTCTGTGTTAGGAAATCATGTCTAGTTGGTTTGAGGTGGGCTGTTGCCCTCATAGCAGTGTTTGTGGTAAATTTTGTATTTGGTTGATCTGGTTGTATCTGGTTCTATCTTTCACCTAACCCCCCCCCCCCCCCCCCAATTGCTGATTTAGCACTTTGGGGGGACACCCTCCTCCCCTTTCATATCGTGTATTATCTCTCATAAAACTGTCATATAAGTTAATGGACAAGGTTAATGTCAGTTCAGAAATACACATATTTAGAAAATATTGTTGGGCTTTTTTTAATTTTGTTTTAAAAATTTTTCATTATTATACAATTGCACAACAGGATCTGATCAACTATGGTTGCAATCACAATACATTCAGCTCATAAAAGATACACTAAAGCCTTCTACAATAGCAAAGATATTGGTGTTAGTGTCACTTGTGGGTATCCATCCTTGGATGGCTTCTAGTTCACATTGTGACTGGATGACCAATATTTCTTTTAAAATGCTAGAAGAATATACTCAGAGTTGCCTGGGTCAGAAATGTATTTATGATGATGATATATGTGTGCATGCATGGGTGGGTGGGTTGGTGTTTGTGATAGGTGGATGTAGTGTATAAATGCACAGGGGCAAAAAAATCACACCCAACATGTAGCTAACAAGGATTATTTCAAGGTGCATGATTAAACGCAGCCTGATGAAACATACTCAAGATATCTGCAACTCTGCCCCTGCTCAGCTTGCCTATCTTGCACAGCAATATAACACTCAGATAGCAAGTGGTCCTCAAGTGAGCTCTTTTATTTGATAAGCCTTAAAAATGGAGGAATCAGGAAAAAAAATGGTGTGGAGTGTAGTGGTAGCTATTACCAAGGACTTGGAGTGGAGATAGAGATTGGAACATCTGGACTGAGAGACTTGCCAATGGGCAAGTGCTACTACCCAAGACAACCAGGGAAAGGTCAGTGGGAAGAAAATGGGGGAGAAAATGGAAGCCGGTGGGGAGGAGGTGGGGAAAAGATGAGGAAAGTATTTGGAGCATCCAGATACTTTTGGTATGTTAAAAGGAAGCAACCAAATACTGTAATGAGAACTACAACCACATAATTTACTGCACTAAGAATAAAAGTGATTTGAGGTTCATATGGCAGTAAAAGCATAACTCTTGATGAAGGAGTCTTTCAGCTTCATAACATCAAAAGGAGAACAAAGCTGGAAGGTCAGGGTCTGTATCTCACCCCTACAGTGATAAACATACAGTTATGCCTCCAGTTCAAGGATATACTAAATACTACACCAAAAAATTATTACGCCATGCCTGATGCAGATTATTCTATGAAGTTTGAAAGGAGAGAACATAGGTTCTCCTGAGGGATTTTCTTTATTGCATCCCAAAATCTCTATGATAATCTCAGAGATGCCAGCTGTAACTCAATTAATTATCATTCAAGGGCATCAATTGAGTAACAGGAAAACATGTGATGTTCTCAGATGGCTCAGATGGAGTTGTATGCTCATGGATGAGATATTAGCCCCTTTTTGCTGATAGACTAATCTGGTTTTCCACTTTTCCACCTGGATGAATTTAGGACCATTTGGGATTGGCTCCAGATTATTTTTCTTTCAGTCAATTATATTTGAATCAAAACAGCAACAGATTGAGATAATATACTAAGTGTTTTAAAAAAAATTTTAAAAATGGGCCAAGCCACCTCCTATTCCCTTTTGATGGAGAGATTTCCAATTGTGTAATATCCCAATGGGGGTGGCTTTCACTTTACTTCTATTGATCATTTTCTAAAATTTTATGGTAAACTTTCAAGTTCAAAAAGGGGAAAATGATGCCCTGCTTTTCAAGTCTGTTGCCAATTGCAGGGCAAGCATGAATGCTATTCAGTCTTGGCTGAAGTTTGAGTCAAACAAGGATATGGACCATTAATTTACCTCTCTGTGCAAGCCAAGGTTTGGAAATAAAATCCTGCTATTCATGTCAATCATCCTGGGAGATTTAATTTTAAAATTATGAAGCTGTTAAGAAGAGCAAGAAAAGCAAGGCATTAATTATGCAGTTAGCACTTTGTTGTAATGACAAAGATTTACTGTGGATGGAAGATAATTTTTAAAGTTACTCAGCCAAATATAAATCTCATAATATGTAATTAATTTTTTTTTGCTTATCTTGAATCACTATTGGTGAAGTTAATAAGCTGAAGCATGCCCTACATCCTTCTGTAATTAACCCTGACTTGCTGACTTCCTGGAACAGAGGTGAGTATAATTCTCCCATCAAAGAACTGCTAAAATTTTAATCTTGCATATATTTGTTTTTTTTCTACCTTAAATTGATGATTGAACTATCATTTTATAGATAATTTAATGTAGTTTTAGTAGGTCAAGAAAATTTTTTTTGGGGAATATCAATATTTCCTTTTTTTTTTTTTTTTTAATTTTGGACCTGCCAGTGCTTTTAGAAAGGTGGGCCTATCAAGAAATTCAGCAGTGATATTATGCTTGTATGTAATAATTGAATGACAGATTTTCACTAATGATTTCTAGAATCAGAAGTTACAGGTGTCAGGTAACGCTCAGTCAACAACCACTCAGATAACAAATCAATTGATCAATGTCATCAATCTGACATTTGGTAATAATTGGTCATGTATTTATGAAATATCTTCATTGCAAGTGTTATCTATAACACAAATTAAGGCATGCAATTATTTGTACTGTATTAAAAGGAATTGAGTGGAATGTATGTAACCTTGCTAGAATAAAATTAACTTCACTACCAGGTAGCAGTGAAAAAAGAGAGACTTTTCCCAGTCAGGAAGAAATGGAATTGAGATCCAAATTTTACAATAAGCATGGGACATTGGTGTAAAGGGTCTGGCAAGAGAGATTGGATTTAGCGAACAGCTCCATGTGCATACTCAGCAAATGGAATGAAATTAAAATGGCGTCCATGATAGTGGTTGTCATTGGTCCATTCTGATATACCTTCATACTTATGTAAGCTAATAACTAAAACTGATTGATGATGTATACCAGTAGGATCATGGCATTAATGCAAGTACTAATGTTTTCCAACTGTCTGTAGCCTGGCTCATAAGGAAGGTGTTAATGGAGAATCTCTTTGGGGGGGGGGGGGGGGGGAAGGGGAGCTGTTTAGATTAGAAATTTAACATAGACCTTTCAAATAGGCTCCTGAACATAGCATATGAAAATTTTGGACTCTTATTATCTTGCAGCTTGGAAAAGTAGGAATTCATTTTGTATTATGCTAATGGTGATGGTTGGGTCAACCCTAAATAAAGAGTACTAGCGCTATCTCTAATGATTTGATAATATATAATATATTACTTTAAGCAAGCCTTTCCATAATTTCATTACAAAATATTTTCTTCCTAGTCTCACTAACAACATAAAATCTACTCTTGATGCAGTCTAGCATTTAGTGAGAGACAAGAGTTTGTTGTAGAATCAGCAAGTAAACACGTGCATATAAATTTTGAAATCAAATAAGTATTCAGTAGCAATGATTAGGTTTAATATGGTTCACAATTTCAGCATTTTTACAATAAAGTTTGTACCTTTAACTTGTTATTTGGTTTGTTTATGAATTGCAAGATTATCTTTTTAATAATTTGGTTTTTTTTTTTCTTTTCTAATTTCAATACGCATGTTTATATATACTAGTTGAGTTGTATCAAAAAAATTTAGATCTCAATAATGAAGCATGTCAAAGAAAATATAACTATTATAAGTACCAATAATTTATAGGTAATTTGCAGATTTCAGTAGTTAACACTTTCAATAACAGGAATATTCAACTTTCCTCTCCATAAAATAATTTTAATTAAGGTAAGCTGCAAAATCATCTTAAGTAAACTATGTGCTAATCAAACTTAAGATGTTCATACAATTTAAAAAAAAAAATCAAAAACTGGTTGTTCAAATGTCACAAATAATTCCATTGGCTTGGTTGAAATCTGCCAAATTAGCAAGTGTCTTGTGCAGCCCCTGTACAGGGACATATACATATAATACACATATGCATTAATCTCAACGTCTACATGAGACAGTTGTAAATGATGACACACAGCCAGTTAAGCACTTACTTACCTCTCTGAGCTTTTCTATCTCTTTCTTGTTAGCATGAATGTTTGCAGTACATTTTCTGTACCACTTTTTCACCTCAGCACTCGCCCTGTGATTGGTTTTCTTCCCCTCCTGCAGGGAACGTTCAAACTCTCTGTTGTCTTGGTCAAGATGCAGAAATTCAGTCTGACTTGCTCTGCAGGGTCAGCATGCAATTATATATATATATATATATATATATATATATATCTATATATATATATCTATATATATTTAATATAATGTAGTGATCAAGGCAATAGAAACTTTAGAGGTCAAAATGTTGTCTCCCCTCATATTACGCCCTCAGCATCTAGTAAAACATAAAGAGTGAAGGCACAATGGAGATAAAGGGTCTCTTATTCTTTGAAGAAAATAATTAGGTATAATGATGCACATAGTCACAAGGAGATGGAGTAGAGGAGGGGTGTATTTTTGACAGGAAATTGTTTCACCAGTACATAATAAACTTGAATTGTAATTAAAAGAAAGGATTATGGCTATAAAAATAACACAATGTCTAGAGACACTACAATGGCATGTGGACACAATAGCTGATAAACTTACAGGTCTTCCTCACTCTTGGGAATGTGAACTGGAATAACTGGAGAGAAAAAATGTGTCACAGTAATGCAGTTGAATAATAACGGGACAGATCAGGGAATTGGAACTATTTTGAAGTTGTGTATTCTAAGTAGGTACATACTGGCCAAGTCTGTGGCAATGGCACCCTTGCTTAGTTTCAGTGATAGCAACTCATCTTTCAAGGACTTTAGCTCTCCTTTCCTGAAAATAGCAAACAACAGAGAGAGAGAGAAGTGTAAGTGAGGAGGTCTAAGGTTTTTTCAGTCCAGTTATACTTACAGATTATTTATCTTCTGAACAACCAACCTACTTTCCTACCTATTTCCCTTCCTATCTACCTATCTACCTACCTCCCTCCCTACCTATCCTCTTCCTGTACCAATGTAATCGAATGGTATATTCATCAACGATTTAAATAAATTGTGTGTACTGATTGTGGATCTCAATACACATAATGGTTTGCAAGGGGGAAGGAATAATTACCAGGTAAATGGAGGGGTCAGGTGGGGGTGGGGGGGAAGGGGGGGGGGGGGGGGGAGAAATAAGATAGAGGAATTAGATGGAAAATAATAATCTCTATTTTTAGGAAAATAGACATTTTAAAAATATTAATAAAATTACTTATAAAACTTTCTCTGCTCAATGTACATAAACAACTGTCACATGTTAGATGAACGAAAGGCTGATTAGTCAATTTGGTGATCTAGGAATAATGCTAATTTTTAAATATATGCTATACTATCGAGAAAAAAAACAACAAGAATTGTTCTGTTAGTGAAAATAAAAGAGAACATTGTCAAATTTAATATGGATGACTAAGAAAAATAAGTAAAAAAAGCCACTATATGTGCTAAGAAAGAAGATAACAGCAACCCAAAGAATGGTTTGGCTTCATACCGGGGAGGTGTTCCATCCCAATATGGTTGCAAAGAACCAATTAGTTCTTAGCAACATTAAGGTAGCAATATTTTAATAAGCCAAAAATCTAATTTTGCCAAAAACTGGTTAGTATTATGGAATATTCAACACTTTCACCAAGTACAATAATTTTGAACTAAAATCAAGCCAAAAAATGATAATTTACAAAAAATATATATAAATATATAATGAAATAAAGGGATCAATAAATAAATTAATTGAGACTAAAATGTCAAAAATTAATGAAGTAGTCTTTTTAATCTGTGTTACTTTCTCTGGGATCTTGTTCTTTTGAAAATTCGCTCAACCAGTGTAAGGTCCCTGGGTTAACTCCTAGTCATGGTTGAGTTCCCCCCCCCCCCCTTTTTTCTTTCCTTTTTTCTTAAATAAAAACATGAAATCATAAGTGAGCAGGTTTTTGGTTAGAAATTTCCATTCTTGCTTTTCAAAAAAATCAGTCTCACTTAGTATCCCCTGCTAGAACTTATTAACTCCCCCCCCCCCCAAATAACAACAATAAGCAAATAAACAAAATAAACGAAAAAAAAAAGGCCATTCATGTGGCATCTCAAATTTACATACAAAAGTGGATAGCAATTTTACATAGTATTGTTACAATATTGAAAGGTAAAGCAAGGTATAAAAAAATTGAAGAGAGTCTTTCTAAACAATAAAAGAGTAGGTAAATAAATTATTGCTAAAATGTCAATAAAGTGGTCATTCATGTAATTTTGTCTGATTCACTCATTGGGTACCTGTTGCTAAACCTTATTCAAACCCTTCTCCCCCCACCCCCTCCCCTCCACCCCAAACCAAAAACCAAAAAAAAAAAAAATGCAACAGACAAACCAAAAATACAAGAGAAAAACAAAACAGAAATGAATAGACAGACCCAAAAAAAGAGACAAACAATAATAAAACAGTCATGAAATCCATCTCAAATGTGCATATAAATATGGATAATCATTTTACATAGTACTGTTACAATATTAAAAGGTAAGGTATAAGGAATATATTAACACACTAAACATTTGATTAGCACAGCCAGATATAATCAATACCTTGCTCAATGGTGCCATTACACAAATACACTCTCTCTCCTCACATTCACACATTCCCATGAAAATGCTGACACAGACATATTCACACACACACACACACACACACACACACACACACACACACACACACACACACACAGACACACACACACACACAGACAGACACACACACACACACACACAATCTCCTAATCTCACACTCGCACATACAAATACACACACAACAAACACTCACTTTTGTTCTCTGTCCAGTTCTAACTTCATGTTCTTCTGCAGCAGCTCATGGATCCTCAATTTCCCCTCCTCCAATTTGGACTTCATGGCTTCCACATGGATCTGGAGGGCCATGTTGTCCATCTGTGACAACCTATACCTAGTCACCTTCACCTGCAGGCTGCTTACTTCTTCTTCAAGGAAAATTTGGGCCTCCAAGTGATGAGCTTTCTTCTGCTTCAGCTCTTACAGAATGGGGGAAAATTAAAGACTACACTGTATATATGGAAGATCACATGTAGCACGCACACACACACACACACACAGACAGAGAGAGCTCAATATAGCTAAGCTAATCTAAAACGAGTGAAGTAGAACAAAACCATTACTATCTAACTGCACTAGAATACTGCTTCACTGCTGTGCATACACAGACTCATAGCTGCTAAGTTTCACACCTGAGGCAGGCATGTGTTTCATTCTTCAGGGACTTTTCTAATATTCTCACACCTATAGTAAAATCATACACCATAGCTAAGGTGACACTAGTTATAATTTAAAAATAAGAACATCAATCATACAAGTTTACAACTTTACTACATATTTTTCATCCCATCTATACTCTAAGGTACAAAGAGTCTGCCTGTTTGTCTGTCCATCTGTGTTTTCAATTCATGCTTGAACAATTGAAGTTAGACCTACAAACCCATATATATATAATTAGAATCAATGTCAACAGGGAATATCATAAGCATATCTATAAGGCCACACCCCTTTTTGTATTAGAAAAAAGAGTACTTTTGCCAGCCAAAAAAAAGGAGCTACAGGCCTAAAATGTTTCAAATGCAGACACCACTTGACTATGCTAATAATATGGAGTGGATCCCATCTGGCCACACCTCTTCCTCTTTGTGTATAAGGCTAAAAATGTCAAAAATGATATTTCTAAAAAGAATGTTGACCTAATCTCATGTTCACTTACATTTTAAAAGTCTGCAATATATGTCTTCTGAAGCAGACACTTCTGTGACTACAGCCCACCAAATGAGTGGGTTTTTCCCTAGTTCCAGTAAAGACCAGAAGGAAACCAAAACAAAAAATAGTGTGGGCAGGATGCTAAATGTGTGCCATCTTCAAAATCAATGCTGACCTCTTGAAATTCATTTTTTTAGTTGGACAGCTAACCCTCCTTTTGTTGCCAAAAATTTACTTCTAGCTTACCTATATATTCTAAGAAATTTTTCCTGTCACTTGGACCAATTATTCATTATAAGTACAACAATAAGCAATTGTTAAGTAGAAAAGTAATGAAGCAATAATCCAGGAGCTATATGTGAAAATTTTTCTGAGTTCTTAACTAGTTCAGCTATTAGCTTGCAAATTCTGCTGAGCAGTGAATTTTTTTTGGGGCAAGATAAGAAGAGAAATTTCCATTTTTCAATCTCCCACAGCCAGTAACCATGGCTAACAAACTATTTGTTCACTTTGGGGTGATTTCTGAAGTTTCTTTTCATTAAAATGCTATATTTAACCTCCCTGTTTTCTGCAGCTGCATAAATAAAGTTGGATGTCTTCTGGTTGTAGTGGTATTTATTCTACCCATAAATCATTTTAAGTGGGAGAGAAGATTTTAGAGCCCTATTTTATATGGTTAGTGTGGAGAATGTAAAATGAAGTTTTTGAAGAATTGCAAGCTAAGCTTACAGTTGCTTTTCTAACCTGTTCCAGAGGATTTCTTTCATAATATTGTTGCTTGTTCTAGAATTTGTGATGGAGAATATATATGTATATATATATATATATATATATATATATATATATATATATATATATATATTATGATAAATCAAAGTAGCCAGGTAATGTTACACTAAAATCTTATTTCTAACATTTAAAATTCACTCCTATATCACTCCTACCATTATTATCACCCCTTGGCAGCTATGGAACTTCAATTCCTTGAATGTTATTGGATAACAGAGGATTCTACAATAAAAAAAAAATAGAGCCAATCAATTCACTCAACTTACAATAATCTTCTTTCTGGCATCATCCATATCTAGCTGAAGTTCATGGTTCATCATCACTGCCTGAAGCTTATCCATCTTCTCAGACTAGAAAAAACAACAGCCTCTGCAAACAAATACATCATATTTCTTCCATAGAACAACACACTATGAAATGAGAAAATTCTGACTTTCCATAAAAAACGATAAATACATTCAGTCACCAAAAAAACAACAACAAAAAACAAACAAAAAAACTTCATAATTGTTTTTTTAAAACAAAAAAGTATAATTAATTCTTTTCCAGTTTTAGGTTGTCAGTTAATTATTCATATCAAGGGAAATGTTCCAATAAAATAGAAGATGACTTTTAGTAGGAATGCACAAAAAATGACTTCCTGAGGCAAAGATAGGTGGTTTGTGGGTGTAACTAATAATTTATTGGCTGAATAATTGCTCTTGGGCTAAGGTATCAGTGGAGAAATCATAAGTTTCAAGTCAACATGTATGGTACTGAGTTTGTGACAGATGCTTTACTAACCATTCCTATACATCAGGGGTGTTTAATAGGTAATATGAGAGGAACTCTACTTACCTACTAATAGTTATTGGGACTTGAGTTCCTTAGATCTTTAAGTAACAGAGAAAAAGAATTGGAAAATTGAAAATGCTAAGACTGAAAAGCACCATTGGAGCAGGCCTTATGTACAGCTGCTGAGCTGTTTCACAGGAATGACTAAATACAATAAAAGCGATGATATAGTCATGTGGTAAATGTCTAATGAAAAGTTTAAATAGAATCAATGCTATAGAGTCAAGGTGTGTGGTAAATAGTGAATGGAAAGGTTAAATTGAACCATGCAAAGGATAGTCATCAATGTGGGTGTATGGCATGCATAAATTAATGATATTTATAGTTATATATTTGGTCTTATTTCTAGTTATGCTGGAACTTAATAATGGTGGTGTTCTGTGGTTACTTCATGTGCATTTTTTACTTTGTTCCCTTGTGAAGGAACAATACGGCATTGTTTAGAAGTCATCACAGAGATGTTCCTTTGAGAATTGAGACAGTTTGTCACTCAAAAAACTAACACTAATAAAACAAGAAAAAATGGCATAGCTTCTCTCAATTACCAACCTTGCAGCCAGAGCAGTTACTTGTGCTATTCACACAAGCAGGGGTAGTGTTTGACCACCGCACATCAGCATTGATGTCAATACCAAGTACTCCTATGTTTCACTTCCATTGACCAGGTAACAACTAGTGAATCACTTGCTAGCACTTAGGCATGGCATCCAAAACGGGTTCACAAGATCTGCCTGAAATCTAGTGCTTGTGTTGTTTATTTTAAGATTTAAGGTGAGTTCATTAAATCTCTTTTCTCTCTCTGCATTGCATTGCAAAGCATCCTCACAAGTCCTCAAAGCACATGTCTTCATTCGTAAAACTGTTCACAAAGGTGTATTGTTTTATCTATTTTAACAGATATACGAAAGTATTTGCCTAGCAACATGAGCAGGTGGCACTAACCAGCAATCTGATTGGATAGATGGGGGAGGACATGCTGCACCAGGATGCCGAATTACAAATCTAGGCTTAAGTTGCGTCTTGGAGTGTTTACATCATTCTTAAGAATGTGTATGGACCACAGAGTCAAAAAATGCTTGAGGACATAACGGAGCAGGATGCTGGCACTTAACATCATATGTGAACCAATCTTTTGTCTGCCTATTTGGTTCTCTTCTGTACAGTTTATGTGGACCCATACTTTATGTTTATTGTAAATGGAATCTACGATTTTAGATTTTGTTTAAAATGGCAGGAACATATAAAGTAGTACAATGCTTGAAACTCACTCAAATTGTTTCCATAGGCCAATAACAGAGATTTTGTTAATGATACTTCAATAGGATAGATTTGGTATTCCAAAGACATCAAACTCTTTCAATCATAGTTAGGAAGGTGTGGAAGGAAAGTCACGACTGGAAAAACAAGTGCAATATTACAAGCAAACATTAACATACAACATTTAAGAAGATGGCTTAAATGGAATGCCTAATACCACACACAACAATTAACAAAACAGTTGAAATATCAATACAAATATTGAAAACAACTATCTTTGGCCATGCTGCTTGGAGCACTTCTGTGAGTTAGATGATGTCCTTTAGGTAGGAATCTCTCTGCTCTGCCTGCATCTAGTTGACCTTTTCCTCTTCAGAATACTTGGCTTACATAAGCTTCAGAGTCTCCACGGTTCTTTTCCTCCATCTTCTGGGTTTCCTTCTCCATGCAATTCAGCTTAGCCCTAGTGACTCTATCGGAAAAGGAGATAAAAAGTGTTGATAGGTTAGGACTTGTTCAACAATCAGTACAGTGTTAATCACTTAGCAACCTCTTGGCTCATGGTATAACTATAGTAGCAAAATAAGTCTCACTTCTGCTTAAAGTTAAAACCTATTTCTCTCTACCTCATTTACACCTCCAAGCAAAGAAAAATTATTATTTTTTATCAACACTGTTCAACTACCACCCCCCCCCCCCCTCCTTCACCCTCACCCTCACCCTCCCAAGGCCATACAACAGCTACACCATAGTATATTATAATATTAATCTTGGCTGTTTTAATTTGAATATTAATGATTGAATAAAAAAGAATCTGAAGCTAATCCCATATAATCATGAAATCATCCAGGTAGTAGAGGGTAAGACCAGTTTAGTCCATTAAAGGAATTGTTTTGTGAATATGTATATCTTAAAAATACACACCCAACCCCCACCATAGATAAACAATCTATCCGGATTGAAGCATTCTTATCTGCTGTCCATTCACATCCCATTTTCATTGTTGTTATTCACTCCATACCATGTTTACCTATCATAGTGCCACTCCTTTCATTCTCTAGATTAACATGCTAACCTGTTGTGATGCACCTTCTTGGTGAAGTTAAAGATCATCAATATAAATAGACTACATCTTTTTAACATTTCTTAGTTTAATTACTCTTTCCCTTACAGTTATGTACCCTATTTGCTTTACCATCACTTGGGAGAACCCAGAAATGTGTCAATTTAAATAAATTATGCTGGAAAGGTAACCATGTATTTGTCACCAGAGAACTCACTGCTGATATTAGAGGTGTGAATATTGCTGGATGGTCTAATTATCAGCTCTAAGTAGGGATGATCATCCAAAAAATGGTGGCCTTATAGACTAATACAACATGAAAGCTTCAATTTCTCTACTATGGCTCAAACCTAGACCACAAAACTCACCTGCAGTCGATATAAGCTGCAGCCCAAACTACCAAGATAGTTTCTGTCCTCCAAATCAATAATGAATGAGGCAAGTGGAGACTCGTCAAAATCATCAAATGTTCTCCATCTCTCTTCTTATTATTTCTTTTCTTCATTTCCAGGCTTAGAGCCTAGCTGGCTGCAGCAAATCATGCAATAATTGTACTAACAGCTTACTATTTCTTTGGACTAGGTCTATGACCAGTTCATTTGCTTTGCCATACAAAAAAACTACCGGAGTATATCCCAGACTAGTAGTCACAGTGTTGAATTGAAGCTGTCATTTTGACACTACCAATTCTTCTACGTGCATAATTTAAAACCAGTTCATACATAAGGCTATGAATATCATTAATTAAAATTTTGAAAGGGGGGTCCCAGCTTTGAGATAAAGAAATTCCACCAGAACTACACTTCCAAATCTTAAATGTATATCAAATTCTTTAGCTAAATTTGTTACAACTATCCATAGCATTGTTATGGCTAGCTAACTGTTACTTCATTCTGCTTTTGGCAGTTAGCCTTTCTGAACCTCTACACTGCTGAGAGTAAGTCTCTCTCTCCCTGAAGCTTTACACTACCAACTGCAGCTTCTACTACTGCTGCTACTACTACTCTAGCCACATTTAAAAAATACACCTTTGACAGTGTGCAAAAACTTAAGGAAACAAGTGAAAGTAAAAAATATTTCTTTCAAATGAAACTGGTAAGTAGGATGAGGTGTCAGCAAATAGTACAGAAACAAGAATTCTGTGACAGTGTATATTACAAAATTCCCTACTTCATTGATTCCACATTCTCACATAATGTGTAAGATGGGATGCCTCACCTCTTCATTTTTCTTGTAACTATATCATGTAGAATAATTATTCAAGTTCACAGGAATTTCGCAACAAGAACTGTCACACTATCGTGTAGAATTCTAAGGTCACAGATTCAGTGAAGTTGGGAATTTTGTAACAAAACTCACAGAATTATTGTTTCTGCACTTTTTGCTGACATGTCATCCTTACCAGTTTTATTTCAAAGAATTATTTTTTACTTTCACTTGATAATAATAAAATGAATAGGTTTAATCAGTAAACAGTATTATATTTAATATTACACCCTTTGTTAAATTTAAGCACAGGTAGTGTGAAATTATTGCATGACTGTGGTAGGTTGAACAGATTGAATATTAATAAATGCACTTCCATTAATTAACCACAACTACTCATTTAGTCCTCTCTTCATTCACTCAGAATTAAGACATGCCTATCCATTACAAAATTACTACACATGTGAGAATAAAATGAACATGTCTTCTTGATGTTCTTCAATATATCTGAAATAAAGCAGCAGTGAGAGATAGAGAAAGAGAGATGATTGATCCATTAGTACCATAGAAGTTACTGGTGTGGCATTGAGTCATTGGCTGTAGACTAAACACGGTTAGAAATTTCAGCCAAAAAACCACTCACCTATAATTTAATGTTTTGACTAATCATTGGTTAAATAAATAATAAAGGGGGGGGGGGGAAAACTCAACCATGACCAGGATTTGAAGCTCGGACCTCAACACTGGTAGTCAGAGGAAGTTTCCAAACAAAAGCAAGAAGATTCCCAACAAAGTAACATATAGACTCACAAACTTGTTAAAGTTTGCGTGTAAGTACAAAGTAACATTTAAATGCCACCAATTTATTAAAGTTCGCAGGGGGAAATAGGAAAAAAATGAATATGGATGGTAAAGTATTATTTTCAGAATATGGTCTCCACTGAAGCTGCTAGTTGACCAGCCCATGGTGAGAAATAAGGGAGATAAGAGGAAAGGCAATGAGTCATGTGACCCAGTCAATAGCAAACCCCTGAACTTGAGTTTGGTATTATGCTTCTATATCAGATCTCCAACTAATGAGCAATGTCATAACTGATTAATTAAGGATTTGAAGAGTTTCAGCTTATCATAAATCATTCGTTTCCCCTCGACCCTTACCACTTCTGCTGCTCCACTTACATTTGGAAGTTCTATTCTGATAGCTCTTGGATGCTCACTTCATCTTCAGTGTGTTGCTGTGAATCATATCATAGGATATATATAACCTAATATTACAATTATTCTAAATAGTTAATGGATGTTAAAATTTCATATTTCATTAACATGTGTAAAAAATATATATTTCACAATGCTATAGCAGTCAAACTGTGCCTTTGGTAAGAAATATTCATCCTTTAAGGTGTATACAGAATGTCAAAAAGAATAACATCATTGATAACTACAATACACATTGTCAGGACTATTATATCTTGTATGTGAGAATGAGGAAAACAAAATTAAACAACAGTACACATTGTCAACAAAACTTGCAGAACACTATTGAAGGATTCACTCAGAAATTCAACTTTGGACTGCCAGTTATTCACCTTGTCTTCCAGACTTGCCTTGAAATATAGATGATGTCATATATTAAGTTGAAGTCCTGTGTGTCACTATGTGTGTGGTGTGTGTGTAGTGTGTGTGTAGTGTGTGTGTGTGGTGTGTTTGGTGTGTGTGGTGTGTGTGGTGTGTGTGGTGTGTGTGGTGTGTGTGGTGTGTGTGGTGTGTGTGGTGTGTGTGGTGTGTGTGGTGTGTGGTGTGTGTGGTGTGTGTGGTGTGTGTGGTGTGTGTGGTGTGTGTGGTGTGTGTGGTGTGTGTGGTGTGTGTGGTGTGTGTGGTGTGTGTGGTGTGTGTGGTGTGTGTGGTGTGTGTGCATGGTGTGGGTGTTAAATGAGATATAGTGAAGAAAAGATATATTGGAAAAGATACTTTGAAGCCTAAACATGGAATGATAGAAACAGATTCATTTTGCATTCTTAGGACTTGAAGAAACCACTGTGAAGTGTATATTCAAGTGGATTAGAGATTCTTATATTAGTATTACACACACATGCATGTATATATATATATATATATTTTTTTTTTTTTGGCTTGTGTGTGTGTGTCAGTTGATAGGATGAGATTCAATGCCACAAAGTTTGGTCTAAACTTAACCAAATTGGATGTTGATATTCAGAGGGTTCAGCATGAAGTTCTTAATTAGACACTGATTAAAAAATTCTTGATTTATCAGAAATGGTTTGGTAAGGGATTTGCCACAGACTCATTCTGTATTGCACTTTTTTTTTAAGATGAACCTTGTGATTTCTCCACTGATCCATTAGTCCAAGAACAGTTATTTAGACAATAACTTACTTGTTAAACCCAAAAACTAGCTCTATATGGCTTAGGAAGCGGTTTATGTGCATTCCTACTAAATCCCACCTTGCAATTGATTGGAGCATCTTCCATGATTCAAATAATTAACTGATAACCTTTATAAAACTGAAATGGATCAATTTTGCTTTCAACCACCGTTTAAAAAACAGTTGGGAAATTTCATTTTTCTGGTGATTGAATCTATTTGTTTCTGCACTTTGTAATAATGGCAGCTGAAAATCAATTGCTATTTCTGCCTTTTTTATCTTGAAAGAGGAGGAGTGCCTTGTGCCATAAATTTTGTAGGTTTTTTTGCATGGATAATTTGCTTGCTCAATTTTTCCTCACCAGGGGGCGCACTTTGGAACAAAAAATTTTTTTGACTATTATCTAAACCGGATTGAGCTACACTAGTCTAAAAATTTTTACTCAAATTAGTTCAAACTGTGGGAGGAGTCACTAAACAGAGAGATAAATAGAAATATACAACGATTGCTAATATGATAACTTCCAACTGAAGTTGGGAAAAATGAATATTTATTGTGTAGCTAGCTATGATGCTAGTCTTGCTTGGCAGACCCATTACCTACTGAATACTGTGAGGTTCTGTTTTGCAGTCTAACACTAATTTGGGTGCACCAGGAACATGCTGGGTAATTTATTGGTTGGTGGAAAAAAATCACTGTAAAGATTTAGTTTTCTTGTAGTCTGAGAAGATGGAGAAGCTTTAGGTAAAAAGAAAGAACCATGAACTTCAGCTAGAAGATATGGATGCTGCCAGCAGGAAAATTGCTCAAAGGTCTGTGTACTGGTGGCATTACCCTATATTGTTAAATTATCTTTTATAAAATAAATTTACATGAAATATAGTCGGTGTGTGCTAAGTGATGGTATTCCAGCTTGAGGCACATGTGACAGGCAATAATGCTCAGTGCAGTTGAATAGCTATTGAAGTAACACCTCCCATGGTTTAGTGCTGCTTCACTCACCTTAACTTAGTTCAGCTTAGCTATCATGAGCTCTGTGTGTGTGTATGTTGTGTAGGCATGTTGGTGTTTGAAATTGTTGTGGTATTTTTATTGCGGTTTTTTCCCCATACCCTACTTATCTTTTTAATTTAGTTGTGCTAACTGATATAGTACAAATGCTGTAAGAAATGCAGTATCTAATCGTATGCACTAATGGAAATGTATGTATGTTTGTATCATCTACCTGGTCAGATTTATTGATGGTTTTCTCCAAAATTCAACATGAAAATTGGTTTTGAACCAACTTGAAACTTGGGGAGAAAAAAATCTGGAAAGTGGTGACCCTAATAGCGAAAAATTGTAATTCAAATTAACCATACCAAGAAGAAACAATCCCAAAGTAAGTCATGGTCAAGTGGTTATGATATATTTCGGACTGGGTTTCTTCAATTTCCCCACCCACCATTCTCCCCCCCTCCCCCTCCCTCACCTTTACCAAGAACAATCCCCAGATATACCATGGCCTATAACCAAATAAATCTTTTTTATGCGATTAGAGCTGGTGGTGTTTACATATTTATATATTTATATATACTAGCATGCAATTGCAGCCTTTGTGGTCACAAAGTTGTCTTAAGAAAGAACATGTCTTATGGTAGGACATGATTTTCTAGATTACATGTCTTTCAGGATGACATGTATTATGATAGCATATGTCTTGAGGGAAGTTTATTGCAGGAAATGTCTTATGAGAGGTCATGTATTGGTGAAGTGCATATTTCACGATGGCATATATTACAATATTGTTGTGTTTTACTGAAAGACTTGTCTTACTGGAAGTTATTTTTTACTTGAGGGTATGTATTATAGGAGGGCATGTTTTGCTGTTCGAGAGGTCTTACTGGGGTACATATTTTACAGGAGAGCATATCCTATAGGATGATTTGTTGTACAGGGAGACACCTCTTATATGAGGACAAGTTTAATTAGAGGGTATGTCCTATAGGAAGCCATGTATTACATGAGGGTATGTCTTACAGGTGAACTTGTCTTCCAGGAGTATATGTAATATAAGTGGTCATGTATTGTTCAAACACATGAAGTAAAGTAGGATATATCTTACTGGAAGGCATGTCCAACATGAGGACAAGTTTTATAAGATGACATGATATGCAGGAAGACATATATTACTGGAAGACATGTTATTGGTGGTCAAATTTTTCATAAAAATATGTGTTATGGGAGGATATGTGTAGTAGGTGGGCTTGTCTTGCAGGTCTGTACAGAAGCAACCATTTAAGTTGTTGTTATGAATTTAAGCATCTGGTTTTTAAAAATCTACACTAATGTTTTGTTTGCTCTAAGACATGCTTTCCAAGAATTTATTGTTTGAATAGTTCTTCTTGGGTATGTAGGTTTACTTTTGTGATCTTCTTGGTTGACCTTTTTTTGGGGGGGGGGGGGGGGGAGGGGGGGATAAGCCAATGTGCTTCATGTATGCTTGACAAACACATCCTCTCAACTATGATGTGTATGCATCAGCTTTAAAATTTGTAGTTGGAATGTGCCAGACAATGATGGTGGGAGGTTTAGCTGTTACCATATAATGGTAAGATTGGTTTGCAATCTTTGATGGAATAATTTTCATTTTAATACTATGCCTATGGCTCTTTTAGCAATAAGCTCTTTTGGCACACTAATTTTACTTTCCTTCAACACCAATCCTCCTGTGAAATTCTTGATAGTCATTACTTTGGTTGGGCAAGATTTTAATTTATTTTACAGGAATAGTCATGAGGGGAGGTTGGGTGGAGGGGGAGGGTGGTTAGTGGGTGCTCAGAATCCTGTACCTTCAGCAGCTGTCAAGAAGCAGTGGTCCCTTGCAGCAATAGGATTTCATAGAACATTATTTCAGAGTTCATCAATTTTTTCTTTAAATTGCTGATAGGTTTTAATCAGGTCAACTTGGTGGGCAATGTTAAAATGCACTAAAATCTCTTTGATGTGGTAGGGTGTGAAAGGCTATGTATTCCCTTTGATGGAAATGAAATGGAGGATGAGGAAGAGCCTGTTTTGGGCTTCTTTGAGTTATTACACTTAAACAATGGGGTTTGGACAACCAGGACATAGCAGAGGTTACTTTCGCTTACCTGAATATCATATCTGCAAATATTTAAAGGGATAATTACAGCCATTTCATAGGAAGAACAGTGTTAGAAGAAGGCCAAAAAAAATATGCCAAAAGACCCTCGAAGAACATACAAACATTAAATCTTTTGAAAGCAGGTCTCAGAGCAAACAAAATGTTGCTGGGGAAAAAGTAAACATACCAGTTGCCTAAACTAACAGCAGTTTAAATGATTGCAGCATATGCACAGACCTGCAAGACATGCCCACCTACTAAACATGTCCTCCCACAACAGGAATTCTCATAAAAGACAAGACCACAACTTCAACATGCCTTCCAGTGATACATATTCACCTGCATAGCCTGCCATCCTATAAAACCTGACCTCATGCCAGACGTGCTTTCCATAAGACATTCCTACTTTAAAATACTCATACTACAAGTACTACATGTACTCCAGCTGAACATGTCCACCTGCAAGACATGCCCTCCTCTAATACAGCAAAACCTATCCTCATGCAGGAGGTGTCCCCCTATATGAGGAATCATCCAGTAAAATATGCCCTCCTGCAAAACGTGTACACACACCTCAAGTAAAACATGTCATCCAGTAAGAAATGACTTCCAGTAAAACAGAACATATAGCAAAATATGCCATAATAAAGAAATGTACTCCACCAACACATGATTTCGCACAAGACATTTCTCCTTATAAAGCATGACTTCCTTTAAGACATATGCTCTCATAAGACATGTCATCCTGAAAGACATGTACTCCCATAAGACATGTCCATCTTTAAGACAATTTTGTGAATAATGTCTTCTCGCACTGACTTGAGCCCCAGAAGTCAGCAGTTAATTGCTGAAGTGACGTAGTACATGCTTCAGCCTATAAATTTCACCAAAAGAGGTTTAAGGTAAGCTTGCGCCAAAAAAGTACACCCACAATAACCAATTGCAATTGTACAGCATGGAGGCTGTAGTTTTTCCAAGGTTTGCAAACATGCACTTGTAAAGCATCCCAGGCTTTTAAGGCTTTTAATGCTTTTAAGGCTTATCTGGGAACTGATAAGTAAGCTGTGTTATTGTACTCTTTAATCATGCAAAACTCTGTTAGCTAATGTCAATGCTAGCATTTTTGTTGTTGTTGCTGGTTGCTGTGGCTGGTTGTTGTTGTTTGCTGTGCCTGGTTGTTGTTAGTTGCTGTGGCAGGTTGTTGCTTATTTTTGTGATAAGACAAAACTGTATATTTAGTAGTGTTAAAATGTACATTAAATAATATATGCAATACAGTAATGAGTGGGCAAGGACCCTCTTCCTCTGGAGGTCCATTGAGGAGAGTAAAGAAGAAGCCAGGAAGAAGTGTACGTTTGACTTCCTAGTCCAAACATATCCTTACCTTGGTTAGGAGCCATTTTGTAGAAGAGAAGCGGACTAGGAAGTCACTCATGAAGACTAGACCACTGGAGAGGACACAACGGCAACAGGAATTTCGAAGGCTACAAATTAAACTAATCTACCAGACAATGACTGAAGACAAAGAAATACTTACTTCAACTAAATGATGCATTAAATCAAGAATTAAAATTAACCCTGACTCATATAACAAAGAAGCTATATGACGGACTGTACACAGTTTTTACGAACAATGAAATTACCCAACATTGACAGCGGTCTTGAGATGTGTGAAGGAGAAAGGAATACTTGATCAAGGGAAGTTTTGTGTGGAAAATGTTGAGGGAGATGGGTTTTAGATACAAAAAAAGGGACAACAAACGATATGTATATGAACAATGCAACAAAATAGAACAAAGACATACATACCTTCAAACTATAAAAAAGATCTGACAAGAAAACAAGACAATTATCTATACAGATGAGACATAGGTGAACGCACATCACACACAGGAATATGTTCGGGGACACAGTGACAGGAAGGGAGGATGGAAGGTGCCAAGAGGGAAAGGGCAAAGGTTGATTGTGTCACATGCTGGAAGTACAGAAGGTTGGGTGCCAGGTGGTGATTTGATGTTTAGGTCGAAGATAAACAATGTGGACTACCATGATCAAATGAAGAGCGAACACTTTATGGGATGATTTATGAAACAGTTGCCACCTAAAATACCAAACAATGCTGTAATATTTGTATACAACACTACATACCACAACAAAACAAAAGGACAAAGTACCAATAACAGCAACAAAAAGAAACAAGACATCAGAAACTGGCTGGACGAACACAACATACAGTATGATGACCAGGACATTAAAAAGACATTACTGGACATGGTTAGACAACACAGATCAGAAAAATTATACTTATCTGATAACACAGCACATCAACATGGACATGGGCATACACTGCTATGTCTACCTGTGGCCCACTGCTAACTTAATCCTATTGACCTTGCATGGGCCTCAGTCAAGGGCTATATAGCTAAACACAAGACTTTCACATTTAAAGAAATTTAACAGCTGACACCTGATGGTATTACACAAACAACTGACATGTTACAGACATTGAGAATGATTACTTTGACAATGACAGACTACTGTAAGATTTAATAGAGAATACGGTAATAGAGGTTGGAGGGAGCGCAGATGATAATACCGATGATAATGACGATGATGATGACGACAATGACTCTTTGGTTTATGATGAAGACAGGACAATATTGACCAAGCACTGAGACAACTGACAGATGACTGTACACAAACACCAACAGCAACTGAAACAGCAAGGCGTGAATGACTAAGACTTTCCAAGACGGTGGCACAGACTATTTAGAGTGTTTTACCATTACCCTAAAACCTTTACATCTCTGATATACTATAACTGCTACAAAAATTACAGACAATGTTCAAACTTGCCTGATCTGCATGAGCTACACAAGTGAGAGCCAGACTAACATTTGGGAAATATATAGGTTTAGGGCTATAAATTATAATTTCTATATGTGAATATGCTTATATATTTACAGTGCCTTCTTCTCTGTCGGGTTGCCATGAGCTCGCGTCTGACAGCCAGTTCTCGTTCAGACTTGTCTGATCCTCATGAGCTACACAAATGAGAGCCAGACAAACATGGGGAAATATATAGGTTTAGGGCTATGAATTAGTATTTATATATGATGATATGCTTATATATTTATAGAGACTGCTCATTCTCTGTCGTGCTGCTATACTGCTAACTCTGATACAGACCTTGTGTCTCAGAAGCATTCCTCTTCTTCCAAGTCAGACTGCCAGATCAGTACCTATTCTGTATCAAAATATCACGCCAATACTCCTTACAAGTGTGATATCCAGCACTCCACAGAAAACCAATAATGCCTCCCAAATTAAAAGAGAGCCCCCCTCATCAAATCTAGGGTATGATTATGGGTATATCCTTGCAAATTGTTCCTTCTGTACAGAGAGAATTGAATCATTCAATACAGTGATGATGAACATAACCTCATGAAATATCTTCTGTCAAGTATACTGTTTTGTTACCCTCACAAGAACGGGATAATACTGAGAATTATCTTCCTTCAATTTTGGGAGAGTTGAACCCCTCCACAATGCAAACATGGACACATCCTTGTTATACTGATTTAGTACACCTCAATGAAGTGAAACGGGTCATATCAAGAACTTATAATTTCGTCATAGAGACACTTATGTACCCGACAAGACTGGACTAAGTACTTTCAAAATATGGATTAACATCAATGGAAATATGACAATTTAAAACTCATATACTATTTTTGCTGTACCAGCCGTCCCTCATCACCTGATCATTTAGATCATTTTCTTGCCACTCTTTTTATCCTCCTCTCAATCCTTTACCTTTCCATGCAAGACCTTATTTTTGAAGTTGATTTCGATGTCGACGATTTATTGCTGTCTACACTTCTTGATAAAATTAACTCAATTTCTGCTCTTTATCTTTCCCCCGCAATCAACTTGTCCCCCGCAATCAACTTGTCCCCTGCAATCAACTTGTCCCATCCTAACTCACTTCTCTCACATTAGTGTATCTTCTATCATAGATTGTGCTCAAGCCAAGCCTCTGCTTCTCATTGGAATACTTATCAACCTTATTTACTTTCATCCAGACATCATCCACCTAGCATTGATTCATATCCCATCTTCTCATCACTTTCATCCCTTCAAAATGAAATTCCCTTCTCTTCATTCCACTTGCCACAGAACAGTGGAACTCTCTTCCACTCCATGTTAGAATATCTTCATCCCTTTCTACCTTAAAAAAAAACAACACTTACTCAACCCATTTTACCTTAATTCTACAATCTCCTCCCTGGCAACAGTCCACTTCAAGCTTTCACCTTGTCATCATTTATTATTAATTCATGTATCTTATAATTAGCTACTTACACCTTATCATCATTTGTCCACTAATTTGTGTACCACACAATTGGTTTTTGCTATTGATTTCATTTCCCATGTATTTAACAAAAGTTAAAAAAAGAAGACAAAATTTTGCTTTTTTTCCTCTGAATATATTTTTTTATTATATTGTTCATTTGTCTTATACAAGTTTATTCATTCATTCAAAGAAGTAATGAATATACAGAAATAAGTACAAAAGTAATATAAATTACTTAATGAGAAGAGATTTGTATGTGATAAACTTGGCTATCTTTAAAGACACGGTATATCCATGGAACAAATTGCAAAAAGCATGGATATAGCCTTCCTTGCTCTTCTTGACAAACTTCTTGAAGTTGGATGCTTCATCACTGCACTTGAAATGATTGACATTCAGCCACTTCATCTTGAGTGAGGGAGAAGTTATTATGAGATATAAGCTTACTTGGAGTTAGAATCCAGTGCTGAAACAATGAAAAATCATTTCTGTGCTTCTTTTTAGGTATTCCACTCGAAGAATTTAAAGAGTTCTGCAGTGGACGTTAGCCTCCGTGGGATATTTTTGTGCTTGCATTCCATATGGTCAATTAATGCTGGATGGAATGTTGTGTACTCGTTCATGGGACATAGAGCTAACTTTACCTAGAGATGGTTAACTTCTTCAGGACTAGTGCAAAGAGAATGTCTGGAGTGTCGTGAGTCTGTTGGTCCTTAAAATCTGGAAATCTGTTGAGTATTGGCTAAGTTATTAATGTTTCCCTGGGGCTCTACTCAGTGCAAACAGACTTTAGTTTATATAATTTTTTTAAAAAAATATCTAGAATTTTACAGACAAAAATGTATTATTGGTCTCTTGTGCATTATTATATGCAGATAAATCAATGCAATCATACTTGCCCATGCAGCTCTAACGTAACTAGATACATATATTTGACAAACTTTAAGTACAAATATAACTAAAAAGGAAGATGCTAAATAAAATGCATTACAGAAAAAGGTTCTTAGGTGCAGTATATTGGATTATCCAACATGTCACCAGGCTCTACTGGATATATTTTCAAGAATATTTTTTCACCACAAACAGCCATATTGGCTTATATTTGACCCTTTTTTGTTTGCTTTTGTGAAACGCCATTACCTTTTTGTGTAGGAGATTCATGATGCTGTACTTCCCTTGCTTGGCCAAATATTATATGTTTCACAACCACCCCATGCATGAGTAACCAGGAAGTTCTGCTTTTTGTGCATGTATTCACTATCTGCAAGACACTGATCAACTTGAGGCCATTACTGGTGCCTCTCTTGTTTCTGAATGCATGTATATATCAGCCATTTTCACAATTCAATGGTACAGAACAGCAAGACTATCCTATTTTATTCCTAGAAATCAGTAGTCAGTGGAATTTTTAGCACTATCTTGTAAGCCTTTGCCATGCTGAGTCCTTGCATAATAGAATAATGAATAGTGTAAGTACATACTTGAAGCAGTTACAAGGATATTATAACTCTCTAGGATTACCACTACCAGTCTTGAAAGCAAGGTTGTTGAATGAATGTGAATCATCTGCTGACCAATTTTGAGTCCCCTCTTCAGGTAAATCAGTGTACTTACTTGGTACTTATGTTTCAGTGATATATCCAAAACTTTCACACTATGAAGTAATTTGTTATGACCATCCTACTCCTTCCACCTCCTTGCAGTTCATTTATTTATCCTCACAAACGGTTGGACCTGACTATAAAGAATGAAGACATGCTTATTGACATCAAATGAGATTTGATGCTTAATCATCCAATTTTTTAATGTAGCAAGACCATCAAAACCTTTCTTACAAAAAGTGACTCCAAATTCAATGTGCTGCTTACTGGTTCTGTGAGCAAGTCTGTTCAAACTTGTAATGACTTCATGTCCACTGCACACTTGTGTTAACTGTACATCCAGAGTAGCTATACAGATTCTGTGATTCTTTGTCCCCTTGTTAATCTTCCCCTTTTATTTATCAATCTCATTATCACCCATTTAATATCAAAGGCAATCCATAAGTGCATTATTGATCACCATAAAGCATGTGGTGATTTCCTTCACATAAAATTGTTGATATAAACAATGATTTTTAGAAGACAGTTTCAAACTTTCAATCCTGTAGCTGTTATAGATATATGATAGATTAGTAGCAAAGAATATAGTGCTTTATGTAGCTGCTTTTATGTATGCAATTGTCATTTTCATCATTGCAAATGGGAGATTAATCCCAATCTAATGGTTAAATGTAATTAATGTCTGTGTAGCACAAAGTATCACTGTAAAAATTGTAAAGAAAGGTTGATATTTGAGAAACATAAGTTTGACTTGTCATGCACAAATACTTCCCTTTTGTTGTAATTGGACCCTTTATGCACAAAAATGATTTTATAAGTGTATCAGTAAATCGACTGTAATTGTTCCCTTCACAAGCTTGATTAAAGAGGATATTTCACCATGTTAAAAAAATATAAAACAGCACCTCTGACAATACAGTGCATGTACAAATATTAAAAAAAAAATAATAATAGATTTCTGTGCTAAAATTTATTTTTTTTGTCACACATTTGATATTTTTAAGGTTAATATGAATTTTTTAAAAATCGACCCCTTAAAGGTCATTTGTGGCTTCCTCGAAGATCAAGTGATGGCACAAAATGAGCATTACATAAAACTCTACTCCTAAATCTTAGCATCACTATTTTGTTGAAGTAAAATGGTTTAGGTGGTGGGGCAGTAATATTTCCATACACTTAATGACCTTATACATTGTGCTCACTTGGTATGAAGTCATTGATGGCAATTAATTCATTAAATATACCCAATGAGCATGATCACATGACAATTATATCTTATAGCACTTTTTATACTTGTTTTATAGAACATAGATTCTATATCTTGGTTAAATGTTTTGGTTCAAGATTATTTTTGTGTGATAATGGGCATGGTCATGTTATCTGGGTGGTGATATTGTCTCTACTTATATCAAAATGCTCTTGAGCTGAGGGATACTATTGTGCTACACTGCTGTGAACTCATGCATAGTTGAAACATGATAAAAAATTGTCTTCTCAGCTGTAATCATATGTCAGAAAGCTAAGTATGGCATCATTACCCATTGTGAGTTTAAGAGCAATATGAAGCCTTAATTAAAAAAGAAACAAAAAACGCTTGCTTCCCAATATGCAGAGTTTGGTATAGGATACTATCCACAAGGATATCATCAACCCATTTAAAATAAAGAGAATTTATAACAGGATGCAAAAGATAAACATTGAAGTCATTGATTAAGTCATCAAACTGAAGGTGGATCAACAGCAAATGGGTAGATGTGTAATCATCAGCCAAACTAGACCTATGCAATTTCCAAAACTTCTGACACAATCAGAAAGTATGAAATGTCTGTAACGTCATACTTCCTCTTTTCCCCCAATGGCTGACTTCTTCTCACATCATAAAAAATGAGCCTCATGCATCTGATTGAAGATTAACTTTTTCCTAAAGCCCCTGAAAACATGCAGCCTCCTGACTAGGAAGGGACTCTGAGCTTCGATTTGATGGATGTAGTCCAGAGTTTATAGAAGATACCTGCCATGAAGGAAGTAATCCATTTCAAGCTAGCCTTTATCTCTATGATCAATTAGCATATACAGCATGTCAATTACTTTGAAGTTAGATTACCCTTAGATAAATATGTTCAAAATGTCTTTAAGGACAAGACGAAGGCAAAAAGGAATGAAGAGATGAAATCCAACAGGAGAATATGAGGTGCATGCTGAAATGGGTCAGCAAACCAATTCTCTTAATGACCTTGTTTCATCAAAGACCAATGCTGAATTTTCCAAGCAGCTAGCAGAAGGTTAGAGAGAGGGATTTGCAGAGAATGACTTCCACCTCGTCTCCTCATATCCTAACAAAATATTAATCAATGAGCCACACTCCCTACTTGATGACTTCCTAACACATGGTGATGAGATTGCTGTCACCAGATACCTCTCCAATGTGACATCTTGTTTATTGACTTAGTTCAGGGCTACAAGCTGCCCCTCCAGATGAACAGTAGCTGAGGTTGATGAATCTCAACTAAGGACATTATATATATCATCAGTAGGAACCGTAATTTAATGTAAATCTATCAATATTACCAGCATTGGTTTTGTGAGAATGTTGTGGTTACAGTATGATGTCATTACTGGTACCTTGTGGTGGTAAAAGTATTTAAGCTGAGCCACCATGAGAGTCCGTTCAACTTTTACCAGTTCTGTTGAGTTTTGACCAGTTGAGTGGTCAATTCATTGAGTGTCTTGGTGTACCAATTATTCTATTAAGATAGTTTTACTATATCTGATCAAATGACAGTATCACAGGCAGCTACAGAGTTGAACCTTTGACAATTGGTGGCAGCAGCGGTGGGATTGTTGGTGGAATTGTTGGAATTCGGTACCAGCATTCCTTAACCTGAGAGCCTACTTTGATAGCTTGAAGCTATAGCTACCCTGTCAAGGAAAAGCCACAGAAATCCTAACAGTTACATTCTCTTCTAGTGCCAAAATAGACCGGTGGAGCGCCAAAACATATGGGAAGAGTGAATTGAGGTTTAGCTAAAATATTACAGTGCTAATTATTTTCAGATAAACAGTTGGACTTGTTATACAGTTACAGTGAGTTAATTATTAGAATTTCAGTTACTCATCAATTTTTGTATTGTTACTGACAGTAAAACAACTTGGAACAACCTGTGAAGGCCAGAAAGCTATTTCATTATTGCAGGGAGACAGGGTATCAGTGTTTGTTGGTGATTAGTGGTCAAGTGAAGTGTATACAGGACAGGAGAGGCAGATAAATATGGCAAGCAAGCGATACCAGCAGAACAAGAGGAAGAAGAAGCCATAGGGAATATTGTGCCTCTTGATGAAGAGTTAGGAAAAAATTGCCAGCAACATCAGAGGTAATGCAGCTGTTTAAACTTAAGCAAAAGAAAAATCAACAGAGAAGAGTAGAAGAAGCTCAAATCCAAAAGGAAGAAAGAGAGTCAGAATGGTAGAGAGAAGAGCTCTATAGAAAATATGAGAAAGAGAAAGAGAAAAATGAGAAATGAAAGAGATTGAAGATTGGAAAAGTTGTTGGAGCGAACCAGAGTAACCAGAGCTGGAATTTTAGAGGACTCCAGCCCTTTTATTCAACCATTTGAGGGTGGAATAAGAGAAAAAGTGGAGAGGTTCAGGCCAATGAAGGCTGATGAAGATGTGGAAACTTATTTATCTTCATTTGAGGTGCACATGACCACATATAGAGAAAAAAGAGAAGATTGGACAAAGTGCCGGCTCCATTACTTGAACCGCAACCAAACAGAGTCTATATCAGCTTGGACAAAGATAGCTGACGAGATAATGATGTGGTAAAAGAAGCTCTCTACTGTCATTTCAGGGTGATTCAGGCAACTTACAGGTCAAGGTTGGATCAGCTTAGACAGCAACTGGGAGAGACCGGTCCACAGCAGGAGAGAGAGGCAAGTGTTTGGCAAGAAGGTGGCTGGCCAAGTGTAAGACTGTGGACGAAGTGCCTGACCTCATTGCAGAAGATGCCATTGTGAAAAGTATACCCTGACAACTCCTCATAATGTCTGTGATTGAAAGACAGACACAATGAAGGAATCAGTTTCTGTAGCAGATGATATCATATCTGTGAGAAGATAGAGTTATGATGTCCGTGAACCAGATCGAACAGCTGTGAAGCCACATCAGGAGGAAAAGTTGCATTCCTTCACTGAGACTGGCAAAGAGAGATGTGCCAGTCCCAGAACCAACAGATGAGATAAGAGCAGTGGACATCTTCACAGTGATCAACCTAGAGACTACTGGAAGGATAACAATTTAAATTGTGCTGGTGCAGGGAGTGACCAGAAAAACAACAGCTGGAAACTTCAGCCAAAGTTTGATTGACAGGTTAAACCATGCTGTTTTCAGTGAATGCTTATGGGAATTTTGCTGCTGAATGCCACAGCAAACCAGAAGTTACCAAGACAAAGGCTGAGGTGAACTGGGTAGGAGCATTGATGCAGCAACAAGAGCTGCAGTTGGTGGAATCTAATGTTAACAAAAGAGCCACTGTATGTGAATCAGTTGGAGAACAGTCATGCAAAAATATACTGCTTGATTCAGGAGCTACTCAGACAGTAGTAAGGAGGGAGATGGTTGATCCCAACTCTTTCACAGGAGAGCACAACATAGCCAGAAGTTTCAACGGCATCCGTCATTCTTTCCTGTTAGCAAGGACCAGTGTAAGAGTTGATGGAGATGAACACAATTTGGAAATATTGGTGGCTGATGACTTGTGCTATGATGCATTGCTAGGATGTGATGTCCTGGAATTGTGGGAGATTGGCAAAAGGCTGCTGTATGATGCATTGGCATGGTATGCACCAGAGGCAAACAGACAGAGCCACTCCAAGAATTCTCATCATCACACCAAAACTCAGAGATCAGCAGTCTGACAACTCAGATGAGAATGAGGAGAGTGATGGTGAGGACTGTCCATTTGCTTACAAAGGAGGAACTAAGTATGAGATGCCTGATGAGCACAACTGCTCTGATGATGATAGTGACATTTCTGAAGATTATGGTGACTCCTCAATCTCTGCACAGGCAGCAGGAGAAGAACTTGACACAGATGACCTGACAGTCTAGTTGAAGCCAGAGTGACACTAGACAAGGAAAAACTCCTATCTAAGCAGAAAAAAAAGGGCATGGCTAATAGATGAAATGCTAGGAATAACTATATTGCAGGCAAACCCTGACATTGTTTGGATGTCTCTGCTGAGAAAATTCGTGAAGATCAAGAGTTGGATGACTCCCTTGCTTATCATCCAGGAAGGTCTGCTGTATAAGAGAGCCTGAGATCGACTGAGTGAGGATATGTTGCTACTTCATGTGCCTTGATCACATTGGTCCTTGGTGCTGTCCCTAGCACACAGACCTGGCCATCTTGGCAGAGATAAGACCACTCAGAAGGTGTTGGATGACTTCTGCTGGCCTGGACTGGACAAAGAAGTGAAGCAGTTATGTAGAGCCTATCCTAATTACCAGAAATCGGACAAGAAAGCACCCTTTCTGGCTCCCATATGTCTGTTACCCATTATCATGTTCCCTTCCATCAGATAAGAGTGGATATGGTTGGGTCCTTACCAACAACAGCAGCCGGGAAATTGCTTTATTTTGATGATAGTAGATTGTGCTACAAGATGGCCAGAAGTATTTATGTTAGGACTCACTGATAGTAGTCTATAACAGACCAGCTTTTGCTGTGTTCACCAGAGTTGGTGTACCAGAACAGATATATGTGAGCCAGATATTAAGGGAACTCTACCAGCTGCTTGGTGAACAGAGTATAACCATCACTCCCTCACTCCCTACCACCCAGCTACTGATGGTTTCGTGGAAAGGTACAATAGAATTGTGAAAAAATGATTTGCAGAACCTCAAAACTATGGCAAGGCCAGTGGAACTTGGCCCTACCATTCTTGCTTGGAGAACTGAGATGGACTCCAAGTGCTATTACTGGGTTTACACTATCAGAATTACTGTATGGATGCTAAATACATGAAACACTGCAGATGCTTCATCAGAAGTGGACCAATGACCATTCAGTTCTGACAAGTGTATTTCATTATATGGCATTCATTCAGGATCATTTAAGTCAAATGAAAGAACTAGCCAATGGCAATGAACAGAAGAGTAAGGTTAAGTACAAGATTTGTTATGACAGAAAGGCAAAGGAGAGGACTTTCAGGGACAGAGAACTTGTTCTCTTACAGACTCTGTCCTTGATATCCAAGATGGAAAATGAGTGGGAAGGACCATACTCAGTCATTGAGAAATGTGATGAGACCACTTATAGGTTGAACATCCCAGACCATCCAAGGTTCGGAGTGAAAAGACATGTGAATTTGTTGAGAGAATTTGTCTCCCCCACAGCAGGATGTATGCTTGTTCACACAGAATCGGAACTAGATTTCAGACCTTCCATAGTAAAAGTGAAGGAAAGCAGACTCAAGGTTAGCGACAGACTAACAAATGAAGAAAAGAAATAGATAGAGCAGCTGATGACAGAATTCAGAGGACTGATGCTAGGTCAACCTGGAGTGACTACAGCTGCAGAGATAAGCATAGAGACTGGATCAGCATATTCAATCAGCCTACCTCCTTATGTGCTGGATTCAATGTACACCATCTTCCAGCTAATTATGCTAGTCACACGTAGTTCAAAATTTCTACATATCATTCAGGGACTTAGCTGAATATGGTTACAACCAAAAGTAATACCATAGCAACATATATGCATAATCTGTGCAGTCCATTTATTTGGAGCCTTAAATCCCAGCAACAATTACATCTGCTAGTGCCGCATACATCACTTACTTTTACTGACATATATATTAATAGTACTACCAAATATGATCGTCAAGTACATATATATACTAGCCCTGGAATGCTATAGTTACACATGTACTAGCTCTCAGTACTATAAATAGACATGTACCGACCATAAGTACAATAATTAGACATAGTGGCCCTACAATACATTAAATAGAGAAGTACTGTCTTTGGAACATTGCAATCACTCTGAAATCATAAAATACTGGGAGGGATGACACTAAAATGTACATGAACAGTCATCAGTGTTGTGTGTGCATGTGTGTGTGTATGCATGTGTGGGTGCAAAGGTCTGTGTACAGGCTACAGCCAATTGACCAAATGAGCTCATTCTTCAGGAGGGGCAGGTTCCTGTGGGCTACACCAATATTTTAGCTGTTCTCAACTGGCAACACCTCTCTGTGGTAATTTTAGTAATTAGGGATTGGAGGAGGTTGTGAGTTGAAGACCCATTAGAGTCTTTCTTCTCTCCCCCCCCTCCTACCTCCAATACTTTCCTTTTTTTGATTGTTCCTTTGTCATCCTGGTTTAGCAATTTTATAGCTTCCTTGCATCTGCTATGCTTTATAGGTTGTTTATACATTATCTATCTATATAAAGGCTCACAAACAGGCACGAAAAAAAGGAACACAAAACTATTGGCAGTTTATTGACAGTGGCACTTTAATTGAGAATTGGGCTTATCATGATATATTCTAGTTTAATTCACTTGACTACATTACAATGAAGATGTACTTCACCCAATCAAGATACTTATTGTTTGTTGTCAAGTATTTAGTGGAATGTAAATAAGCATTGCAATACTCGACACATGTACAACAGTCTGTCCCAACTATTTATAATAAGCAAGTAACATGAAGACAAATGAAGTACACACCTTTAGATATTGTTGAGATATTGTTGCCTACCCAGTATATGTCACAGTGAAATGCAGAAAAAATGCTCTCATACACCCTCGGCTGATTTGTCATCAAGTATGGATTACTCTGTTCAAAACAGGATACTCTGCCTTATTTAGGAAGCGTTGATTGTTTGTTAAGTGGTGTTAACCACAATCTCGGTTTTGATCTAGACAGATCAATAGTAGATGGCATTTTTACAGGATCTTCACACGTAAATTTTGACCTCATAGATTTTATAGTAACCCTGTCTCCATGACAACACATTGCGGTTTGCCATACTTACAAACACTGGAAATTGTAGAATATATTGTTGAGGAGTACTCAATAAGATACCTATAAGAAACAATCCTTGGCATTCTTTCAAAAATCACTCACAGGATTAGCAAGATTAGCCTTATTGTTTAATATTAACCAGAAAATTAGAATTTCAAAGCTCAATAAGCTTTTATCTCTTTCACAGCTGCTGATTAAGTACAAAGCTATCACAATACTTTGTTACTGTTGGTAATTCATACCACATATGCCAGCCAAATGAGAATACTTTACAAGAGATGGACTCTCTGTATATATCTTTGTTAGTCATAATTTCTTTATTTTAAGTGTCCACTTAAAGCACTCAAATGGCTCCACACACTCCAGATTTCCTATTGCTGCTCAGCGGCATGCATGCCAGGATAAGCAGGTATAGAGAAGGTTTCAACCTTAAATCTAAAAAAAAAAAAAAAAAAAAAAAAATCTTGGAGAACCTGTTCAATCAGCCAACCCAACCACACAGCTGCCTCACCAATGACAAAATAGGATATCTGGAAAGTTCACAAGTTGCTTCAAACATGCACTCTGTCTCTCTCTGCTATCTCCCTCTGTCTGCTTCAAAATATTTTCATGAAAAAGATATGACTAAGACTTGTTCTGTTGTCAGTAGTATTATATTCTTGCATGAAAATAATTATAGACATACGCCAGACACAGACATACTTTTGTCTACATGAAACGCTCGATATTTGTGGTATAGTGACTAATATCTTGCATAACCAGATTGAACCCACTCTACACATCGTAGATGAATAACTTCAGTATACGCTTCACACACTGATTATCTATGTATTGATTCAGTCTGGTATGATTCATTGTACAAGAAAAGAAGAATTGAGAAGTGCTTGGCAACTTTCAGTCAAATTATAAAGTCCATTCAAGGCTGCACTACTTCCCAACGTCACTAAATCACATCCCCCTATCATATTATTTACTAGCTCTGGTTTGTAATCAACCACCAGTGCTTAAAATTTAGTATCTCTGTTGAGACAATCCTATTACATAGGATCGCTTGAGCAGTAATATCATCAAAATAAAAAAATTCACAAAAGGGATAATACCGATAAAATATTTAATTATGATTCGACTTATGTCAATAAAATGAGCTCTAATATACCAGTGTCTTAAACATGCAAAATCCACTCCCAAAGGAGGCTGAAGTTTGGTTTAACTTGTCCCCATATTCTCATGATGCTCAGACATTTCCTCAACGGTCTCCAGTGACGATGTGTCCTCCTATAGTGACAATGTGTCCTTCCCCAGTGACCATGCGTCCTTTATGTAAATGAGGTAGTTCCTGGGTTCAATGGTGTTCCTCACCCACTTGGGCATAGGTTGGATTGTGTACTCAAGCACGATGGCCATACCAGGAGAAGATGCTCCAAACCAAACACCACACCCACCACATACCTAGAGATTATGGCAGTCACTTGATATCTGGTACATACACTAACAAATGTATCCCCAACAATGTGTGACACATGCATTGAATCTTGCCAACATATTAGGTTATGACATTTCCAACCAAATCAAATTAGTAACAATACATTCTGAAAAATGATCTTCACTTGAAGACTAAATATGTGGAGATTAATTGATTTCTACAAAATCAAATTTGTCAAAATACATTTTGAAAAATGATCTTAAACATTAGCTAATATATAAGAATTAGTTGATTTTACAAAATCAAATTTGTCAAAATGGTTTTTGTGAAATGATTTTCATTTGAAAAACAAAATATGTGAAAATTAATTAATCATTACAAATTCAAGTTTTGTTTTGGGAGGCTCAGTGTGTTACTGGAGTGTCCAGTAGAAAGACTTCTGTCTACAGGATGCTTGTAAAATAAATACCTCAAGCCAACTTCACTGCCAATTATAGTCTCGAAAAAATTGAAGAGCACTTGGAAATCGAATAGCTCCACCACATATCAATGCCAAAAGATGTTTGGGTGTTGCATTTCATATATTAGGCAGCATGCAACCATATTACCTCATGTATTTTAATATAATTAAACAAGGAAGAACCTGAGAAGAGATAAGGGGAAAAAAAGTTGTGATTTGTCTGACCTCAACTCTAAACCATTCAATCTCTACAGAAATAAACCAGTTTTTATTTTCAACAAGGCTTTCTAATGGCTGAATAGACTTTCATGATATTTAGCAGGCATTATACTTGGATGCTGGAACAGTTAATAAAAAATAATTGAAACATCAAATGGGAATCTCAGTGGTTAGAGGAAAGAATTCAAATTTCAATACCAAAAAAAAAAGCCTGAAAAAAATAGCTTAGCTGTCAATTTACAGCTGCCACAATTATAAACTGGTTTACAGCTGTTGGCTTTGGGTGTGGTGCAACTATGCTGGAAAGTAAAAATTCAAGCCAAAATACATACTGCATATAATTCGATGGAAATGCATGTTTTAATTATAGCTCACCTTCCAATGTGCATCACCATAGCATGGCTTCCATCTCTGTCTTCGAAGGGAAATGGCAGTAATTTCAGGAGCTGGTTGGAGGAGAGGCCCAGGATGGTACAGTGGGTAAGGATGGCAGTGAACACCATGATACGAATCACCTCAAACCACACATACACCAACGGTATTACACCTACACACATACACACACAAGAGGTTTTCCCGTGGGCAACTCTATATGGGCTGCAGTCAAGTGGTGTAAAAAGGAATATCCATGTGATAACAGAGTAGCAAAAAAGGTAATCTGTATATAGAAGCACTCAACTGAACTGAAATCTTCCATGATTTTCCAAATCAAAGTTCAACTACAAAATGCCCACCTCTACACTCCCTTTGAAATAATTCTCACCCCTACACTCCCTTTGATAAAATTATCTCCTCTACACTCCTTTTGATATAATTATCACATTTACACTCCCTTTGAAATAATTCACATGTATGCACTACCATTGAAATAATTCCACCCCTACACTCCCTTTGATAAAATTATCTCCTCTACACTCCCTTTGATATAATTATCACATGTACACTCCCTTTGAAATAATTCACACCTCTACACTCCCTCTGAAATAATTCTCACAGACACTTATTTTTCCTGGGGCAGCACCGGACACCTTTTGGAATAATTCTCACAGATACTTATTTTTCCTTGGGCATCACCGGGTACCTAGCTAATTTATAACATAATATTCTGTAAAAGTTGTAGCAAATGTTTTTAGTTACATGCCCTACTACTGGAGAGATTGTCACTGGTTGTCTATGATTTTGGTGGGTGCATGTGGTATAATGCTCTATTATAAAGAGCAGTTCTATTCACAGTACATGTTTGGATTAACAAAAACTGGTGCACACCTGAGCTAAACAGAGAGAGCAGATTTAACCTCACAATATTATCCAATCTGATGAAATATTGTAACCATTCTATATTTCAGGACAACTCTCACCAAGATAGACCTACTGAGCTAGACGGATACTAAACCAAGTTTGGCACCAGAGCGTGTACCCATGACAAATAAAATTTGTTGCAAAGCTAATTAAGCAACAGCACTTGCCTTATGTTGTAAAGTGGAGTTGATAAAACCTGATGTCACTTTGTATGTATGTGTATATATTTTTGTGCATATATACATATTAATATATTCTGTTTCATTCTGTTAGATAACATGTAACCACACACAGATACACACAGGCACACACCCTTGTCAATGCACACACATCACACACATGCCCATCCACAAAAGAGAGAGCACCAACACACAGCGCACATATCTATACAGAAACACACGTGCACACAGAGGGGAAGGAAGAAGTGTTGTGTGTGTGTGTGTGTGCAAGTGTGTGCATGTGTGTGTTTGTGTGTGTGGATGTGTGTGTGCATGGCGTGGACAGTAGTAGCTCATACTTGATGGACAGGGTCTTCTGTAAAGGTGGATGAGCTTGAAGGCATCAGAGTGTAGCTTCATATAGATGAATCAAATGGTCACCACGCCACCCAGGGGGAAGGCAGATGCACACAGGGTGATGTACTGGGTGGAGGAACATTCAACAATGATGATAATAAATATTCATTTATATTATTTAGGAGTTTATTATGTTTGTCTGTTGGTTTGTTTGGTCATCAACTCCTCCCACAGTTCTCAAGTAATCCAGACCAAATTTTCAGAGCAGACTAATAATAACTGGTAATGAAACCTAAAGGATTGAAATATTAACTTGAGCAAAGATTAAGTCTAAGAATTTCCCTTCAAACCCCAAGTGGGGATAACTGTAGATGAGCAGTGGGGTGAAGCATTCACCTCTCACATGTGTTGCACTTGCGAACAATTACAAAATATATGCCCCAATAAAATAAACCAACAAACTGAGACGCTAATAAAAAAAAATTTTCATTAGCCACTAAGTGAATGCAAATGCTTCTTCAAACGAAACTTAGGAGAGAGAGAGGAATGAAAATTTACAACTGATTTGTTGGATTTAAAACTACTCTGATAGCAGACCCCAGAGAACTGCTATAGGAGTAATTAATGTGTTGAAGTTTTTTCACCAGGTACCTGTAAGGGATTGCAGCTGTCTGTATTAACTAATAGAACATCAATCTTATAATTTGAAATGCTCAACCATCGTACATACTTTTCAGGATGAAAGATTCCACAAAATAAGTATCTATCTACATCAAACCTGCTTTACCCTCCAAATTAATTTTTACAGACTGCGTAAATTCAAATTTCACTTACTAATTACTACATTACCACACCAATCATATTTTAGCAAGCATTAAAATAACTGACATAATCGCTGACAGCTTTGTGTGCTAGGCCCACTTTCGGTGGGCTGTGATCACAAAATTGCCTTCTGGGTGGAAATTTTTATGGAGGACATGTCTATGGGAGGACTCATCTTGCAGGACAAGACTACTACTAGGACATGTTTTAATTGGAAGACATGTCTTATTGGAGAACATGATTACAGGAGAACACAACTGCAGGGAAACACATCTTACACACTAGACATTCTGTCACACGAGATAATCGTGTGTCCACCGGCCATCGAAGGTATGCTTGTAATATCATAATACCAGAGCTAGAGATATTTGTATGTATGTATGTACATGTGTGCATATATATGTGTATATATATGGACACTGTAACTGGCCAAACAATTGAATGGATTAGGCTGAAAATTGGTAAACATGATCTTCAGATAAGTTAAATGGTTCTTTGATAGATCCCACTTGTCCACACCCCTTTGTTCAAGGATAGGAGCTAAAAGGAGCCCAAAAAGGCTCTTCGCTATCAATCATTTTTCAATAGAAAATAAGTCCTCAGTAAGACACGTGTTCTAGTAAAGGATGCTCTCCAGTAAGATATGTACTCAAATAAGTCATATTTTCCATTGAGGCATGTTCTCCTGTTGAAATATATTCCAATAAGATGTATCTTCCCATAAGACAAGTCTCTTATAAGACATATACTCCAATAAGACATGTCTTCTCGTAAAATATGTTCTACTATAAGCATGTCCTTGGATAAAATAAGACATGTCTTACCTTAAAACATGTCCTCCTGTAAAACATGTCCTTCCTAAGACATGTCCTTCCACCAGATAATTTTGTGACCACATTCCACTAAAAGTGCTAATAAAAACAATAATTTTACCACTACTAATTACCACACACTACTAATTATATTATTAATTACAACTAGTAATACTAATAAGAGTGGTCCCCAAGACCTGTGGCAAATAATTACTATAATATTTATTAAGACATGTGTTTTAGTCCAGAAAAAGTATATACAGTAAAAGGTTTTAGCTTCACCCAATTTAGTTGCAACAAGAAACTTTGGTGTTTCTAAACAGTAAAAGATTAGTAAAATAATCCATTCTAGAGCAAAGCTTGTGGATGTTCCCCATCCCCCAGCATTCCAAATGTTCCAAGACCTGTGTGCCACAGGTCGAAATAATAAGTGGTCCTACACTAAGACCTGAGGCAAATAAATTCTATTATTGTATAGAACACTTGAGATGAGGTCAAGTTGTGCTAAGATTTACAATTTTTCGGGCTCCATATGATAAAAGTGCTTGGTTGTAACCACAGGGTTTTGATGTTGTAAAAAAACTTACTTGTAACGGAAGGTTACAAGAAACCTTTGTGTTTCCATACAGTTAAAAAAATTGCTGAAAATCCATTCTTGACAAATATATGTGGATGTATCTAACCACCCACTGTATCTTACCATTCCAAGTATTTTCTATACCTGTAATATTGTACCACTTACAATTAAATAAGAGTTTTCAGTTTCCAGAGTGGCACTGATAAATAGTTATGCTGCTTACATTCTGCAGTAATAGTGAGGGGATTATCTATATCAAGTGTGGCATGACACAGCCAAGGAATCGTCTCAATACAGACCTCAAGTAGAGTGCCCTTTTTCTCTTGCCTAGCATTACTTTAGGGGTTTGTGTCCCAGCAGTAAAGCCAATGCAATAAAAATCTCAGATTGGAGCCCAATGTCAATGGCTGCCTATGACAAAGTAGTTTAACCTCATTCTCCTCCCTAAACTGTCCAGTGCTTCAGGGCTGTGTTACTATGTCTTCAACATTAACGCAAGCCAGATGCATATTATCAAATGAATATTTCGCTCAAATAATCACATTTACTTCCTAATACAAACACCAGTTCTATGGTTTTCTACTCCTGGGCAATGACAAAATGAAATTAAAATCTAATTCCCAAAGCAAAGTAAGCTGAATTCATCATGAAGAGAACAAAGTACTCCGAAATAAAACCACACCAAATATCTTAGATGTAATACATGTAGAAGGCAAGCTGCACTAATACGACATGACCAGAACTCACTCCAAATTGAATTACCATTTCCAGATAATCGTCAAATTCGTCGTACATGGAGATGAACACTTCTGCATGACTACACTTTCCACGCTGCTGCAAACATGCCCTTTTCATTCTCATACACAAGCCAGTCACCAGAGGAATAATGGCTCCTATCATCACAAAACGGATTTCATCACCTGATCAAAAAAAGAAGATAAAGCTTACTCAATGATGGCACACATGTCATCATTCCACACATGCTTGGCAATTACTAGTCTAGCTTAAGGCATGCAATACTCAGCTGTTGTCAGATGTTTTCCCATACACAATACCCGTTACCTTATTTGCAGCATTTTTCTGCTCCCGCATTGATTTAAATTATGAAACTGACTATATCTGAGGTCACTCAGGGGACACAGGTAGAACACCTTCCCCACAAAGTTCTGAAGGGACTCTAACTGATACAGTATGTGTTTTGCACAAAATGAAATATGCATTGAAGTTGAAGCTGCTTAAATGGATAACAAACTATGGCACAGCAATAGTGTAACATCACAGAACCTTGAGGGAGATATTCTCAAACAGGGTTGCCATTTGGCCTCCTATTGAGCTAAATAAGAAAAAATTTGCTCCAAAAAAATAGTTGTAGGCTTCAATTGTTTTTGTTTGTTTTTTGGGCTTCCAGTTTCAATTTGGCTTAATTTTGGCAGAACTTTAGCTGACGTTGGCTTTCCAATTTTAAGATTGGCCTCATGTCAATGAATTGCCTGAAGTTTGGCCTATTCTTGACAATCCTCCTTTAAATCTTTGCCAGAACCAGAAATGTGCCGTAGATATCTTTTGAACTTGAGCATAGGTTTAATTTTCCCCGCTCTTTTCAGTTTAATTTAATTTTGTTTTTGTTTTACAATTTACTTTCCATTTTGACTAAACACAAAGAATGCACATCAAATATGGTGATCATTTGGTAATCAGTCAAGTCAATTTTAGACACAAATATCATTCGGATACCCGCCATTTACTTGCCATGAAAAAAAAAACATCCCTAGTCCATTAAAAGATGCTAAGAGCAAACTTTCTGAAGTGAAAATAGTTTGGCAGAAGTTTATTCTGAAACTACAGGTTCAAATGAAAAGGAAAACTTGACAATGTTCAAATGTGTGCAGAGCTGAGTGGAATATGGCAAGTCAAGTTCTGTCTCAACTGTCACCATTGTCCTTCATTTGACCAACTTCCCATGCAGTGCATGCTGAATGACAACATAGTGTAACAGTACAGATCCAGTGCATACTTTAACTGGGATGAGGTCTTCCATGCCTAGAAAGAAGTCAATGAGGAGAGATTACATTCCACACGATACGGTATAATTTTTGGTTTTCTTAAGAAGGCATGAAAAAGCTAACTGCACCAAGCTGACAGCCTATGTTCTGGATAGCCTTCTCCTTCCATAATAATGTCTGGTAACCTGTAGTCACAACTAAATGCTTTACTGTATGAAAACCCTGTGGTTACAAATAAGTCCTTTTATTGTATGGAACCAATAATTGTAATTCTTACCACAACTCTACCAAATCTTAAGTGTTCTAAAAAATTATTTTTTCTGGACCACAAACACTATATATGAATAAATATTATAGAGAGTATTTGCCACAGGTCTAAGTTCAGAGTGATCTTTTCATATTACAGACTAGCTAGTAGATACGATTTGATTAGGTTTGATGAGTTGGTTAATTGCAGCACATCACAGCATATCACTGCACTTCACAGCACATCACAGCACCGTACAATTCAATTTAGAGTGATGTGATATCTTATGTGAATAACTTCAGCAGTCCTAATTGACTGTCTTGTGGGGCTTCCTGCAAACCAAATTTTGATTGACTTACAACAGGTATGGTTGTCCCTGTCAGTTAGCCTGGAACTTTTTGAGAGGTTATTGGCAGATTCTTAAAAAAACAAAACTAATTATAATCCCTTCGAGTACAACACACAATACTGCTTAAGTCACATAACTTCTACAAAAAATAAACCAGGTCATTTTTTTTAGGAATTTTACATTGCTGTCTTCCCATTCCCCCCCCCCCCCCCCCCCCCCCCTCTTCCCACCTCCACAACTATGATGGCAATGTTTCTGGTTATTCACTAGAACCATGCAAACATTTGTTTAATTAAGTACAGAATACAACCATGCTTTAGGACCAAATACATGCGCAAAAGCACACATGCACGCACCCACACCTTGAACCTTGAACCTTGAACCTTGAAAGAAAGCCATCCGGGAGGATGATGCCTCTCTGCCACGCAGTGGCAGACTGGATTAAATTTTAGACTAAACAATTACTGTCACTCATTTTTGATACTTATGCCTTGCAATGTCCTGCCTTCTCCTGAACGATCTTTGGCATGTGTCACGCAGAAATGGAGTAGTGGTTGTGTTAGAGCTGGTGTCATAACTGTCAATGATCGATGCTGCCTCCTTCCTTATCCTGTCATTCTCCAATCTCTCCTTGGTGCAGGTATCTAAACATTCTCTACATTGTGCTCTCCATACACCTCTCTCCTTTGATATACCATCTTCCTTCATCAATCTTGAACCTCTTAAGATCTTTCCTTACTCTGTCCCTCCACCTTAGCTTACATCCATGCATGGGTCTTGGATGAGATAGCCAGCCAAATAAGAGCCTCTTGGGAATACGATCCTCCTGAATTCTAGCAACATGACCCAACCATCTCAGTCTCCTTGATATAACCACATCTTTAAGAGCTTCATCCATGCCGAAATTCCTCCTCATCTGGACACTGCTGATGTAACCAGCTCGCTGCTCAGCCCTACTGATGTTCATGATAGGCCGGAGACACCTGTTGTTGAATGCCTCAACCTTCTGTGTGGAGACTCTCTTGGTTGCCCAAGTTTCAGCTCCATAGAGCAGCACACCTAGCACAGCAACACAATAGACCATCCTCTTTGTCTTCCTGGATAGACTTCCATTGCAGAACACAGGTCTACATAAGGCACCAAAAGCACGAGAAGCACGAGCTACCCTGTCCTCCACATCCATCCTGATCTCTCCATGTGACTCAAGGACACTCCCCAGGTATCTGAAACTTGATACTGCCTGTATGGTCTCTCCTCCGATGTGTATTGGCTGCAGATCCTCCTCCCCACACGATGCACCAGCCACAAGCAGCCTTGTCTTGGGAAAGCTCATTGTCAACCCCCACTCTGATAGCACCTCAACCAACTGCTCAGCAGCTCTCACAATGCTCTCTCTGGAATCACCCACAATAGTGGCATTATCAGCAAATTGTAACTCTGTCACCAATACATGTGATGGTCTTCATGTTCTCTCCCCCACCAGCTTGCCACCACACTTGTACAACACCTCAGTTCCAAAAGGCTGGCATTGCCTTCTCCATTCTTAGATCACAAGGTTGAAATATAGGTTGAAAAGGGATGGGGTGATGGTACAGCCCTGCCTTAAGCCATTGTTCACTTCAATCACAGGTGTGGTAGCGCCATCAGCAGACACCTCCACCTTCATTCCATCATGGAGGGACTGGATCAGCCTCACAAGCAGAGGTGGGATGCCGTACTTCTCCAGCACCAACTAGAGAGCCTGGTGAGGCACAGAATCATAGGCCTTCCTTAGGTCCACAAACAACATGAAAACTTTGGTGTTATGTTCTCTGGCCTTCTCCATTATCTGCCTTGCACAAAATATCATATCTCTGCATCCTCGACCACATCTAAACCCACACTGAGAGTCAGGCAAGGTATCCTCCACCACCACCTGCAGCCTTCCTTGGGTGACCTTTGCAAACAGCTTTCCCATTACATCCAACAGACCGATTCCTCGCCAATTGCCACATATCATCAAGTCTCCTTTCTTAGGTATCGGCACCAGCAGGGCATCTCTCCACTCATCAGGAACTCTTTCCTCCTTCCACACAGTCTCAAACAGATCTAAAATGTACTCCACCATTACAGCTCCACAGCACTTCAGCATCTCCGGCAGTATGCCAGTTTTCCCTCCAGCCTTGTTCCCCTTGAGCTTACCCAGGGCCTCCATTACTTTATCTTCTGCTGGAGGCTGTGCTAGCTCTTTCCTCACTGGGCACTGCTCTGCAGACTGGATCACACTCTCTTCAAAGTTACTGCGGGTGTTCAGGACAGTCTCAAAATGCTCATGCCATCAGTGTAGACTACTCTCTTGCCCCATGTATAGCTCTCCACCGCTGTTCCTGATAGCTTTTGGCCTGACAGGTCGGAGTCCTGCTCTTCCCCTCTGTATGTCCCGCAGACCATTCCAAACTCCCTTCCCTCCACGCATGGCTATTTCTACCTGCTAGGCCTTCTGTTGGAACCAAGCATTCTTTCCATGCCTCACTTCATGAGCCACAGCCCTTCTCTGGCTGACATATCTCTGCCTGTCACTATGATGGCCTGTGCTTAACCACTTTGCAAACAAAAGGTTACGATTCATGATAAGCTTCTGAAGGTCTTCAAAATTATCTTTAAACCAATCAGGTTGTCTACAGTTCTCCCACCCAAGGCACTTCTCGGCTGAACTCCTCAAGCCATCCCTAAACAACTCCCATTTTCTATTTCCACCAGCTTCACTGTACCATTCACCGCTAACTGCTTCCTCCACACACTTCCTATACTGCTCCCTTGTCTTCTCATCACTCAGCCTAGACACAGCAAACCTCTTCCTCTTCACAGGTTTCTTTGGCTTGGGTGGTCCTCTCAACATCAGCTTGGCCTTCAGCAGCTTGTAATCTGTCCAGCACTCCACAGATCTCACCACAAAGACATCATTGCACAGCCTCCTCTGATTCTTCCTCATGATCACATAGTCAATGCAATGCCACTTTTTGCTGCCAGGATGCTGCCAAGTGTGCTTATGGCTCGTTTTCTTCTGGAAGTATGTGTTCAAGATTGCCATCTTATTCAATGCACAGAATGACAGCAGCACTTCTCCTGCTTCATTCATCTTCCCCACCCCATGAAGTAATCCTCTCACCCCATCCCAAGCTGGATCTTCTTCACATCTCACACTGCTGCCCACTCTGGCATTGAAGTCACCTACTAGCAGTAGCACATCATGCTCATTCACATCATTCAACCTTACCTGTAGATCACTGAAGAACTGCTCCTTCTGCAAGCACACACACACACACACACACACACACACACACACACACACACACACACACACACACACACACACACACACACACACACACACACACATACACACACAAAGATGTAAAATATCAGTTAAAATACCGGGGTTTCACAGGAAAATGAACAAGTATTGTACTCGAATGCTTCCGGGCTGACCATATCAGTGGTTAATAAATGGATACAAGAGAATCTTCAGTACAAACTTATTCACAATGAATTTCCTTTTTTACTGCCAACTTAGTCCAACATGAAGGGACAAACTATGAAGAAGATGAGGTCACCAACCCACATGATGGTTATGTTCGCTCAAAGGACTGCAGCATGAGGTGCAGTTCTTCTGCACCCTAACCCTACGCATGCTGGCCACATTTGCTGCTGGACTCTTACCCTAATATGATGAGCATGATGGGGGCAGGGTGGGGGAATGGCCACATTAATTAACCACATCTTCACTTGGAAAGAAAATTTTAATAGACTCTTTCCTTTTTTCTCTCTTTCTTTCTTTTTTTTGGTTTGGAGGAGATGTAGAAATAGTACTCTGGAAAGAGTATACTTCAAAACAACACCCTCATGCACATACACACACACACACTGACACGTGCATGCACATACACACACACACACTGACACGTGCATGCACATACACTCGTACACTGACACATTCACACATATATTCTCACATATTCTCACACACTCACACATGCACACACTCACACATGCACACACTCACACATGCACACACACTCACACATGCATACACACTCACACAAACACTCATATATCGCATGGACAGAATATCATACAGCATGTATTTGCATTATGGGAAGGGAAACTGTTCCCTCGCTTTCATTTTGGCAGAGGGGATTCTACTTCTGCCAGATGTTATTTAATTGAGATTAACTTACACTAAAGACAGAGCTCATTAAAATGCCATCAGGATAAAAATCTAGGTGATAAATTCACACCTTCAGCTGTAAACTAATCTGAAATTCAGAATTGATTGGAGCATATCAATTCATAGTTCTCTGTGCTTGCAAATGAGGTATCGTAAACACAAATCTCATTTAAATGTCATTAAGATACACAACTGTTGTGATAGATTAACACCATCAGCTATAAACTAATCTGAAATTCAGAATTGATCGCAGCATATCAATTCATAGCTCTCCATGATTGCAATTGAGGTATCGTAAACACAAAGCTCATTTAAATGTCACTAACATACACAATCGTGGTGATAAATTCACACCTTCAACTGTAAATTTATCTGTAAATTTATCTGAAATTCCGAATTGACCAGAGCATATCAATTCATAGCTCTCCGTGCTTGCAAATGAGGTACCCTAAACACAAAGTTCTTTAAAATGCCACTAAGATACACTATTGTGGTGATAAATTCACACCTTCAGCTGTTAGCTAATCTGAAATTCAGGTTTGATTGCAGCATATCAATTCATAGCTCTCTGTGCTTGAAAATGAGGTACCCTAAATAGAGAGCTCATTAAAATGCCACTATGATACACAATCGTGGTGATAAATTCTCACCTTCAGCTGTAAACCAATCTGAAATTCCGAATTCATTGGAGCATATCAATTCATAGCTCTCTGTGTTGCAAATGAGGTATTCTAAACACAGAGCTCATTAAAATGCCACTAAAATACACGGTCCTCATAAGTTCAACCATTTAGTTATGTTACAGTAGTCAGAAATTAGTTCAAAACAATTAAATTTGGAGAACCCCCATCTGCATATCTCCTTGAATATGTGCTCCAGATGCCTAGCACCACCAGGGCAGAGAGTATCTGCTAAAAGGCAGAGCAAACCCCTGTGAAAAATATTTAAATTCCACAGATCATAATGGCACTATTCATAGTCTTGCAGATTTCAACAATGTGATTCTTAATTCCTATCTCACTAAAGGTCCTCACATTTTCCTTGTGGTACATGGACAAACTGCGTAGGTCACAATGATTACAATTAACACTCACTACTAAATACCACATGTCCTTGATTAAATTCCATGCTATCTAATCATTCAAAACAACATCACACAATGGTTACTATGCTGAGGGTGCAAAGCTAGGAAGACGGGTAGTATTTTATTGTGTTGGGCAGCAGCAATCGGTTCATCAAAAGCAGCCATATCCAACATGTGAGCCACAATGATTACAATTAACACTCACTACTAAATACCACATGTCCTTGATTAAATTCCATGATATCTAATCATTCCAAACAACATCACACAATGGTTACTAAGCTGAGGGTGCGAAGCTAGGAAAATGGGTAGTATTTCATTGTGTTGGGCAGCAGCAATCGGTTCATCAAAAGCAGCCATATCCAACATGTGGGCCCTCGGCGCACCCCTGAATGGTCCCTGTCAGGTTGTGTACATTGCAAATTAAATCTTATTTGATGTTTTGGCTGCAGCTCTAAAGAAAAAAAAAAAAAAAAAAAAAGCCACCAAAACTACAAGAGTTGAGAAAGAGAACTAAATGTTGAAATAACTATATGAATATAAAAAGACCTGCTAATTGTTTCAAGAGGAAAAAAACAACAGCTACACAATGTTGAAATAGTCAACTAATGAGAGAAAATGGCTAGCTAAATGTAAAATTAATTAACATGAGTGAAAATAGGTTGTAGTTTCGAATTCCTGTACACTGATCATCAATTGCATGAATTGTTCCCACGAATCTCAAAGTAGGCTTCTATTGGTGCACTCATTCTGATCAGTTTGGTGGAGCATGTACATGTTTTTACTTCTTTGAATATAGTCCAAACCAAGTTGAGGAATCATTAAAATGCAAACACTCAATAGACTGTATGCACGATAAACTATTTTCTCTGCGGTTCCAGAAGAAGAAAGTGTTTCAGAAGGCTTAAGTTGAAATATAGAAAAAGATAGGGAAGGGAAAGCCATTTTCAAAGAGGGGACTCATCAATGATTGCTTTCCTAGCCACTGCTGTCGAGATGCTATCAACAAATCAAGCATACATTTTAGATGCCATCCGGCTAACCCATATACTCCATCACTTCAAAATGGATAAAATGAGAACCATATAGCATGGAGCAGCTGCAATAGAGCACAAAAAAGTGTGGAATTCTTAGCTCCAGCCTATGAAGAAAGTAGAGATGTCACGGATGCTGTTCAGATGTTACAATTCATATGTGGTTCAACCAAATATTTTCATCCTCAGTGAAGAACTGTTGTCTTTGATGATATTTTGTGGAACAAGAACTTGTCAATACATAGAAATATCTGTGACTTGTACTGTTGAGACACGATTACCTGAACTATCTTGGCCTAAAATGTGTGGTGGGTGACTCTACTGAAGGTTCTCATGTGATGATGGGGTCACTAAGTGGAGTAGTGACCAGAATTAATTAAACATTGTGATAGTGAGAGAGAGGGACTGCTGGAAATGCTTAGTAAGAAATCAATGAATTCCTTTCGGCAACCATTGATGAAGTTGTGTATTGTGTGGTCAAGGCTGTGAATTAGATTGAGGCAAAGAGGTTGAAGCACAGAGAGATACACATGTTTCTGGAACAAATGGAGCTTGAGAGGGTCAAGATATCATATACCTATCTGATGTTTGTTTGGCTGTCCCATCCCAGAATCCTTGAGAGATTTCTCAAACCAAGAGTGGAAATTGGATGCACTCGCAAAGGAAGGCACCCACATAGGAAACAAATAATGGAACACTTGTAAACTTTTCTTTACTAGGATGATAAATAGGTCGCTCATCTGGCCTTCCTTGTTGATGTTACTCCAAATTTGAGTAATAAAGTTGCCATTTACAAGGGAGGGACCATCGGATATCGAATACTATCAATGCTTCCTCCAGGAAGTGTCATCTTCCAAAAAAGAACACTGAATAGTGGAGATTGGCTCACTTTAAAAAATAAAAATATAGCTTCAGTCAACCTCTATATTGTAAGGAACTCCAAGTTTTAAACACATTGTCCTTCAAATTCAGTGGACATTTTTAAGATGCATAAGATCAGTCACAGAAGCTGATGCTCTTTCAAACGCTATCCGATATTGACCCTACCACACAACAGGACAGTACCATTTCAGCATTTGAATTTGAAGTTGAATTGGACATCGAAGACATCCAGGCCAACACATTCAAAACCTCCATTAACCTGCATGAAATCTGCCATCCAATCTAGAGGGCTAAAAAATTTCTTCTCACCTTTAAGAAAGTAAACTTTTGGAAATTCAGTTTGGTTCAACATATCTATGTGAGCAGTCATTCAGAGTAATGACAAATGTACACAATCAAAGACCAGGAGCCAAACGATGGATAACATGTGGATGTCAGCCTTTGCCTGGCAGTAACCAATGTGATGACCAACAGGTTCCGACAAGTAGAAAATACAATCTAGCTACGCTGTATGAAGTACTATAACGTACTGTACTAAACTAGTTTATGTATCAGGGGAAAGTGTAAGGGTTTAGTTCTATTTTTGTGACTGACATTTCACCACCTACTTAGGCAACTTTGAGGTCAGCATATGACAGGAGTTCCATGCCAGGCCAATCTGCCAATACCTTAATGTGCTTTTAGTCAGTACCCCATGGGAATCCTTTTCAATACCTGGCTATAACGTAACCATTATAACATGTCTTTCTACCTGACCAAGAAATATTTGTTGTGTCACTTCCCAGATACTCAGTAGTTGAGTGCAGAGATCTGTTCATTAACTATTAGGCTCACCAATTTTTGTTGCTGTGTGTTCATATATACTTTATCTATCTTTAGACTTGTTATTGAGCCTTAGCCCACCACCTTATCCATCTATCCAGTGCATCCCTGAATCACTTCTGAGTTTGACACTACCACTCCCTAAGAAGTGGACCAATGTGATGATTTTTTGGGAATTTGAATTAGTCACAATTAGTTATGCCCAGGACATCTTGGACTTTAAGGTGGACAGCACATAACTAGTTGTTATTCTTTTCTACCTATTATGCTAATTTTCAATGGTTTGGAAATCTACCTAGAATTCTCTTCAAATCTTCCTATTATGTTTTCAATTTTACCTATTCATTGGTAGCAATCTAAAATATTAAAGTTCAGGCACATAAGGGGCAAACTAAATTAGGGGCAAAGGTTCAAATTTCATAGACAAAAGGGGAAAAAAAATCAGGGATGAAACTTCTAATTTTAAGGACAGGGCCGGGTAATACCACATTATGAAGTATACATATTTTAAGAAACTTTGAGAACATGACACATTCAAGTTAATTAATTGTTTCTCTGTTTTGGAAGAATAATATCATGCTCTGAGTGCCAGGTATTGAAAAGTGAGATAGAGAAAAAGGGGGGGGGGGGGGGGGAAGGGGAAATGTTGCTGGGTTCACTGCTGCAATGGCAAAATAATGGCACCCTGGATTGAGAAAAATATTAGAAAATAAGTAATAAATGGTAAGTAGTATCTTAGCCTCATTTTAATGTGCAAACATTCCCTTATAAACAGAAACCCACCCCAAATACAAAATTTCAAGGGAGCCAGGAAATATATAGTTTGAAGAAATTTTTAAAAAAAAGTGAAGAATTTTTGATTTCAGGTTAGGGAATACTCATTTTTAGTTGGTTTAGTATTGGTTGTGTGGTCATTTCAGAAGACTGATTGAGCAGCTGGGTATAAAATATCAGGGGCTGAAGAAGTCAGAGGCTGGGAAGAAAGTGGTTGAGAGGATAAGTAGGAGTTAATTAAATTCACACCAGCAGAAATTTTCTCAGAGAGAGGCATATTTACTGAATTTAAAGCTGAATAATTCTAACTGTAAGTAAATAAATTATGAGGAAAATATACCCATTTGCTGATTCCCTTGGCTTACAATTACAGTAATAGTCTATGGGACTAATTATTGGAAGATTAATCCAGATTGGCATGTCCAAATAATTATGGACACGCATATATATAATGAATTCTAGGAGTAGATGGTGTCTTACAAGTCCCATGGCTCTTAAAGAGAGAAAATACAGAACTAGTGTGCAGATAACACCCCAGTAAGAAATAGAGGAAGGGGGGGGGGGGGGGGGGAAAGAAGAGGCTATATCACCCATTAATATTTTGAAAAATATGTCTGAGAAAAAAAAAAAGTTTATTTTGTCTGGCCTTATTGAAAAATCCTTTAAATTAGAGAACACTATATTTTTGTAAACAAATGACTCTTAGGAAACATACCTTTACAAGATCTCCTGATTTACTGTGGCTAATTAGCCAGCATTGGGAAGTGGTTATGACAGGTCATGGTGAAAGTTGAATTACTTCTAGCACCTTCAGAGTAAATAGCAACTTCCATAAGGGCACTGGGACAGGGTCTGAACATGAACATGTGTGACACCAGGACAGAGGCTGTAATGGGGCGTGACACCAGGACAGAGGCAGCACTTGCACGGCTGGAGGAAGGGGTGGGGGTAGAGCTGGGCATGCGCAGTATGGGCAAAGTACATCCTGGATACTTTGATATGGGCAAAACATTCTTGATAAGGACTGCACAGACTCACAGTTAAGGCACTGCAAGTTGGGGGAGCACATCAAAAAGACGCTGTGAAAGAAACTGTTAAGAGAACTATTTCAAGTGTTCCAGAGTGTTCGAACACTTCCGCAAGAAGTGTTGAAAAGAGTACTGAAACTATTCAATCTTGCTGAAAGATGGCAGGTATGAAGCTATTGTACCTGAGGATAAATTATGCTATAATTTTAACTTGATCCTAGAAAAGTCATCATATTATGCCCCCCTCCCCCCCCCCCCCCCCCCCCCCAAAGAAAGACTAGCGGTTATAAAACTTAAACATGTATACGTATGAACTTAGTCTTTGGCATCATTTCTCAAAATGTATCTTCTATTTTACTGTGGAAAGAAATCTAGCAATTTTCATTGATCACCGCATGAAGCTGTGATTTCATGTCTTGTTTACAGTTCAAGAACCACTTAGAACTTTGACTTACATTTATTTACAGTTCAATAACAGCATAGAACTTCCACTTACACCTAGTTTACAGTTCACCTAGTTTACAGTTTGACTCTGAAAGCAATGCCTCTGCTGGACAGCTTAAAAGGTTCCATCTTCTCCACACAAAATTGCACCAGCTTAAAAGGGTATGATTACATGCATGAAAACTAACCAAAAGGAAAAAAGAATGCACCAGTTTACAACCACAGAGTTACTCTCTCAGAGTTTCTTTCATTCCTCATCCAATGATCCTTCTCTGCATATATGAAAATATAGCAATATCATCTTTAATCCCCTAAATAACTATTATTGTGTGACTAGCTATCTCATGAGTAGAGAGTGGATTAATCTATACTGGCCTGTTTGGCAAGCATATCCTGTCCTGATGTGAGCACTAAGTATTTTGCATTTTAGCATCACCATTCAACTGGCACTGTAAACCCTGTTTTTCCTGCAGTTTTGCCAGGTAGCTGGTCACTTTTCCCTTGGCTGATTCACAGAAAGAGTTGTATTAGCTTGAGGTTGATGTAGAAGTACTGTTCTGGTCATTTTCTTTGTTCCCCTGGGAACTTCATTCAGTTGTTTGGGTGGGGGTGAAAAAATTGAACTATACTAGAATAGTAGAGGTGAGCCCATTTCTTAACATACCTTCGTAGGGGAAACCCACTTCTTCTAGATATCTTCAAGTTAGCCGTAAACTAATGATATTGATGGTAATTCATGTTCCCCCAATTAAATATATCTCCTTCCACCACAATAGTGACTATAATTGCTGTTCTAAAGGTAAGTCTTAGAATGGCACTTAACTGTGGTTTGTGAGCAGGTTTACATGCCATTCGTATTTTGACAGACTCTGTGTGAGAAAGAGTGAGGGAGATCAATTCCTTAATGTTATTTTTTTGGTTACCAAAAATGTGCCAAGCTGCAATCTTGAGCATATGTGATATTCCCACTGTTACAGTTTGTGTGAATCAACCACTGGCAGGGAAACCTCCCACTCCACAGCAAATCAAAATAGTCGTCCAGACCTGGAAAATGGAAGATGCAGATATCATGCAAAAATATGGCATTAAGCTCTTCAAACAGTAAGGATATATGTTAGATCACAAGCCAATAATATTTATTCAAAATTATGTAATAGTAGAAGTTTGAAGATACAGTCTACTTACTCTTTGTTGCTAGGTAGCTCAGTGCATTTCTCATTGTTGCTAGCTGTGTAATATCCCTGCTGCTATTGTGAGTGTATCTTTATTACTGCAGCCTGTTCACTCTTTGCCCGCAAGCCCAGGAAATCTTCCCTAAGATGAAAGGAATACCTTTCGACCATCTTGAGGAGGATGAAAGTTTTCTCACGCATTCTTTCCAGGTTATGGAAGCCATTTCCTTAGCCATTTCATGCCTGGATGATATAGAAGGGCTGACAGAGATCCTCGTATCCCTTGGTCAATCACACAGCAATAAAGGTCTCATGGATGGCCACTTTGATGTAAGTAAATGTTTCTTTCTGCCTTAGATGAAATCGATTGTGGTAATATTGCATGGTGTTGCCAACGGTGAACTCAAACTAATGAAATATGTATTAATTAACTACTCACTTGTTCTGTATTTAAATGTTTTCTTGTGTCGAACCTCCAGCTCGTCGGCCAAGCATTACTCGCGACATTGAAAGACGCTCTTGAAGACGACTTCACTGAAGACGTGCAGGAGGCGTATGTGGCTTTTTATGCCTTTGTTACTACAGTGATGCAAAAAGGACTCCGGAAGTACAAAGTGGAGGAGCTTGGAGAGTGCATATAGCTAACTATAATTACAAAGCTGATAAGCTCGAATAGTATATGACAAACTAGGACTGCCCCCATATTTCCCATTATGTGCTCTATGCATGGATTATACCATAAAAGGAGAGATCTTTAGTTAACATAACTTTACATGATATTCTTAATTACTTTTGCATACATTCAACGAAACTAAACTAAAGTAAGGAACAAATTATTATATGGAAAAATTCAGTCTGAAAGTGTATAAATGCAATCCACACTAATTGGGGAAACTGGTTCAACAACAGACAATTCTTCAAGGACACTTTAATTTGCTCTGCTTCAGCATCAGTAAGTCACCCACTTTACTGATTTCTTGTAGAGCCTAAGTGTGGAATATTTTAGGGAAAGAGGGGAAGGAGTCTTGATATAACCATATACATTCACATGCAAGCACATATATTTCAAGCACATGTACTAAAAGCATACACTGCATTCCTGACCATTCACAAAGTCTAGCATCTCTCTTGTATGTGAGGCAGAGAGACATATTCAGATTCTGGCTTCAATGATGGAGGTGGCAATGAATCCCACAACAACCACGCCAATTTCCTTTTCAGCATCTGACAAGAACATACACTGAGTAAGTTTGAGGTTATAACAAAGGGAAAGGTCCTTTATTATCGTAGAAACAAATAAAACTGACACCATATATTGAGTAATTGGGTTTTTAATGAGTGAGAATTCGGGAGGAGGAAAAAAAATATATTCATATGGGTTGATACTAGTTGTATACTAATGTATAAAATATATTAAAAGTCATCGCTATACACCAAGAAGAGATTGACTTACGAAAAGACACACTAACCAAAAAGAGATTGACTTATGAGAAGACACACTCACTGAGAAGAGATTGACTTACGAAAAGACAGACTAACACAGAACAAATTTGACTTACGCTACTTTTGCTGGGTAATAGATACGAACAGGAACCACAGGAGAATCTTTGTTGCCATAGACAATGAAGCCCATCTCATTCAGCTGACGTCTGAAGTACCTACTCTTCTGCACTAACTGTTCAATTCGCTTCTTCCCTACAGGGAAGGAGAGTATAAAATACCATGCATATTAAATTAGGGACCAATAGAGGGAGACAGACAAATGCAAAAGGTTATCCAAGGGACTACTAATAGAGATGGGGCATGAACAGAATAAAGAGAACAAGGAATAGGGAAACTAATAGAGGAAAAGAGCATGAAAAGAATAAAGGCAAGGAACGTGGGAGAAAAGAAAACAGGAAATAAAGTTTAGGTAGGTAACAATAGATAAAAGACGAGGAACGAAAAATAAAGAAAGGCAGCAAAGAATAAAGAAAGGAACAGAGAAACAAGTGACAAAGAAAAATACAAAGATGAATAGAAAACAATTACCTTCCCATTCCATCTCAAAAATGGATTTAATATGAAGACGCCTTTGCTTCCTTTGATGGATTATACATCCCAATTGAAGGTCTAGTTTTAGCTGTAGGTGGGAATGCCTACCAGATGTATGTTAGTTAATTCCAGTGTAAAACCTATTACACCATTTGGTGTCCCCTTTCCCCACAAGTTCATGTTGCCATCCAACATGATAATACTGCTGCACTGCATGGATTGAGCTCATGCTATGACAATTTTCACTTTTCTTGTTAATGAATTTGTTTTGTATGCTATATAATATTTGTATATAATTTTTTTTTCATTAGATATTATAGGAATTTTAAAGACATGAAGAAAAACATCCTGCTGTAGGACATGTCAAATGTCATTGACATTTTAAGTAACTGGTTCTCTACCCTATCCTTTACCTGATAGTGAGCATGATATTTCTACAATGCTCTACTAAAGCCAATGACAAATATCATCAGAATTTTGGAGATATGAAAGATGATATATCCTCCTTTAGGACATGTCAAATATCATTGAAATATTAAGTATTTGGACCCCACCATATCCTCTACCTGAGAGTTTGCATGAAGTTTCAACTATCCAGTACAAAGGAAATCTGGAGTGCAGGTGGTTTCCTATCCATCTTTCACATGCATGTTGTGTAGTAGGAAATTTTAATTTTCATCCTGTGTTAGACATCTTCCCTGTTAGACCATTGCCCCTAAATGCCATTTTGAGTAAAGCAATTTAACTATATACCAAGAATGGGTATCAGTAAGCACAGGATGGCTGGCAGGTTAAGGTTGATTTAAATATAAACAAATGGTATACTTACAAGGATGCACTTGAGGATGTAGATACACATGTAGGCATATAGGTATAGAGGCATGTTAGCCTGAATGCATGCAGAGAAGGATGCAAGAAGTAGACATGTGTACACATTGAATAGTGGGCATGTTGGCATGTTGGCATGTTGGCATAAATTCATGTATGCATGTCCTCATGTTGGAATGTATGCATGCAGCGGTGGATGTGAATAGGCATGTGTGCATGTAGATATGTAGGTATGTATGCATGTAGGCATGTAGGAATGTATTTGCATAAACATGTAGAAAGGTAGGGATATATACATGTAGGGATGTTTAGAAGTAAGCATATGTTCATATAGATGTTTAGGAATCAAGGCATGTGGCATGTCAGCATGTCTAGGTAAGTGAGGAGATTATGGAAATGAGGGTACAGAAAGAATTTGTGGATGAATATCAGAAAATATAATAATGACATGAATAGTTCAATTTTAAAAAAAATAGAAAAAAATTTATGAAAAAAAAAATTTTTGAGTGTAAAATAATGGACAAAGAGTCTCAAACCGCATCTTCTATCACAGTCAGACATCTTTCCTTTTGGATCAAAGACCCTAGATACCTCTGCAAGTAAAATAATTAGGCTATATACCAATGATGTACTCCAGTAAGCACAGAATGTCAGGTACGTTCAAGTTGACTTAAATACAAACAAATCATACACTTGCAAGGATGTATATAAGCATGTGACTACACATGTAGGCATATAGTTATATAGGCATGTTAGCCTGTATACATGCAGAGAAAGATGCAAGTACACATATGTGAAGTATAAAAGTAGGCATTGGCATGTATTCTTGTGAGCATGTTCTCATGTTAGCATGTATGCATGCAGAAATGGATGGAAATAGGCATGTGTGCATGTAGATTAATATGCATGTAGGCAGGCATGTAGGCATGTATTTGTGTAGGTATGTGGAAAGGTAGGGATATATAAGTGTAGGAATGTTTGAAAGTAGGCTATGTTTGTATAGATATAAAGGAATGTAGGCATGTGGCATGTAAGCAAGTCTAGGTAAATAAGTTCAAAATATATTAGGGAGGGTAGGGAAGGTGATAATGAAAGTAAAAAAAAAAAAAAAAAAAAAAAAAAAAAATTGGTGTGTAAATATAAGAGGATTTATAATTGAATGAAGAGTAAAATAAAATTTAAACAAATTAAATGTAAAAAATAGACCAGGTGTGACTCGAACCCACATCTTCTGACTGCAATCATCTACTGACTGCTCTCAGCAATTCTTTCTAGTTAGACCATTGGCCCTAGATACCTTTGTGAGTAAAATTAATTCAACTATATACCCATGATGTATTTTAGAAAGCACAGAATGGCAGGCAAGTTTGAGTTCACTCAGATATTAACAAATGGTATACTTACAAAGATGTATGTAAGGATGTAATAACACATGTAGGCATGAAGGTATATAGGCCTGTTAGCCTGTATGCATGCAGGGAAGGATGCAAGAAGTAGGCCTGTGTACAAATAGAAAAGTATGCATGTGGGCATGTATTCATGTAGGCATTTTCTCATGTTGGCATGTATGCATGCACGGTTGGATGTGAGTAGGAATGTGCACATGTAGATATGCAAGGATGTAGGCATGAATGTATGTAGGCATGTATTTGTGTAGGCATGTAGAAAGGTAGGCATATATATATCTAGGGATGTATGAAAGTAAGCATGAATTCATGTAGATGCATAGAAATGTAGGCATGTGGATGTACGCATGTTTTGGTGAATGAGTAAAAATATATAGGGAGGGTAGGGCAAATTGAAATGAAATTATAGAAGAATCAGTGGGTGAATATCAGGAAATATTAAAATCGAATGAAGTGGTAGAAAAAGTTATGAAAAAAGAAGGGGAAAAAAAGTTGGAATGTAAATGAATGGTCAAGGCATGACTACAACTCTGCATCTTCTGATTGAAATTGGTAGTAGCCAAGTTGGGGTTAGACTTTTTCCTGTAATGCCATTTGCACTGGATGCCTCTGTGAGTAAAACTATTTAGCTATATACCCATGATGTGTATCAGTAAGCATAAAATGGCAGGCATCCTTACATACTTACCAGGATGTATGTAAAGATGTAATTACACATGTAGAGATTAGGACATAGGCATGCTAGCTTGTATGAATGCAAAGAAGGGTTACATCACATAGCGTTGGCCAGAAAATAACTATATATGGCAGTAAATTTTCTGGTGGAATGTGAACAATGTGAAAAATAAATATAATTATAGTGCGTAGGAATTACATTTACTCATGCAGTTGATGAACATTGGTTATGCAAGTCCTGCACTGTGTAGCAGCCGCATATTACTCATTATTAGAATATTATCTCTTTATGCTATATCAGAATCTTCATAGTAAGCATATTCTCATTTAATAAGTATGGGATGTGGGGGGGGGGGTTCAAGTGGCAAGGAATTGGGTAGGCAGCTTTTCTTAGTTATTGTTATTGGTGTACAGAAAAAATGCCCACCTACTCATTTGTTTCGGAAGTATACAAGAATGATGCAGGCTATATCTGAGGAAATAGACTCATTATGTCTTCCCTACATTAGTTACCCTGATGAACATACACATAGCGTCATAGTTCTGTACATTTTCCTGCTAATTTCACAGCCAGTTATTCCTATTCCACATTATGGTTGGAAATCAAACTGTTTCAGATGCCTTGATGGCAGCTACAGTCAATGAAGTAGCCTTCAAATAACGTAAATACTCACCTGAGAAGATTGAATAATGGTTTATAGCTATTAAGGTGGAATTTAACCTGTGTATTCCAAACATTACCTAGGACCAGACCAGGTATAGTGGCAGCATTTAGGGGTGAGATTACAGACAGGATGATTAACATCATCAGGAACCCCCAACTATTGGCACATGGACCAGGACATCAAGATTGCCTTCTTTCGGCATTTGTCCAGTCTCTCTTAGAAAGGAACATGATTCTTCTAGACTGGCCTGGGATGGGTGATGGAACACCATCAGCACTTTTTAGCATGGAATTTGTGTGCCTACCCATTGGTGAGGACTTGAATACAACCTGTTCAAGGATCTTTTCCTACAACAGCTACAAGCCGATGTTCAAGACCATATGGCTTATTCTACTGCTCTGATCAATTGTGTGCTAGCCGAGCAAGCTGATGCCTACCTCACATTTTACGTTACTCTTCTGAACCAGCCATCATCTCTGATTGGAAGTGTTGATGTTGTGTCCATCGATCATACATGCCAATAGTGAAGCATGAATAACAACACCTGGCTGTGTCTACCACCCACAGTATGGAACTGATACAAGGAGATGCATCCATAACAAAGCTAGATGGTTAGTGTTCTCCTAGATAAAACACCACCAGTGGGAAACACCAATGCAGGCCACCAGTAGCCATTGTGGTCAGCGCCACAACCTCAAGGCTTTTTTATATCCAGGGAGGGCTTTGGGATACTCCTTTGTTATCGACACATGTGCAGAAGTTTCTCTCATCCCAGCTTCTCCCGCTGATCACCATGAAGCTGTTTTGTTCACCCATTTGGCCTCACTCATGGCAGCCAATGAGATGGAAATTTAAACTAATGGCACACATTGCCTTCCACTCAACTTTGGCGATACATCCTTCCAAAGATCTTTCACTGTTGCTGACATGAACCAGGCCATCTTTGGCACAGACTTTTGTGCTAACTTTTTGCATAACAACCAACTCTTAGATGACCATGGAGAACAGTGCCTCATTCACTCAGCTACATATGCCACCATTATTGCACCTAGCTTGTGTGTTTGCAATACATTTGGTCATGATAAAACCTTCAAACCTCCTCAAATTAATAGCATCTATGCCAACCCACTCACTTTTAGTAAGGACAGGGTCCCTCATGGGGTTAGGCTTGTATTGACATTGGTCAGTCATTTCCTCTCTGCTCGCCAGCTTGGCATCTGTCCACCGAAAAACCAACCATCGTCAAGGCTACATTTAATGGGATGGAGGAGCATGGGATTATTTGATGCTACTCCAATCAATGGGCATCCCCACTCCACATTGCACCCAAGCCTGGTAGTGGTTGGCACCCCTGTGGGGATTTTGGATGCTTCAATGGCCGCATCAAGGTTGATTGTTATCCAGTACCCCACTTCAAGACTTTATTTATCAACTTTTAGGAAAAGCAATTACTTTTAATATTGACTTAATTAATGGCTATCACCAGATTCCAGTATGTGCAATGAACATCCCCAAGACTATGGTGACTACTCTATTTGTTCTTTTCGACTTTCTCCACACACTTTTCAGCCTTGCAAACAAGGCCCAGGTATTACAGCGGCTGATGGACATGGTCTTGTGGGGTCTATATTATGTATTCATTTAGCTGAATGACATCTTAGTTCACTGTTCCTCTCCTGATAAGTATCTTCAGGATCTCACTGCCCATTTTTTATCGACCTGAACAGCATGGTTTCATTATCCACCCAGATGGATTTGTTTTGATGTAACTGCAGTCATGTGGGCAATACCGAAGGCATACAACCCATGCCAACTCAAGGGACAGCCATCCTATACTTTCCCCACCAAACATTAATCAAGGAAATGCAGGCCTTCTTAGGAGTGATCAAGTTTTATCACAAGTTTGTACCTGCTGTTGCATATCTGCTTCATCCTGCTTCATCCTGCTTCATTCTGCTTCATCCTGCTTCATCCTCTCCATATAGCTTTGGTCAGTCTTCCCACCAGGACATATCCAGTGAAATGATCAACTCCATGGGCAAAGCATACCATGATGCTAAGACCACACTGGCCTCCGCAACACTTGTGGTACCTCCCCATCATGATGCCCCAAATACTGTTACTGTGTATACTTAAGATCTTGCCATTGGAGGCATGCTCGAGCAATTCACATGGTTTCTGGTGATAACTAGCCTTCTTCAGTTGAAAGCTCTGACCTACCCTGGGCAGTTATAGAACATTCAACAAAGAATTACTCTTTGCAAGTTACTGAAAATAGAATGAATTTACTAAATGTCTAAACTATAGAGAGCATGCATTTGGGGACATGGCCTCACCAATGGTTGCTATCCTCCTTGTAGAATACAATTCTACACTAGTACACCTGTGCTGTCATTTGGTCCTCCATTAATGATTTGTCCCCTGACCACAAACTGCTAATAAAAATTGTACCCCTTCATAAATAATGGTACCCCTCTGTGCAAGAGGTTGCCCAGAAGAGAAATCCACTCAGCATTCTGTGCAAGAGGGGATATGATCTTCAGAAGATTGCTTGTAATGCATAATATTCAATATACATTTATATAGGTAATTATATTGGGTATGATATATCTAAAATAGTGAGAATTTTTCTTTAAGATAAACGTAGTTAAAGCTGTGATACTAGCTCATTCATACCTTTTCTGTTATAACAGTACTCTCAATCATTTAAATAAAATTTTATGTTCCAACCAACAACTCCCAGAAGTTGAGTCTGCCTTCTAAAGCTGGTAAGTTAATTTATAAATTGGCTCCATTTGATACTTCAGAGCTGCCTAAATGTCAGACTACAGAGAGCCCATATTTGGGGGTGTGGCCCTACTAAAGGTTGCTATCCATTATGTTGAATACAATTTTAGGGGGGTAAGTAATATCTTGCCATGTCTTTTCCCACATCACAAATTGTGCCCCTGATCGCAAACTACTATTAAAAAATGGTCTTCCCTTCATAAATAGTGGTACTCCTCTGCCCAAAACACCAGATATAGCCACTTAGTACCCTGTGAAAAAGGGGATATTATAATGTCTGTACCATTTTATCCCTTGGATGCATTTAATATTCTAGCTAACCATCTCTGACTTCTATGGTGGTCATCCTATAGAAGTATTAATAATTTACTCATAACTTCATTGAAAATTTCAGGGATGCCTCACTGTCTGATGATAGAGTGCCTTCACTAAAGGAAGAAGGCCTCGCTAGTTTAAAAAAATATATATATATATATTCCCCATGTCTTCTTTTCTTCTCTCCCACCTTCCCCCCAACCCCCTCCATCACTTTTTCTCCCCTTTGTTCCCTCTTGATTTCATCTAATACCTGATAAATAGGATATAGAGTTGTGGCTTTTTTTTAAGTCTCTGTACTGAGAATTTCATTTTCTTCTGCTTTTTTACTTCTTAGTTTCAATGATTGCATTGTGTTTGTTTGACCTAATTAGCGTCCATTAATTGTATGCTGTTCGTTTGATTATAAAGATTAGTGGTTATATTTGTATAGCTAGTGTGACCATCTTGGTGTATTTAAGTAAGAATTCTGAACTGCTGTCATATCAGTTGATTCATTATCAGCAGTGGGCTAAATATTAGTAACCTATTGAAGGAAATCAGTTCTGAAGCGCAGTAGTTTAAAACACAGCTGTACAAAGAAGTTAAACTTTCTACTGCAAACCTGTCAAGTGAAAACCTATCAACTGAAAACCCATAAAATAAAAATAAAAAACATTTATCTGAAAACCAGTGAACTAAAACCTGTAGACTGAAAAACAACAAGTGGTAACTGTCACCCATCAACTGGAGCAACAATTCAAGGCTGTGCACCAACTTGCAGTTACTCATACCTAACCAATGCAGCCAGACTTATACAGTGTGATGCTTCATTTATATTAAAGTGTGTGCTACTTTGATACAGTAAATGTGCCAAGGCTCCACATAATTGCAATAACTTATATCACTAACATGGCAACATACACAATATGTGTTTTTCATATATCTGTTCTATTACACACTTGGCAACAACTGGTATATCTGCTAGTAGTGCATAAAATGTCATATTACACTTCTGATAAGCTAAAATAATCTGGAATAAAATGAAGAAGGGATGACCCCCATCCTCCTACTTCTCCTCCTACTTCTCCTTCTCCTCCTGGGGCACCCCCACAATTAATCTGCAATGAATGGAAAGCAAAGCAAATGAAAATAGCAATAAATAAAAATAAAAAAAGTGGAAACAAGTGCCCTTAAAAATATTCTTTGAAATTAAAAGGTCATGTAAAGATATGCCTAACTATAACATCACATGAATATCACATGACATAGTGCTGATCTGACAATATTGAAAAATCCCGACATCTGTGTATCATTGAACTTAACATAAACATGGCATTAGTGAAACGTCATATATTATGGATATTCACCAGACCATGAAGAATGAAGACAATTGTTCAAATGTTTTATGTCATAATTATTGACAGACTACAAGGACCAGATTGGACACCCAGGAGCAATGCAATGTTCCTGGCAGTAATTAGCTTGGTCTGCCATCTGCAGGTCTTTGATGCCAATAGTTGACAGATCTATACTTAAAGGCAACCAATTGAAAGCAATCAATTCACTGATGCTCACATGTAGGGAGTTTTCATTATCGTCAGATTAGCACTACATTATGTGACAGCCATGTAATGTTATAGTGAGGCACATTCTTACATGACTTTCTCGTTTAAAAAAAAAAAATTATGATAACATCCCTGCATGACTGTTTCATTTTGGTGAAATCTTTTTACAATCATATAAGACAAGTCTAATAGAGATTTGTATGAAATAATTGATTGCAAGAGGAATGTGGTACAATAGTTGAGCTCAGGCTTGTGACACATTCTACAGTCCCTGAATTATTTCAAGCAGTCAATCAACAAATGGGATCAGCATGACTGGGTTAGGGTTGGCTAATTAAGGAATGATAGCTGTATGTAAAACACATATGGATATCATGTAACAATTTCAGTCTTGATTTGAAGCCAGACATATTCATAATACATTCCCATGTATTACATAGGCACCAATTGAGATTGGTGGATTAGGTAATGTATTATTTAACTGGAAGAAAACAAGCAGTCCATGACCGGAACAAAACAAAAGCAGTCCTTCACTGAGGCAGTAATAAATATTAATGATGATATATATTAAATATTGTGTTTTAGGTAACAAAAAATAATTGTTTAGAACAGTTAGATGAGGTTAAAGCTGTGCTAAGATTTAAAATTTTTGGGTTCCAAACAGTAAAACCACCTAGTTGTAACCACATGTTTTGTTAAGAAACCATTCTTTTCCAAAACTTGCGGATGTCCTTCCCCCCCCCCCCCCCCCCCCCACTTCCACCATTCATAGTTAACCTAGACCAGTGTGCCACAGGTGAGAATAACAACAAAGCAAACAATAAAAAAAGGAAGAAAAAAACCCAAGATCAAACCCTTACCAAATTTTAACAACCCCTTACTTGGCCTTGTCAAAATCTGCCACACTAGCAAGTGTCTCCGTTTTGGCTGAAGCAGTCACAGTCAGCCTTTCTCTGCAAAGCTCCTTGAGATACAGGAGGTAAAAGAGGAGAAGTACAACTTGTTAGTTAAATAGGTTGTAAGTGTAAATTAGCTAGCAAGTGTTTAAGTGGATGTCATTGCAGGGACATATACACATGCAATCATCTCAACAGTATCTAGTAGACAACAGTTGTGGATGGTGATACATGTCAGTCAAACAATTACCTCTTTGAGCTTTTCTATCTCTTTTTTGTTAGCATGAATGGTTGCATTAAGTTTCCTGTTTGTCTTCTTCATTTCAGCATTTATCCTGCTACTGGTCTGCTTCTCCACCTCCAAGGAACATTGCAGCTCTCTGTTTTCTCTGTCGAGACGCAGCAGTTCAGTCCGGCTTGCTCTGCAGGGTGATAGTGCAGTATATATATATATATATATATATATATATATATATACATATTATATATATTAGATATATATATACACACACTTATAGTTACTATAACATAGATGATCAAGCTACAGAAACTGTAGAGAAAAAACATTTTTTCCCCTGACATTTATGCATTCAGCATCTATTACACATACAGAGCTAAGGCACAATGAAAATATGGTGCTCTGTATTCTTTGAAGAAAATGATCAGGTATAATGATGCAGGGAGCCTGTGTTTTTTCTTCAGGAAATTGATTCACAAGTACACAATATACTTGAATTGTATTTAGGAGAATGGATTACAGCTAAGAAAATGACACATCACAAAACTGATGACTATTGGTGATTACATTTGAACAGCTTATTAGGTAGATTAACTTTCTCAAAACATAGACTATCAAGCTAGCAGCTTATCTTGCACAGATATTAATATATCAATCACTAAAAAAAACAAAAACAACATCACTGCATGAACACAATGGCTGATAGACTTACAGGTTCTCCTCACTCATGGGCATGTGTACTAGAAAAATTAAGAGAAAGAATGTGTCATGGTAATGCAACATTAATAATAACAGGACAAATCAGGGATTTGGAATTATTTTTGAAGTTGTGAAATCTATTTGGGTGCATACTGGCTGAGTCTGTGGCACTGGCACCCTGGCTCAGTTTCAGTAGAAGTAACTCCACTTTCAAAGACTTCAGCTCTGTGTTCCTGAAGACAGCAAACAACAGAAAGAGAATGATGTGTAAATGACAGGATGAGGAGTGTTTATAATTCAGTTGTACTCACACCAGACAAACTATCTATCTTCCAAACAAACAATCTACTCTTCGACCTACTTCCCTTCCTATCTACCTACACACCTCCCTACTTACCTATTCACTTTCTGTAAACAACTGATTAAATGGTATATTCATCCATAATTTTAACAAAATCAAGTAAACTAATTGAGATTTTCCATGCACATGATAATTTTCATGTGGAAAGGAATAATTACCTGGGAAAGGAATAATTACCTGGGAAAGGGAGGGGTTAGGTGATGGAATAAAAAAGAGCAGCAAGATGGAAAAGGGTATCTCCACTTTGGGAAAGTAGTCACTTTAAATATTTTAAACAATTAACTGTAAAATTCTCTGTCACATGTTAAACGAAACGGAGGCCTATTTGTGAATTAGATGGTCAAGGAATCATGATTGTGTTTAAATATCTGCTACAGCTTTCTGAAAAAATAAGAATGGTTCTGTGTTATGTAATAAAGAGAATGTGATCAAATTTCGGTATGGATGAATAGTAAGAGTAAGTAAAAAAGCTTGTGTAAGTGCCACAAAAAAAAGATAACAGTTACAAGACTGGAAATTTTCAGCAAAAAACACACTCATTTATGATTATAATAACTTCATTACAGGTAAAAAAAAAAAAGGAGGGAGGGGGTTAAAGAAAAAAGTGGTGGAAACTGATCAATGACCAGGAGTTAGGGGTGTTAGCACTGGTGGTTAAAGGAAGAATCAGAACAAGAACAAGATTCCCTAGAAAGTAACATTCAGACTCCACAAATTTGTTAAAGTATGGTGATAAAAATGGTTTGGCTTCATACTGGGAAGGTGTTCCATCCAATATAGTTGCATAGAACTATCTAGTTCTTGGTAACATGCACGTTGTAAGTTTTTAATAAGCTAAAATTCTAACATCACTGAAAAAAAATATTGTGGAAGGTTTAACACACTCACCAAAGACATCAACTTCGAAAAAAAAACAGAAAGAAATGAACAACCAAAAAAAAAACAACATAATAAACAATCATCACAGCATCTCCAATGTGCATACAAAAATGAATACTCATTCAATATGGTATTGTTACAATATTGAAAGGTAAGTATAAACATTATATCGACATGAAATATTTTATTTGTACAGATTAAAATATTCACTACCTTCTTCAATGGGGCCGCATACACAAATACTCTCTTGTCCCTCTTCTCTTTTTTACTCTCTTATACATTCACACACACTTACACATTCTCATGAATAACTCACACATTCTGATAAACAATCTCACACAGACCTATTCATACACATTTACACAAACCCCATTTCTCACACTCACACATGAACATATACATACAACAAACACTCACTTTTGGTCTCTGTCTAGCTCCAACTTCACATTGTGCTTCAGCAGCTCCTGCATCCTCAATTTTCCCTCCTGCAATTTGGACTCCATGGCATCCACACGGATCTGGAGGGCCATGTTGTCCATCTGTGATGACTTATACCTTGTCACCTTTACCTGCAGGCTGCTAACTTCTTCTTCAAGGAAAATTCTGGACTCCAAGATATGAGATTTCTTTTGCTTCAACTCCTAAGATTGCAAGACAATCAAACACCACACTGACTATATGTATGAATATCACACACAAGAATGCCCTCATGCAGGCACTCACCCCCGCAGCCACAAACAGAGAGCGATCAAGATAGTTAAGCTTATCTAAAATAAGTAAAGCAGCACTGAAACTATGGGATGGGTGTTCCTTCAATTTCTATCCAACCTCACTAGAATACTCTTTCACAGTTGTGCCCATACATTCACAGCTGCCAAATCTCATGCCAGAGGCAGGCATGAGCTTCATTTTTCAGGGACCTTTCTCACTATCTCACAACTGTGGTAAAATCTCACATCTCCACATAGTCTAAACTCTGGGAAACCATAGCTAAAGTGACAACAATCCTGATTTTAAAATAGGAACATTGATGCTGATAGTGTACCACTTCACTATACAGTTTTCATCCCATCCTACTATAATTCTCAATTTGATCGTTTGTTTGTCCAGTAACTACCCCCAGATTATTGGGCCCAAATAGCTAAAATTTCATAGTTTGATGGAAGTCGCACTGAAGAAGTTATGACTAAGTTTGGTGAAGATTAGTTTGTTTGCTGACTCCTCCCAGATGATTGGGCCTAAAAGGCTCAAATATACAGTGTTAAATAAAGGTCATCCTGTGGTGGTAATAAGGAAGTTTGATGAAGATCAAAGTATAACCCTGCCCATGGGCCTATTTCTTTCCCTCAAAATATCCTGCTTGTGGTTTCAAAGCCTGAGTAAACCACCCTACCTACTAGAATCCACAATTATGTAAGCACATAGGTCAGCAAAACTATTCCCAAATCACTTCCATCTCTTTTCTTTACTTTTTAAGCCATGTAGACCCAACCATCTGCGATGGGATAGCGAACAACTGATCTACAATTATATTAAAAGGATTTTTTTTGGTCTCTGTCCATTGTACAATGGTGCTACAATTATATTAAAAGGATTTTTTTGTCTCTGTCCATTGTGCAATGGTGCTATACTAAAATATCCTTCAGGTTGAGGGGTGGGAGGCTGTTGTCTCCATCCATAGGATGTGTCTTTTTCTAGTTCCAATAAAAAATAAAAGAAAAGGGGGGAAAAGGCAGCTGTGGTGGGAATGCTAAATGTGTGTCATCTTCAAAATCAGTGCTGGCTTCTTGAAACCTATGTTTCTAGATGGATGGCTACCATATTCCTTTGCTAATTAATTTATTTTACCTCACCTAGATACTCTAAGAAAATTTTCCTGTAACTTGGCCCAATCATTTGCTATAAGCAAAACAATAAAGCACCATTCTCATCAAAAATAATCAAACAATAATTCAGGAGCAATATGTGAGCCATTTTAGAGATTTACCTAGCTTAGTCATCAACTAGCAAATTCTGCTGAACAATGATGTTTTTTTTTCCTTCAAGATATAGAATACAAATTTGGCTTCTCAAATCTCCCACTACCAGTGACTCTGCCTAACCAACTATTTGCCCATTTTGTAGTGATTTCTGAAGGTTCTTTTCATTGAAAATGCTATATTAATCACTCTTGTTTTCTGCAGCTGCACAAGAAAAGATTATTCTCTGTTCTGGTTGTAGTGGCAGAAATTGTTGCAGCCATTGAATTTATAACCTACTATGACTCTTCTCAAATCCTCTCCTAAAGTCTTGATATTCTCTTTGTGTTGCTTCTTTGGTGTGGAGAATTGGAGAAAAGATCTTAGCCATCTTTGAGGACCTCATAACCATGATTTTGGACTTTCATTCCAAGATAATGAGCCCCACCTACATATAGACCTGTTTATTTTACCTATAAATTATTTCAAATGGTAGAAAAGAATTTAAAGCCTTATTCCAGCTAGTGCAGAGAACACTAAGAAGTTTTTGTTGGTTAGCTAAACAAAACTTCTTGTAGTTTTCCTAGCCTCCCCCACAAGATTTCTTAAATAATATTATGCTTCGCTCTTGAATTTGCTTCAAAACATATATGTATATGCATATATATATATATATATATATATATATAGTTGGTGTGTCTGTTGGTTGAGAGAGATTCAATGTCCCAAGGTTTCATTGAAATTAAACCAAATTAGGTGTGGGTATTCCGAGGGTTCTGCATGAAGTTATTCATCAGATCAAAGAAATAAAGTTAGCATATGAAAAGGAGGCTGAGAAACCATTGCTCCAAGGTCAAAGTAGTGATCTTCCAAGCTGAAAGCCTCAGATTCAATCCCCCAAGTCTCCATTCTTTACCAAGTTTTTTCCCCTGTTTTTTCCCTGTTTTTCCCTCCATATTTTCTTTTCTTTCTTTTTTTTTTTCTGGTTTCTTTCTCATTAATTACCTCTTCTTATCTACTTTCTTAATGGTTTCATTTACTAGGGAGATCTATTAGTGCTTCACAGCTATGAATAAAATATTTGCTACTTATAAAAATTCAATATTTTTACCTAGCTAGTTCATGCATATTAGGTATAAATTCCAAGTAGCCAGGTAATGTCACAACTGACTCCTATTACTATCATCCAATATTCACTCCTATCTCACTTCTATCATTCCGTAATCTCAATTGTACCATTCCTAGCCACTTTGCAGCTATAAAACTTTATTTCATGGATATTATTGGAAAGGGACAGTTCAACAATAAAAAAAATAGAGCCAATTGATTTATCCAACTTACAGTAATCTTCCTACTAGCATCATCCATTTCTAATTGAAGTTCTTGGTTCATCATCTCTGCCTGAAGCCTCTCCATCTTCTCAGTCTAGAAGGGGAAAAAAAGCATTCACAGTGATTGGCCTCCACCAACTAATACATCTTACTTCTACCAAAGAAGAACACATTATGAAATGAGAAATTTTTTAATTTCTTTTTTAAAAAAAACATATACAAGCAGTCACCCCAAAAAAATAAAACTTCAAAATTATTTTTGTAATAACAATCAAAGGTTTAATTGATTAATTTTTTAGTTTTTGGTTGTCAGTTAATTATTCATATTAAGAGAATCTTCCAATGAAACACAAGATGACTTTTAGTAGGAATGCACAAAATGGCTTCCTGAGCCAAGGATAGCTGGTTTATGGGTGTAACAGATAATTCAATTGACAAGTAAGTGCCCTTGGCCTAAGGAATAAGTGGAGAAATCACAAGCTTCAAGTCAACAAAGTGTTGGGCTGAAATTGTGACATACACTTTCCAACCATTCCTTCTAAATGAGATAATTTTAGTAAGTATTATTAGAGCCACTGTACTTACCTACCAATGGTTATTGGGACTTGAGTTTCCTCAGCAAGTTCAATAACAGAGCAAGGGAATCAAAAATTGAAAATGCTAGGACTGAAAAACACAGCTTGAATAGGCATTATGTACTGCTTACCAACTGATTCACAGGAAATGACTAAATAAAATAAAACTATAGATGATTCAGTCATGTGGTAAATTACAAATGAAAATTTTAAATAAAGAAAATGCTATACAGTCAAGGCGTGTGGTAGAAGGTGAATAGAAAGGTTAAAAGATGTATAGTGATTAGTGAATAGAAAGGTTAGTAGAACCATGCAAAGGTTAGTTATCAACATGGGTGCATCCATGCATAAATTAATTATATTCAAAGTTATATCAATATTCTCTTCGTTCTAGTTAGGCTGGAACTTAACAATGGTGGTGTTCTTTTTTTTATTCCACCTGCATTTTCACCATGTTCCCTTGTGAAGGAACATGGTGAAAAATGTAGCAGTAACTACAGCAGTGTTCCCAAAAAAGAGGTGAGACAGTTTATCACTCAACCAACATGTAGAAGAAGAAAAAATTGTTATTGTTTTCTCAATTACTGTCAGAGCCACTGAGACTACTCCCAGTGACTCTGCTTGTGACAAGGCATGGAACAAGTAAAGAAGAATATCAAAAAGTTAATAATAAGAAAGAGTAAAGAAATGAATAAGAAGAATGATTGAATAAAGAAAGATGACAATAACAAAGTTAATTATGATAGATAATTGTGATAATGTGAGTTATGGGTTTCCGGTGAAGAAAATTGATTATAAAAACATAGACAAGGAAGAAATTTCAATAAACTCATTTAATGAACAAACAGCCAGCCAGGCACAGGGGCCAGAGCAGGGGCCCAAATGGCCTGACTATAAAAAAGACACAACTAAACTGTTACTATTTTAGTCTCCATGTTATAAGTAATTGAGAGTATCATAGTGTATATTGAATATTTGAAAGATCATTGTTGTTTGATGGTACAGAGAGTCTCTGACCAGTATTTAATGCTATCTATTTGAAGGGAGACTGAGTGTGTGAACCTAATGTTGGCTACTCATAACCACAGTTAGGTAGCCTTAGCTTATTTTACAGTGGTAGAATTGTTTATAGGCTAGGGAGTGGGGCAGCTATCCTAGCTTGCAGAATAATATTAGCTGAAGCTAGGGCAACTGCTCACAATTACCAACCTTTCAGGCACAGCAATCATTGTTGCTGTTCACACAAGTGGTGGTCATGTTTGACAACTAGCACATTCGAATTGATGCTAGTGTCAACTTCCATTGACCAGGTATGAATTAGTGTCACTTGCTAGACACTTGTGCATAGAATTAAAAAATTATTCACAAGATCTGCTGAATTTCAAGTGTTTATGATATTGATTTTTAGGACTCTCTCTCACAGAACAATATCAAATCAGGATTTGCTTCTTCTTTACAACCCATATCATCATAAACTCTTTGCTGGCTGATATTATTTGGTTAATGGGCAGGCACTGGGCAACACTCTACAGTCCCCCTTTTATGGTTCCATGCAATTTTCTCTCCACTTTTATGAAGCACAAGAAAAGAATTGACACCTAACAACAATACATGCAACATAAAATGACTCATACTAGAACTGAGAGTCTGTCAAATTTCTTCATCTGTCATGATGGCCACAGCTCAACATTGCAGCAGTTCTATCAGGGATACTTCACAGTGCTAAGCACTGCCCCAAATCATTCACCGTCTGCTAGGGCATTCACCCCCTTAGTTGATCATGGTTGACCAATTGAAACTAGCACATGTGAATCTGTATCAACCCATCCTGGTTACTTGTCCCTGACCACTTGGTCAACCATCATGACAACATGCAGGACAATCCCCAACATTGCCACAACTTCCACTTCTGCCTCATTAAACACCTTTCAAAGTGGAAGATACTGAACTCTTCCAATAATAAAAAGGAAGGTGTGGAAGGACAAACAAGATGGAAATAGCCAGCCAAATACCACAAACAAAACACTAACATACAAAATCTCACAAGATGGCAGCCTAAATAGTATGCCCAATACCACACACACAAATTTTAAAAAATATATTAAAATATCAATACCAATAAGGAACACAACAAACTTTAGCTTTGCAGCTATGGAGCTCTTCTGTGAGCTTGATGATGTCGTTTAGGTAGGAGTCTGTTTGTTCGGTCAACTTCTTGTTCACCTTCTCCTGTTCAGTACACTGGGCCTGCACAAGCTTCGGAGTCTCTTTGGTTTCCTCCATATCTTGGGTTTCCTTCTCCATGTGGATTCAGCCTAGAACCCCTGATTCAATTGAAAAAGGGAAGAAAAAACAGTAGACTGCTAATCACTTAGCAACGTCTTTGCTCTCCTCAAAACTATAGCTCCAAAAGAAACCTTACTTTATCTTAAAGTTAAAACTGATTTCTCTCTCTTTTTACACCTCTAAGCCAAGGACCACAACTACAACTCCACCCACTACAATTACTGCTACTAATCAACTACAACTACTACAACCTGAGGTACAAACCGAACCATTTAAATAATTAATCATTGGCGAACTCTCAACCCTAAAAGGTTAGAGGTTCCACATTAACCCATTGACAAAACATCAAAACAGCTGTACTTGAAAATTATCACTTTTTCCTAATCTACCAACAATTCAAGACAAAATAAAAGAAACTGAATTTTAAAAAATTAATTAATTAAGTAGAGGTGCTGTGTTGTTCTTATCTACTGAAGGTTATAGGAACATGAAGCACCCCCCAGGTTAGAAGAGAGGGGTATATAATACTGGCTAGCAAATGACAATTACTACAATTTACATAGCTAGACCAAGGCAGCTACCTGCTTTAACCAGATACCTCACAAACACTTAGCCTAAACTTTAATGAAAGTTGCCCAATATCCAGCTGCTTCACAATGGACAGCTGCTACATCTTCTTTAGAAGTAGCTCCAAAATTGTTTACCAATGCAATTCAATCTATCAAATTTTTAAGGTCTCCCAATCTCAATAGGGTCCAAGAACAACCCTTTTCCTGCTTTACGAGATATACCTGGGAAAGGGGGGGGGGGGGGGGGATGGAAGGAAGGAAGGAGCCCTCACCAAGATTCCAAATGTGTCAATTTATTATTTTTTGGCTTTCAAGACATTTACCAGGTATTTCCTGTCATTTCAGCTTCACTTGTGCAAAAGTTTTAGGATGGATTGCATCATGAACTGACAACATCCAGGATTCTGAAAATCAAGGGTTTCAGATTTTAATGCAGGATGTATCAACTAAGCTTCCTTCACTGGGATAAGAATTCACTTCAAATTATGATATTTTGATCACACCTTGAAAATAGAGAGCAAATTATATCAAGACATCTAAAACATTAATGCCATTCAAATGGGTAGTAGAATTGGCTCAGCTGCCATGCTGAGGGTTTGGGGGGGGGGGGGGGGGTGTGTGTGTGTGTATGAAGTAGTAAGTATAATACAAGCTGTGTGTGAGGTAGCAAGTACAATACAAGCTACTGAATATGAAAGGCAAATAAGCAAAACCTAAGTTTGAAAAAAAAAACAACTATTGGAAAAAGTGAACAACATGGAGTACTTGAAAACTTGATTCAATCTAATTCTGTTCTGTTTTATGTTTGTAGATTAAAATTAACTTCAACTTATTAAATTTTAATCACACCCTGATAATAGATACCAAAATATATATATAGACCAGGGGCGTAGGCCAAGTTTTGAAAAG
>OZ017782.1:5401176-5479924 GCA_963969325.1 Lycopodina hypogea | reverse complement strand
TTGATAAAATTTGGCATTACTCTTATGTGATGGGATAGTTAATATATATGTGTGTGTGTGTGTATATATATATATATATTTTTTTTTTTTTTCTTCTTATTCTTCTTCTTCTTCATTTTTTAACCATAAGTGGATTCCAGTAAGGAGGTAGGGAGTGAGGGAATTCAAATTTTCATTAGCCAAAAAATTTAAAAAAAAGGGGGGGGAGGAAACAATGGAAAAATGATTAAAGCACTGGATTCTTCTGCAGGAGGTTGGTTTGTACACTCAAAATCCCTTATCAGGGCAATTTGAGCAGGACAGCAGTACCTGTAACTCAGAAAGGCCATATCTGGGAACATTCAGTATATCCCTCAGTGCTGGTGTGTATTTGTCTTCTATACACACACACTCTGATTAATTTTTGCAAATAAAAGATGTAATAAATGTCTGTTAAGTGAATCCTGTCTTATTCTAGTTAATATATCTCACCATTTCTTTAAAGAAAGGTGGTCCAGATTGGCTTGGTGGCCTGAGATTCTAGCCACAGCAGTAAGGTGTCTGGGGCAAAAATACTCTACCTCCATCACCTACTCTTTCCCTCCCCCTCCTCCATCTCCACCCTTCCCCCTACCCTGGCCATACAACAGCTACACCAGTGCAAACATCAATACATTGTCAAGTAAATGTTCAGTGGAAGTAGAGTGAAAGCCAACCCCATGTTGGAATATAACATGGTATGAAATCTTCCATATAGTGGGAATAGGATGTGGCTTGTCCCACATATTTTTAAATTTAATATATTGTATTTCTGCTTTCATTTAAATATGAATAACTGAATAAAAAGGAAGCAAGCTAATCTGTGTATCCTAAAATCATCCTGAGGAAGACCAGTTTAGTCTACCTGAGGAAATACTTAAGTTTGTGAATATGTATAACATAAACACACACCCTACTCCCATCATAGAGAGACAATCTATTAGCAAGATAGAAGTATTCTTATCTGTGGTACATTCATACCCTGTCATTATTATTTTTGTTGATGCCATGTTAATGTATCAAAGTGTCACTCTTTCATTCTCTACACTCAATTTCTTACCTGTTATGATTCCACCTTCTTGGTGAAGTTAAAGATCATCAGTATAGATAGATTACATGTCTCTAATTTCTTAGTTTAAATATCTCTGCCCCTTACAGTTACTCTGGTTGCTTTAACATCACTTGGGAGAACACAGAAATGTGTCAATTAAGGCAGACTGAGAAGACTGTTAGGAATTTGGCACCTGATAGCCAATTACTAATGGTAGAGGTGTAAATTTCACCAGATGGTCCAATTATTACCAATACTCATCTCAAACAAACTGTTAGTAACCAATCAAAGTTACAGCTCTACTTAATTTATTGTACTGAAACATAATTGACACCAATTCTAAATATTCACCTATAATTGCAAAATATTCACCCACTATTCCAATTATGCTATGCTGAACCTATTATTCCAAAGCGATGCTAGCATATTTAGGCAATGGCTAGTTGGCATGCAGTATTTGTTAATTATTTAATTTAGGCTTGTTTATAAATGATTGTGATTGAGTGGTGTCTAAGTGGTTTATTGTAGTTGTTGTGGATGTGGTTAGTTTGCCAACATGATCGTTATTATTATGAAGTGGAGTTTGCCATCGTTGTGGTCCTAATGATGATGTGCTTAATGTGGAGGGCAGGGTAGGCCAAGAGTCAGGGAATGCACTCACTGGTGGTCATAGTGGGGAGATGTAAATGCCTCTGGACAATATTCTGTGTGGACAGATAATGTGTCTAAATTAAATTGTGCATGCAAGTAGTTGTTGGAGTTTATCAAGCCTACAAAAAAGAACAGCAAACAAACTCAAGTTCACAGCCACCACCAACACAACCATATCACTCAACACTTGTAAGAACCACAACAAAACATCTAACCATTAAATTATGAAGAATATAAAGTGGGAAGTGTATTAGTGTGCTTTTCTCATGGGTGGGTGGGTGGTTGAGTGTAACAAGGTCAAGTGAGGTGCAAGATAATTGTCTGAGTATTGGAAGATACAAGAGATACTGCAAGTGTAATGCACCTTACCATTGTCCCTAGACCATGGTTTCAGACATTCAGAAGCTATAAGCTTGCCTCCATAATGACTGTTAAATGCTTTCACCTCTCCACTTACACACTTGGCAGAAGCACATGCCAATCATTGTGAGTTAGCAAATTAGGGCCTGGATAGCATAACCAGACACACACACTGATAAATATGTCCTTGGCCAATGTTGACAACAGTCCTTGGCACTTTAGGAGGACTGAGTCACTGAGTACTGTGCCTAACTACCAGTACCTGTCTGGACTATTATCAACAGACTGCACCCTCATACCAGCCCCACAATTTATCTACATCAGTGATCCTGAGTATCTTGACCTCAAATGTAGAAGCTGTCACAAATAATTACTGTGGTCTGAATGTAATTCATATGCACACTCCACACCAGAAACAAAGGTGCTGAAAAGTACTGGAAAAAAAAACATAAATAATATAAAATATAGCTACAGGTTAAACCAGGCACTGTGTTTGGCCACACCAGAACCAAAATTAATTCACTTATGCACTATACAAACATATTCCTCTTTAGGATGCTTTGAATATATTGGAGGGCAAGTACTCAGCCATGAAGTACTCATAAAGAAGGAAGTAAAAATAGCCGCTAAAAAAGTGTAACATCCGAAAATAATTGACCATCAAGTGTGAGTGTATGACAGTTTATCAGAAAAACGCTTCTAGAGTTTTTAAAGCTGCCATCAACATAGTAGAATCATAAAAATATTTTAAATCCTCTAAATTACACTGTGAAATGTACGTAGGACTCTGCCTTCAAAATACAGGACGGGGTGGAATCCTCACACTACACATAGGTGACATGCTACTAGAAAGGCAAAGAAATAAATAGAGGCCACAATGGCTTCATGTTAGGATACAATGGAAGAGAGATAGATGCAAACTATTAGACCAACTAAAAAAAGATGGCTTCATACAGGTGAGTCTCAAAAATTTAAGGAGAGCTGGAAGTGGTGGCTGGAGGTGGGAATCCTTACTCCTCAGATGAAGCAGCTGGGACTTGACATCATCCAATTAATTTGAACTAAAACAACCATGAGAGAAAAAGAGATCATTGATCCATTTCCATTATAGGAGCTAGGTGGCATTGAGTCACTGGATATGGACTGAAAATTAGGGCAAATACAAAAGACTCAAGTATTATTTTCAGAATCTGGCATCAACTGGAGCTGCTAACACAAATCTCTGCACTTCAGTCAGACATTGCGGCTGTATATAGGAGCACAGTTAATAAGCTTGGTCGTGTCTGGTCTAAGATTCTAAGAATTTCAGGGTACTCTAAACCACTCGGTATCTCCACAACCCTTATAATTTTCTGCTGCTCTACTTCCATGTGGATGTTCTGTTCATAAGTTCTTTGATACATGCCTCATCTTCTTTATGTTGCTGCCACAATCACATCATCGGATAAATACAATCCAAAATTACAAGTTCTCTATCAACTTTATAGGTGTAAAAATTTAAATTTTATCTGTGGCACATAGGTTTAGAAACACTTAGAATGGTGGTGGTAGGGTGGGAGGGGGTGCAGTGGTGGATCAAGGGGGGGATGGTTTCGGAGGTTTACATTGAAACCCTCCTTTTCAGTGGAATAGTCAAGAAAAATTTTATAATTTCCTACATAAATTTTATATTTTCACAGCCAGTATGGAGCTGATAATCTAGCAGTCATTTTGTTACTGTAGGCTCCACTGAAAGGCTCTTACATTTTCTGAAAAATGAGTAAGTTAAGGCTCAGTATAAACATGACCATAAATGGTTCAACTCCAAGAAACTAGGTATGCCTGGCATCACAGGAGATTAGGATGCTGCACCCAATTCCAAGGAAATTAAGATGGAGGTGTCCAAATGCCATATGAAATAAGGATGTGTCCCAGGATATTGTGATGCTTTGGTCTTTTCTTGTAGTAGATGTTGCTCTCTCAGGATTCAAGTTCTGAGGAGTCCACTATAGGACATTTGGAGTGCACACCCAGACCATGGAGGAGTAATCTATAGGTGACCTTAGTTAACAGTTCCTATAGGCATAAACTTACCCTAATTTTCAAAAGTTTCAATAGCATAAAGCTTGGCCAAGTAGGATTTGCACATTAGCACTAAGCATCAATTGGTATTGCTATAGTATCACAGCTGTGTTTTTTAGCCCTGTTTATTGGTTAAGTCTCCTGGCTGTGCACCAAACATATTAAAGCATGTGAGTAATTTTTGAAGAGAAAACAGAGTTATTAAATCCAGACTTATGCTAGGAGAAAGAAAACCTCCAAGAAAAAGTGTATGTGACAAAAAAGGAGCACTGAAAAAATCAGCAGAAGAGAATATGCAGCTATATCATTACTGGAGTTTTTTACAAACCTATAGTCCTGATCTTTTAGGTTTGGATGTACACAATTTGAACCTCCAACATTTTTGATTTTTCAAGCATCATAAATTACTTTAAAACTCAAACACATAACACAAAAGCTCAGCTCACTTCAATGAGCTCTCGTTCCACATTATGAATGTGTTTGATAGGCTCCATCAAATGACTAAATATGTATATAATGTCCTTCCACCATCAATTAATTATATTCATCCATATTAAGCTAAGCAACTGCCATTTACATTAGTGATTTCCCTCATGAAGAAGAACACAAATGTGTTATAAGATTTTAAAATCAAAGAACAGAACATGAAAAGACAAATAATTTCATTTCAGCAGATACACCCTAGGAGGATGAAGCTTCCCTTTTTGCTGACATATTAGCTATTACAGCTAGCTAAATTGCGATCTTTTTTTTGGCGGGTTTGTTTTGGATTTTTTTAAAGCATAGTAAGAATAAATTTACACTTTTGAAGAGTGGTACTATCTCTATTTTAGTCTGATCAGGGCAGGGAGATAATCAACTTGAACCACAATTTATTAAGCACTCTTCCAATAATATCCTACCTGGCACACATGCCAAGGTATTCTGAGAAATAGGCACCCTCTCAATTAAATAGCTATGTCTAAATTTGGCAGCTCCTCATGTTTATTTTTCCACACACACATCCCCTTACTCACCATTCACCTCTATATAATTTATACCAACTTCCATTTCTTAAAATTATTATATAAAATTGCCTTGTTAATAGACAGCAGGGAAATGCCAGCTTTATCCTCTACAACCAAAGTGTCTGGGAATAGTAATAGTGAAGACACACTAAATTCCCTCAATCAGATGTCTCCATCTGATATCTCCATCAAAAAGTCTTGTCTGCCCCAGTTATTCTGAGATTTTTTCTAAGTATCTCACCAATTTCTTTCAAATACAAGAGAGTCCATGACACAAATATTTACACACTCCCTACCAGAAACGGGACAAATATTTAAATCCTTTCATTAACCCTGGATCTGCCATTAGTTGAATTGAATAAGATTTAAAACCAAAAGTTGTAGCTAATGCCACAATTTTAACCTCATCTAACTCTTCTGAACAATAATTTTGAACCAACCTCTGCATGCATATTATACAAGTTTGTGCAATCAACAAACTCAAACTCTCAGTCATCACTACCACATCACTCACCACTTGTAAGAACTGCACCAAAACAGCAAACCATTAAAACACTGGGTGTAGCTATTAAGTGGAAAGTGTATCAGTGTGCTCTCCTCATGTGGGTAGGTTCACAAGGTCAAATGAGGTGCAAACAAAGTGTCTGAGAACATTGGAAGTTACAAGATAAAGTGTGAAGTCTGATGCCACTTTAACTATTATCCTTAGACAAAATTTTACGACCTTCCATAGCAATAAGTTTGCATATATAGTGATTGCTAAATGTCTGCACCTCTCAACTGACACACTTGGCAGAAGTTTACACAATAGGTTGTGAGGTAGCAGATAAGGCGTTCAATAGTATAACTGGACACACAAAAGGAAGTAAATCATGGAAGTAGAAATCTTTGCCATTTAAGCAGGATTGAAAGCCCGGCTGAGTGATTATATCCACAGAGCGCATCCACATACCAGCCTCTTTGTTTATTTACAACATCACATCACTGTGTCTGAGTAACTTGAGATCAAGTATAGAAGCTATCACAAAATGATCATAATAGTGCACAGGTATTTCATAAGCATGTTCCACTTACTGGAAACTACATATAAATAAAATGCACTGTACAAAATACAGCTACAGGTTGAAACATGACCCAATATTATGTCACAACAGAAACATTAGTCTACTGATGCTCTAGACAGCTTTTATCCTCCTTTAGATGGTCAGGGTTTATTGGGAGACAAGGTCTCAGCTATCAGTGCTCATAAAGAAGGAAGTAAAAGTTATTGCTATAAATCAAAATATGCAGAATAAATACGTAACTGTTGGAATATGTTTAGACCAGGAAGTGCCTATGTGATGTTATTTTATCAAAGAAATGCCTGTGTAGTTCTTAAAACAGACATCAATTTAATTTTATTCATTAAAAAAATAAAAAAAACTAGTACAACAAAGGAAACATCTCTAAATACACTAAGATTCTACACAGGACATTGCTTTCAATGAATTTTATAAGGTGGAATCACCATACAGCATACACGCACTACAAGTAAGACAATAAAATCAATATATGATCTTTGGCTACCTATTTGGATACTGGAAGTGGGAGAGATGTAAGCTAGCAGATGAACCGACCTTGAGCTTTGATGTATTCCTTAAAAGCTTCATCCAGCTGTTCACTCTGAGTGTTGAGCTCCATTTGGATCATGTCAACATGACTGGCCATCATACACAAGACCTCCACTTCCTCTTTCAGCTTAATGTCTCTCCTGTCCAATTGTGTTTGTGCATGAAACTTTTCTTGTTAATCTGCTCCTGCTCCACTAACTTGGCCTGGCAGTGTCGCAGAGACTCCATTGTTTTCTCCATCTCTCTGGTATTTTTTAAGATGAAGTACCTTAGCCTTGGACACCCTGATCGATGATGGAAAGACAGGGGAAAGAACATAGTAGGTGGAGAGGGGAAATGAGATTAATAAAATTATAAAAAATAGAGGGAGGAAGTGGAGACAGGGGGGAAAACTATGTGAGGAGTGGAAATGAAGATAAAGGTGTGAGGAGGAAGTAGAATCTGAATGAAGGGACAAGAGGGGAAACAGAAGACATGGTAGACATTGCATGTTAGTGGTGATATGGAAAAAGAGCAATAGGGTGATGAACATATAAGCCTCTGACATTTTGAAGCTCAAGTTGCAAATGTCAGTGTTGATGTTGGTTCCAGGGCACTACCTTTGCTGGCCTGAAGTTTAAGCTTCATTTAATATATATACTCCTGGTTATACTACAAGAGAAAGAGTAATACAATGTACATTATTACAGATATTAGAGAAATCAACATTAATTATCTGAAATTTCAATACTTATTCCTACCATTCAACTAATTATGTATTTGGACTGTGTGTATAATCAATTCATCTGTCTTTGCATGCTGTACATGTCATTACATACAGTTACTTTTCATGTTCCACAGGATGGCTTAGTTCCTCTCATATTACACTGTATGGCAAATTCACCCAACCTAAGTGGGAAAGAGCTTAGAATCGCTATGAAGAGTAACATAATAGGCAAGTGAAGTCAAACATTCAGTTGTGTGTTGATGAAAACATTTATTATATACATTGTATACTTAAATTAGTCATTTATCTATGCATGTACCTATCACTCTACATATCAGCTGCATTTGGTTAGCAATTTATATATTGAAACCATTAATTTTCTAAACATTTAGTACAATTTATACCCATCAGGATTTCATGCAGAAGTAGATTTTGTGATTTCCAGACACCACCCACCACCCTCCTCCCTACCCAAATGAAAACGAAATGAATTTTGAGAAAGTATAACGTTATTACAAGATGTAACGCTTTAAAAAAAAATTTTTTTTAACTACCACAAATATTTTTCCAAGTAGAAATTGGGTTAAACCTGTCAGAGATCTATGAGGATCCTAAACATAAGATATCTCTGACAGAAGTGTGCTGCTAATAGAATTAACAGGCTATGGACAATGTTTGTAAAGAGCAGGAAGTGGAAACCACTAATGGGGCCATGTTAGCCACAACAGATAGTGAGGCCACACTTCCACTCAACTCTCTCAGCCTAATTAGGTATTCAAGAGATCACCTGAGGACTGAGCTGATTTCTTAGTCAGTGACTTTGAGTTGCCTTCCCCTAGTGACTCATTCTACTCCACTGAAACTGCTTGGTTGCCATAGCAAAAGGAATTGATATCAAAATGAACTGGCCTGTAAATTATAAAAGGGTTGAACATCATTTTACTAGTAGTTGCAGTGTATCAATCATTTTATTGAGTGATCTTGTGGAACCCTTATTGCTTCTTCATATTTACTATGATGACAATCTCAATTTGTCAGAAAAGCTGGAGCATTTGCCTCTTTGGTAATTATATTTACAAAGCCAAAGTCAGGTATTCCAGTTGTCTATTTGTATTTTTGTAAACCACTTATTTATAAGGAATGATGGTGCTCTGCCACCAATTCCTAATCACCTACCCACTATCATTGTCTCTGTAATACACTGTAAGTAGAGGTGCTCAGAGTTGTAATAAAGCAAGCAACTCAAAACCCTTTCCTCCCCCTCTTTCTACCCCAATCTTTTAAAAGTAGTTGCTGCTCTAGTACAGCTGAACTGCTATATTGTTGATTTATCCTATCAAGGCAAAAATTAATATTTCTAAAATTAATTATGAAAAGCATGACATAAAGATGTATCTTCTTTCTCCTGATACCTATCTAGACTGTATAGATTTCAAGATTGAGCCAGTTGGCTCCAGTACTGGACAGAAATACATAAAGTACTTTAAATGAGAGTCAATTGAAAAGTAAGAAAGTAGAAAGGAAAAAGGAATAAAACAGGGAGATAAAAACAAAAATTATTTACTCTTTTTTTATACCTTTGAAATAAATTCCAAGCTCCTTTTAAATTTTTTGTCTAGAATGTGATGTTGTTCATAATGTGGCATGTAAAGGAAGGTGATGTACCAGTATTCTTCCTGAATGGAGTTATCTTCCTGTGCAGCAGCCTGCAGAAAATATTCCTTTCCTCAAGTAATTTTGCAGCAGTTGCATGCCACACCTCATGGCTCCCCTCATGGCTCAGACATTGGAGGACTCCATCAGTAAATGTAACTGACCATTGCTTGTTTCCTCTTCCTACCACAGAGCTGACATTATGCCTGCCACACCTCCTTACCTTCACATCCTTCTAATCTCTTATTCTTTCTGTAAATCTTCCTCCTTCCATTCCTCCCTCTCTCTTGCCCCCCCCCCCCCTGGCTTCCATTTTTTATTCATCATCTTTTTTTACATGTCATTTTACTTTCTTCTCTCTCTCTGCTCTCCCATTTTCTCATTTCCACTCTACTATGTCAGTTTTCTCTTACCCCCTAACCTCTTATCCCTCCTTATGTGTGCCCTCTTTTCACCTTCTTACTCCCCCTTTTCCTTCTCCTTCTTTCCTTCCTGTTCTTCCTTCTCCTCCACCCTCCTCCTCCCTCCTCCCTCCACAGACTCCTCACAGAATGCAGTTCTCCTCTCACACATCCTGGACATCTTCTCCCTGTGTGTATACATCCACACTTAACATATTAGAATCTATATTGTGTACAAAAACGTTCTCCCCAGAGTTCTTGTACTCATGTCCTCTTTACTTGGCCACCTGATATTAGGTAATGATCATCACTATTCTTTTCCCTTTTTTTTCCACCCTTCTCAGTAATTTCAATATGAAACAGTCAAAGGAGAATAATGGTAATCAAATCATTTCTAAGAACTGATTTTAATCTTGTATAGAAATATCGTGTCAGGTACAGACATTCATTTGGAATGGAGAAATGAATTAAATTTATTCATTGATTGGTTTGATCATGATCAATTTATTTAATACAGCTGCCCTGATGCTATGCAGGATAATAGTGAAGCTGAAGGATGAGTTCTATAATCATTACATTATCTACAAGAACCTCTTCTAACTGATTGTGAACACCATGATCACAAATGGATGCAGTTACAACCTGATCAACTCCGCCATTTTGGAATTCTTTTTTTACTATACCAAACTTGTGAGTAGATTCCTTGGTGTTTATTATCATGATAACAATAATAGATATTTTAATCTGCTATAAAATAATCCCAATTTGTTATTCCTTTTGTTGTTGACATTGTTGTTGTTTCATGCTAAAAGGAGAAATTCAAGCCTTTATTGGCATTCATGGTTGATAACTTTATATTGATGTTTGAGATGATCAACTGTGTGAAGACATTCAAGGAACTTAAGCTCAAGTACGAACTGGACAAGGAAGGGAAAAATGATAGGAATGTATACATGTGTAGAACCTAGCTTAATTACTCCATGTGGGTATGGTCCTGGGGTGTGGTATAGGCTGTAAGAGTCTTCACAGGGGGCCATAACCAGGACTAGTTATTTGTTATTGTTCATTGTAGTTCACTACCAAAGGACCTGTCCTACAGATGGAGAAAACAGACATCTTATTACAACTCAAGATTATTGAGTTTGTTCGCTATCCCTTCCCAGATGCTTGGGCGTACAGGGCTCAAAAAGAAAAAAAAAAGGTTTTTCGGCACAGTTTGCTAGCCTAATTTAGAGTATATTTATATAATAGAGTTTGCTTCATAATGCTGATTGGTGGTTACTCATGCATTTAATTGAACCCCTTTCTAGGATATTTTGGAAAGAGTTAGTTTTATGGGCAGGATTCTACTCTGATCTTTACCAAACGCTACCTAAAACCATGCTCAGGTGACCACCTTTAAACCCTGAAATTTTAGCCCTGTAGGCACAAGAATCTGAGAGGAAATTATGAACAAACAAACAAACAAACCAATAAACAAATATAAATCAAACAAATTATGAACTATAGTAAGATTATCAGGTGATTTATTTTTACTCATTATATGTTTTTGATTCAATAAATACCTATTCTATATCCATCCTCCCCCCCCCCCCTGCCTCTCTGAGTTCCAATCTTTAGTTGAAGTAACAAAAATTTTTCCCACTCACTTTCTTTCTCCCTCTTTTCTTCCTCTTTCACTTCACCACCTCACTCCTCCCTTCCTCCTCTGGCTCTCTCCTTTTAATGGCTGTTTATAATCCATGTTGATTGGTTACTGACATCGTATCTCCCCTTGCACGTCAGTTGGGACCATTTTGGTAGAGATATGCTTAAGTGAGATCCTCGACAGATAGACGAAGAGGAGGAATTGTAATCCCTTTCAAAGCCTCTAAAAGGATATCTTCCATGGCAAAAATTCTTGGAGTCAATCTGGGGAGACATAATGATTCCAGTTTAGTTACACCTCTACCAACCTCTTGCTACTTGATTGAAAAAGGATGTGATATTATGGAGGAAAAATATTTGCTTATTTATTTCTTTAACTATTTCAAGAATATCCTGAATACATGGAAGCTGTCTTTTAATATCTTAAAGCAAAGATTAAGTGGGAATGCACAAGAATGCACAATTACTGTAACAGACTTATCTCTTCAAAATCTTGTTGCCACACCAGATCTTCTCGTCATATTCACAGCCTCATTTTAGGCCTGTCCTTGACATAATTATGCTTGGAGGTTGCTCCTGTGTCAGGAAGCTTAAGAAAACCAACAGAATCCATTTAATACTTGTTTGAATTCACCCAATGGATAGACAAATTTAGTTGTTCACTATTGATTGCTGTTGATTACATCCAATGCTTCATCAGCAATGATTGAAAAACAAGAAGGTATTATTGTCTTTAATGAGTAACATGTTACAACTGCAAAGTTACCAAATTTGTTTTGCTTCTGCAAGCTGTATGGCTATATATATGGGTGTATTATTAATCAGATTCTCATGTATGAATGCACAGATAGGGAAATCAGAACAGATCACAAGCCATTGGAGCATTTATTCTCAGAAAATAGACTTATTCCTCAGTTAGTCTCAGCCCATATTCAACACTGGGCTCCTACCATTGATACCTATGACTATACCATAGCGTATAAACCAGGGAAGAAACATGCAAATGCTGATGCACTCAGTTGCCTTCCACTTCCAGATCAACCCTTACAATCCCATGAGCCGGCGAAAGTTGTTCTTTTGATGGAAGCATCTCCAGTAACCACACTGGATACCCAACGTTGGACAGATTACAACCAGTTATTGCTGAAAGTACGAGGCCTTATCCAGCATGGTTGGGAGGATTTAGAAGGGGAAGAGATGAAATCCTAACACAGAAGACACACTGAATTCTCAGTGCAAGATGGCTGCATCTTGTGGGGATGTACAGTAGTGGTGCCTGCAGCAGGACAAGAATGAGCCCTACAACAGTTGCACAATAGGCATCCAGGAATATAATGGATAAAAAGCATCTCCCGTAGTCTAGTATGGTGGCCTGGTGTAGATAAAGCTATAGAAACTCAAGTGAGAAGATGTGCACCATACCAAGAGTACCAGAAAGCACCAGCACCAGCACTATTGCCTTTACATCCCATGGTTGAGAGTTCACATTGACCGTGCTAGCCCATTTCGTGGGAAGTTGTTCTTGTTACTCGTAGATGCTCATTCCAAAATGAAACCAGATCTAGGGTTTTGGGTGTTCAAGAGAGTTGAAGCTCAAATAGTTAATCATGAGTGGAATGCCAAGGATAGATAGTTCAAGTTAGATGATCCTGTCTTTGTGAAGAATTTCTCAAAAACCGGTCCAGTATGGCTAGCTGGGATCATTAATGAAAAGAAAGGACCTCTAAACTTCCACATTGAACTTGCAGATGGATGCATCCTTCGACGACACATGGAGCACATCCAACAACGAATGTGTAAAAAAGAGAACAAACAACCAGTGGACTGGGATGATGATTCTTTGCTAACACCAACCTCCACATCTGCCACAACCCCAGTGGACAATAACCCCACAGTTTCTCTGCAGCCAACACTTCTGTCTGAAGGTCGTCTCATGTGCGACAACCGCCTGATCGGTATCATGAGAGGGTTCAAGCTAGGGGGGAAGGAATGTAGTAACCCTGGACACATGTTATATTATTAATGAGTTATATGAATATTGGCATGGATGTGTTGATAGAATGTGAATAATAACACAAACTTCCTGTGCCTGTTTGTCATGATCACCCCACTTGTCATGATCACCTCACATGCTATGATCTCCATCCTGACTCCTCTGTGGTTGAGTTAAGGACACCAGTGCTGTGTAACTGTTCTGCAGTTGTCCTTTGTTCTGTTTGTTTTGTTGTTGTTTTTTCTATGAGCTTGTCTGTGCAAATCTAATAATATTTGGCTATCAAGAATATTATAACAATGAGTAGACCTGCATGTATACTGAGCAAGTCCTTTTAATGGCTGAACCGATTTTGATGAAATTTTGCAGACAATATATTTGGGTGCTGGGATAGATATTTGTAATGAACTGAACCTTGATTTAATAATCATTATTATTTTCTGTATGACATCATGCATTATGTCATTGATTTTGATATAACTTGCTCATCCCACATGACTCATGTCAGTTGTTGAATGGTTCATTGCTCTCACCCTCTCAGCTCCTCAGTTCCATCTATCTCTGATTCAGGTACAGAAAATGAGGATCAAAGACTTTCTGATTTGTCATGATAAAACATAGCTATTTACAAAATACTTTTTAGCTTTGGCTACTTTTGGTGTGGAGCTACATATTTAATAGCTAGCTATATAGCCACAGAGAATGAGTATCTTGTTATGGTAATACTTGCTAGCTAGCTTGCCATTTTTGGTGTTGAGCTAGATATTTCATAGCTAGCTAGCTATGTAGCAAACTGTGTGATTGTTCTTATTACACTAGGTTATAACATTTATGGCTAGTAGCCTGACACACCTGTTAAGCATAATATAGTTCATCATATTGAGACCACAGGTGCACCAGTTTCAGCTCATCTCAGATGCCTGGCATCTGACTGACTCCGTGCAGCCAAGCAGGAATTTGAGCATATGCTCCAGCTTGGTATCATCTGTCCTTCCTCCATTGCCTGGTCTTCGCCCTTACACATGGTTCCAAAGAAGATGCCCAGTGATTAGCGTCCCTGTGGTGACTACAGTGCCCTCAACTGTGCCACTGCACCTGATCACTATCCAGTCCCTCATATTCATGACTTCTCTTTATCACTGCAAGGTGCCACCATCTTTTAAAAAATTGATCTAGTGCATACATACCACCAAATCCCAGTTTCTCCTTCCAACATCTCTAAAATAGCTGTTACAACTCCATTCGGTTGGTTTAAATTCGTGAAGATGCCTTTTGGACTCAAGAATGCTGCACATACATTCCACAGCTCATTAACCAAGTCCTCCATGGCATACCCTCAGCCTACATCTACATTGATGATGCCCTCCTTGCTAGTTCCAATGCAGAGCAACACCTCCAGGATTTGAGAATTTTGATTGTCTTACCCAATAAGTGCTTACTCAGTGTCACAGAACTCGGTTTTCTCGGTCATCATATTAATCACAGAGTATCACTCCTCTCTCTGAGGAAGTTCAAGCTATTCGAGATTTCCCTCAACCGCAGTCTCAGCGACATTTGCGTCAGTGTATAGGATTTGTGAACTTTTATCACCATTTTCTTCCTCACTGTGCTTCCCTGATGCAACCTCTGCATGCTCTCCTGTCATCAACAAAGCCGAAGTCTCAGACCATCACCTGGACTGACTCAGCTCTTGCTGCTTTTATTGCCACAATGGAAGCCCTCGCTAAAGCCTCTCTTCTATCATACCCAGACTCTGAAGCACCCACTTGCCTCATGACTGATGCATCTGACACAGCTGTAGGAACAGTTTTACAACAGTACGTCAATGATACCTGGCATCCAATCTCTTTTTTCTCCAGGAAGATGACACCTGCCGACACTTGGTACAGTACCTTCGACAGGGAACTAGTAGCTGTGTACCTCGCCACTAAACACTTTCGGCATTTCCTGGAAGGTCGACCATTTCATGTTCTAACTGACCACAAACCACTGATATTCACTCTGAACACTTGATCTGATCATCATTCACCTCATCAAGCTCACCATCTTGAATAAATCCCTCAGTTCACATCCACTATCCATTTTGTGCATGAATTGGACAATGTAGTTGCTGATACTCTCTCACGCATTGAAACCAACGCTGTCCTCTCTGGTCAACCACCCATTGTAGACTTTGCTGCTATGGCTAGAACTCAAGTCACTGACTCTCAAATCCGTGCTCTTCAGTCCTCTCCATCCTCTACACTTGTAGTGGAAGCTGTCCCACTGGCTAACTCTAGCGACCCACTCTATTGTGATACTTCCACTGGCACACAACAACCACTGGTACCACTCAATTGGCAACACACTGTGTTTGATTCTCTCCATGGTCTTTCCCACCCAGTCATCTGAGCAACACAGAAACTCATCACTGCTAGGTTTTTATGGCCTGGCATAAACACTGACGTTCACCACTGGGCTCGTTCATGTATAAAATGCCAACGTACTAAGATCCAGAGATATTCACACCCCCCTCTCTCATTTTTTTCCAGTACCTGACGCTCATTTCTATGTCATTCATATTGATTTGATTGGACCATTTCCAACAGCCAGAGGTTTCACATACCTGCTGACCTGTGTGGACCATTTCACCAGGTGGCCAGAAGCTTTCCCACTTTCGCACAATACTGCAGAAGTGGTTGCTCAAGCTTTCCTAAGTGGCTGGATTTCTCACTTTGGCATCCTTCTACTATCGTCACCAACTGTGGTCACCAATTTAAATCTGAACTCTGGCACACACTCATGTCATTATTGGGATCAATGAGAGCATGCACTACAGTGTATCATCTCCAAACCAACAGTATGATTGAGAGATTTCATCGTCAGTTGAAAGCCGCTCTGAAGGCTCAGCCTAATCCTCATTCATGGATGGACACTTTATCTTTGGTTCTCCTCGGCATTCGAACATCGCTCAAGGAGGACATATCTGTGACTGCAGCAGAGATGGTATATGTTCGACTCTTCGACTCCCAGGAGAATTTTTCATCCCCTCACCAGTAACTTCTGTGTCTGATCCTTCCGACTACGTGTCCCGACTCAGAGCTTCTATGCAACACATTCATCCTCTCTCTCCTCGTCTTACTCAGCCACACAGTAAAGTGGTTGATGGTTTGTCAACTGCCACACATGTATTCCTCTGACATGACGCTATATATAAACCACTCCAGCCTCCTTATGATAGACCTTACCAAGTGCTTAAACACACAAACAAACATTTTACACTCTCCATTAAAGTTGTCATGATACTGTCTCAGTTGATCGCCTCAAGCCTGTACACCTTGATCACTATCTTCCATATGTCACACCACCGATGGCAATTTCAACCACTATACCTCCTCAAACAACCAGATCTAGTCGACATGTTCATTTCCCAAGGTACCTCTCATCATTTGCGTAGGAACACACTGGGGGGAGTGATGTAGTGAACTGAACCTTGATTTAATTATCATTTTTATTTCCTGCATGACATCATGCATTTTGTCATTGATTTGGATATAATTTGCTTATCCCATGTGACTCATGTCAGTTGTTGAATGGTTCATTGTCCTTGCATTAGATAAGTTCTTAAGTTATAGAAGTAGTTAAACACTACATTTATAGATAAATTCTTAAGTTATAGAAGAAGTAGCTAAATGCTACATAATAAAGTAAATTAAAACATTAGTGACATGCCTCAGACAACATCAAGGCAGTATGGCAGACTTCTCGCTTTACTTGCCCCTGATCAAACATGGAAGAAAATTGGGACAACACTCGCGACATGCAAGCACTGTATAACTACCTTGGAATATTGGCATCTCAAACTCAGCACTGCCAAAACTGCTACCACATCTTCCCTCCTAAAGAGAGAGAGACAATGTCAAATGCCCAGCTGATGCTGTATGAGCCTTGCTATCATATCTACCAACAGACATAGAACTTAAATTGACCAGCAAATGATTATTAAACTATAAATCTAAAAAATATCAAAATGTACAATGGGGACTCATATCACCCATACGAGGTTCTGCCCAATGCATTTGGCTGCTGGACTATTGATGGTGATACCATACATATTGATATACCGATACCCCTTTCTTCACAGCACACACATACTACAGCATCATATAGCTCCTGCCAACTTCTTCTGGTCATAAGGCAAGTATGAGGCCACTCCAAATCAATGTTGTTTCCCATCCTCCTCAATTTCCACCTGCATGTAATCTTTTCTCAAAAGTCCACTCACATGGATGATTTCATTTATTACTTTTAATGTTTGTTTTTTTAATTCAGTTATTGAATTTATTTATTTATTTATTTATTTTTTTTTTTTAATTTTTTTTTTTTAATTTTTTTTTTTTTTAAGCAATGTTTTACCATCTTCCATCCATGTCTCCATGAAGCAGGCTTCTGGATGGCAACAAAACAACATCAGGTGGTAGAATGATTTCAGCTATGCTCTTAGTATACTGTGATATTCTTTGATAGTTCAAATTTATTTCTTAATTGATACTTGTACTGCAATAATTTTTTGTTGTTGTTGTAGTCTGCATTTCCTAACCACAAGCCTGCTGCATGCACTTTAAATACTGAAAGGGATGGTAAACTATTAATAGATTTAGAGTGGCCCAATCAAAATAATAACAATAATAAATCTGCCTTTTCATTGGTTGGCTACCTAGTCCTATAAAATGGATCCATACTTCAAGATGCTCAACATTTACAGAAATGTCACACAGCAGATTCTTGAAATATTTGGTCTTGGGATATCGAATACACAAACCAAAAAAAGAAGTTAGTATATACCATAAAACATCGTTCACCCCAGTGGCTGCCAGACTGAAAGGGTCCTCAGTTATATTCACTGAGCATAAATCAAGAAGACAATAACAAATGGCATGGTGGTGGGTGGGTGGAGACATGGGTCAGGAATACATTTCTTCAAAGTAAATTAATAACAGACTAATTGTGCCAATATTATGTTAGTTTTTGTCGTTTTTCTAAGATAGGGAAAGTATCCAGGTCTCTTGAATCATTATTGTTGCTATCATCGTTTGTCTTCCCCGATTCTTCCATGTTCGAGGCTTCTTCATCAGAATCTTCATCATAATCCACCAAACTCTGTAAGGCCTGCAAAAAGCACAAGATGGGGGGGGGGGGGGATATATAAATAGGAAGGAAATTAAGTTGAGATGAGGGGGACAGGGTGAGGAGTGATGATGAGGGGGGGGGGGGGAGAGAGAAAGGGGCAACAAAGAAGGATGGTGAGGAAGGAAGGAAGGTGATGACAGAGGAAGGTGATAAGGAAGGAGGAATGATGAAGGGGTAGGCAGATGATGTAATATGAGCCTATTAGGGGATTAATGAATGATCAACTAATTATTAGCACTTACAGTGCTGAGGGTGGGCATGGAAGAAAACTTGTTGCTACTGTCTGAAGATGGTGTCATCCTGCTCATGACGGTGGCAGGGGCTGGGCTGTAAGACAATGCTGTGAGCGAGGAAGGGCAGGTCCCCACCGGCAGGAAGTAGCAATTATTATAACTGTTCTCAGAGGAGGAAGTGGTGGTGGGAGGTGTGGGGGGCGTGGCAGTGGTGAGGGGGGGAGGGGTGCCGAGGGTGGAGCTGACAGGTACAAACTCCTCATCCTCATCATCAAACCACGATTCCTCCTCCTCTTCCATCTGTCGAGGATCTCTCTTGTAGCGTGTCTCCACCAAGATGGTCCCCACTGTCCTGCAGGGGGAGATGCAATGTCAGCAACCAATCAACATGGACTCTAAACAGCCACTCAATGGAGAGAGCGAGAGGAGAAAGAGAGGAGGGAGGGGTGAAGGGAAAGAGGAAGAGAAGAGGGAGAGAGAAATTGAGTGGGAAAAAGTTTTATTACTCAACTGAAGCTTGGAACTGAGAAAAGAGGGGGATGGATATAGAATAGGTATTGATTGGATCAAACTATTAATGACTTTTTTTTTAAAAAGCCCCTGATAATCTTACTATAGTTCATGATTTGCTTGATTTCTTTGGTTGGTTAGTTTAATTGTTTGTTTGCTTGTTATTTCCTCCAAGATTATTGTGCCTACAGGGCTAAAATCTTCAGGGATTAATGGGGGTCACCTGAGGATGATTTTAGGCAGTGTTTGGTGAAGATCGAAGTAAAACCCTGTCCAAAGGACTAATTCTTTTCTGAGTTTCATTGAAGGGGTCGGGGGTTCAATTTTATGCATGAGAAACCACCAAGCAACATTATGAGACAAACCACAATCATCAGGTGTTGTTTTTTTTAATTGCTAAGGGGGGGGCAAAATAGAAATAGCCGTCTGCGAGGGGGGGGGGGGGGGGCCCCCATACATGGTAAGTGTATATGCACTATGATAGTGCAAAATGATAATGCTCAAGGGGGGGGCAAAATCCTCAAGGGGGCGAATGCCCCCCCACCCCCCCCCCCTAAAAAAAAACAAACCCTGATTATGTAAATATACTCTAAATGAGATTAGCAAAACTGTGCCCAAAACCCTTTTCCTTCCTTTTGAGCCCTGTACACCGAAGCAGTTGTGAAGAGATAGCGAACAAACAAACAATCTCGAAATATAGTAAGATATCTGTTGTCTCCATCTGTAGGACGAGTCCTTTGCTAATGAACTATAATGAACAATAATGAACGACTAATCCTGGTCATGGCCCCAAATGAAGTCCCTTACAGCCTAGACCACACCCTAGGACCATACCCACATGGAGTGATCAAGCTAGGTCTTACACACGTACACATTCCTGTTGTTCTTCTCTTCCTTGTCCTGTTCGTACTTGAGCTTAAGTTCCTTGAACGTCTTCACGTAGTCCACCGTCTCCAACGTCGACATGAAATTATCAACCGTGTACACCATTAAAGACTTGATGTTCTCCTGGTGGCATGAAACAACAACGATGTCAACAAAGAAAATTAATAACAGATTAAAACATTTACTATTGTAACCATGATAATAAACACCAAGGTATGTACTCACAAGTTTGATGTAGTCAAAAAATTCCAAGATGGCGGAGTTAATGAGGTTGTAACGGCGTCCATTTGCGATCAGAGTGTTCACAATTGGTCGGAAGAGGTTCTTGTAGATAATGTAACGATTGAAGAACTCGTCCTTCAGCTCTACTATTCTCCTGCATAGCCTCAGGGCAGCTGTATTAATTAAATTAATTATGATCAAACCGATTAATGAACAAAACTTAATTTAATAAATAAATATCTTGATCTGGTACTCTATCATTACCTAATATCAAATGGCCGTGTAAGGACGACATAAGCACAAGAACTCTGGAGAGAACATTTTTGTCGATGATGTAATTTCTAATGTGATAAGTGTGGATGCGTACACACAGGGAGAGGATGTCCAGGATGTGTGAGAGAAGAACTGCATTCTGTGAGGAGTCTGGGGAGGGAGGAGGAGTACGGGGGCAGGAGGAGGGAGAAGAGAGGGAAGAGGATGAAGGAAAGAGAGCGGATGAAGAAGGGGGTAGGAAGGTGAAAAGAGGGCACACATAAGTAGAGGTAAGAGGTTAGGAGGTAAGAGAAAACAGACATAATAATGTTGAAATGTGAATGGGAGAACAGAGAGGGAGAGAGAGAAAAAAAATTAAAGTAAGATCAAAGAGGAATTAGTGTCAAGAAAAAGATGATGAATAGAGAATGGAGGCCACGGGAGGCAAGAGAGAGAGAGAGAGAGGAATGGAAGGAGGAAAGATAACAGGAAAAGCAAAAATGGACACAGCAGGTGAGAGGAAATGGTGCAGTTGGAAGAAAAAGTAAAATGATTAGAAAGGATGAGAAGGTAAGGAGGTGTGGCAGGCATAATGTCAGCTCTGTGGTAGAGAAGAACAAGCAATGGTTGGTTACCTTTACTGATGGAGTCCTCTGATGTCTGAGCCATGAGAGGAGCCAGGAGGCGTGGCATGCAATTGCTGTAAAAGTACTTGAGGAAGGGAGTCTTTTCTGCAGGCTGCTGCACAGGAAGAAAACTCCATTCAGGAGGAATACTGGCCCATCCCATTCCTTTACACACTACATATGGTTGGCTTCTCTCTTAAGAGCTCCGCACACACACTCTTGGCCCCATAAAGCTATTGACAACAGAACCGATTTCAACTAGCCAGAACCCAGTATGAAGTTGACTTACTGTGTTCCTATAGAAACACTGAACACCATCATCAAACTGCTTCAACCCAGTGTGGCATGATTTAATGTGTTCCAATAGAGCTACTGAAACCTTCAACCTGCTCCAATCAAATGTGACATTGGCCTAGTGCCCTATAGAGCCATAGTTTCATTTAGAAAATTGTCCAAAGGGGGGGCAACTGGAGGAATCTGGATTCTAAGGGGGGGGGGTCATGATAGTTAAATATGTGACACAATTTTACACACACAATTTAGGGTGGTCAGGGAAGTTTGGATGTGTGTGTGTGCAGCATTTCATATATGGTTTAGAGTTTGATGGGAGGAGGAACTCCAAAGTTTTGGTGCTGACTTGGAGTGGGTGTATAACAACTAACAGCTAGGGGGATCTGGGGGCATGCTACCCAGATTTCTTTTCTTTTTTTTTCCGTCTGAGATTAATCTGAGATTGATCGTGAGGCATTCTGAGGGGGACTGGCAGATGTTTCTAAAAGGTCAGTTCTGAAAGACTCTGTTTCTACTTTGGTAGTGAGTTGAGGGGGAGGGCCAAAATTGCTTACTACTTTGTATGCACATCACACTATATTCATTATAATGCTCTTTAATATAAAATTGGCGTTTTTTGGTTGGCTGAGGTGGCTTCTGCCTTGAGTGCTAAAATGTGGCACTAACAGTTGCCACAAAGGTTTGTAGAGAGGTAAACTACTGGTGTGTAGAAATGCTGTCCATGTGATCTATTTATACAAGGGAACAACCCTAAACACTTACATTAATGCTGTAATTCTAATCATACAATTTCCAGGAGGGGGCAAAAAGGTTCCAAGGAGGAGGGGGGGGGGGGGGGGAAAGTTCGAAGGGGTTGGGGGGAAAAGGTTCCAGCACCCTTAAATGAAACCCTGAGAACTATTGTCAACTGACTTAAATCTGTTCCAACCAAATCTGACAATTATTCTATCCCTATTGAGCTATTGTCAACATTCTTCATCAACAGTGTGGTGTTGACTGAAGTGCAGTGTGTGTGTAATGCAGAGGGGCAGACTACCTTTCCAGTTGCTGACTCACCATCATATTTTCTATTGTGGACTCGAGAGGAATACAGTCTGGGTTGATCAAGGCCCTGATGAGAGTCACCAGCTGCACGTCCATATCTGCAGCAACATAACGATAATCACAGCTCTATATCAACTCCTCACAAACACACACACACACACACACACACACACACACACACACACACACACACACACACACACACACACCTGCATATTCACCGTCCACCAGCAAACTAATAATGATATTCATGAGTTGCCCATCCTGTAAAACATATCAATATACTTAATACATGTAGAGACCAAATGATCCCCTCCAGTATCCTAATTCACACATTAGAACACAAGGGAGAAACCCAGCCCAGACATTAGATTACTAGTTTGAATACAAGACTACAAGTTTGAATACAAGATTACTACTTTGTATCGATTAAACAATGCAATGCTGTTGCTATGGGTGTGGCTCTATCTCAGACAAGTACCCATTAAATACATTTCTTCATTCCACTTCAACTCCTAAATGTGAACTTAACGAACTGTGTGAAATAAAACATCAGATCATAGAAGTACTAGAACATATGTGCAAGGCTAGCAATTAGGCCAACAGCTCCTACTGATACATCGTCATGGTTACTGAAGTAGGAGTGACTGTAAATTGTATGATGTCATGAAGCAGGCTGGTTTGGCATGAGGTGAGAGAGAGAGCTAGGGACTCACCTCATTGGTGGAGTCTCTGGTCTGGAGAATGTGCTCCTGAAGGATGGAGGGATTGAACTCTGTGATGAGGTTGAGGATATCCAGAGTGGCAGAGACTACTGGACCACTTTCATACACCTAATACATGTACATGTGGACACACACGGCCGCACATGATTATTAACATATACTATACCACCCTAAAACACTTGCACACGCACACATGCATGCATGCACACACACACACCACTTACCAACATTCCCTCAATGGCTGACAAAAACCCAAAGCTCTTCATCTTCAAGAAGAAGTTGGTCCTCTCCTTCTTCTCCAGGGACAGGGAGAACACACACACCTCACGCAAGAGGAAGACGAGCTGCTGGTACTTGGCATCTTGTGTAGAGTCATTGCAAAGGTTGTCGAAGAGCTCCTGCAGAAACTGTCTGTCCTCCTGGATCATATTCATGATCTCTGCCTTGTTGAAGAGCGTGAAGGAGTTGAGGGCGGACATCATGTTCTCCTCAAACAGAGATGGTGTGGGCATGATCACCTCCTGGATGTACTGCACCCTGAGATGAGATGAGATGAGATGGGGAGGGAGGGCAGGGGGATGGAGAAGAAAGAGGTGCAGATAGAGCTCACAAAGTAAAATTCACTATGCCCCTCTTTAGTCTAATTACTGAGGCAGCAGTGTTGCCATACCTATAAGCATGGCATCAGCCTACACGTTCCAAGGCCAAGCTGATCAGCCTCGAGGCAATCACACTGGTGAACTCAGAAGTTATTTTAGCCTGACAAAAATGTATGTTTCTATTAGCCACCACTTTCAGATTATGTGAATTTATGGCAAAAAGGAAAATTTGGATGCAAATCAGATGAACTCATCATGTAGAGAAGCAGAGATAAGTTGGAGTGTGAGCAATAAATGCAGTGCAGGGAGTAAGACTCCATTACTGAACACAATATCGTTTCTGTGGCACTCATTGGATAGTCAATTCAGCCTAACACGCACATATGGACGCACACACAGACGGACAGACAGACACACACACATACATACATACAAGTTATGGCAATAAAAGTCCACTCACCATCAGTGAGCCAGCAACCTAACCAAAATGTTTGAATGAGGAGCGTCATCTGTATTGGCCTGTGAACTTCTTAGTTCTTCCGCCCCCCGCCCCCCGAATCCTAATTCCCCCCAAAAGGAGAGTTGTTCACTGCAGCCATTTCTATTACTAATTTGGTTCCTTCAAGAAATAAATTTCACCAAGCAGTTCCGTAAGTCTATGTTAGCCATTCTTGCAAGCAGCTGTTAGCACGACACCTGATAGAGGCTCCCCCCCCCCCCCCCCCCACCTCTTCTTTCTCTCTCTCTCTCTCTCACAGGAGATATGGGTGTTCTCTAGCTAACTACGAAGGAACATGTAGAAACTATTATACCAACATGTGATCCAAGGGGAGAAAGGGATATCTTTCCTACTTGTCTTAGCAGAACAGAGATCACAATTAAAGATGATGGGAGTGTCATAGAAGTGTCTTGCAGCAGGTGCAAGTCACCAGAGGATGGTGGGCTAGACAGACACGGTGCAGTGTACCATGTGACAGGTATCCTCATGCTGACACTGGTACTGTACCCAATGTGGGAACAGAAAGTTGTGGTATGCACACATGCGTAATTAACTATACTTGGTGTTACTGTAGTAATCAAGAAATTTAAAAACACACTAAAAGGGAGGACTGACTGAGTTTGTCAAAGGGGAATGTCAATATAAGTTCCATTGGGGGGGGGGGCAAAATTTGGGGGGGGGGGCAAAATTTGGGGGGGGCAAAATTGGGGGGGCTAAATTTACGGAGGAATCAAATTTGTGTGAAAGGTCATTGACTCTAACGTAGTTTATCTAAATCAATAGCAACAACAACAAAATAGAACAAAAGAAAAAGTTGAAATTAAGATATCAAAGTTATAGATATGGTATGCATATAAAGGGATCACACACATGACAAGTGAGAAGGAAAAAACAACTCTAACCTCAGCAAGATTGGGCAGCTGGTGGTTGCACCTCCTTACCTGTAGGTCTGGTGTATCCTTGAGAGAAGTTCAGGGTTGCTGAACTTGATGACCTGCTTGAAGGTGGATATCTGGGAGAGGTATTCCCTATGTCTTGTGGGCTCCTGTTTACTGGGGCAATACTCCAAGCAGCCAATCACATCCATGATGGTGGAGTCATCTTGGAACATGATCTAAAAGGGAGGGAAGTGATTATAACATAGGCAGCAATTAGAAAGTGAACAATAAAAATTATAATAAATGGTGTAGAACAAATAGATAAACGAATGTAATGATAAAATAATTTCAGCAATGCATAGCCATTATTTAAGACAGGGATTCCCAACCGTTTCTCCATAATTTACATCCTCAGCCTGAAACACTTCCACACCTACCCACTTACTCCCACACAGAAAATGCATAACCTCATAAAAGCTCCGAAAAATAAGAAGATGAAAAAAAAAAACGCATTCATTATCTAGACTCTGCATAAACTATAGTAATGTACTTTGATAAAGAAAGAAATTAAACATTCGCACACATTAAAAAAAATTTTAAATCAGACAAAAATACCAAAAGCAGTATCAGTGGGAACACTGCTGATTCATTGAGTCTACTAGTTTATGTATTCCAGGAATTGTCGTTATTTACACCATACCATGCGCACTTTCTATACCCAAAGGGGCAAATTTACCCCTGCCTGACAATCCATGATATACGGTAAACAGGTAAAGATGGAAAGATGGATAAGTACCCACTGAGATGAATAAAGAGGGAGGAATCACAGGGAAGCATAAATCGGAGAGAAAAGAGAGAGAAAGACAGGAGAAACGTGGGTAGATGATGGAGGAGAGGTGAGAGAAGGAATCTCAGACAAGTCCCACCCTGGCAGTCCACACACCTGCAACAAGGTGGCATTGTTGAAGAGAAAGAAAGCCTTGAAGATGTTGTACAAGCTATGGAGACCTTCAACATTCTCCAGATCCTCACAGATGTGGAACACGTCCAGCAGCTTGGCCACATACCCTTCGCTCTCTATCCTCAGCACCAGGTTGTCCCGGCGATACTGGAACGGGGAGACACTCGTCACCATGCTCAAGATTTCATCCAACTCACTCAGCTGGCAGGGAGGGAGGTCCGGAACCCAGTCATCAAATCTGTCTGGTATTTCCCCTCCCTGATGACCTTGGACCTGAAAATTTGGAACAGGTACACAGAAAAGATGAAGGAGAGACACAAAGAGAAAACTTTTGTAAAAAAGCTATTTCTTCCCCCCTTCCTCGCCCCCCGCCCCCCCCCCCCCCAAAAAAAAACATATTTGACATCATATAACACACTTTCCTCCCCCCTCCCTTTTTATTTCCTCTGGCACACAGGTCTAAGACCCCTTGGAATGGGAGGGAGGCCGCATACATAACTTTTGTCCAATAATGGATTTTTTACAAATTGTTTACTATATGGAAACACAAAAGTTGTTGTAACCTGTCATTACAATTAAGTCCTTTACTGTATTGAAACCCAAGAGTTTATTGTAATCTGTGGTTACAACTAAGTAGTTTCATTTGTACAGAAACCCAAAATATGTAAATCTTACCACAACTTTAGCCTCATCTTAAGTGTTCTAAACAATTGTTTTGCCTGGTATAAAACACAATGCTCTAATAAATATTACAGTAATTATTCGCCACATCACCACAGGTCTTAGTGCAGGATCGCTCTTATTTTACCCAGGCTATTTGCTTACCTTGCATATTTTCAGCCACAGTTCATCACACGCCTCCTTCTCCTGGAAGCTGAGGGCAAGCTCACACGAGTTGCTCTCAGTCCAAATTATCATCATTCCCTGGAGGTTTGGAAGGAGCAATTGAACATAGCTAACCACATCTCAACACAGCCTCAACTCACTTTGGCTGATTATACCCACACAACACCAAATAGGCTCTCTCCAGGGGAGAGGGGCCACTGGTCATATGCACCACCACACGTACCCAGTCCAATGGATTACATGCCATGCTTTACTGTAACCACAATAGTAGTGTACAACTTGGAATAGTGAACAGATAGAACTGTTTTACTTGGTTCCTATTTAGTTTAGACTTCCACTGTTGCTGAGAATGTTTACAAGCAAGATTGCACATGCTTATAGCTTAATGGGAGAAATCTGAAATTTGGAGGCTTGATATCACAGTACAATGACAGTGGCTGAAGATAGCAGCACTGAACATCTCATAGATCACAACGGTGTGTGCTCAAAGAACTCTCTGACAGAGCCACTGGCTTCTTGGATCACAGAGCTAGTTGTACATGCACAAGTTACTCCTGCATGCACGGTACTGCACATGTGATCACATGAAGCTCAAAGTGATGGACGATGAGGTGGACATATTATAGTCATCAGGTGTAAAAATTGGAGGTTCTAATCTTCAAATAAACTCCTCAGGACAATGGAGGAGCAAGTTTATTTCACTCACGAGAATAGGGTACATAACCACCCCTTACACATCATATGATACTAAATTCAAAACAACAATCTATAGAATCTTCTCTTTACAGATAAATACAAAAAGGATTCTTCCATGAAGCATGGACAAATGATTGTAAACCAGAGGCCCATTGCTGCTCCGCTTGCAATAATCAAGGCACTGGTTGTGAGATTTTTTTTATAAAAAAAGCAAAAAAAATCCCAACAAAAACAGGAAAATCCAGGCTCACATCAACAGCAGCAATAAATGATAGAAGTGATGTACCAGATGTTTCATTCCAGCTGAGATCTTAATTTCAACAATTATGTGAACAATGTTCTGATAAATAGTTAAAAATTGAAATCACAAAAGTATGTATTAAAGAAATCGCTAGTCACAATAGATTCTACCCACCATTAACATGTAAATTTACCCAGAAGTTGATATTGTGATGCAGTTTTTTTTTATCAACAATGGATCAACAACTTCAAAAAAAAAAAAAAAACCAACACCTTCACCACATTATATGTTCCTGACCTGCACCTTATTCAGGTGTTAAATGGCCTTGCTCCAAGTCTCATTCTGAGGCCACTTAACTCACAGCACTGGACCTGTTGTATCACCAGCACCCAAATAAAATTACCTGGTGACTTGCCTATGCATTCCTTGTTCTGTAGGCACCCATGGAACACGATCATAATACCACACCCACTCATCTATTTGACCAGAACTGCATAGTCATAAAGTTCTATATTTTTCACATTAATATATAGTGGCATGTAACCTGAATGGCTTCTTAAAAAATCAGTCATTTCGTAAAACTTTTCTACCTTTACAGTAGCTGTGGTTGGTTCAAAATTGAACTATAAAATTATTTTGGTTGTTAAATAGCTTCGCACACATTCCGGGGCAGGGACACAGAATGCACAATCAAGTTACCAGACACACTTTATTTGTGTGTTGGTGATGCAATAGATTTAGCACTCTAAATAAAGGAGTCTGAGAATGAGATTAATCCATTCCAGCTATCGTATTATTTGGAATGGGGAAAAATGAAATAAAAAATCATTAAAAATGATCATGAAGAGTAGAGGAAAGGAAAAAGGGTTACCTCCCACTTTGCTAGCTAATGCACACCATGCTATAGTCACTCATCTATACCTTCTGCCCCCCCCCCCCCCCCCCAACCTCTCAGGACTCTCCCTCCTAGCAAACTTAAACTCACTTCCTGCATCTTGTACAATCTCTCTGGGATAACTTTAGACTGGATGATAATGGACCCATCCGCCTCTGACCTCACTGTGATGGTGAGGATCTCACCCTTGGCAACTTCAACATAGTCCTTGGATATAATACCAGTCCCTATGTCCTCCCACTCATTGCTGTCACCAAAGGAGAATACTTTTACTCGCCGTTTAATCTCGCTGGACATTCTTTCTCACCGTAACTGAGGACTGAGGTACTGAATTGAAGAAAAGCCAAGAGAAAATTACTACAGCGAACGTAGTTGGTAAATGACAGTGCGCATTAATTAGAATTCAATCTGTTCCTGCCTGACCCTGTAGCGTCGACTTAATATTTATTTCATCATGGACACTGAAAGAATAAACCTGTTCGCTTCATACACCTATTTACAGAAGATGATTTGCAGAAAAGATAACTGGACTACCTTCCCTCACGTGAATAAGCATGCGTCAGACATTACATTTTGATGGGTAAAGGTCATTCATTTAACTACTATATCTTGGGTGGATGCTGAACTGCAATCCCGGTTCTCATTAGGGAAAGGGTCGGCTAAACTGCTATTCACTTTGACTTTGCCACTGGAATTGAGAGGTTTACAAACGGGATGAACCAGTACCAGCTGAAAGTGACCTCAATTAAATTTTTGGGGGATAAGGTATTGCAGGCTTTCCTGCCAAACAGCCAAGCACTGAAAAGGATGGCTACAACTCCAACGAAATCTTCCTAGTTCTCTTATATTTTTTAATAATTCTTTGAAGAACGTAGGTCAATACTTGTGTAAGTTGTAGTGTATTGTATTCCTTTAGCGGTACTGTCACGCAAAAAGTGGACCAGAAAAAAAAGTGTACCCCCTGGTTCAGTTTTTGCAGAAAAATGTGGACCACCTCTACCAAAACTGGACCTACCCTAATCTCCTGAAGGTAATTTTTTTTTTTTTTTTTTTTTTTTTACTGAGTAAAACTGGCTCCTATTCAGGTTTAGCTAGGTTACTTCTTTTTGGGGTGAAACTGATTTTGCTAAGTAAAGAATATCCATCAGTCTCTTTACAGTGATTGTATTTAATTGCTGTAGAATACCTTGGGTAGTTATGTATTGTCTTACTAGGTTATGTAATGCTATAACTGATCCTGGTCATAACTCCTCCAGATAAGAAAAACAAACATTTTTTTGTTGTTTTTAGATATGTTTTTCCTTGTGCATCATATTCACTGTTATGGAAACCAGAGTAATCCAAGAGAAAATATGAAGATGTAATTCTCATAAACATGAAGAAGTATCTCTGATTTATGCTGGCCTACTGCTACAAGTGTGACCTTGACTGTTATATTAAAGAACAATTTTGTTGCTGTCTATTCCACCTTTTATAAACAATTATGTGGCTACCTTTTTTTTTTATCTAAATTTATTTTAAAATTAAATAATTTATTTCGTTTGAAAATAACTTATTGAATTATCTAGTTTCTTTTCTTATGCTGTTAACTTACATCCTAATGAGTGACTACATTTGATTTTCTTTTGGCCTGTGAGGTTGCATTTTGTTTTTGTTTTTTTTAATTCTGAAAATTTATCCAACAACAAAAAAAAACAAACAACAACAATAACAGGACCAATTGACCCACAAAGAATATTACATTTAAATAATTTAGCAATTGAATTCACAGGATATGCAGCATCTTATAATTTTTTTGTTGTTTAGATTTTTTCCCCTTTCTTTCATTCTCTCTCTCTCCCCCCCCCCCCCCCCCCCCCCCCCTTCCTTTCCTTTTCTTATCTCAAGCAGAGATTTCAAAGGTATTTCCATATTTTTTGGAAAGAGAGGGCTCACGTAAGATCCTTTTCTTTCTTTTTTTTTAAAATTAAATAGAGAGAGGGGGAAGGGGGGCTCACATAGGATTCTTTTTAAAATTAAAGATATATATTTAATTTTTTTAAAAGAATCCTATGTATTAAAAAAAAATTTTTTTAACACATGGAGGTTTTATCATTTTGTTTCTACCACCAATATTATTCATAGGACCAACAAGATTTTGTTGTAAATATTGTAAAGAGTTTAATTTACTATCATATTGCAGATCCTGGATCAACAAAGTACATTCAAGGAAGCACAGTGAAATTTTTCCATGATATGGTTCTTAATTATCATGATCATAAATTCCTGCTTTGATATCTGTACATCTTATCAATAAAATTAGATCTTTCCTTTCCATTCAGCCATGAGAAAGATATATCCTTCAGCCTTTCTTGTGACCCATCAACAGCTATATTAGTGATCTGTGGGTGTTGACTATGACAATACAAAAGTTTCCCATCAATTATAAGAATGATAGGTTATGACATGACAGACTTTTTTCTTTATAGAAAATTTGTTTTGTTGTTTTTTTTTTCCATTTAGCCCACAAAAATGTTTTGGGGAAGTAATTCATCTTCTCTACCAATAGAGAAGGAAGACTGCATCCAAGATGGAGCATGAACCCACAATAAATTTTGTATTAGCTATAATTTTCTTGTGAATAACTAGCTAACAAACAGAACATTTTAAGATAAAAAGTATATTACAGCTATAGCTATATAGTTCTACTACAACAGATAATATTTATATAATATATAAATAAATAGCTAAACAAATTCACCAACTTGGGATATTTCTTCACATATTCCCTCAAGAAGCCACAGTTACGGAAATCATTTCTGAACAGTAAGTCTAGGATCGACTTTGGCAGGCGGTCCTATTTTGGCAGAAAAAAGTGGACCACCCAGTCCAATTTTTTTCCCCGGTCCAAATTTTTCTTGACAGTACAATAAGTTGCAGAAGCAATTGGGGATTTCTATGGTTCTATTGCTGTTCCTTACTATCAGGGATCATAATAGATAGATACTTCAATTTAGTGGCTTAATCTTGCAACATGATTAAATATTAAATCTCTGTTAAGATAAAAGGATCACTGCGTTATTAAATTAGCAATCAGTCAAGAAAATGACTGCAGCTGCAAGGATTTCAATATCATTCCTAAAAGTGAACAATATATATATATATATATATATAGTGGAGGTCAAAGTTTGTTTTGTTTGTTGTTGTTTTTAGAAAAAAAGAAAAGGATGACATATCTGATGGATTGCCTGAGGCAACTGGCATATATCAAGAGTGTCTTAGTAACATTCATACATTCTTCATACTATTGAGTTCTCCTACAACAAAGGCAGTAATTGATTCATATATAAACATGACATTGAATAATGTGGAGAAAGTTTTGTAGGCATATGGTGGTCATTAAAAATGACTATTTTGACAGATAGACTAGAAGATATGGTAGATGAAATAATTATTGAACATGATGAAAATGAGGATGCCGACAGACATTTAATTGACATGGCACTACAATTATCACAACAAAGTGAAGCTAACAACAGAACCAAATACAACTACAAACTCTCAACACAACTTGACAGATACAATAGAAAACATGGACCCAAACTTTCTCAATATTCCCAATTCTTCACGCCCAAATTCTTCCACCATCCACCATAGCAATCTTCAATGCAGTGTACATAAAAATTGCTCAGCATTTCCCAATTATACACCCTCAATGCAGTAAGAAATGTTACCTGGCAATACTACATCATAACACTCAACCTTCTCAGCAATTTCAATGCATTGCACACTTTCCCCAAGAAATTACATGACAATGCTCTCCAACCATCTCATTCCACAGTTGTCTTCAATGCAGTGAACATGCTACCTCAGCAGTTTCACATCACAACAAAGCTTCAATCAATGTCATCCCAGCAGTTTTATGGCACAATGCCCCTCCACCTTCCATAGTTCCCTTCAATGCAATGAACACAATCTTACCCCATAAATTCAACATGAAAATTTTAGTCTGTTATCAGGAGGGTGCCATGTAGCTCCAACAGAATTGATGCTTTGTCACAGCTAAAGCTATTAATACCTATCTAAATTACTTCTGTGTTTATTCTTTGCCACATTAATATCTAGCTAAATATTTACTTTGTGCTTCCCATCTATTGAATGAACCTGGTTGTACAGCGACTAACAAGGAGCTAAATGTCAGGCATCAATTTTTCACAGTTTCTGCTTTCCGCCAGTAGGCAAGGGACGATAGTTCAGCTACATACTGTTTGGTCTGAAGAATGCCTGTACTTCCCTTGTGAATTATACAGCTAAAAGCTGATTCCTTCTTCGCAGAGCTTCAGGTGTAACGTAGGAAAAAAACACCACCATAAGGCGGAGTTGGTTGATATCTGAAATATTGGAAATAAGTAAATACTGAGACTTTATAGCGACTCTTATAGCGATTTTTCCAGCGGCGAAGTCAAAGCAGAAGGACTTATCTTCTATTACTTCTGCTTCAACGACTTCTTCTGACGTAATGAAAACCACTGGTGAAACTAGTAAAAAGGTAAAGGGTCTGCAACTCAGACTTTAATGGCGAGACTATAGCGGATCTCAATGGATGTTGATGAAGTTTTTGAGAAGATAGGAGAATTTGGGACTGCCCAAAAGAAGATAATTTTCCTTTCTAACTTGTTTGCCCATGGATTCCTGGGTTTTCAGACCTTACTGATAGGCTTCATCGGAAGAGATCCGGGCTGGTCTTGCATTGAGCCGCAGGAAGACACACTCCGTGTGCTTTTTGGTCCTGAAGATCCTCTTGCTTGTGAAATGGTTGAAAAGGGAGCTTGCGCAGGACCAAACTTTAAGTATGATTCCACCTCCATTGTAGCAGAGGTAAGAGCAAAGAAAGGGAATTACAAGAGACAAAGAAATATTTCCTTTTTGTGATATTTATCAGTGCTGAATTTCAGTGTACAAAAGGCCCCAATCCCCCTCTCCTTCCTCCTGTCATGTGTGTCTAATATTATTTATTTTTGTGTGTCCAACTTACAGTCTCTCTTTGCCTTTCTCTCCATTATTCAGTGGAACCTCACATGCAGTAGGTCCCACCTATCCAATCTTTCTCAGAGTGCATTCTTCTTGGGCTCCCTTCTTGGTGCATGGATATGGGGCAGTGCTGCAGACAGGTTTGGTCGAAGAAAGATCTTCTTCCTAACCACAGCACTCATGAGTATCTTTGGTATGCTCACAGCGCTGTCCTTCAGCTACTATTCATTCATATTTTTCAGACTGTGTACAGCCACAAGTGGTGCAGGGGCCCTGCTCTCTTTGTATGTGCTCGGTATCGAGCTGGTTGGAAAGTCTGGGCGTAACTTTGCTGGAATGGCTGGCATGGTTATTTTTGCCTTGTCATATCCGGTGCTTGCCATCATGGCATATTTCATCAGGAGCTGGAGGTGGCTGACACTGCTAATTTCTGCAGGTAGCCTTGTCGCATTTACGCTCATTAGGTAATTTACCTCGGTAGAGATAGTGTATACTGCATCAGTTATCAAGTAATTACAAATATTGTCAATTATCTTGTGCCAGACATGGAATGGGCTTGATAATTGACAGTATGCTCAGCACTATCAGCAGAACATCTGTGTGGTGTGAGTGTGTTTGTGAGTGAGCGTTTGTTGTGTTTTGTGTATGTGCAGGAAAGGATAAAAGAATATATTATACATTTAATTGTTATAATGAAAGAATTCATTTATGCATGTAATAGCTGTCATGTGTCAGATGGCCCAACAATTATTGATAAATATTCAACTATATGATGCCAATGTGGCATTTGACTGTCTTTCCATCCTTTACCCTATTTGTAGTTCCATGTTTTGTTTTGCGTTCTTGTATTACCTGTGCAGACTTGTCCCAGAGTCTCCAAGGTGGCTTCTGACCAATCATCGTGCTGTGGAAGCTCGGAGTGTGCTGGAATCCATCGCCAAGGGCAATGGGAACACCATGCCCGTGGAGACACTGAGGGTAGGGAGGAGTGGTGGCCAAACCAGAGAGGCAGGCATGAAAGACTTGTTCACAGGAAATATCTTGAGGAGAAGAACTCTGAAACTATTTGTCATTTGGTAAGAGTGGTACTATTACCTAACTTAATTAGGGGAAGGGGAAGGATGGTAGGGGCGAGTTCACCCAGAGTGAAATTGATTCTGGTGGGCTGGTAGCAGATTATGAAATATTCAAATATAGAAATCCAAACCACAGCTTGATACCAATTTCTACCCTGGATTCCAACCTTCCTTCACTCCCACCACCTTTTTTCCAGTGGACTTGTCCATGCATACTGGATTCTATGATATTGTTGATGCCTCCTCTGCTCTCTAGGTTCACAGAGTCCCTTCTCTATTACGGACTGACAATGAGCAGTGGTAATCTTGGCTTGAACATATATGTCGGCCTGTGTATATCCGGCTTGATCGAGTTACCGTCTCTCTTTCTGGCCTACCAAATGTTAAACTGGTAAGATTATACTCAATACTGAATGGTATCTCAACATTTCATGCAAGGAATTGATACATATCAGAATCAGTATGGAAGGCAAGAGACATCAATTGATTATAACAGAAATTTTCTTAAACTTTGTAGTGTGATTTTTAAAAAAAATGTATTTATTTATTTTTACTTCACTTTTTTGCTTTTTTTAAATTGTTTAATATTCCTTACTTGCTGTTTAGTATTCTAAAAGCTCTTGGTAGATGATCTATTCCAATGTCCGATGGCCATATCCACTTTACCAACCACAGCAGCTGCAGCTGAGTTGATGTAAGACTCCATACCATGCCACAGACAAGATCAGATTAAACAGCATAACATTACTTCACACAATCACCGAGTCCATGCAAGTGCCTTACACTGGGAAAGGAAGAGGTGTGGCCAAGTGGGACCCAGCCCATGTTACTCCCAGAGTGAAGTTGTATATGCATACCAAATTTTGATCTGTAGCTCCAAGGGTTTTTCTGGCCAAATACCATATTTGGCTAATTCTTGTTACCATGGTAACCAGTTTCCAAAATTTTTTGCCTATGTTTTAAGTTGGGTCAAAACCTATCATCATGCCAAGTTTCAGAGAAATCCACCCACAGGTTTAGCCAGAATGATGGTACAGACAGACAGACAGACAGACAGACAGACAGACAGACAGACAGACAGACAGACAGACAGACAGACAGACAGACAGACAGACACACTGACAGACATCTCCTTTTATATATATATATGTGTGTATATATATATATATATAGGATAGATATATATATATAGGATAGATATATATATATATATACTAGTAGCATATACCCGGCGTTGCCCAGCCAACGTCAACATGAAACATTATAGAAGCCACTCAAATTTTGGCCTTGTTGGTCCTTAATTAGCTTTTGACAGCCCATAACTACTTCCTGTGGGTATGGCTAATATGAAACCATGCATATTGCCACACCTAATTGTAGTTCATAATACTCACCCGGTTACTTGGACTCTATTGCCCAATTTTGGCCTGATTGGTCCATAAATGAGTTGATGGAAGGCATAATGATGTCCTATGGGTGTGGCAATTAACAAACCACACCCATTGACACAAACATTTGATTAATAATGTTTGGAAATCTCATTCCACATTTCAGTCTGTTTGGTTGATTAATAATGTTTGGAAATCTCATTCCACATTTCAGTCTGTTTGGGCATTTGATTAGCTTTTAATAGCCAAAACAACTTCCAGTGGGTGTGGCTATGGCCAACCCACACCCATATCTGGTTAATATTGTTTTCCCTGGTACTTGGAAACCACACGCCAAATTTTGGCCTGATTGGTCATAGATAAACTTTTTCAGCCAAAATTACTTCCAGTGGGTGTGGCTATAAAAAAATTTTTAAAAAAACACCCATTACTATGCCCTACATGTATTTAATAATGCTCACCCTGGTTCCTGGAGAGTACATGCCAAATTTTGGCCTTTTTAGTCACAGTCTTTTGCCGTGATGCCAAGACACACATACTCACGAACCAAAATATATATTTAAGTGTGTTCGTAGATCTAACTCCTTAGGTCCAATCTTTATTCTTAAGTCGTTTTTTTTTTTGGCACTATTTTTCTTTACACACCAATGGGAAGTTGTGTAGCAAAGAGGGGTCCCGCCCATGTTATTCCCAAAGTCAAGTTGTGTATGCATACCATGAATAAGTCTGTCGCTTCAAGGGTTTGTCTAATCATATACAGGTACTTAAAACATTCCCCAGATTATATTGATTCCAAATATATATGGGTTCATGGGTCTAACTCCCTTGGTTCAAGTGTTTTTGCTGAAATACCATTTTTGGCATTTTTAGCCTTACACAGGGAAAAGAAGAGGTGTGGCCAAGTGGGAACCAGCACGTTACTCCCAGAGTGAAGTTGTATACACATACCAAGTTTTAGATCTGTAGCTACAAAGGTTTTTCTGGCAAAAAAATACCGTATTTGGCTATTTCTTGTCACCATGGTAACCAGTTTCCGAAAATTTTAGCTCATATTTTAAGTTGGGTCAAAACCTATCATCATGCCAAGTTTCAGAGAAATCCATCCACAGGTTTGACCAGAATGATGGTACAGACAGACAGACAGACAGACAGACAGACAGACAGACAGACAGACAGACAGACAGACAGACAGACAGACAGACATCTCCTTTTATATATATATAGGAGATAATTTATCAATGCGATGCAACATTGATTCTAGTGCCACCCTCTAATTACCTATCTCTTACTAACCAAATACATCTAAATTGACTATAGTATGTTACTTAATGTAATTATGGAGTCTATTAATATTTGGTGAGTGCTGTCTAGCCATACATTATTCATAACTGGAGATATTGGAGTGCAACTGAAACCATAAACATAGGATGGCATCAAAACAACAAAACACTTCATCAGTACTAATGGACTGATGGCCAACAAGTGAGCACAAAAAAAAAATGTTCCGAATTAAAAATAGAAAAACAGGACATAGGAATGGAAGAAGACAACCCTGTACCTACGTCAACCACAATTGCTCACTTCTATGCACATGAGGAAGTGGGGTTGACGTAGGTATGTGGTTGCATTCCTTTATTTATCATCCTCTTTTTTTTAATTTGGAATTTTTTTGTGCTCACTTGTATTATAAAGTTTTTATATGTGATGCACTGCAGAGATGATAGTAGAGGACACTGAAAGAGTTTACAGTATTGTGGAGTAATCCTAACAACATGGCATTCTTATATAGAAAATTACTTTATTGTCTATCACTCTCACGCTCTCTCTTAGTGTTGGAAGGCAATGGACTCACGGAAGTTTCCTTCTCATGTCTGGAGCAGCTTGTCTCATGCACTCCTTCATGTTTACTGCAGGTTAGTAGCCATGGGGCCTTTAAGTTTAGTTTAGTTAGGCAGCTATATGTCGTTCACAATTTTATCCTAAATATGTGGAAATCTTTGGACAGTATTAATTGGGAACTGGACATGTGCAATATTAAAAGCTTTAGTAAATAATAGGGAAAATATTCATAATTTCAGGGGGGGGGGGGGAATAATATTTTCAAAATATATATGCCTTCCCTCTTTTTCCCTCTCTCTTTCCCACAACCCCCTTTCTTTCTAGGCAGTGGCTCTTATTTGGGAGCTGTTGTTGCCTTCCTGGCCAAGTTTGCCATGGCCGCTGCATTTGGAGTCGTGTATCTGTACACTGCTGAGCTGTACCCAACACAGATCAGGAATGTTGGGGTTGGCTTCTGCTCTGTTGGTGCTCGTGTTGGCGGCATCTTGACTCCCCTGGTGTTGATGACTGTGAGTTGTGCTACGCCACCTTATGTTGCAGCTGCAAGTGTATCACCAGTACTCTTTTTAAAAAGTTGCCTCTCATTGTGGGTATCATAAAATATATGTGCTCTACTAAAATCACTGATTAGGTTCAATATTAAGTGGCAATAATCCACATCTTGAATTATTCATGATATGTTAGAATCCATCCTCTCTTCCTTTTTCTCTTACACTTTTGTTTGGCATCAACAGTAGCTTATTCAAAGTGTTTTCTAATGATATAGATATACTTGACCATTTTTGAAAGGATTTGCACCATTTATTATTTCTTTCTTGTCCTCCGACTGTGAAAAATAATTATTGACTTAAAAAGTACCTTTTTTGGGCTACTTTATAAAGATCACTGTGTAGCTTGTTCTATTCGAGCAGAGGATTACCAGTTCAACTATTTAGAAAATGCCAGAGGAAATATGACAAAACACCGCTAAAGCTCTGGAGAGCCAAAAAATGCCCTCGAAAAATGCCTCAACATAATTTTTTCCAAAACCCCAATACTCCAAAATATAAATGGTAATTTTTGCAGCAAACAAAGGTCTAGATGTTTTCGAAGCTCTAGCATTTCTTTTGTGCTTTTCAGGATCTTGGTGAGAGACAAGTGTGCTGATATTTTTATACATAAGATAGTACCTTTCTCTCCTTCCTTCCCATGTGACCAGCCATGATGAATATCCCAAACCAGCCAAATTAGGATCGAAGACATTTTCTTTCCCGAGGAAGTAAATTTTAGCCACACTTTTCTTCCCAATTTTGATAATTCATATTCTCAGTTGTCATTGCACAAGCATGCTAAAAATTACAGTGAATCTTTATGGGGGGTGAGGGGGGGGAGGGCTTAGGAAGCCATCCAACAGCTGCTATTGCAAGCAGTGCAAGACCTTTCTTTCTCTCAGATACAGAATAAAGTTAATCAGTAACCTAATGATGTTGCCATTTACCCCCTGCAAACTTTTTTTTAAAAAATGCTCTAAAAGTGGTGTTTCCCCCCCCCCCCTTTTTTTTTAAATGCCCAGGGGGTTCCAAAAAATGCCATTTTCTGGAATTAGCCCATCTAGCAACCCTGTATGCAACGTTTAATTTGACCTTTATGGTCTTAGGGCATATTGTTCACGGTTGTGTGATTCAGTGGGATTACATTGTGTGGTTTGTAGGGTAAGTGTACCAGTCAAAACACAGTTTAGTGGTTACACTTGCCTTGGGCATGAATGGAAGTGATGATTGCTCTAATCAGTTTTGATATGATTTTTAGGTTCCACAAAATGCCATTTTATGTTCCACAAAATGCCATTTTACAATTTGGTAGGTCATTTCTAAGTCTAATATTCTCTTTTTTAGGTTAATAACTTTGAAATAGATTACAACTAGGTTAACAGTTTATGTTGATAAAAGATCATTGGTGAAGCAACTAGTGACAAATGCATAGTTCAAATGTTCAGTTGTGGACATGTGCCGTCTGTTGGGGAGAATATTTTTATAGACTGAGAAAGATCTTTGCACATCAACACTGACTATTGGGCAAAACTGTATGTTTACGATGTCTCTCTGGACACATTCCAGCAGGAAGTTCTTCTCCTTGTCCATCAAGTATGTCTGCAATATTTTAGAGTACAGAATTTTCTGTGGCGGAGCCTTAGTGTACTTGGGAGCCAGTGAGTATCCAACATCACCTACTCTCAAGTTTGGTCTTAACTTGTCACATGATCTTAATGGACTCACTGAGAGGAAGACCCTGCTTTTTAAGCACCACAATTGTCAAAGAAAGAAAAGACAAGTTGGCCTCAATGAAGTCAAGGTGTGCCTTGAGTAGATTCTTGGTCAGTAGTTGCTCTAACCTCTTGATTGCTGCTCTAACCTCTGGATCCAGAATATCTCTTACTCTCTTTGCAGCATCAAAGGTGTTCAAAGTATAGATGGCACCCTTGATGGGATGTTATGGGTTGAGGGGACAAAGAAAGGTTGGGGTAAGTTTACTTCCACAGTGATGTGAGGAGAAAGGGTCCTTGAAAACTAATCATTTTTGTGAGTTGATAGTGTGCTAGCTGGTGAGGTGACTTGTGGTCAGGCATTGCATGGAATGTGGTCAAGTATGTGTCAATGGAAAGCACTTTGAATAGGAGATTAAGATGTAATGATTCTATCACCTTATGAATAATTCACATTTGTGAGCTATGACTAACAAGTAATTTTGGACACTCCATGTAGTCATCAAAAGTAAATTGGACATCTCTTATTGGTGTTTCAACGACTGTGTTGGTTTTTGTTTGTTATGTTTGTTTGTTTTTTACCACATGTGACAATGAGTGATGTTTTTGTTGTTTTTATTCAGCATTTGTATGTGTGTGTGTGTGTGTGTGTGCATGTTGTATGTATTGGCTGGGAAGGTGCTTCTTAGTTGTCTCTGTCTAAAATGACTCCATTATTAACTAGTCCACTAAATGGAAGAAATGTAATAGCTAAATGTTGACTTCAACCAGCCGTGATTTTTAATATTTTTTGGTTGTCCAATTATATTACATTGTGCATTGATTATGAAATGTTTTTCTCTTTGACTTTTGTGTACTTTTTGAATGTGTAGGTCCAGTATGTGCCAAGCCTGCCCATGTTAATTATGGGATGCATGGGTGTAGGAGCGGGCATGCTCAGCATCACTCTCCCTGAGACTGCCGACAAGCCCATGTTGGAGACGCTGGCCGACCTGGAGAATCCATCATGACTGACTGCCTATTGTTATCTATACACACCTCTAGCTGCACAAGTTAGAGTTGTAACAAAATATAGTTCAGATTCAGTAAAAATAATATATTATTTCGAGTGGACTGGTGCACATGAAGATTGAATATGCAGGGTTTTTTTTTTGGATGCTTTCTCCCACCCCTTCCCTCCACCCACCTTGTAATATGTTGAGGGTGTCTAACAACACCATAAATAATTATGATAGTCTTTTCTTTCTTTTTTTAATTGGAACCTCGACTTTGATCATTAATATTGCCTTTTTTCATAGAAATAAAAAAACTGAGTTAGCATACAGAGCCAACAAATCAACTAACATACACTGCATAAAAACATACTAACAACATGTGCAGAAATGGAGTGATAACAGTGTCTAATAAATGTTTCCCAGCCCGTTCAAACTGTTTCTTCTTTTTTCTCGAATTTTTTCTCTGCCTGCTCTCATACCGAATACACAAACAATAAAACATAACAGCATTTTCTAAACTGAAGCAACAACAATGACAATTGTATAATAACAACCAACTAATTTCACTCTGGGATGAGCTTTGCACTCAAATGTATTATTTGCCAATAATACATGTGGGTGGGTGGGTGGGTGGGTGGGTGGGTGGGTGGGTGGGTGGGTGGAAGGGGGAATTATCACACACTTCATCAGGATGGATGTATGATGGAACAAGATAAGAACGGCCAGAAATATTATTATACTTGCCTCTGAAATTTCTTCCATGATTTTCTTTAGTTTATTCTTTAGTTTTGTGACCTCAGGAGTATCTGAGTGTGCTGAAGAAGGTGTGGAGAAGGTGGACTTCACTTGCATTGAATTCGAGAAGATCTTCAGTCCTTGAGGATCTTTATAGAGCTTTATCATCTGCATCATCAATACAACAAACAGAGAATCATGAAGCTGGAACAACAACTTGAAGCAAGAATAACAACAGGATAACAACAGAAAATATTCATATGTGAAATAATTCAAACAAGAAGTTGCTGTCTATGATTAAGAGTTCTGTTGTCATGCAGTAGACCACAAGTTCCCCACCAAATATGCCCCAGGAATGATGAAGAAGTAATCAATCAAGGTTTTGGCTGGAGCATGTAGAAAGTATCTAGTGCATTCAATACTTCAATAGTGCATGCACAAAATTTGATGTAATTATTGTGAAACAGTTCAAGTTCAAGATATATCACCAGTTAGTATTGTGCATGACAGACCACAGCCCATCCAACCAGATATTGGGGGGGGGGGGTGGAAGAGATTGGCCATGATAGCAATGAGGATCTTTTTTATTTTCTATTTGATGCAGAAGCTGCCTCTGATAACTGTGAAGTTTTAGATATCCACAAAAATGACTCAGCTATTGTAGCTTACTTCAGGTAATTGAAATACACAAAACATTGCCAGTGAGCATGTGCAAGTCACCACGGCAACCACAACATGTGGCGTCTGACGTGTCCAGCAAGTCCATAAAGTAAGCACCAGTTGAAAATTTCCCACCAATTTGTTGTTTTTAGCACCAAAAAAAAACAATAAAAATTAACATTGTTAGGATGAAAACTTAAAACTGATGTAAAACATGGAAGTTTACAGTCTGACAAGCAAAGCTACAGAATAGCACATATTATCGTATTAGTGCCAAATCATTCCAACTCAACCTTATCATACGACAACTGTCGATGTTAATACAAATAAAAGCACTTGTATTCAACTTTTCTTTCAACACCCTGGACAAGCCATGCACACCACATCACAAAGCAGCATGCAATGAACAAACTGAGATATTGATCAAAAAATTTTTGGTGGAGAAATAAGAACAAGCCGTCAGATCAGAGTCACAATTACAAGTGTTAGTTACCTTGGAGAAGAACACAACGACCAGTACAGCACTACAGGCCAGGGGGAGGCCATAGCAGTAGGCAGCTACGTAGACATTGAGATGGCCGCCAAATATGTTTGTAACGAGCACCACAGAACCAAGGACGGCACTGGTCAGATAGAGGGTCAGTCTCATCTCCATGGAGTCATTGAGAATTACAATCTGAGGGAGAGATATACAGGAGGAGAGGTAAGAGAAGACGGATGGATAGGCAGATGGATGGAAGAAACAAGAAGAAATGGTGAGGGACGAAGAAGAGGAGGTTAAAGAGAACGAAAGGGAGAATTATTCCAAAGAAAGGAAAGGAGTTAGACGGGAAAGAGGAGAAAGAGAAGAAGCCACCGTCATACTATCGTCAGAAGCAGCTTATCGTTATGGACAAACCTGCACATTGCGTATTGTAATGGCCAGCACTATCCCTACTGCTTGGATTAGGGCCTTGAAACCAAACAGCACACCCAGCACCCTCAGGTTCTTGGGAGAGGTGCACAGGGTCACTGTGTACTTGACAACCTCACCATTGTTCTGCAGACAAGAAGGGTGCATGGAAAAAGAAAATGAAAAAGTACAACAGACAACACATTAACAACCAAGTACAGACAGTATGTTCATTTCAAGTTGACACAGTTCAACCAAGATAGTTTAGTGAGACTGGTTGAACATTAGTTATAATATATCACAGTCAGTGCAAGCCTTCAAAGGTTAACAATTATTAGATGCATTCATTAAATCTGCATAATAATGAACTCCAATCTGATACCTTATGCCAATTTTTATATAATATTTGCTGCACCAACTAGAATGGCTAAAGCCAATGTGACTATTGTGTGCTTCAACTATCCCCTCTACTGCCTACTGCTGGAGTGTATAAAATTAGATAAGATCTTTAGAAGGAAACAGTGTGAATGGGGCATGGGCTTACTGCCTTCTGTGGCTCACACACTGTGCACAAGTAGTGTGCACCCTCTACACCACTGCAGGACTTACGTCAATGTCGTGATTTGGATGTTCCAGATCGGGAACAGAACGAGGCCACAAGCGTGTCGAACTAAAAACTGATGCTGGAATGAGAATCAACAAGTCAATCAGGACCAGGAAAAGGACGCAGGAGAACATATGCCAATCCTTGAAAACCTGTGAGGGAACGTGGAGAAGAATTCAAATAAAAAAGAACAGTCACTCTTAAAATATGATCATGAGTTTCCTTTTATTTATCTGATTAAAAATAACATTAAAATGTAAACTTTATATATATATATATATATAAATTTTTTTTAAATTAATAAGTTTAAAAAATAATCAATTAAAAACAACAAGAAAATATCGATGTAACCATGGGCTTCAACCCCCTCCTATATCTAGCCCTTGTTCTGCGCCCCTAGCAATGCCTAGTCCTAGCCTCTGCTATGGCCTTGCACATGATCAGAGTGAATGGGAGTGGGCATCAATTGGTGCCATGATGACACATATCATGACAAGGAGACACACTAGGAACTGGCAGAGTTATTGTGGCCCTGGACTAGAGCCTCATGCTTCAGATGTCTTGCTAAATACATGATGCCATGATGCATGCACCATAGAATGGCTGGTCCACTTACTTTCTTCTTGATGCCAGGACTGTGAAAGATGTAGAAGATCCTCCACATCTTCACATTGATGGTGCCAAAGCAGAGAGAGAAACCAATGGACACTAACCAAACACGGATCTATTGAAAGGCAATCACACAACCACAACAACAGAAATACAATATATGGAATTGATTAAGATTTAAATATCAGGTTACCGTATATAACTCAATACTACACCAGCATGTTAACATGCATCAATGAAAATCGGCTTGCACATGCTCATTCGTGATTCCTAGGAAATATACCCAAACTCATCACACAATTTAGAGATCATCAAAGAACAAAAAGATATGGTAAGGGTACAAATTCTTTGCTAAGCTCTCATATAGGTATCTTGTCAATAAAGGTTAGTGCAAGTTGAAATAGAATAGATCTCTGCATTGCATTTGTAAAATGGTTAAGACTCATTCAATTTTCAAAATCAACGCACAATTTAAACTAGTAATCTATCTATATATATGTTCTTTATAAGCGAGTTGGTGATACTTTACCAATGGTAGCATAAAATATTTTATTTTTACAAAAGTATATTTTTCAGTTTTCTGCACAGTTCTTTGAGCATCACTGCCAAACCACTGAACTGATGACAATGGTACTCTGCAGGTAAGATCCGTTCATGCTTGTGAATGCTTGTATCAATTTTTTCATTGAAATATTTTATTATCTACATCACCGGAGTTTTTGTTTTCTATTGTGATTATAAATTATCACAAGTGGTAAACACAATTACATTCCACTGTTGGTACATGGGGGCATATCAGAGACTGTAATTTCACCATGCCGTCCCATGAGGAAGACAAGAGATTGGCAGAAGGACACAGGCTGCAACAAGGCTGAGGCAGTCCAGTTCAGCAGTAACTACTGTGGGGGAGAGAGACACCAGGACAACAGCTACACCAAATTCTCCCCTGCAACCAGGCATACATGGGATGGCCTGCCCTTTCATTCCTGTTCATATTGCTTATTAGAAAGCTGATGAAGAATGTTTCAGCTTATTTAGAAATTGGTTTAGTTATAATTAAGATTTTCTGTCACTTAACAGGAGACAGCGAGAAGCCAGGGACAGATGGATACAGCTACCAGAGGGAGAAATGGCTGATCAACAGCTTCAAGAAATTGCATTGTGCAACCAGGTGTGGATAGGATGTCCTGTGATTTCTTTCCTCTGTGTGTTTGTGTGTGTGTGTGTTTGTGTGTGTGTGTGTGTGTGTGTGTGTGTGTGTGTGTGTGTGTGTGTGTGTGTGTGTGTGTGTGTGTGTGTGTGTGTGTGTGTGTGTGTGTGTGTGTGTGTGTGTGTGTGTGTGTACATTAATTCAATTTAGTAGCAACAGAGTCAAGATTGGAATCAAAAGAAATGAAGTGAACCTTATGCTGTGATGTGGTTTATGGGAGAGGAAAGGGAAGTAGATGTTCATACTCTGAAATGGGAGGTTGCTCAAATTTCTCAATATTTTTGGTCCAATATCCACTTGTTTTTTTTAATACTTTTTCTTAAATTCTCCATATATCTAGTCCCGGGCAATGCCGGGTATATTTTTCTAGTACTTAATATTACCACAAAAAAAGAAACAAACAAACAAACAAAAATTGAATCTTGGTTTAATAAAACTAAAAAGCTAGGTCCAGAACACAGACATATCTAACGAATCAAATTTACAAGCCTTGTTTGTGGGTGTGGTTCATTTATATGATTTCAGTCAGTTCACCACATGTTTGGCACACTGTTTATGCACAGGATGCAAACCTTCTCGAGGCTGGAACTGAAAGAGAGTGTGGGTATTGCTGTTAGTTTAACAGGACAAACTGCACTATATTTACAAGTGGCTTTTATTGTGGACTGATGAAAACTGCTAGTCTTACTGATAGGACTCTATTCAACACCTCTGCACAAACATGTTCAGACACAATTCCTCAGTTGCCAACTCACTCACAGTGCAAAAGGAAATGAGAACATTTTGGAGAGATGTGGCAGGATAGGCAAACATGAAGGTGCCCAGCTCCATCATGAGAATGCCTGTCAAGATGACAAAGTTCAAGTAAGGACTGGTCATCTTCACAATCCTGGAGGACGACAAGTAAATTTAAAAAAAGGAAAACAACTGCTGATGAAAGAATGTAAAATCAACAGCATTGAATTAAAATATCAACAAAATTTGATCAACATACTGAAAAAACGGAACACACTTTTTACCTCACCAGTGAAGCTAAGATATATAATTCCAAACCCTTACTTGCGCTCTCTGAATATGATAGTGAATATCAGACAGAAGATTGCAGCTGCGATCACGGAGGTATTGAAGATGTAACTGGTGGCAACCAACCAAGTGTAGGGGAACTTAGTCACCTCTCGAGCGATGCCATCTGATGGAGTGAAGTTCCTCCACACAGAATATTCATCCTCCACCTGAAATACGTAATCCCCTCCACTTGGTGATCGTAACACAGTGCCAATAGGAGTCGGAGCAACTTCAGAACCTTCATTTTGTGCAAGCAGATAGCATGGTTCATAATGGCTAAATAGAAGTAATTCTTAACTCCATTAAAAGTAAACATTAGAAACATTTTTTCCTGCAAGCACATGCACATGGGATTAATATATGCCTGGGAATAGGAGGAACACATGTGTAATAAAAGACCACACCCACAAATGCTCATTTATTAAAGGCAGGTATCACTGCATATGCACATATGCCATAGTCTGAGGTAATGTAGGACCATATCAACACTATCAGAAGATGTCAAAAGTTTTGCAACCACCTTAGTTGTATTTATAACCGATATAGAACAATACTAGCTAATATATTGTTACGTTCATAGTTCATTTTCCCTTCTGTTGTATGTTGGGGAGAGACTGATACAATGTAAGCACACAAGGAATAAAATTGTTACTCACTTTCCCTGTACTGGTAGACAAAGGCAATATCTGACTGCCTTACGCCTTGCGCTGTACGCACTTTGCCCTGTACAACAGTGCCGACAAGAATATAAATAAACAACAAATATAATTTCTTATTAATAAAATTGTTAAATTTTACTTAATGGCCACATGACTTTATGGCCAACTGAACCTTGAAGCGGTAGGCACAGGCCATAGAGCCATAATTTAAAAAAAAATTTTTTTTAATTAATTAATATATTTTTAATTTTTCCAGTATATGAGTATAACATTTCGTCACCTTCCAGTTTTTCAACCACATGCTGTCCAAATGTAGTGCCTCAGTAATAGCTGATATGCTAAGTAAAGATCACTCTGCATTAACAGGAGAACACACAACACACTAACCGAAACACCATCAAATTCAATTTGGCGTATTTTTTCTTTCAAAACAGGTTCAATGCAACTTCGAAATTTGTCTTCATTCTGCACATCACCAAGATGCCCATGGGTCAGGTGCAGCTGGCTCATGCAGTCTGCATGTGACTCTGACAAGGAGGTGTTCAACCCAAGGGCTATCGCCCAGACAGCATCATAAGCCAAGAAGCCAATCTGAGTGAAAGAGGCCTTCACTTCCAACAGCCGATTTCTATACTCTCGCTCAAACTCCACCGGTTTCTGAAGAGTAAGAAGAAAATAGTACTAATATCAATTCAGAGCAGGGGGGAATCTCGAGAAACAATACTAATATCAATTAAAGCAGGGGGAAGTCCCAATAAAGTGACTTACTATTCCATAAGTTGTAGCTGTGGTCTCCCCAGAGGAGGTGTGGTAATGGCTGAGAGAGAGAACTCGCTGCAGATGCAGGAACTCCAGCAGCTCTGCATCAGAACAGCTTGAGTCTCCTCCTCTTCCTCCTGCACCACTGGCCCCAGTGTTGAGGCTTGTCATCCACCATAGGTCCGGGTACCAGCCCTGCGTTATCCACACATACCTACGCTGCCTCCAGTCTAACACTTGCATCGCCTACAGAGAACGCACACACACCCGCACCCACACACACAACACACTGCTGATTATTTAGAGTATTATATATTATACACTTTGTAACTACATGTCCTATCATATAAAATTTTTTTAAATAATTCACCCACAATTATCCAAGCAACACTGAACCTGCTCCAACTCCCCCCCCCCCCCCCCCATTAAAAATTTTTTTTAAAAATACATGCTTGATACTGAGCTCTAAGATAACTTTCTCATTAAGAATGTAGAAATTTATGAGAACACACCCTCTTGATCATCAAGGGGGGAAATGAGGGTATCCATTATTTATATCGCTATCTCTAATAATTGACTAAAAGACATGTATTCCAATTCCTGGCATAATATGCAGAGGATTAAAAATAATAATAATAATAACATAAATAATAATAATAATAATAATAATAATAATAATAATAATAATAATAATAATAATAATAATAATAATAATAATAATAATAATAATAAATAAATATATATATAAATAAATAAAAATCAATAACAATAATATACATTTGTTTAATTTAAATAGAGACTTAATCTATATATTCCAGTAAATAAATTTTTGGTAAAAAAAATGCTAAGATATGTACACTGACTTGCTCAAGTCAGTCATACTAAGAAATGTGATGAAGTTCAGTGAATCTACTCCCAAGTCAAGTGGAAGAGGAGACTTCCATGTACAGCTATGAAACTATCTATTGCAACATAAATGATCAATGAGTGTACTGACTCCACACACACACACACACACACCTGCCAGGTGGCAAAGGTGATCAAGACATACCATATTTCTTTGATCACACCACGCCCTCCAATAAACACTCCACAGCTCCTCCATTCAGTGAAATAGGTCATGCCTTTGAATAGCCCGTAACAATCAAACCAGATTGAAGTGTTGATGATTAATACCCACAATCAAACCTCAGTTGAGTATCGCTAGCTAAAACACAAAATTAATGAGAGAAATTTGTGGGGGGAAATGTGATTTACCAGTGGCACACACAGGTCTAGGAACTTGGAATAGTTGGGGGGGGGGGGGGGGGGGGGCAAGCAATATACGTCCACAAGTTTTGTCAAGAATGGATTTTTAACTAATTGTTTGGAAATACCAACACTTCTTGTTCAACTAATTGGTTACAACTAAGTATTTTACTATATAGAAACCCAAAATTTATAAATCTTACCACAACTTTAACCTCACCTTAAGTGTTCTAAACAATTACTTTTCCTGGTCTAAAACACTACTTTTTAATAATTATTACAGTAATTATTAGCCACAGGTCTTAGTGCAGGACCGCTCTTGTCAGGCCATATGTTGTTGTGCAGATGAAGTGGCCTAATGGTGCAGTTCCGAGCTCAATTGCCACTGCCCAACACTAGTACGGGGACTCTTCTTAGCCTTGAGCCCTCAAACAATAACCACAGTCTGATACCTTTCAAAATTATTAGATCAGATTTGATCTATCAAAGGAAATATTGTAATACTTCATGAGACTTTTAGTAACAGGCTATAACCAGATGTGCAGCAAGTGAAGTGCATAAGTGCTTGAAGTTCCACAAGTGTCAGAAAAACACACTAGCAGTAAACAAGACACCACAGCTGCATGTGACAATTAATTAATGCACTTTTATGTGCCAATTGACCACAATTTGACCACAAAAAAAAAGTTTTTTTTTTTTTTTTTTTTTTTTTTTTTCTTTGAAAAATGAAGGAATAGCAGACATTTTCTCAATAAAATATTATCTTTGTAGTTTCACAAATGTTGTAGTTTTGTAAATAAAGAGTAATGGACACAACATGTGCTCCCCAGCAAAAAAAAACATAGCAACATTTAAAGCCAACACACCACATGCCTGTAACAAACAATTAGCATCCTAATCTTACAAACCTGACAAAATATCCACCGTGCTGAGTCAGCGTACATGTTCAGAACGAAAATATTCTCCTCCAGTGGCTGCAGATAAATAGAATAGTCGTCATATTAAATGTTCATTAAAATACTCCTAAAATGAAAAAAAAAATTTTTTTTACCATATTATATATGGTACTAACGAATGCTACTTAAAACTCGTCTTACTTAACTCACAAAAAAGTTGGTTTCGTTAAGATCCTGGTGTCTATTTGGAAAGTTGATGACAGTAAGGTCGACTACTGCCGCCTCCAACTCATCATAAAGTTTGTTTGACATCTACATGGCAAAGAAACAGAGTTACTATCAGCAACAACAATATATAAATATCTCAGGATTGTGCAAGCTCAGCATAAGGCATAAACATAAAGCACATGTTGGGATAAGAAGAACAATAGTTGCCAACAATAGGAGCTTCATGTTGACGCAGACAAGAGTGCAAGTGGACACCTTCAATGGGGCAGTCATCTACAACCTAGAATGCCTAAAGGTTGACCTATTTTACCACATATATGACAACGCTTATTTCTTGTGCATACCATAAAAAGTAGTCGGATTCATTTTGTGTAATTAAGAAAACAAACTTCCATGAGATTCCCACAAAATATAATGGACTGCATCCTGTCTGCTCAGGTTCTGTTCAACTGGAATAGTCACTGATGTAGTCAACCACGCAGCATTACAGTATACCACAGGGGATCTCTCTACTGAACTTACCACTGCAGAGACCTGAAGTATCATCTATTCCACTCAAATTTGAAGCAACATGATTATTTTATGGGGCAAATCTGTATTTGACCATGAAATAAAGTATTCTCAGAATTATTGGGCATATCTGCTAGTCACACACACATACACTCACACACGTCATGCAAATGGAGTAGTGCAATACATCCTTGTGCTCCTCTTAATATTATTAAGAATAACCAATCCTCAGATATTAATCACAGCTACGAATCTCTACTTACGCTGATGAATTCAGGCACATTCTCCGTGATAGCCACAGCTTTCCGCCACCTGTAGTGCTTCACAATTCCAGCCACACCCACTGGAATGAGGTCTTCTGTTGGTACGATGTGTGACAGGTAAGGAAACTGCTCTGCCTCGTCATCCATAGCACCAGAGAGGGGGCCACAGGACACCTGTGGAGGGCAGGCATGGTGGAGGGAGGAATCAGTTGCTTGGAAGAAATAAAGGGGGGGGGGGGGGGGGGGAAGCAAGTATCCATGGAAATATTTACCAAAGGAAACATCCTTTTCTCTCTCTCTCTCTCTCGCTCTCTCTCTATATATATATATACGAGTAGGAAATGTTTTGTTGTGTGTGCATGTATGTATGCGTGTTCTCTTTACAGCCAAACGGCTCAACTGATTTCGATATCGGTATATATGTTCCTTGAGTGCTGGAGAAACTTTTAGCTTGGTTTGGTAAAATCTCATGTTCCAGGTCACTAGAAGTAGTCTCATTTTCAATAAGAATATGATCGTAATTGGTAAAAGGACAACTTTGCGAGACTAACCACAGCTAGGGTATGTTTGCTGATGATGCAATACATTTAGTACTGTGGATGGTAAAGGGTCTGAACTTGAGAAACTCCCATTCCATTATGTCGTTAAAGAAGACGCTGGTGATTGGTACTAGAATATCAGCTGCAAAAAAAAAAGAGATGAGGCAGTCCATTCAGAAGAAAGCCAGAGGCCACTATGATGGTCAATAAGAGTCAGGGCCAGACCTTCAGAGTGATGGGAGCAAATCTCAATGTGCCACGTTTTACTCATGGCATGTTTTACTCACAACATGTTCTACTTGGCCTTATCAAGAATCGGCAAAGCTGAGGACCTTACCTTCCGACTCCCCCCAAAAAAAGACAAGAAATGTTTTATACCCCAAAGCACTTAAATTATCTGATATCAAGTTGTAATTAAAATGTATCTCTAATTTACATTTAAAAGTATATACACATGCAACCACGCAATTCTTGATGCTATCCGATGCGAAGCTTGGGTACTCTTCTAGCACTATAGAGCATAAGTACAGTTACTCCACAGTTACTCCACTTTCTCTGGTTTTGGGGGGGAGGGGAGGGGGGGGAATTAAATTTGCTTACTAAAAAGCACCCAAACCCACAGCTACAATCACTTCCAAATCTGGCTAGAAAAAAATAAGTTACAGATAAAATAATAATGGCGATGAAAATTTAACCTACCATTTTTCTATTTTGTTTTTTTTTGGGGGGGGAGTTAAATTTACCTCCCGATCATCTGTAAAGCACTTTCAAATTCTGCTTACCCTTTCCCACGCAGAAAAATTAAATATGGCAGAAAATGGATGGAGCACATGTATAAACACAATTGCTAAACACAGATTAATACAATCACACAAACACTGTACAATTACAGAACATTTATCATCCTTGGTGTGATACCACTGTCAATATTTTAGGCCCCTAACTTTTTTTAAATGTTTTTATGGGGGGGGGGGGGGTGGTGGGAATTTTAGTCCATCGAGGATCATCCAAGGGAATAGCCACACCCACTCTAAAACATTGACCCAATAAGTCCTCAAAAAGAGCAAAAGCAAGAAGGAAAGAAGGAAAGGAAAAAATGAGGAGGGGGGGGGGGGGGAAGGGAGAAAAATGCCCAGTCCAGAATTGAACTCACAGTACAAGTACAATATTGGGAGGAAAAAAAGAAGGGAAGGAAAAATTGAAAAGAAAAAAAAAGGGGGAAAATAATTTCAAAAAATACCCAGTAGGGAATCATACCACTGACCTTCCACTTGGGAATCCCGTACCTTAACCATCTGGCCATTGTTTGTTGTTTTTTTTCAGGCTTTTTTGGTAGAGAAAATTTGAAAACCTTTTTTCTTCACCAGGGGATCCACTTTTGGTAATTTATTCTTTATTTTTTAACATAGCCTGGCACCGAAGGATCATATTTGCAAAATTTTATCAAAATCCATTCAGCGCTGCCAAGCCAAAGGCCAACATAAAAACTGCCTGGTATACTACTCTGTATTCATGGAAAACAAGATTGAGTTGGTAAAAGTAGCTGGTACCAGACTGCACTGCAATAACAAGCCTTGAAAGGATCGAGATATTTGAAGCAGAACCAAAAAGTTCAGAGTACAGTACTTATGTTGCCCTTTGCTTCCTGTGCCTTATCTATGTGTATCAACATCATTCCATGTGCCCAATAGAGCACATGAACTCTGCCATGCCTTTGCCTGCGTGGTTTTTTGGCTTGGCACAAGTTTACAAAGTGTGTATATGTGCACAGTCGGGAGAAAAAGATAGTATATTGCTTCTACATTATTTATATGATGTGCTAAAAAACTACTGTTGTTTATTCTGGCTTGATAGTCAAGCACCGAATATTCAGTGAGCGATACCTATCAGAAGAAAATTCTAACATACAAAATGTTCATAATGTCCTCAAACATGCAGCAAATCCTAAGACTATTCTTATACAATAGAGCCTTCATTAGCCATGCGGTAAAGGGTTGGATTTATTGACAGTTGAGGGTCACAAGTTTGTGTCAACATATTCCCTCGAAATATATTTTTCTAATAAAAATATGGATAACATTATGGTAGGTGCATATTCTTTCAGATCAAGGGCAGTATTAGTTCTTCAGTGATTAAGTTTACTTCATGGCTATAAGAACAGGTTAACATTTCTTTCCTGATTTATCAAAATAAAAACATTTTAACTTCACTAGCTAAAAACCTCACCCTACAGGCAGTTTTTCAGTTACCTTCCAGAAGTAAAAAACTTGTTCACTTAGCTTGATTAAATATGTAGAGACTATTGACACCAACCTCATTAATTAAACAAACACGATCCTTACAGCAGTTTAAGAGTTAGAATCCGAAATAACGACACACAAATAGAGAATTATAGTAACATTATATGCTACTAAACAGCCTCAATATTGGCATCGATGTTGATAAACAGCTTCAGTAGTGCATAAAACCACACCCATTAATAAAACCACACCCATTGACATCACACCCATTGCCACCTTATCTGAATGAACCTTCATGAGGACATGCAGTGAGGTGCCCTAATCAATCCCAGAAAGTTTTGTGAAGATCCTTCCAGTGGTTTGGAAGGAGTTAGAGTCCACACACAGACAGACACACAGACAGACAGACAGACAGACAGACAGACAGACAGACAGACAGACAGACAGACAGACAGACAGACAGACAGACAGACAGACAGACAGACAGACAGACAGACAGACAGACAGACAGACAGACAGACAGACAGACAGACAGACAGACAGACAGACAGACAGACAGACAGTGAATAATGGTAAAATTCCAACTTTACACTAATTTTGGAACCAACTTCACATGTTCTCTTTGCAGAGATCATTCAGGGAATACCAGATTGCATTTCATTCATAAAATATATGAATAATTGCATAATGAATGATAAAATATTCATTAAATTCTTGGGATTGTTCTATTTTAACTATAAAAATTCCAGCAAATCACCCTACAATAGCTTGAATCTTGGCTTACTTCCCAACTCTGTATCTGTCACCACTGGACTGCCCACATCACATCCTGACCTTACAAGTTCAATATATTTCTGCCATCTAGCACAAGTTGTACAAACACTTACTCAGTTATGAATGACAATCTTCTGAAATAGCAGAGGAGACCATACTTGCTAAATGGTCGCAGGGACAATGCTTGACCAAATATATATATTTTGCATTGTACTAGCACATGAAAAAGTTAATGATATAATAGTTTTTATAGTTGCAGACAATCGGTTCCAGTTTTACAGTAAAGATTTGAGAGAGAGGAAAAAAAAAAAGAAGCCAATTTTGGATTTTTCTCCAACCCCACAAGCAATCTCTGGACAAGTTTGATCACAATGAAATACTTTTTACAAACCAAAACTACATGTTTGGCAACTAAGCTGTTGAGTCAGTACATTTTAGTCACACATTTTTCTGAGGCCAAATTAAGGCAGCAATCTTGCCCACAGAAGGGCAGCCTAATTTTGTGGCAGGGATTTCAGCAACAACAAACAATGACTAAAAAATAGTTCTTTTAAATTAATAAAAAATAAATTTTTTTAATTGATGAGATGGACAGCATTGGTCTTCCATACACATGAAAAAAAAATTGAAAAAATGGTATCACAAATGATCAATAATATCAATCTCGCCTCTTTTTTTCCATATTTAGCAATAAAAATATTTTAATGGAAAAAAAAAAAGAAAGGAAAAAAGTTGTTTTTTTTTTAAACTCTTATATCCTGTTTGTATTATCTAGTATAAACTAAACAGTATGCAATTAGGGCAGAGAACAAGCATCCGCCACTATTCACACATAATTATGTGGTGTGACTTCAAAAGGGAGTGTTTGTTACACTATCAAGAGCTATCTGACTCACCCAAGAAGGCTATAGCTGGTTAGCCCATCAATGATGTCTGTGCACTTAACATTGGACAATGCACAGCAGGTGTCCACCAACTGTCTACTTCCTTGCCAACTCTCTCACCATTCAGGGTGTGTGGCTTCTAATTACTTAATTTTTTTACTACTTTTTTTTTTTAAATCAAAGTAGGCTTTTTTCCTCTTTATATATTTCATCACACAATATTTAACTAAATCAGGTTATCCAATATCTTGAATATCACTGTATGATTCTAATGTTGCTCTTCAGTTCTTGTGCTAATTGAATTGACACTTTTAACTAACCATACAGAAGATTCAATTTTTTTTTAAACTACTTGGGGGGGGGGGGGGGGGGTTTGAAAGAGCAGCAGTGCAGATAATAAGTTGACTTGATTCATCAATTTTCACTTCAATTAAACACTAGCAGCTAAACACATCGAAAGGTTTTCCATAGAATAAAAAATAATAGATAAAACAATTAAAATAATAATAATAAAATTTTTTAAAATGAGCAAAAATTGAACAGTGTAATGACTAACACATGCACAAGATAAACTCTCACCATAGGAAGATGGTGATGGTGTGAGATTTGTGCAATGGCCTCAGAAGATTCCAAGCATCCTGCCCCTACCACAGCCACATCCATTGATGCATCAAAAATGTTGGAATAGAATGTCTCCAGAGCCTCCTTCTTGCTGCACTGTGTGTGTGTGTGTGTGCGTGTGTGTGTGTGCGTGTGTGTGTGTGCGTGTGTGCGTGTGTGTGTGTGTGTGCGTGTGTTTGTGTGCGTGTGTTTGCATGCGTGTGTGTGTGTGTGTGTGTGTGTGTGTGTGTGCGCGCGTGTGTGTGTGTGTGTTCATGATAAGAGTATTGTATCTCTTTATTTATCCTGATACTCATAATTGAACATGACGCAGTATTTACCATGGACTCAAATTGATTATAAGGAGTGGGAATTGATAATAAAATATCATGGATATGAGAAATGGAGTAATATCATGTATTGTTTATGTCATTACCAATTACAAAAACATAAAACTGTTAACACTCTTCACAGAAGCTAGCTAACTGCTGATCACTGCAAGATAAGCGCCAAAAAGTTTGACGATTATAATTCAATTATAATGCTTCATCATTAATTTTAGATACCATATATGTATAAAAACATTTTTGAAAAGAAAAAAAAGTATTTCTATTTGATACAGTATACAAGCTTGAGTGATACTGGAGTAAACAGGACCTGGTTTAAAGCCCAGATAATTATTGCATTTTTTAAAATGAAATTTTTTTACGTTTTTGATCATACAAAGTGTTGCTGATTTTCTGAAAATGAGTTTACCCTCTGCAAGGTAAAGGTTGAGCTAAAGATAGGGTTTGAGCTAAGATAGGACTTGAGTAAGAATTGGGATAGGCTATAGAACCTATAGAGTTATCTGCACAAACACTGCAAATCATATGCAATCACATACTCGGCCTTGCCTTCCGTCTTGAGAGACCTCCCTGCAGTTGCAGCACTGAGTGTGTTGCACTTCCACATACAAAAAGGAAAAATAAGAACAGCAGCTCTGGTGACTTGCCTGGACATATCACGTCCTGAAAGCATCCGTAGAACACAATCATAATGCTACACCTGATCTCTCCTCTCCTTCCCTCCTTTTTTCCCACATATTGGTTGTGTTGACGCACAGTCAGCCCTGTAGTACTTGTTTTGTAATACTTGTGGTTGTTTTGACATGTCATCATCAAATTGTTTTGGTCTGTAATTACTTGAGCACACATTCCTGCAAGGGGTCATGTCACATGAACATCAGGCCAGTCATCAGACCCTTTTTACCCATGATACAACGTGAATGGGTCTTAACACCTCTTTTAGCACTTTTTGTTAGGACAGAAGGCAGGTTGCACTGGACGACCTGTACCATGTATATATATTTTTATCCATGACACAACTTGATCAGGTCGCATTCTCATGGGGACTTTCTTTATCCCCTGTTCAACTTGTGCCACGGGGAGAGGCTGATGTTTCAGTCTTGTTTTCCTTCTTTTTTTCCCTGTGCTGGTGAATCAACACACCCAATACTGAAAATAAAGGAATCTGGGGTCGAGACCAGCCCAACCTTAGCCATAACCAGTCTTATCAAAAATCAGTAAGATTATTGAATTGAACAAAAAATAAATTTTCAATTTTTGAGTGAACACACTTTTTCAAAAAAAATATCTTCAGACACAGAAGAATTTAGGGGTGAAAAATAGGGAGCAGTTGCTATACTCCAGTTAGCCTGGCACTCACACTTTGGTTCTCACAAATCTTGGGGAAGGGAACCAAATTGGTATGCTGGAGACAGCAGACAGGTGTGGCCAGACAGGCTACACTCCAATATGATTACATTTTATTTTTGCAAATTTTTTCAGGATAGTGCAATGAAAATTATATTATTGAAAATCAGCGACATTTGCAAGTCAAATGAAGAGATTTTATACAATGCCAGTACTTTTGAAAACTTGCACTGATTTACCCTCAGCAGCAAATAAGCTGCACTGATTATTTTCACACTCACTCCAGTTTGCAGATCCTGGGAGGAGTTGACATGCCCCATCTTACTAGTAGACACTGTTAAACGGTGCCCGGCCAGTAGACCTCCACATTGGTTCACATGTTCAACAGCTAGCTCCACTGCAGGCCACACTCCATTGGTAGAACCTCCTCCACCACTTAAGGAAGGACTTTCCAATGATGACCCAACGAAGATCAGGTTCAAGGTTGCATCGGAAAGATGGTGTGATGAAACTAGTTTGTGTAGGAGCAGCAAAATTATGAACTTCAACATCGCTGCTGCTGCTGCTGCTGTCAGGCTAGATTTCTCTCAAGATTTGACACTTGCAGCCGCTGTGGAGTGTTAGCACGTGCAACACACCTTCGTTTTACCCCCTTCCACACTTCCTCATTCCCCAATTATTCCGCAAAACATTCCACCTGCTGGTGACCGGCGCCACACCGTGGAATGTGTAAGTATTCCTACCGGGGTTCGGTTTTTATCCCCTGGAGCTCAGATGGTCTTAAAGTTACTTTGTTGTTTCTGTTTCCTCAGATTTTCCAGTGTTAAAGTCCCGGTTCAATCCCGAGTCACCAGTTTCTTCCCCCCCCCCCCCCTTTTTTTTTGTTCTTCCTGTAACACTTCTCAGATACCCAACTATTGGAAATTCTTAAAATATGGGAAATTTATAAATATGTGATCAGGTTATACTTGATACATTTCAAGCTTGTTTACTTATCCTAATCCACCTATTTTCTTTTGCCCTTTTTTTCTGTTGCTCTAAAATTAAATGATTTATGTAAAATGTACAGTATTATTGTGCCTTGCAGGAAAGTCCTAGCTGTTCCAATTTACACATTACCAAGTACTCCAGACATTCAACAGGGTCTATTTTTGGGATGCCCCATCCTGGATGCTGTGTGCACACTGTTAGTAATTGAAATCAGGTTGGGATTTGACTATTGATTTGCAAAATCCCACCAAAAATACACTTTGAATCCAATTGCCCAAATTTGCAGACAATTTTGGGGGAAAAACTCTCTTTTTTGTTCAAATTGATTTCAATTAAAATTACTTACTGAAATTAAGCACTGTTAGGCCTGCTCAGTACTTGAATGGATGACCACTTGGGGATAGCAGATCTTGTAGGTGGTTCCCTTTCCCCCCCCCCCCCCCCTGCTCTCTCTTCTTACTTTACTGTAAAGGGCACAATTTGACCTGCTAAATTTGAAATTTCTCAACTCCTCACAAATTTATGCCCCTACTTCGATAATTATTTCCCTAAAGCCTATCCCTATGGTTTTATATGGACTGGTATGTTGATACAGAGGAATGTGGCTATTAGGGATGTGGCTAAGCAAATAGTCTGAAGCATTAATTGTCCACCAAGCATCTAAATGAAAACCCTGCTGCAGTGCATTACACCAACCTTTTCTATCTTTCACTTTCCAAATTTAGATGATGTTTTTGTATCAGGGTCTGAATATTGAGTGAAATTTGCCTTCTATCAAAAGAAAGTGCATTGCCATGTATCCCACTGATTAACAGGGTGTAATTGGCACTATATAATACCAAATTATAATCTACGAGCTCAAGCCACACAGGAAGACTGCAGATCATGTGATCAACAGTCCTAGTCAACCCTTCCATCCCATCAACACTTTAACCCAACAATTATTGAGAAAATGTTTCAAACACCTAAGGATAAACTAATTTCTCTCTTTCTTTTTTTTTTCTTTTATTTCTTTTTTTTTTTTTTTCACACCTATTCAGGAAGGAGGTGGGTGAAGGGGGAGAGAAGAGAAGGAAAAAATTACTCCTTTAAATTTGAATTGCACAACAAATTCGCTTTGGGTATGTCAGCTGTACATATGAAGTGAACATGCTAATATTTAAAAGAAAATATACATTTTGTATATGATGTATGCATCTATCCATCTATCCCTCCCTCCCTATGTACATACCTACCTACATACATATATATTAGCTAGTGATAAAAATTTTTTATAAAAAATGAAATATATAGGGTTTCCCCCAAAAAGTACGGAAACAAAAAAAAAGATTATTGCCTACCCAAGGAGTATTGAAACAAGGATAAACACTGAATTATTATGTGCTTAGTTCTACAACCCTAAATCACTGCCTCCAGACTCCTGTTGTTTTGTTTTTTTGTTGTTTTTTTTGTTTTTTTGTTGTTTTTTTTTGGGGGGGGGGGGGGGTGAAAGAAAATATTCAATATTATTTACTCATAATAATAATAATAGCTTTTTTTTTTGGCATTAGATAGAATAGAATTTGAAGTCTGTGATTTATAGATGCAGAATTAGGCACATGAAAATTGAGTGCTCATGGCTTGTTTCAATACTTCTCAGGTAGGTAATGATCTTTTCTTGTTTCTGTACTTTTTGGGGAATCCTCAATCTTAACTTTTTCATTAATGTATAAACTTTTTTTATCTTAGTTTCTGTGCCTTTTTTCAAAGTAAGTTTTCTTTAGGGGGTTTCCTTTGCAATATTTTAAATGGAAATATTCACTCTGTTATCTACCCATGATAATTGCATTTATTATTTTGACATTAGATGAAATTTAGTTTGGACTCAGTGATTTAGGGATGCAGAATTAGGCACATAATAATTGACCACGGGTTTTCAGTAATGGTTTCAAGATTCAGAAGTCACAGCTGTCAGGTAACGCTCAGTAAAACAAGCACCCAGTTAACTAATCAATTTATCAATGTCTGCAATCTGAAATTTGGTAGTACATGGGCATGCAGTTATGAGATAGAACTACACATGGCTTTCATAACAGAGGATGTCATAGTTTCATCACTATATGTACCTTCATTGCAGGAGTTACGTGTAACACAAATTAATGCCTGCAATTATTTGCATTGTATAAAAGGGAACTGAACTGAATGTATGAAATCTTACCTGAATAAAATTCACTTCATTGTAAAATAGCAGTGAAAATAGGGGCAAAAAAATCACTCTTCCCAGTCAGGAAGAAATGAAATAAAGAGCCACTCTTTATATTCAGTACAAATAATAATAGTAATATAATATTTCCTAACAAATAGTTTTTTTTTAAATATTTAATGAGAACTCACTTGATATCTTTTCTTTAGCAGCAAAGTGGAGGGTTTAGCATGCATACTCATGAACAATTGGATGGAATTAAAATGGTGTCCATGAGAGTGGGTATCATTGGTTCATCCTGATATACATTTATATTTGTGTAAGCTAATGAAGTAAACCGATTGGTCATGGACGTATTCCAGTTGAAACTCTGTTTGATGATAGTATTAACGAAAGTAATAATGTTCCCTAATTGTTCGTAGCCTGGCTCATAAGCAAAATGTTAATGGAAAATGAGGAGAAATTCTTCTTTTTTTTAATTTTTATTATTCTATCTCTTTTTGAGGCAACTCATTGCCTTAGAAATTTGACATGATCCTTTATTAGAGGCTCCTGAACACAACATATGAAATTAATTTTATTCTTATTATGTAAAACCTATGCAAATATGAATTAGTTTTTTACTATACTGCCAATGGTAAAGGTCACCCACCTCTCTGCAGATGGGCTGCCAATCTGGTGCAGTCTGAATATGTGTACCAGCAGTACCACAAGAGAAAAATGCACAAGAGGGTAAAGCAACTACAGGTGTTTACTTAATACTAAATCTGCAATTTAGAGTGCCATGAGAACAGTCAGTGCTGACAATGTAATTAAAAGTTGAGCTCATGGCTTGCTAGTGCAAAAATGACCAACAAAAAGAGGCAGAACAAATACTTGTTGCAACCACTTTACCCAAATGTGCTGTGTTTCATTGCTGTGGGATCGTGGTCCAGACCAGCTGCTGTGAACATGCTTGGAGAACAAAGATGAACTCCACTTCCCTTAGCAGCAGGGAATTCCATATGGCCACTGAGAGGAAGTTATGCATGTCCAGGAGCAGGTGGGCAATGCATGTCCAGGGGCAGGTGGGCAATGCATGTCCAAGGGCAAGTGGTCAGACATAAAGAGAGAAAAAGAGACAAAAGTGCTGGTACTGAGAGTTTGACTAATAAACAGGCAGGCAAATAGACTGATGAACAGACAGATAAGTAGACAGATAGAAACAAGCATACTCTTGAGACATTATAGACCGCCATAGAGAAGAAGAGGAACACTGGGCCCTACCTGACAGTCTAGAAGACGAGTAGTTGGACAGAGATACAGGCAGGACAGACTAAACCATTGATGATCATCAAGTAGTAGTTAACTATAAATTTTAATTCTATCTTGTAGAACAAAGAAGGGGGGGGGGGGGGGGGGGGGAGGAAAAAAGAGAGGGAAGCAAATAATATTCATCACCCACTAAAGCCTAGTTTACAGTGCGTGCATAGCATAGACATGGAAAACGAATACAAAATTTTGTCAAAACACACTGCAAGAAGTATTTTTCAACCACCGCATTCGCAATGCGAGAATAGAACCAAGTTCTAATTTTACGCAACGTACAGTACAGTACGACATGTCAATGCGGCTCTCCATCCCATTTCATTTTTGCCCTTATAATCCCAACAACCCCCCCCCCCCCCCACCTCACCTCAATCCAAGTTCCTGTGGTATATGGTGTGGTTGGTTTAATTTTCTGCACAACATTTAATGCATTTCTTTTAACCCAGAGAGACCACATGTGCTTAATGGCACAACCAAGATCTTAATTAAATTATTAGTTAGGAAGTTTCCAAAGAAGAACAAGAACAATAGCAACAACAAAGTAACATTTAGACTCCTCAACACACTATGTGAAATCAGGGTAAAAATCAGATATTAGACAATAAATTAGTTGATGGCTTAATTTTACTCAGGCAGTACACACCACACATAATCTGATAATCTGCTCTTTGTACCTTAAATTGCTCTTAACCAACCACAAATGTCTAGCTAATTCATTGTCTGCAAATAGTTTAGATTGAACATTGGTGACCATGGATTGATCCATTACAACGCTGAACAGTGTGACTCTGAATTAAACACTGATTCAGTTAAATACAACCGGACTTTTAGTTAGTGGTAATTGAGAAAGAGATACTGCATGATTTTTTTCCTAATCAAAAGGGATTAAGTGTGGTTACTGTGTTAGATACAATATTCACATATATGTTGTAATGGTGGTATTGAAGTTCTCAACCGGAGAAGAGAAACAGAGGTTCATAAAATGGAGATTCAGAACAAGTGCACGACAGAAACATTTTATTTCAACCTGAGGTACTTCTGAAGACATAGCTTTAAAAAAAGCATCAAGAGCTGAGAAAATTCTCTGCAACATGATAGGAAGCATAATATTCCATTCATGCTGATGAGGGTCACTGACCTGCTCTTTTAAGCCATGTTTTTGTAACTATGAATGTTTAAAAATAAGTTTTAGACCAAATAAAGTTTTTAAAAATCTTACTATAATTTATAATTCATTTGCCTGTACGTCTGCCTGTATGTTCAGACTGTAACACCTGGAGGGATCTTCATGAAACTTTCAAAGATTGATTAGGGCACCTCACTGCACTTCATCATGAAAGTTTTATTCAGATCGGGTGGTTATGGGTGTGTTTTTGTCATTGGGTGTGGTTTGGTGACATGAGGGCTAATCAACACAGAATCTTGGCATGTTTATTAATAGTATAATGTTAGTTTGATTAGTATCAATAATCCCTACATGTTAATTAAAGCAAACTAAACATGTTTGTTACAGCAGGTGGCTGGCTTAAAACCGCCAAGGAATGAAATTGATGTAAGATTTAACCACCAAACCACAGTTGAGATAAGCTATTGATGCTTTAATACAAGTACTTTGGTACTTAATGAACATTGAGATATGTATTTACATGTACTTTAATCTTACGTAAGTTGCATTCTTTGGATCCTGCTGAACCACTTACTAAACAGGAGTGTTAAAAACATTCCATTGCTCTTTAGAGTTTGACACAAACTTCTAAGGTAGGGTCCATTGGTTTTCCTTATATCAAAATCTATAATGGAGCATACCACTAGAAAACTTATCACATAAGCAATCTTTTGGTAGCAAAAACACTTGTATAGGACATAGAACAAGGAAGTTATGGGTCATAAAATGTATCATGAATAATTAATGTTTTGGGTTGTTACCCCCCCCCCCCCCCCCCCAAACCACTTGGAGCAAAAACAAAGGCATGGAAATGAGTTGGCAAGAATTTTTCTCTTCTGAACATTATTCCAGAACCACACCCCGGTTTTGTTAAGAACTCCCTCTTGTAAGGTTGGTGGATTAGCCCAGCATCTTGGTCCAGTCTAGTGCTCCATATTTCGTTCTGACCACAATACATTCAACACATCACAGACAAACCCACAGTTGCCCAGTGCCTCAGGGCAAATAGAACACCTGATATAACACAAATGCCATTAGGAAGGCAGAACCACAATTGTGTAAAATTTATTTTTGAAAATAATAAGATGTGGCAGCAATAACAGCAACGTCACAGATGACAATTGTTATTATAATTAGAGTAGTTTTTTGGATAAGAACTTCAATTGGTTTCTTAACATCGCCATGTTGATGGATGTCTGCAGCTGACTGGCCAACCTGTCCAGATCAAGTGGAGCCTCAGCATTCAGCAGTTGCTCCAAGAGGTTCTGCCACAATGGACAGTTATACTTCCTGCGACTGCATGTGTGTGTGTGTGTTGGCACACATAATGAAAACAGTTATGTTTAGTGGTGACATATCTTGATAGCCTATATATTGGACTAGCTTCATGTAGCCAAACCCTTAATCAAACGATTGGCTGGAAATAGGTCTGGAGTCACCGCTATACCTGACCAGTTCAATACCCTCCGATTCTGGAGGGTAACCAAATGTCATAAATATCATTACAGTGACTATTTTTTTAAAAAGAAGAGAAGAAGTGATGGCTTCATCAATTGAGATCTAAGCTGCTGCATTAGAGCCAGTCAAATGCTTAGCTCAGATAGCCTGAAGCCTTTGCAGCTACCGGTAGTTGCAGGGTTACAAGTTGGTCCATTTTTTTTCTTTCAGAATTCTGCCTACAGGATATGGCAAGTGTCTATGCTATGGTTACTTGCCCTGAATATTTGACAGGATGCAGTTCCCCAGAGCCATCTGTGACCCAAATTGTGTGTAGTAACTACTTCAATTGCTATAATTGAAAACAAGGTGCAGTGAAACCAACATGAGACTGCGAAGGCTTCCAGCTGCCATTGCCTAAGCATTTTACAGACTCAAATGCAGCTGATTTGATCCCAATGGATGTTGCCATCACTTAATCATTTGGTAACGCTATATTGATATTCACAATATGCGGTTACCCTCCAGAATTAGAGGGTATTGAACAGGTCAAGTATAGGAATCATCACTAGACCCATTTCCAGCCTAGCTTATGGTAAAGGTCTAGTGAGGCAAGACTGATATTGGACTTGTACAGTTCACAAACGATGCAAAGAAAAAGCTCTCTACACTGATCATCCACAAGAGAGGAATTCAAATGCCAAACATGCATTCACACATGTACCATCACATGGAACAGGTTCCCTGAAAGAACATGCCCCTGAGCTGTTCATTATAATAGATGAGTAACCCCTGCCAGCCCCATAGTGCATAGTAAAATCAGGAATGGAAGAAAAAGATAGTGTGGCATGTAAAAGGCTTTTGTGAGGGAAGTCACTGTATGATACACTATAAATACACTGCTGAATGTAAGAGTCATGCCTCAACCAGAGCAACAGGGATAAGAATAGGCAGGGTTATAACTCAACATAAATCAAGCGTGATGTACATGCACTTATTAAAGAGGTCAGAATGGTAGTTTGAACCATACAACTCTTGAGTGTCCTCACCTGCTTAGTGAGACAGTGTGGAGACCAGACTGAGCGTCTCTGATGATACAAGGCTCCTCCACACTGCCTCTGATGAGAGCCAGCATAGAGAGGGCCAGGCCATAGTAGTCCACTTGCCACTTCCATGTCTTCTTCTCCCTCATGGCGGGGCACAGGGAAAAGGGTGTGAGGGACTCATGGTGCTGAGCAGTGCCCACAAACACCTGCTCTTCTGAAAACTGTAGCGTATCCACACAACACCTGAAGTCAATGAGACGAACGCTCAAATCTCCACTATCAGCAGCAAGTTCACTAGAGAGAGAGAGAGAGAGAGAGAGAGAGAGAGAGAGAGAGAGAGAGAGAGAGAGAGAGAGAGAGAGAGAGAGGAGAGAGGAGAGAGAAGTTAAATTCCGACATCACAGACTTTATTATTCCAGATAACATAGTCCATAGAGAGATGCCTGTTAAACCATTCCATCCCTTCCAACTACAATCCCTTCATCATTGCCTGTGATTCACTAGATTACGAGCTAGTAGAAACACAATGTATGTACATTGTGTGAAGGAAACAGACTGTAAATTAGTAAATTAGCAAAAGTTGTCCCCTCTCATTATTTGTATCCACTGTTGAGAGATATATATGTCCTTGGAGATACTGAGCTGGCATGCTTATCCAGAGTTACAAATCTCCCTTAAATAATAAGAAACAAGAGAAATGCATCGTTGGCTACCTAGGGTGATTGATAACAGGATTTAATTTGAAGAACAGAGATGATCATATTCATCAACATCCTGCTGTTGAGTTCAGAGCAGACTAGTGAAGTGTGTGTGTGTGTGTGTGTGTGTGTGTGTGTGTGTGTGTGTGTGTGTGTGTGTGTGTGTGTGTGTATCTAACCTGAGGTTGTGAAGGAGGATGTTTCTGGCAGTGATGTTGGCATGGATGATGCCAGCCTTGTGCAGACACGCCACTGCACTGAGCATGCCTACGCAGACACACTGCACCACAGAGTATGGAATACTTGCTGTACACTCAATACTTCTCACCACTAAATCCTGCACAACATAAGGCAACAGTACAATCTATGAGCAAGACATGTCACTGACACTCAAGTACATAGTATGCAACCACTGTGACAAGTAGTGTATGTGTGTGTATTAATTAAGTCTCCGCCGATAAGAATGATGATGATATGATAATTATACTTGCCATTTGAAATATACTTCCTTTTTTTAAAAAAATCAATAATAATATTAAAAAAAAATAATAAAAAAAAAAGAATAGATGAACAAAATAATTTTAAAAAATCAATAAAAATAAGAAAGAAATTAAATGTATACATTAGCTGTAGCCATTAATACCTGTATCGAGCCGAAGAGGTGATAGGGGGCGACAGTGACAAACACATTCTGTCTGGGGTAATGACACACCTTCTGGTAGCACTGGAAACTTGCCGCCTGTATGTGTGCATAGATTGTCCACATGTGGATGTGTATAACATACATGTGATGTGTTGTAGCCGACCGGTCTAGTCGTGGCACTTTAGGAGCACAACTGACCATATGCTGAAGTCCCAGCCTGCCTAGTCTCTGATGCAGATGGTGCACTATAGTCAACTCCCACTCCACACCTGACTGGTGCACCTACGCACACACACACATGCACGTATTATTCAATTTTCTTGGCTCATTCAATATTTTGGATTACAGGAACATATTATGTTAGTAGAGAGAGGATCAGGTGGGACTAGTGGTGTGCACTAATTAGAGGAGACTAACTTGGAGTAGATGCATGCCGCTGGCCGTCCTGGCACAATAGAGGGAGGAGAAGGAACCCTTGCTCAGGAAGGACACAGAGGCAAACAACAACCCTCCACCCTCTCCCAGTCCTCCTAGAAGAAGACTTTCTCCTTCCACAATTGAAAGGTCTTTCGCCACTACTTCAACCTGCTCTGTGAGGATTCCACCCAGAGAGTTGAGCATTCTGTTCACTATGCCGGGCTCAAATGGGTTCACTTTTGATGCAGTGAAATCATGGTCAGTGCCAGCACCCATACTTGAAGAAGAGGAAGTGAGACGAGACCTACAGAGGGAAGTGTTGGCATGGTAACATGGAAGAGGGATATTTAGATACAAGTAGGAGGGTTATTGTGGGCATAGCAACATGAGGAAGGGGCATGAGCTTGACAAATCATCTGAGAAGGGCATGGTGGGTAATTGACCTGCTTGATGAAGTCGTGAGTTTGCTCTTGCCGGATGACTCCTCGGTGATGGTGGAAAGATGGTCATGTTTGGTGGTGTTAGGCTGAGTAATCTGTTGCTCCAGGTTTCGACTGCTGACCTCGGCAGTTATCACAGACACATCAACATCAAAGGTTAAATCTAAACCAACAATAAGTAAACAAAGGACATTGCATAAATCAATCAATGCCATGTTGTTATGTTATTGTGTGTGTGCATTGCACTAAAGAATGCACTGGTTGCTCAAAGACCATATTGAAAAATGTTGGATAAACTACTACTGAGATTGATCGGTAAAGTTCAAAGCTCAGTTGCTATCTGTGAATGCATAGATAATAGTCTAGCAAAGCAACGAAGTTTTGTATGGCACAACATATGTCCACTAAGTTAATGAGAGCTATTAACCCCTCCAACTCCAGCCTTTAGTGATAAACCAAATACACTAAAAAATAAAAATTTTTTTTTTTTTTCCATTGGCATGGATGAACCACACCGTAATTGATTGTGTGTGTGTGGCTTGTGGTATTGATTTGTATTTGTTGCATGTTCAAATCACGGCAGGGTGTGTGGTAATTAGTTATGATAATATATATATATATATATATTAGAAGACATAAGTATGTAACTATGTAACTATGTTCATCCGTTTCTCAAAATCCCTCTGTTAGATTTTGACCAAACTTTTAGGGATGGAGGAGACCCACCCTGAGATGGTTTTATGCCAAGTGGCATGTCTGGGAAAAAACTGAATTTGTCTGTCTGTCTGTCTGTCTGTCTGTCTGTCTGTCTGTCTGTCTGTCTGTCTGTCTGTCTGTCTGTCTGTCTGTCTGTCTGTGGATTTCTCTGAAACTTGGCATGATGATAGGTTTTGGCCCAACTTAAAAATGTGGGCTAAAATTTCGCAAAAAAAAAAAAAAAAAAAAAAAAAAAAAAAAAAAAAAAAAAAAAAAAAAAAAAAAAAAAAAAAAATTACCATGGTAACAAGAAAAAGCCAAAAATGGTATTTTGGCCACTTCTCTCTTAATAATACATCTTCTCCATCATCACCTTTCTTACTGGCAAGACATGTCCAACGCCAGGTATATGCTGCTAGTGTTAACAAAAATCAACACATGTCAATGGTTGCAATCAATGACCAGTTAGTCAACTACAAGCCCTCTTCTCCACAAAGTTTAACAAAATTGTTAACACCTCCAGTCAACCGCCACACTGACCTACTAAGCTATTACTTCCTTCAACTCCACACATTTTCCCCTTCCACACACGTTTCCCCCCTTCCATACACACACACACACTCTCTTTCTCTCTCTCTTTCTCTCTCTCTTTCTCTCGCTCACACACTGACCAGGCTTGTGATGGGCTGGAGTGGAGATGGGGTCGTAGTTCTTCGGGTGCTTGATGTCAAATTGAGTGAAGCCACACTGCTCCCCAGTTGTGGTGTCCAGATCCTCCTCCTCCTGGACAGGAGCTCCTAGAGGCCTGTGGTATATGTGAGATAAAGGATCTCTACCAACAGACTTCTTTGTGGCAGCAGTGGAAGTGTCAACAGTGCTATGCATGGAGTCGTGGTAAGGAATAAAGCTGGACTCATCTGCAGTGTAGTCGCCATAGAGAGAGCTCTGTCCCATCTGCTGCTGAGAAGTGTGAGGAGGTTCTCTGAGGTCAGTGAGAAGTTGCAGGGGTCTACTCCGTCCATATAGCAGTGAGTGAATAATAAGACAACAGTCATCATAACATAATGACAGGAGAACACAATTTTATCATAGAAATATTATATTAGATTGATCTGTATATAGCAAATGAAATGATCCACTATCATTTCAAATTACTGTAACTATATAATTATTAACCGATTTTACACAGTCCAGTAGTGATTGGTTAGCATGTCTAATTTGCAATGGTAAAGGGTCATTCAAACGAAGCAGTTTAGTTATACTTCTTAAAATGTTTTGGATCTACCAGTGTTAAAATATTATGACGACATATTGATTGGAGCATGGACGAAAATAGACCCACAACACTGCTGAACACTAAAAACAACAAAACGCTATGGTTGTAGTAATTTAGTATATAGAAGCTCACTTTCTGTTATTTGTCATCTGTCTTAGCTTAGCAACATCAGGGCAGTGGGTTTGCTGAGAAGCACTACCATAACCGACTCCAAAACTATGGGATGTCAGACTCATATTTTTGGGAGCAGCTGCATAGCTGTTGGAGACGACATTGCTCAGGCCTGTCGTAGAAACGTTGCTAGGGTCGTAGTATGGCAAAAAGCTAGACTCATCGCCACCAGCAGTCGCATCAGCGAACACACTGTAGGAGCTCATGGATGACAAACATGGCTGCTTCTGGTCACACAACGAGGGATCATCATCCATATACTGAAGATCTCTACCAAGCATATCATAGTGTGACACGTTATGATTGTACAAAACTGACCTCTTTACCAAAAGAGAAAGAAGAAAAACAACAACAATAACACAATCTCACTTTTGTGGCATTCTATTAGAGAATGCTTTGTCCTTAGCAACCTCAAATTCTGTCATGGCAAACTCGTCCTCATCATTTTGTTGTTTGCATTGCATCAGCAGCTTAGCCTGAAGAACAGAAGAATACACATAAACACAGTAGGAATATGCCATCCATACTTTACCCACAACTAGCACCATACAAGACATGCTACGAACCTTGGACTCCAGCTCAGAGGTGCAGTTGAAGTAGGCCAGGTGTTGACTGTATGAAGCAGATGCCTTCCTGACGGTACTAAGGGAGTCATCTGCCGGACCCAGCAAATGACTCTGATGATTGCTCATGCTCAGCATGCTATCAAAATCCGAGAAGTTCAGCTTCTTGTTAATAACACTGCCACTCCTGAGAGAGAAAAAGGTGAGTTGCAGTTGGTTAACCCGGCAGTGTTGCCCCACACTAACTCGAAAACACTCAACACATCGCATACTACATACATGGAATGTAACAAGAACACACACATATGCTATTCTTGTACACTCCAGTTGTATGAATCACTCAGCCATGGTGGACATGTTAATTCTTACTGTGAAGAAGGCCTACAGGGGATAGTAGCTCCACTTTCCACTGAGTTGGGAGAGAAGTCAAAGGTGTGCACAGGCAAGGAACACTCATTCTCCTGATTGACAAGGTCACGTGTTGGAGGAACATGGTGGAGCAGCACCTTCTTCTCCAGTAGAATATCCGCTGCATGTACAGTAGCAGGCAACAATTTCTGGGTGTGGTTTGGTAGTTCTTTGGTGAGAAGTGCCACTCTTCGCTGCTCTTGCTCTTTCTGTTGCCCTCCATGTGGCACATGTTGTTTGTTCAATGAAACATCATGTAGAGACTTAGTCAGGCTAGCATAATATGTTCAAAAGATGTCGATGAAAATATTTGGGGGAAAGGGGAGGGAGAAGAGGATTATTGTTGAAGTGTTCTTACTTCTAATTTTTAAAAATAATATTAAAAAATAATTAAATAAAAATTTTTAAAAAAAAGGAAAAGCAACAATGTGTGTACGTGATAACCATTGCCACACAGTAGCAAATACAAATAAAAGTAAATAATAACCATTGCTTACCCAAAAGTTGGCTGGTGGTTTTCAGTCTGCCTGCTTCCAGAGGTAAGCACCATCATGGATATATTTGAGTCGATGGCTTCAGTCATTTCCATGTCACAGTTCTCATCTTCAACAATGTTTGGCTTGTACTGAGGCAACATGGCTCTCAGTTGTTCTAATTGCAGTTCCCCTCCAGAGGGAGGGTATACCTGGTTCTTGGGGTAGTGGCAACATGTCTCCATGGTGAGGTAAGCAGGAGGTACAGAATAAAAACTAGGGGAGTTCGACTTAAATGCGGTCAGGGGAGCATAGAATCAGTCGGTACACTGTGCCTCAAATATTCCCGCTCCTGTTTTTAAAAAATGTGGACCACGATTTATTTTTGAAATTCTGCTCTAAACCACGCCTACACCTGTCACGTGAGTTACTGCTACCTACGGTACAACGACAATCCTAACCTGTGATGTCAGATGAAATTGTGTCCTGGACGTTCCTTTTCCTACTTCTTGCCTTTCGAGAATTCCAGTTGCTCCCAGGTGCCAGTCTGTCGATCAATTTTTCATTGCTTCCGGGGCTCCACCCGTAGGTGGTGTGGCGTCGTAGATTCCAGACTGTGGGGAAAGTAAGGAACTTTCCTTTTCCTACTTCTTGCCTTTCGAGAATTCCAGTTGCTCCCAGGTGCCAGTCTGTCGATCAATTTTTCATTGCTTCCGGGGCCCCACCCGTAGGTGGTGTGGCGTGGGAGATTCCAGACTGTGAGGAAAGTAAGGAACTGCATGACTCTCAGGTCCTACAGCTTATAACATGGGGTATCAACTCGCAGAATCCTAATTCTACACTGAGCAGTATCTACAATCTCTGACGCTGATATGTGTGGTACTCTGGTAGCTCCTGATCCAACAAAAGCAGCAGGCCTGGACACTACAGACCTACATCACTTTGTATTGCATCAAGATATTTGAAAGGATTATAATGTGGATGATATTGTAGACCATATATACATAATGAGGGAACATGTAATGAACAAGTGATGAGGAAATATGTAATGAAGGAATATGTAATGAAGGAATATGTAATGAAGGAATATGTAATGAAGGAATATGTAATGAAGGAATATGTAATGAAGGAATATGTAATGAAGGAATATGTAATGAAGGAATATGTAATGAAGGAATATGTAATGAAGGAATGCGATTGTTTTAGTGCAAGGACACATTGACTTTGCTTCAAAATAGTTAGACCCACTTGCTGAAGCAATTGAAAAGTTAACACCACCATTTTGTAATAGCTGACTTTGTGGGACTATAACAGGAATACTTTTAACTTAAACAGGCTAAAAGAATCTAGAAAATGGTTACTAGGGCAACAAAAAAGCCAAAAAATGGTATTTTGGTCAGAAAAACTCTTGGAGCTACAGACGTAAACATGTTAGTGTTACTTTTTACATAACTAGAAGTAATAAGGTCTTCTGCAGTGCAACAACTTCACTATTTCTGGTGGAACACTATATTTAGTAGTAATGCAGTTAACTGTATCATGATAGGAAATGTGTCATTATTGGCATAGCAGTGATATCATTATTGTGGTACTCCTTGACTGTCAGTTGGACTATGTAGGATGGGGAGAAGGAAATTAAAACTTAGTGCAGAAGAAAAATTATGAACGGAAGAGGTATTTGAAGGATATGTCCAAAGAAGATGAGCCAGAGGTTGTGGAGGACATTTTGTCAGCAGTTACTGAAGTTATACCCGATTTGCTGAGAGCTAGTGTTCCCATGCCACTCTACAGAGAAGCGCAGGCACATGACATCTCCATTCTTCACAGCACTCCGATGTGTGGCCTGTATACTGTATATGTTCTATGATATATGGGACAAGTAGAGTTCTGGACAAACTCAAGATTACTTCAACCCACAGATTTGCGAAAGTGTTATTTTTACTTATGTCTCAATTGCTTTGCATAGTCATTGTGTATTGGACAGAAGGAAGTGAATGTCAGTCAATGTCTGGTGTTGAACTACACTTCTAACATGCTTTGCTGTACCACTGAAGTGCTCAGTGTGACCACTGCATTAGACAGAAACACTTGCTGCATAGGTGACTCAGACACCAGATTTAATTATCTATTTCATCATTATTAAGGTGAATTCAAGGATGTATCTGGTAAGTTAGACTTTACTTAGTAAACTGGTTGTCTACTATGACAAGCGATCTTTTCCCTACCCAACCATCAGGTGTGTTGAGTGCGAGCTTGTTATTGAGAGTGCTGATGCTGGTGGTTGTCTTCAGTGTCAGAAACAAACTTTATTTATCACATTTTTATCTGATTGATTGACTGCCATTATTACAGGAAAACACTTAATACACTTTCTGGACATCGTCAGACGTAGTCATAGTGAAAGCAGTGCAACTAGTTCATCAATTATCTCACACCAATTATTCTAGTCACCAATTATCTCGCACCAATTATCAGTACTTGACAACACCAGACAAAAAATTAGTCAAATGCATGAAATGAGTCGCCAAAAGAAATATTCAAAGGTAATAATTGTAATTAAAAGATTGCATTCATAATACAAATATTTTTTTGAAAGGACTCTTTCTTCCTTAATGGAGCTTACTATAAAGTCAAGTATGTTATAGATAACTTAAGCCAACTGTTCTGTTTGTTCAGTCTTAGTTAAGTTTCTTTCACCCTCAACACTGTCCTGAAACCAACCCTACCATTATTGTTAGGTATTGTGTATACAGATGAGGATTACTCTAATGAAGAACTGGTTGGCCACAGTTGTAGCTCATGGTGCAATGTGTCTTGACCAAGCTACCTCCAACAATTTCACTGTGATCATGAACGAGAAAGATCACAGTAGGTTTACCCTGAAGACTTCTTTCAAAGGATCTTCTGACAACAACTGAAGGACACTGCTTCCATGGAATGCGTTGGCACCCACTCATGATCAAATGGTGCATTTACCTGCATCATCAATCTGGACAATCATATGAGACACTGCGAGAATTTGAATGTATCAGTTTGACATCTTAACGAACTCTAGGTGACTACACCAATAGTGTGAAGGCATATGCAGGTTTTTCAGCAGAGGTGGACAGTCAGCTGTTTGCTGTAGCAAATTTAGCAACATGCAATGGATGGCAGAAGATCGTCATTTTACTTCGTGATAGAATGCACTTGCAAGAAGACTTGGTGTGTGACAAGCACTCAGGAAGTGTAATTGGGTTCGTCAATCTCTTGTGACATTTGAGCATTCACTTTATAGCAGTGACAATCATGATGGAAATGTGATGGCCAAGTCCATGTTGGTGATGGTGGTGAAGGGTTTGTTGACAGCACAGCACTGAGGTTCCCATAGGCCCAGTTTCCCTGTGAAAGATTAACTGGTAGCCTACATAAAAATGAGAAAAAGTGTGTTTGTTTGTTTGTTTGTTTGTTCACAATGGACAGCCAAACAGCTGAATGGATATTGACGAAGCTTTACAAACATGATTTTTGGGTGCCTGCTGAGATTTTACACACACACACACACACACACACACACACACACCAAAAAAAAAAAAAAAAAAAAAAAAAAAAAAAAAAAAAAAAAAAAAAAAAAACCCACAAAAACCTTTGGTGATTATTAATTAAACATTAAATTATTTATTGTGATATAGTGTCATCTCCATTGGAGGGAAGCCAACCTAATTAAAGGAGGCTGATCTCTGGAGGTGGAGTAGTCTTGAGTCTTGAATTTTTCAATACATCATCTGTGAATGAAAAGAATGGAATTACATTTGATTAGATACTCTACCAATAAAAAACAAACAAACAACAGCCCTCATTTAAGAATGCTACTTTGACGTGGGTAAAGAGGCTTTATGCTACATGTGATTGTGGTAACTAAAAGCACTCATATGGAAGCATATATAGTATCTGTGTTCCATCTGACAGATAAATTGTATCCCTGGCAATGCTGGGCATGCCTGCAGATATATTAATATTTCACAATAGCACTAGCTATTGGTATTGTGATTTAAAATTAAAAAAAAAATAATAATAATAATAATAATTTAGGTGGTCTATTGTTCCAACCATTTCTGCATGCAGTGTACCGTTTAGAAAGAACGGGTCTAAAGGTAGCCGGCTAGTGCTATTATGTATACGTTTTAAGTGGCCCTATCTATTTCTTTGATCAACTGTGGCCACAGGTGTTGGGGACAACATTTGGTGGAGCCAGTGTTAACCACAGACTTGTAAAATTACAGGATACATTCACTGAAGTTCACAAGGTCTGAAATTTCCATTCAAGTGATGGTAGGGACCTCTTTTTCTTCTGATCCTCCACATCTAATAAAAACAGCAAGAAACTGCTGATCCTCTATAAGCCGATCACAATGGGTTAGTTTTATTATATGTAGTGTCAATGTGAAATATTTTATATATTGTTTATTGTACAGAAATATGGATGCTGCATATCATGGCAGCATCCGGGATCATTGTATGAGCGAGACAAGGGGATTGGATCCGGCCTTTGTTTAGTTCCAAAGCTGAAGTTTGAATATATACATTTGGTAATTGAAACTGACCACAAACAATTAGTCCCACTGTTCAGTAACAAACACCTTCATGCTCTTCCACCACATATACTGAAGTTCAGACTCCGTCTCAACAGGTTCAACTATGCTATTTATCACACACCAGGCAAAGAGATGTATACTGCAAACACACTCTCTAGAGCACCTACTGCACAACCAGGGAAAACAAGCTTTAACTTTCTGAGTGAGCTTGAATCAGACAATGATACCATCATGACTTTGTTGCCAGCATCCAAAGGGAAACTTGAACAATATACCATTGCCCAAGCAAAAGACCCAGTGTGCTCCAGAATGTAAAAATTCTGCCGCCTAGGATGCCCAGAGGAACATGAAGTCCATGCCAGTATCCTGCCCTATTGGAAAGATCAAAACAAATTCACTATATCTGGAAGTCTCTTACTCCATGGCAGTCGCGTTGTAGTACCAAAGGAATTGCAGCAGGAAGTACTTCAAAAGATCCATACATGTCACCAAGTCATTGAGAAGTGCAGGCTTAGAGCAAACACAGCAGTCTGGTGGCCCAACTTATCAGAGCAAATAAAGGATCTAGTTCACCAATGCACTATCTGTTCCAAACATTCTGTGAATCCATGATTGCTTCTAAATCACCTGATTTTCCATGGCAAAAAGTGGCATCTGACCTCTTCTACTTCCAAGGAAACCAGTATTTACTATACTTGTGGATTACTTTCCCAGTTTTCCCAGAGGTTAATAAGCTAACCACTACCACATCACAGGGTGTGATAAATGCATTGCTCTCAATATTTGCAAGACATGGCATCCCAGAGATATTAATGAGTGATGATGGTCCTCAATACAGTTCTCAAGAGATGAAGGACTTCTTTTTCTCCTGTGGGTTTAAGCACATCACCAGCAGTCCCATTACCCACAGAGTAATGGATTAGCTAAACGGATGGTAAAAACAGTGAAACCGCTGTTAATCAAGAATAAATACCCATTCATTGCCTTGCTGAGTTACAGAGCAACTCCTCTACCTTGGTGTGGACTCAGCCTTGGTGAACTATTGATGGAAGGCAGATAAGAACTGGACTACCTCAAATCAGACAAGAAATTATACTTTCTTGGTCTTACATGCACACTTTCAGAAAACAAGATGAAGACTATAAGGACAAGCAAGCTGAAAACTACAACAAATGTCACCAATGCTGACCACTAGAGAATATTCCTAGTGATATAGATGTATGGGTGAGATCAGGGAAGGAAAAGGTGCTTGGTACAGTTTCATCTGAAGCTGATACGCCAAGATATCAAAGAAATCATTGATATAAACCCTAAACAGAACCAAACTGTGAGCTCAGCTCTGGATCAACCCTACAGGATCCTAATTCACAACCTCTAACTCGGAGTCCTATTAGAACCAGATTAACCACAGAGACTCCAATTGTTCCACCAGACAGATTGATCTAGTCATGTTAACTCTATTCCTGAGAAAAGGAGATGTGGAATGAACTATTATCATTAAGTTATGATTTGTTATGATTCTGTTACATGTTAAGATTGGTACCGCCCATTGTTTGATTGCTGTAACTGGTTGCCATGTTAACATTATGTTTAGGAGATACATCAGTCTTCATCCTATTGTGTGTGTGTATATATATATATATATATATATATATATATATATATATATATATATATATATATATGCCTGTATGATTATCAGAGGTTGAAAAATATAATCCTTTACTTATGCTAAGTTCTTAAGTAATACCACAGAATGAATGAGAATGACAATCCAAGTGTGCCAAGTTCTATCAGAGCATTCAAGCACTCAGAGCGATGAACTCCTTTTGTTGAGATCCTGTGAGGGGAAATTATTGTGGGGTAAAATCCTAAAATGTTACAGAAGAGGCTAGTATGCCTTTACCAAAGA
>OZ017782.1:5353752-5400976 GCA_963969325.1 Lycopodina hypogea | reverse complement strand
GGGGGGGGGGGGAACAGGGGTGCATGAAGTGTGAACATATGGTGGTGCTCACTGCACAGCTTGACTACTGAAAAAAGATCTGGGGGTTCCATTCTCTTTCATTTTCCTTTCATTTCTTTCCTTCCCTTCTCCTTTTCTATTCCTTTAGGGGAAACAAACAAGCTGGTACAGCGTATCTTCATTGGCCAGTCAAGATGGTGTTATCTAGTATCAACTTGTTTCAAAATTTAAGTGTAGCCTTCTAGAAGTACTGCTAGTATTCGTCACATACACAGTCACCAGCCTATGTGAAATACAGCTGTCCATGCCAACATCAGTAGATGTGGAGTATAACAATCTTATTGTCTGAGTGAAGTTCAGGTGGAAAGCAGCTCCTCGATAGTTGTCCTTTCAGTTTGTCATGTTTTCCTTCCTTTTGTGTTCATCTAGTGCATGAATACTGAATTTGCATCTATCCCGTCATGAATATTGCTTCCCTCAACAGAATGTTGTCTGTTTTGATCATCTACTTAGTTTCTTTCCCTCTACAGATAGCAAACATTCAAAAGCTGGTTCATTCTCACACATGCAACAAGCTAGAGTGTTCATATTTTTGATGGGCGAACCATTAATGTTTTTGACAGGCATCTCATTTATATTAATTATGGGAGTGTAGAGTTTATAAAGGTTTACATACGAGCATGTCTGGTAACAGAAAGTTTCTTGTTTATGAGAAAAAAGTTGACCATTCCCTCACTCATTATCTGATTAGTTTTTGAGAATGTATGTGCCATTTAATCAAGTACTCAAATAAGAGTGAATTACTTGCATCTGTTCCATGATTGGAGCATATAATTAAGTGAATCTGACCTAGAGTTTGAGCCACTTCAGACAACTTCTCTTGGTCCACCACCTTCACTAGCCGATCTTGACCTGTACCATACTCACTGGAACAAACAAACAAACAGCACCCAAGGGGTGGGGGGGGGGGGAGTATTCAGCCCTATCTGTAGCTCTACAGAGTATCTTACTTTGTTGTCTGCAGTATGAGTCCTGCCTGGTGCAGGGAGGCTAAAGCATTCTTGATCAGCCCCAAAGACAGCACTTCATAGCTCTCCACAAGACCTAACATGCGGACAACAAACAACACTGATTAGATCTTCCTTAGATGGACAATTCATTATTACTTCTCTTTTTCTTTTTTTTTTGGTTGCTAGTTTATATTCAACTATGTGAAGTTAGAATATTGAAACGCTAATTTCTCTTATGTCCATGTGTTTGTGAAGAAAAGTAAACATCATAACCCTTTACCATATTGTATGGTCTTGGCGGCCAGTAGCTGGGCATGCTTGAGGGTAGCACCCTGTGCCTGGACTCCTCCACACAGCGACAGCAGTTGGTGGCACACTATCCGCACACCACACACAAATGGCTGCAGCAGCTTCTGCAGGAAGCCAATCAGTCTCTGGCTCTCTGGAGATGTTTGCAGTGACAACAACTTCATATTTGAGCTGCGGCACACGGCTCCTCCTTTCACAAGATGCTCCAGTTCATCATCAAACATCTAAGAAAACATCGTCAGCACAATAGCTTCTCTGTATATGTATAATATAATTTATACTGTATTAATGTCTGGCTATTCATAGACTGCTATATATCCAATGGGAAATATTTTTGGATGGTTTCTATTATCTCGTGAAAAATATCATTAATTTTAACTGCAACACAATACCAAATGGAATAATAAAAAAATTTTTTTTTTAAATCATTGCAAGTGGCAGTGTGTTAAAAAAAAATAAAGCATATGCATGTGAACTTAATTCCTTTGACAGATTAGCTATACAGCTACATATAATTATATACTAATTTAATGCAATTAACTAAATTTATGAGCTTAACCTTGACTCCTCCCATTTGTTGTGTCAGGCATTAACTTTTGTAACTTAATTATCTTCTAGTTGGGCTAAATCACTCACTCTTAGCTATGGTGGAAACCCCACTGCATGGTACTTCATGAGAGAGCAGGACACATAAAAAAAAATGTTTAAAAACATTAAAGATTTAGAGCACCATTATATGTCAATATAGAGCTCAAAGTATAAATATCTACAACATTCATTCACCTAATTATTCATTCACCAAATTATTCATTCACCAAATTAAGACATCCACTAAGGTGGCAAAGTTTGAGTGTCTGCCCCAAAGCTTATTGATTAAAACAAGAATCATACCTCTGCAGACTCTCTTAGTGGCAGGACAAACTCACAGGCAAGGGCTGAACACAAAACTTTGTATCTGTACAATGCTGCATCTAAAATACACGTAATATGTACATATAACAATAGTATCCATGTGTTGTATACACCACTAATATAAGCATTACATCATGATCAATAATGTAAACTTACAGGATGCAATGATGGGAAATAACAAACAAATGAAAGAACAAAGAGCAACCTCAGATAGACAATTAGTGATGTAAATATACCATAATAAATCTCATCTTCGAGACACAGAGCAACCAGAGCATCTTGCAAAAAGAGATGCAGTAACTGGTTTCTAGTTCGGGCAAGAAGCAGGTGCTGAAGGGACACATCCAGCAGAGACTTGAATACTCTCTCCTCCAGCTGCTCATGGTAGAGGTCCTCTATGGAGCTGGGGCTGAGACAAGGTTGTGCAAGCGCAAGTTTAGTGGTACAGAGTTGAATTACATCCTCAGCAGTGCTGAGTTCAACACTCTTTGAAAGCATCTTCAACCCCAAACTGGATATCTGTACAGGGTCTAAAATAAAATATAAGAAGATACAAAGGAATAAAACTTATGGTATCAATAAACTCTTCATGAATACAGTTAAACATACAAATAAATCTGGATGCTCAATATTTATCATTTATATTGTCCTAACATTCCCAAACAGCTAATTAATGGCTGGGCTTTGTTGCCTAGCAACTTATGATAACTGGCTAGGCTATCATATTGAGAACAAAAAATAAGACCGGCTGTTGATTGTACACACCTTCATACAGCCTGGGCAGCCTAAGCTACTTTTAAATGGTAAGTTGTGTTGGTTAAATCGAAGAAATGAGGTATGCTATAATTTTCACATTCTTTAACCTTCCTGTGATGTGAGGGTCCCACCTCTGTGCAGCACCTGAGTCCTCAACCAACCAATCAGATTCTTCAGCTCACCTACACACACCACATACACAGTTTTTTGTGTAATGAACTTGGTATTTGACATAGCAATTAACACACAGCAGTGTTGCGAAATTGTGAGTGTATGAAGCACATAGTATTCGACACATGCATGTAATTCATATGTACATACACATGTGTAGTCCAGTGTGTACATGTTGTAGTAGTGCAGTTGCCACCAGTGTGGTGGGGAAAATGATCATCCCATTCTCCAGGGAGTCCATGATGGAATGCCCCAGCTCCTTTACCAACACTCGTTCCTCTGGTAAGAGGTCTGAAGTTTCTCTGCAGAATACCATGAACAGGTGTGATCAGGAGTATATTTAATTAATGTTGCTAAAATTAAAATGGATGGACAAAGGCTTTTTTCAAGGTGGCCAGATTTAAAATGACCATCTACCATATTTCCTTGAATACTATGAGAAGTTACCACTGTCTGTTATTTTTGTTTTTGTTTTTTTAATTATCATTAAAAAATTGAAAAAAAATTATGAACCTTTTCAAACCCTATATATTTTTTGGAAATAAAAAAGAAATATTTGCAATTTTTTAATTTCAAACAAACTGAACAGAGTAATGCAGAATAAAGGCTGACCAAAAATCGGCTCGCAGGGACTTCTTTTTGTGTGCTTGCAAAAAGGATAGTAATAGAAATACTACTACTAATAATAACTTATATATATATATATATAACAACAACAATAATAATTGAAATAAATTTAAAAAAAATAAAATAAATGCTTCAAGAACTACGCCTTTACATTTCAAAGTCGCAGAAGAAACTTATTACTCAGGGGAAAAAAAGTATTGACCAAATCTAAGATTTTCATCCTTCTTCAAATGCCCAGATCAGTGAACTTGCTGCCCAATGGCTATCATTCTACTGCAGTTTGAATTTCTGATACTTGCTAAGCAACCCAAATAGCCAGAGTCTGATAATTAGACAAGAGTCTTGACGGAAGCCCGGATGGAGACAAGGGGGTGCGATAGAAGAGATTTCTGAATACACTAGTGCGCAGGTTCTGTTAAAGCTCTCTTATTTTTATACAATAACACGATTATATGGATTAATTTAGTAACAGTGGTTTCTAATAGTACGAAAACAAGAAGACAAAAAGAGACTGACTTTGGAATGAGACTGTGATGTATCCGACTGATTCCACATTCCTGACAGAGGTTGTGTACAGAGATGGGTTTGCCAATGTTCACGTAGATGGCACCATAATCCTCAGACAGCATGGAGTAGGCCTTCAGCAGACCCTACACATATGTACAAACAATCACACACATAATGTAGTGGTATATATCAACCACTTACCCTTATACATCTACATATTTACATACATATGTATACACTACATGTGCAGGTAACTTGTGGAGTATGTACAGAATAATTCTTATAAAATTAAGTAGTTGTGCAGTTCTGAGGATATAGTAGAATCAGTAAAGGAATAACAAATGGCACTTGATTATACCTCAATAATAAGGGAGGGAATGATGGAAAACAACTAATCCATTCAAAATTTTGATGCAGCACTTGATTGCATGCTTGGGTAGCATCAAAGCCTGAGTAGCTGGGGCATACTACACTGCTGTAGAGCCTTCTGCAGGGGCTATGACTTCCCTTTATCTGGAAGGACTTGCCTTCATTGAAGAGGTACTTGGTTTAGCCACTAGAAAAATCCTCTACATGAACATGTGGATACTTCATTCATCTTGTTCGACAACATCCCGAGATGAATCTCTCCTGGGAAATCAGCCAACACAAGGTGAGAGTGCATCTTAAAAATGATTGCAACCTGGCTTGTCTGAGATTCAGAAACCGAAGCCTGGTCTCGAACCAGAAGCCAGTTTGATTAAAGCTCTCAGAAGTGACAAATCCAGATAATCATGACTGCTTCAAATTGGGCCATACACAGATACAGTACTAGTTGGCATTTGATCAGAGAAAATTGCCTGAAAGTGCTGCCTATAGCCTTACAGGATATACATAATTATTAATATTGTCTGGAAGGGATTGATAACTTAACTAAAGTACAGAGCCGGTTAGGCACGTTTGATGCAAACATGGTCGTATTAACTTATTAAAGACGGGATATAATCAAAACAAAAAGGGCCTCATTAAAAATAAATATAAAAAAAAAAAAAAAAAAAAAAAAAAAAAAAAAAAACCCCCACCCAACAAATGACGATCATTACCCATGCACTATAACTTGCCAAACTAGGAGTATAATAGGCAGCACTGAGAGACCATCACCAAACAAAACAACATTAAAAAAAAACAGAGGACACAGCTATCAAGTTTGCATTGCAGTATAACAGAATATACAAGTACGCTAGCTTCAGGCACAATGACTCTGTACATGTGTATACATACACACATTCACATACATATATACATACATATATACATACATACATACATACATACATACATACATACATACATACATACATACATACATACATACATACATACATACATATATACATACATACATACATACATACATACATACAGTAGTGGACTCCTTTGGTTTTGGCACTCCCAGTAGTTCCCTGGCGAAGAGAAACTCCTCCATAGTTCTCTCATAGCTGATAGAGATGGGGACCATCATAATGTCGGCTACACGACCCTCAAAGTAAGGCTCCACCACCATGGACAAAAGCCCTAGGAAGACATCGTGTGTGTGTGCATGTAAGCATGTGCACATACACTGAATGTTTCCTTGCCATTTATCCCTTACCTAGTCTAGGGTGCAGGCTCTTGCCAGACCTGCTCCGAGTTCCCTCCACAAAGAACTCCATGGGGTTGTCTTGTGCACAGAGAAGGGTCTTGACATACTCTGAGAATGTTGCCTTGTAGAGCTGGTCAGAACCAAACGTCCTGCGCAGGAAGAAGGCACCGCTGCGTCTGAGCAGACAACTAACACCTCTCATGGACATAAAGTCTACAGAAAAGAACATTCAGAGACAAGGTATTTGTAACTGACAGAGGTTTGGCTGTGGACAGGGTAGTGTAGGGGCACAGACACCCACATTGATTACAGTTGGAAATACGGTGTTATCTAAATTGCAGATGGAGTATACCACTACTAAAGAGGATTTCAGGCATTTTCTGTGTGTCTACCTGTCTGTTCTCTAACTCCTCCCACAGTTTTGGACTGATTTGAACGAAACTTTTTAAACGTGTGTAGCCAACCCACAGACATATTAGGCCTTTTTTTTCTTTCCAAAAGTGGTATCCCTGGTGGGGGGGGAAAAAAGGAATTTAAATTTTTCATACAAAAAAAAAAAAAAACCCTACAAAAACCATGGTCCCATGGTGAAGGCACAGGTCTCCCAAGCTGAAAATCAAAATGGTTCGATTCAACCTGACTGTTTTTCCCCTTCATTTTCCCCTTTCATTCCTCCCCCCCCCCCCCCCCCCCCCTTCCTCTGTCTTTGTTTAGGCACAGGCCTATCAAGCTGCAATTAGCAGTGCAATCCCTCTCAGATTGCACACGAGTGCACAAATTGCAACACATCCAGGAAACAGCTGAAGGTCGCTACCATATCAGGTGGTGTTCCAAATGTTGAGATTTATTGGTGTCATTGCCTTAACAAATTAGATTTGCAAAAGCTCAAGGAAAATAAAGACAGTGCTGATAAAAATGAGAGATGACAAAAAGATGAGATCTTGTGATACCATCCCTGTCCGACTATGGATTGGTAATTGGATGGTAATTCCTTTAAAAAAATAGCATTTTAGTTAATAAATTGTAAATACTTATAACACCGACAAAGCTAATATGCTTAACACATTTTAATGTCACAAATATGAATTAATGAGTGATAAACTGGCACACCATCTTTTTAGTGTTGTAATGGCTAAAAAGACATCAATATCAATTTTAGATTTATCATGAAGTTCCCACGGATACACATGAGAGTGCACACTTGTGCAGCAACATACCCAGTCCAGCTGCAATGCAAGGAAGAGGGAGGTTGTGTTCAAACATGATGTAGGAAACCATGATGAAGTCAAGGTAGGAGCGGTGAGACGGTACCAATACCACAGGCCAGTTTGTGGCCAAGGACGAAAGCTAGTGTGTGTGTGTGTGTGTGTGTGTGTGTGTGTGTGTGTGTGTGTGTGTGTGTGTGTGTGTGTGTGTGTGTGTGTGTGTGTGTGTGTGTGCACGCATGTACAATATAGCCACCAAAATAGCACTGAATTGTGTTAATCTTCTCACCAGCGCTAGGGCATCCATATTAACATAGACAGCTGATAAAACTTTACGCAAAACACTTCTCAGCATGCCAGCTAGAAATCGAACTGCAGGCAGGGCGATTTTGTGGTTGATCTCTTCCAAAAGAACTTCTGTTTCTTTTTCAACCAACTCAACTTTACAACCTGCTGACTCAGCAACCTGCACAGTAGGAACCAATGAGCAACCCTCAAAATTTCATGCACGTATGTATATATATATATATATATACATATTTCTGTAAATGTCAACAAGAGCAATCCCGCACTAAGACCTGTGGTAAATAATTACTATAATATTTAATAAAACAGTGTCTTCGACCAGGCCAAAAATTGTTTAGAACACTTAGGATAAGTTAAAGTTGCAGTAAAATATGAACATTTTGGGTTTCCATTTAATAGGACTTAGCTGTAACCACAGGTCACAACAAAATTTTGGGTTTCCATACAGTAAACAATTCGTTAAAAAAATCCATTCTCAATAAAATATGTAGATATATCCCCCACCATTCCAGGTATCCCTAGACCAATGTGCCACAGGTAAAAATACATGTGTATATTTTAATATCAATGTTATAGTGTATACACTATGGCGAATGTAAGCAGAGGCTCGAGAAATGATTTATGCTCGTCTTTCACTTAAAAATTTTTTTCCAGATGTCGACAGTTACAGCAAGGGCTGGGGCTGGGGCTGGGGCTAAGGCTAGGACAAGGGTTAACCTTCAACCAGTGTCAATACTAGCCTCACAAAACCTCATAAAAATCATGTCATTGACTATGGCTATGAATTCTTCCTCACTTCTGGCAAGACAATCACTCAATGTCACATGCTGTTACAGGTTGTTATGAATGATCTGACCTGTCCACTAGAATGAACTGGCCATCCAATCTAATTAATGGCACCATTACATATGCAATGAAACATACACATGGTGCTAATAATGGGATTAAACACATTCCAAGATCTAGTAGTGGAGCATATATAGTGGATATACATTGTGATCCATGGGTATAACTTTTATTTAAATGGAACCTATGCACATTTTACTTACACAAAATGTTGTCAAATTGATTGTGTGTTTTTTTAAAAGAACATTAAATATCTGGACGAGTCATGGGTTACCCCAAAAGATAGGACTTTGAAGATCTATGCATCACCACATCAATAGTATGATAAGAAATTAATATCACCATAGAACTAGCACTAACTCTAATTGGTTTCATCAAATTTTTTTTGTTAGGAGTGGAACTCCGGTATAAAACAGGTGTCATTAAATGCAGGGACTCCATTTTATACTGATACGAACATGATGTGATAAAAATAATCTTACTATAATTCTCAATTTGTTTGTTTGTTTGTCCGGTAACTACTCCTAGATTATTGGGCTTACAGGGAAATTTTCAAGGTTTGATGGGGTCACCCTGGTGGTTATTAGGAGGTTTGGTGAAGGTCGGAGTAAAACCCAGCCCATGGGGCTATTTTTCTCCAAAAAATTCCTGGTTGTGGTCGCAACTATATGCCTGAGTAACCACCTCACTTACTAGAATTGTGTAAACATATGCGTCAGCAAAACTGTGCCCAAATCTCTTCCAGCTCTTTTTCTTTACTTCATTTTCAGCCCTGTAGCCCAAGCAAACAACAGATCTACAATTATATTAAGAGGTGTTTGTTGTCTCTGTGCATAAAATGGGTGCTATGCTAAAATATTTTTCAGGAGGGGGTGGAGCTGTTGTCTCCATCTGTAGGATGGGTACTTTTCTAGTGAATGATAATATGATAATGGAAATAATTATAATGTAATCATCATAATATTAATGTAATTGGAATATTAAAATGTTAATAAAATAAAAACAACTAAAATGATAATTAATATTTCTATTATTCACCACAATATATAATACAGACAAAAAAAACAAAACAGCAACATTCAAATACAGAAGCCATTAAAAATTTTTTTCCAAACAATAATCAAATTGAATCTACAATTTGTTTATTTTTATGTGTACAACTATATGTATGTCACAGTTCTTTACATTTCATAAGTTTTAAAGATAAGCAGATATCCATATTTAAGGCATAGCCACTGACCACTGAAACTGCACCCTGAAGGGTCACTACAGGAATGCATAGGATGGAGTGAATAAGCAGGTGTACATCACCATGACACACAGCTCTTGCTGACACAAACGCTACACAAACTGGTGAATATGTACATTGAATATGTACAGTGCAATGGTGCATTGAACTACATAGTACAATGTGCTGCAGTACTACCTAACCCCATTAGTCTTACTTTTCTGATCACAGACTTCATCCTTGGTGATTGGAGGACATATGTCTTTATCTCAGAGGGAGAGAGTTCATGTGGTCCAGAATGCACATTCTTAGGAGGGTCATGTTCCTTTAAGGTGAAAGATAAATTATTCAACTCAAAATCAAGTACTCTGAAATTTTCCATCTTCAAACTGTTAGTCTCGCTAGCCAAACCCTTTAAACCGCCAGTGGGGATAAATGAACTGTTAGGGTTCGGAGGGTAAAGGGTATGACTGCCTACGAAGCAGGGTCGCCAACTGGCTTTTTTTTTCAAGCCAAATTTCTGGCACCTGGCTTATTATTATTATTATTTTTTTTTCCGGTTTGGCTAGAAACTCAAATTTGGCTTATTTCTGGCTTATTCTAGGAAGGTTGGACTTTTTCTTCTTCCTTCCTTGGCTTATTTGTCTTATTTCTAGCCTTTTTGATGCTCTTTGATCAGAAAAATAAACCTTTGCAGCCTGGTACTGTTGTCATCATCCAGCCAAATCAGTTATCAACTTCAATAAAATCATATTATTTGCTTATTGCAAAGTGTAACAAAAGGAAAGCAAAAAACATAAGATGTACAAATGGAAACCTCTGAAGAATCTCATAATAAAATTATATTTTGAAGCTATTTTATTCATTTTATAAAGGGACTTAGCTATAAGTTATAGAAATTGGTATAGCAGTTGGATATGAACCCATTTCAAGGCACTGTGGACTACCATGCATTTAGCATTATCATTTTCTTTAATTAACCACTTACAGAACATGGTTTCCCAAGGTTGTTAAAAATTATTTCCAAAGCCATCTACTACCACTTATCTAACAGCCTCTTCTCCAAGAATTAAAAATAAATAAATTTAAAAAAAATAATAATAAATAAGTAAATAAATTTTTTTTAAATCCCCCCTCCTTTTGGATTTGACTGGATCATGCCACTACCTAGACTTTCCTTATATGGTCTTGCCTTCTTGTCAATGCCAGTAATCAATGACAATGCTGCTGTTAAGCCAATTTCCCTTTGTTAACACAGAAAATGAATGCCCCTGAAAATTCTGGGATATTATCAAAATTAAATCTATCTCTTCATTAAGGGTAATTGCTGCCCTAATTTTTCAGTGACCCAAATATGTTGTCAAATTTTAACTCTGAAATGTATCCAGATGTCAAGGAAGAAACCTATTGTGATGTGAAAAAAACTGGTTGACAAAGATTAACAAACTAAATTAGAGCAAATCTCCATGTTGTTATGCTAAATATATGACTAATGATGCTCATATGGTTATTTAACCTGTACTCTCTCTTCTTCTTTTTTTTTTTTTTTACTCCTAATTGGCTTAAATTTGGCTTAAAATGATGAGATATCTGGCTTTAAAAAGTGCTTAGAAGTTGGTAACCCTGCTATGATTGAAGTAAAGTGCAGTATTAAGTATGCCTGAATTCCTGACAGCCAGTAAATATTAAATTAAATATGTAATTCTATTATAGTTTCTTTACCGGTTTTTCTTTTTTCCTCCCTTTTTTCCCATTTTTTTTTCTTCTTTCAGTGAAGTAAACTGACTGCTCCCTCATTCATTGAGGAATCAACAATATCTTCAGATGGTCAGTCCAGATGATAGCTCATAGTTGACTTGGTTTGGGAGGTCATTTGGTACTCCCCATAGCAGACCTCTGAAGTTAGCAAAACTCATTTCAGGGAGACTGTATCTGAATTTCAGGGAGAAAAGGCTCATTTCAGGTAGAATCAAAGCAAGCCAGATTTCTTCAGCCCTATATTAAGCTTCTGGCTAAAAATTCTAATATATCTACATGATGTTGTATGTTATATAATGACTCAATGAAGTACTTTATTGAAGCCGATGATCACTGCATCAATAAATAAAACTTTGAGCTAGAATGAATTTGAGTGCCCTTTCTGCAACTAAAGTTTTAAAATAAAGAAATATAATTACTAACTGAGAATGTTGCATGTATGAGAATATAGCATGGGGAAGAAGCAGTTGAGATGCTATACCCCTGAGTGACTTCAATAAATAACAATATTTGATAATACCATGTTTGAAAGTTTAATATCTCTAATGGGACTTATCATCCTAAAATAAAGGGCATTTTATGACTCAAAGCAGAGTATCATGTGACAGCACCTGAACTGAAATATTGCAATAAAAGCAATACTGTGCCAATAATAGAATATTTGTCTAGTATTTATGCCTGAACTGAAATATTGCCAACCATTTCAAACCGTGAAAAAATATTGAAAATCTTAGAATATTGTATGTAAGCATGTCAATAGAAAATTATATTCCATAAGGAAGTAGAAACCACAGGATTTAAACTTTCACCCGAGAATGGGTTCATGCTGACCCTGCCTCAGCTAAATTATTAATTCATTATTGCATTCATCTGTTGCATGTTTTATTTTACTAAATAATCCTTTTGTCCGACTTCTAATCATTGTAGTTGACATTTAAAAAAAAACAGATCAACTTTACAGCTCATCAAACTAAGGGAGGGTTTCATACTTTAATATGTTCCATCTTCAGTTTTAACTTTTTACATATTACCAAATGCTCCTTAACATCAGTATTTGAATCAGAGAGCACCATCCTTTTAAATTCTTGATACAGGGTTACATATATGTGTGGGATTCATTGAGGCTTGTTTTGATCAGATAATGCTCCTGTAACTTGTCCAGTGGATCAATCTATGAAGCAGTTAATAAAGTGCATAGTCCAGTGCAAACAAATGTCTCAACTGCACAGGGTGTTCAATAGGGTGTTAGGACTCTCTTCAGCATGGAGTGGAATCTGATCTGCTTACTTACAACATAGCATAAGTTCTGTGTGACATTTACCTTCCTCACTCCTGGTTTTCTGCTTATGTCCATCTCTCCCAAGCATTTTGGAAATAAAATTTGTTCAGAGGCATCTAACTGCACATAGCTATTATTATTGCCACCAAAGCTCCTTTTAAAAATTTTTTTTAATGCTTTCCTATAGTCAGCTTTTTTTTAGCTTTTGGGCAAGCTCAACAATGCAGATAAGCTGCAAGCTTTACAATGAAGTTTCTCACACTCTGCCAGCTGCATGTTATGCTCCAGAGACAGACAAACCATGAAGTCAGCTTGAAACTAATGTCAACGGAAATTCAAAAAAAAAACCCACAGGAAAAGCGGAAAAACCCTAAAAAATGAAGTAGGTTACCATCAAATTTTTTGGTATATTTAATTTAAAATCAGGTTTCTAAACACAACCACCTCCCCTCCCTCCTTTCCATGACTTGTTAGGTAAAGAGTTGGCCAGCCAGATAAAATTGCCCCTGTGGTCTGTGGACGCTATCCAACTGTCCAGCTGCCCACGCAGTCACACTTTGTAAGGAGAAATTGGTGTTGGCAGGGAAATGGGTAATTACGGTAGGAGAGAACTTGTTCTCGTTTTTATTGGTTTGTTTCCCAGCGTTATTCTGTTATACTTGCAGTGGTCTTCTGGGAGCAGTGAAAATAAATTTTCTGGTAACACCTTGGAGACAGAATCTGTTTCTTACCCTGGCCCGAATGCTCAAAATATTTTCTGGTTCCTGCAGGTATGCCTGAGAGTATTTAGCTATAAAACAGCTAGCAAGTTACTTTAGTAACTAATAGTGTTGCATTTGATTAGCAGCCATTCCACTGGGGAGCAGACTCTCCAGCTCATTCTTCCTGTTCCTGTTCTCTGCAGGTTACAGATATCCATGTAACCCATGTGGATAACATGTCCATCTCTCAGCCACTGTTCTATTTCTGTGATGAGGTGGTGAAGGTGGTGAAGCCATCTCTTGTGTTAGCCACAGGAGATCTCACTCATGCCAAGTTTGCTGATGGAAGAAGGTCTCAGCAGTTCCGTGAAGAGTGGGAGAGCTACAGAGATGTGCTGAGAAGATGCAACTTGGGAAGATTACCATGGCTGGATATCAGGGGAAATCATGGCAGGTGGCGTCAGTTCTTGTAGTATATTCACACAATAGGTGGAGTAAAAACCAAGCAAAAGTTAATACTGCATGGGATGAGATACCAATATGGGATTCATACCCCCTCTGCAGCTCTTATTCAAGAATTTTAGATGAGAGGATATCAAAATTTGAAAGCAGCAGGACAATATCTTAGAACTATAACTCAGCAACATGATTTTTTAAAGTTTTTTTTTTAATGTGAGAAATTATAATTTACTCCATTATAGTATAGATGAACCAACCTAAGTTAACATGCTATAGGTTCTGTTTATAATATACTGTACTGTTAATTTAATATGTAGTCATCAATTGCAGATGCTTTTGATGTGAGCACTTGGACCGATTCCACTAACCATTTCATGTAAGCTGTTTTATAGATGGTAGATACTAGATATACAGTAGATCAAGGGGTGGTATCAGTGGGAACCACAAATGTTATTCCCAGCAATGCAAGCATCGTGTTTTTATGTGAACATTTCATCAAGGTTCCTCCTAATCCCATAGAAAATTGTCATTACGTTCTCTGATATAGAAACACAATTCTGGAGTAGTAACAATGGTTGTATCTCGTATATACATACATACATACATACATACATACATACATACATACATACATACATACATACATACATACATACATACATACATACATACATACATACATACATACATACATACATACATACATACATACATACATACATACATACATACATACATACATACATACATATATAGTATAATATATTATATATAGGTACTATCTACCAATTATGGAGGAGAGTATATATTGATATTGGAGAGGTACATCAGAAGTGTTGTGATGTTTATATATATTCAATTAGCTTGAAGTACATGTGTTGCCCTGGAATATTAATCTAAATTGTTTTCGACCCTCATCAATTTCCCACAACTCAATAATAAATCAATCAACTCTTAAGAATTTCAAGGTGACAGCATTTCCTGTCTTTTAAACAGAGGACCTGTGGATGGCTATGTGGAGATGAGATACCAACTCATGATGTAGCCACAAACAGTTACCAATGGGTGACAACTGGTTCCTCCAATCAAGTTCCCACTTCCTTTAGAGTCTGACCTCTCCCCTGTCCCCCGTCCCCCCCCCCCTTTTCTCTGCATAATAATTCCTCCTCATTTGACATGCAAAGCCAAGGTCACCTATTTCTTAGTTCATTTGTATTCTGTTAACCATTGTGTTACCAACACATATCCACTTATCCACTCCAGAAATCCTGGAAACATGTATTTTACTAACCCAATACCTAAATTTATCTACTTTCAAAATTTTTTCAAAATTACATCCAGTATGAATCGTCTTGCACCTCCAAATTATTTGGTGTAGGGTGGGATGTTGTTTATCAGGAATTCTGCAGTGTTTTTTTTGTTTTTGTTTTTTTGTTGTTTTTTTATTTATTTATTTTTTTTTTAATTTTTTTATTCACATATTAAACTGAAAGTATGCACTGATCTGCCAAGGTAATTCAACAATACACCACAGTTGCTCCCATTAGTCAGCCTTAAATGGCCACTTTTGTAGCTCTTGCCTAATACAACCTCAATAAATCTCATCAGATTAACTAGACTATTATTAATAAAGCTAAATAATAATAATCTGTTAAAGCATTATGCACTTAAGTTTGTTAAATCATTTTTATTTAGCACTTGTAGCACTTATATAATAAAGATCTTATTTCTTCTTTTTTTTTTTTTTATTTATTTCTATCAAAATAAATTGCTGAAATTAATTAGCCATTAATTTGATTAAAACTTACACAATTCTCTCAGGAACTATTCCAAAAGCTGGGAGAAACACCCTTCTAGGTCATATTCATATGTCCACCATACTTCCTTTGGAGACTATAACTTTATTGCAATGGATGCATGTCCTATCCCTGGACCAAAGCCTCCCTTTAACTTCTTTGGCATTTTGAACAAGGTAAAGTAATGTTTCACATATTGAAATAATCATATCCAAGTCCGAAAGTTAGATCAATCCCCGTGTGTGATATCTTAGTGTGTGGTATTTCAGTGTTTTACTTATTTTAGGAAGATCTGTCGGACTTGAAGAAGCTCTCTGCCAAGAATGTGAACCACACTGTCTGGTTTTCTCACTATCCTTCTGCCATTATCTCCACAGATCACAGGCAGTTACAGGATTTGATGTCGTCCTCCATAGCTCATGTCAGTGGCCACCTGCACACATTGGGGGGTATCATGCACCGCATATATGGTAGACTTCCCACCGGCCTTTTGGAACTAGAACTTGGAGACTTTGTAGGCTGGAAAAGGTGTGTTCATGCTTTATATAATATGAAAATTTCTAATGTTTCTAATGACAGGTTTCGTGTGATGGCGTTTGATCATGACCTATTGTCATTCTCTGATGTCCCTTTGGGACAGTGGCCCTTTATGGTCGTCACAAATCCAAAGGATGCCAGGTTTCTCTCCCCTGGCAGAGAGCCTACAGGAAGAATGCTGCTCTCCTCGCATGTCAGGATGTTGGTGTTTTCTCCTCACACCATTGAGTCAGTGCAACTGCTCATAGATGGAGAGCTGCTACCAGCTCCTGTAGCTGTCGATGGTGGCCCTCTGTATGTGTCTCCATGGCAACCTTCTAAATATGCAAGTGGCTTGCATTCTATGAAAGTGGAGGCAGTTGATTCTCTCGGAAATAAAAATACTTACCAGCAGATGTTCTCCCTGGATAACACATTTGCACCAATAGAGTTGTGGCCACAGCTGATGCTAGTCAGTGATATACGTTCTGTGGTAAGGATGTTAGTTCACATAATCATAAACGACTGCACACTGTAATGTTTATTATTGTTGTGATTGTTGTGAAATGCAGCTGAAGTGGTGGTTCTTATCTCTGTGGCTATCTCTGATATCTTGCCTGATTCTGAGTCGGGCCAGAATCTGTGAGATGATTATTGCTGTTGGCAATTTAATCAACTTTATTTTTGAAATTATAATTGTATAAAATTATAATTATATTTTATTTTATTGCACCTCTAGTGTCATTATCATGCCTGCAGAGATTAGTGCAAGTTAAACACTTGTTCTATCCTTACCTTGCATCCGTCATCTACTTTGGTCTTGGTGAGTGGATGGGTTGAGAAATACTCTATTCTTGTTGATATTTTCAATACAAATATGTACCATTGATAATGAATGTATTATTCCATTGTGGTAGCCCTAAGTCAACACATTTTTAGTGTGAAGAGAGATGCTGACACTGAACTCGCCAATTTGTGTCTGTTGTGACAGTGCAGTGAAGTTAAGGTTCTTGGTTCAGGCTAAGCTCAAACAATATTGTAGAGATTGGCTCTTGAATGATTATGCATTGATTGGGTGTTGATGCCACACTAATATTAGAGTTATATAAATAATAACCAACATCTATTTCTGGTCAGGTCCGTGGTTTGTGGGTGAACTGCTCACAGGGGAACCTGGGTTTGTGTGTGTGCATGGAATCTATGTCATGCAGCAGTTCATCCCAGAAGCCATGGGCTACTTGTATGGAGCCCTGCAGGTACATATTCTGAACACAATATAAGTACTGGTAGGTACACCAATTGCTAATTAGTTTCAAAGCCAAATTATTTACATCTGATTTATTTTATCTGTTAGATTTATTTGGTGCAGATTCCCCTCGTGTTCTACCTCAACCTCGCTCTGTCTCAGAGAAGTGGCACTTGCTATCATTGCTTCTGCTATGTCCTAATGCTCTCTTCCCTGGTACTCCAGGTGTTGTGGACTGTGTTTATGGCTAGTCCTTTAGGTCCAGTGGCTATGATTATCTCTCCTGGTGGGACATGGCCAGTCCTATTAATTATCTGGCTCATGTACCATTCACGCAGAGTTAGAAGACAAACTCAATTTATTTAATTGGATGAATGAAGTGGATGCTCAATTGACACTTTGGATGAAGTTTCACTGCTGCTTTTGTATATTATGCTATCATATATCTCAATAATATTCAACAACTCTATAACTTCAGTACATTCATTTATTTTCTCATTATAAATGCGTATATTGCTCTACCAATAGTGCTTACATATCATGCTCTTGGCAGGCATTTGGCATGTGTCAAGTTATAGGCCAACAGAAACGTTTCGCTTTAATTACACACCAATTTTGATTTTGATGGAATAATTTTATGAAATTTCATTGCTTGGGGTTAATCAGTGTCTGTGATATGTTAAGAATTCATGGGGTGTGTGGTTTCTTCATCAGATATAATTGGGATAAAATTCTACCAAAAACTGCTCTTAAAATTTTAATCGGTTCCTGATATTCATTGGGTCTGTGTTTACATGCATACCAGTTCACCTTCTCTTCTTTTTTTTTGTGGGTAGTTCCATCTTTAATCCAGTCGTGTGATTGAAACTAACTTATCCCTAAATACATATCACATGACATCAATATATATATATATATATATATATATATATATATATATATATACACACACACACCAGACTAGGTATCAGTGAGGAACTCCCTTCCCACACACAAATTAGACCAGCAGTTTGACAATATTTGGATGAAGAAAAATTTATTCCAGCATGAGCAATATCTAGAGGAAAAATAAATCAATGATTGAAACTAAGAAAATAGGAGACAGTCACAGTTGCTGAGGAAGCATTGTTGTGGAAGTTATTTATCCAACAAATGCCATCACTGCCAAGCAGAAGAATTAAGTTGAAACTCTTTTATACCTTCTCATTAATGTCCAGGATAATTTTTGCAAGAGAAGCTGCAACTGGGCTTCTGGTGGCCATTATTCTTTAAAATTCTAATTTCTCATTTTTGAGAGGGATTTGGAAATGGCCCACAGCTGTTGGATTTGGGTGTTAGTTATTTAAAAAAAAATTCATTATATTTTTTCCATGCAAAGCTGGGCAACTCTGTTAGTGTATATATACATGAATAGGAAAGAATAAGAATAACAAATCTTGCTTAACTGCTTCATACTAGATTTATTAGCCTTTCCACTTATTCTACCATAAGAGAAAAAGGTTACAATTACTACAAAGCACAATTATGTAAACATCGTAGCATGATGGATATTGTGGTATACGCAGACAAGACACACCCCCTAAATGGTCTGCCCATGAAGAATCCTTCAAAACTAACCAATACCTGAGCCCTGAAAATGAGTAATTTTAAATGGGGAGAACTCACTGTAGCTATTTTAGGGTTGTTGTCTTGCTTTCTCCTGTTGTCCCTGGTATGGTACTCCAGGAGCGGTGAGAGTAAATTTGTTGATAACCCTAAGTCTTGGAAGACAGATGCTGGACCTTACCCTGGCCCAGATGCTCGTAACTTATTCTGGTTCCTTCAGGTAAGGAAGTAGAGTGCATCAGCTGAGAATGTGATAGTAACAGTATTGAGTTAGTAAGGATATTTAGTTAGTAAGAATGTTGAGTTTGGCATTCCTTGTGCAATAAATAGGATACTGACTAATACTCAGCCCCTCTGTTGTGCAGCTCACAGATATTCACCTGAGCTTTGTGGATAATATGGCTATCTCTCAGCCACTGTTCTATTTCTGTGATGAGGTGGTGAAGGTGGTGAAACCATCTCTTGTGCTAGTCACAGGAGACCTCACTCATGCCAAGTTTGCTGATGGAAGAAGGTCTCAGCAGTTCCGAGAAGAGTGGGAGAGCTACAGAGATGTGTTGAGAAGATGCAACTTGGGAAGATTACCATGGCTGGATATCAGGGGAAATCATGGCAGGTGGCGTCAGTTCTTGTAGTATATTCACACAATAGGTGGAGTGAAAACCTAGCAAAAGTTAATACTGCATGGGATGAGATACCAATATGAGATTCATACCCCCTCTGCAGCTCTTATTCAAGAATTTTAGATGAGAGGACATCAAAATTTGAAAGCAGAAGGACGATATCTTAGAACTATAACTCAGCAATCTGATTTTTTGAATTTTTTATTTATTTATTTATTTATTTTTTTTTTTTTATTATTATTATTATTTTTTTTATGCGTGAAATTATAATTAACTCCATTATAGTGTAGATGCACCAACCTAAGTGAACATGCTATAGGTTCTGTTTGTAATATGCTATACTGTTGATTTAATATGTAGTTTTATCAATTGCAGATGCTTTTGACGTGGGCACTTGGACTGATTCCACTAACCACTTCATGTAAGCTGTTTTAGAGATGATGGATGCCTGGTATACAGTAGGTCAAGGGGGTGGTATACAATAGATCAAGGGGGCAGTATATAGTCTGTATTGGTAGTTGGTTTGGTGAGTGAATACTTACTTCTCTTCAGGCACAGACACTGCCATTACCCGAGCACTCCAGTGCATGTGCACAAACCTGACAGTCATAGACAAGCCTACTTTCTCCATCACACTCACAAAGCACACCTCACCTCGATATTAAGTACTTTAGCAGCTATCACCTCAACTCCTCCTGCCCCTCATTCTTCCTGGATTATCATATTACAGTTATCATTAATATGTCCATATAAGACACAGTTTATGGATCTGTGATCATTTCTCATAGAACTTGTCCTTCATTGAAGATTTTGTACCATGTGTCCATCTATGCCAGTCTTGCCAGTGAAGTAGGTGAGAGAATAGCACAAGGCAAAGTGGCCAGTGCAGAGTGGCATCAAGATTAACATCAAGACATAAGAACTCTCACTCCTGTAATTGTAAAATATCAGTTAGTTTACTTAAACCTATTAGTATGCTTGGATGTCATTGTTTAAGTGAACTATCAGTCTGCTAAAGTTTATTTCAATATTTGTCAAATAGTTGTAGTTGAGCACTTTTTAACACAAAAAACCTTTGAACCAAATGAACACTTTTATTATATTTTTTTATTTAATTTTATTAAAACATTCTAATCTGATTTACCAAGATCTGAGAGAAACAATATATTATTCTCTCAGGAAGTATTCAAATAGCTGGAAGAAACACACTTCCAAATCATTCTCTTACATCCACAATACTTCCTTCGGAGACTATAACTTCATTGCAATGGACGCATGCCCTTTCCCTGGACCAAAACGTCCCTTCAACTTCTTTGGCATTTTGTATGAGGTAATGTATTGCTTCCAATGTCAAATAATTAAATTGAAATTCATTAGATGTATAAATCTTGTGTTATTATTTTGAGTGTCTCATCTATTGTAGGAAGATCTGTCAAACCTGAGGAAGCTCTCTGCCAAGAATGTGAACCACACTGTCTGGTTTTCTCACTATCCTTCGGCCATTATCTCCACAGATCACAGGCAGTTACAGGATTTGATGTCGTCCTCCATAGCTCATGTCAGTGGCCACCTGCACACATTGGGGGGTATCATGCACCGCATGTACGCCAGACACTCTGCCGGCTATTTGGAACTGGAACTCGGAGATTTTGTAGGAAGTAGGAGGTGTGTGGGTGGTTGGGTGGGTTCGTGCATGCTTATCTTGTTTCATTTACAGTTCATAATGTTGTAATATCGACAGGTTTCGTCTGATGGCATTTGATCATGACCTGTTGTCATTCTCTGATGTCCCTTTGGGACAGTGGCCCTTTATGGTCGTAACAAATCCAAAGGATGCCAGGTTTCTCTCTCCTGGCAGAGAGCCTACAGGAAGAATGCTGCTCTCCTCGCATGTCAGGATGTTGGTGTTTTCTCCTCACACCATTGAGTCAGTGCAACTGCTCATAGATGGAGAGCTGCTACCAGCTCCTGTAGCTGTCGATGGTGGCCCTCTGTATGTGTCTCCATGGCAACCTTCTAAATATGCAAGTGGCTTGCATTCTATGAAAGTGGAGGCAGTTGATTCTCTCGGAAATAAAAATACTTACCAGCAGATGTTCTCCCTGGATAACACATTTGCACCAATAGAGTTGTGGCCACAGCTGATGCTAGTCAGTGATATACGTTCTGTGGTAAGGATGTTAGTTCACATTATCATAAACGACTGCACACCGTAATGTTTACTGTTGCTTCCTCTTTTTTTTTGTTGTGATTGTAGCTGAAGTGGTGGTTCCTATCTTTGTGGTTATCTCTGATATCTTGTCTGCTTCTGACTTGGGCCAATATCTGTACGATAATCATTGCCATTGGCAATTTACAAAAACAAATTTCGGAACTATAATTGTTCAATTTATTTTTGATTTTGTGTTTCATTTTATTATTTCTGTAGTGAAAGTTTCGTGCCTGCGGAGAGTAGTGCAAGTTAAGCACTTGTTCTATCCTTACCTTGTATCCGTCATCTATTTTGGTCTTGGCAAGTGGACGGGCTGGGCAATACTCTCTTCTTGTTGATATTTGCAATACAAATGTGTACCTTCGAGTGTGAATAGAAGATACTGACACTAGAGTCAGCCAGTTTGTGTCTGTTGTGATTGTGCTGTGCAGTGTGAAGATAAGGTTCTTGGTTCAGGGCTAGGCTCAAACAATCTTAGGGTTTTTCTATTTAAGATGTAGTAACTAGAAGTAGAAATTGATTCTTGAATGTCACTAAATATGCTCTATTTCCGTGTAGAATATACACATTTTATTGAGTTGTTTATTTCTTGTCAGGTCCGTGGTATGTTGGTGAACTGCTCACAGGTGAGTATGGATTTATATGTGTTCATGGCGTCTATGTCTTGCGATATTTCATCCATGGATCGATGACCTACTTCTATGGAGCCCTGCAAGTACATATTGTGTGCATGGAATGCACACACATGAGTTGACCAATATCTATGTATTCACATTCCTATATTACACTGCTAATTAATTCTAATGTATCAGATATTGTTGGTGCAGATTCCCCTAGTGTTCTACCTCAACCTCGCTCTGTCTCAGAGAAGTGGCACTTGCTATCGTTGTTTCTGCTATGTCCTCATTTCCTCCTCCCTGCTGTTCCAGATGCTGTGGGTATTCACTCTATCATATCCATACGGGCCACTTGCTCTGCTCATCTCTCCTGGTGGGACTTGGCCAATCGTGTTAACTGTTTGGCTCCTTCACAATTTACAGAGAACTAGAAGAAAACTCGACTTTTATAATAAAATGAACAAAACAAACCCTTAATAGCCACTTTGATGAAATTTGTTCTGTTTCTGTGTTTATTTATCTCAGCATCTAGCGACTACAGCTATTACCTTGATACATCATCATATTATTCTTATAAATTGCATCAAGTATAATTATTTCAGTTGTCATCCATTGGCCTCCACCCACTGACCTGCAATTTTTGTTTACTGTTATGCATATATGGCATGAGTATGTTAATTTTCTACACTCCAGGACCAGGTGTCAACTAATTAGCAAGTAATGATTTTGGAGCTATGAGCTCTGAAAAATAGTCCTGTGGAAAATGTACATTTGATATGATATTTGAAATTTGAAGTTGATTAGGACATTGCAGAGGTATATAGCCAGTGATGCCATAGCTTAGGCAGTATATTATATCATGCTGGGGGTGTAAAAGTGCACATTGTATCATTAAAGATGGGCTAGGGCTAGGAGTAGATGTTTTTGTAAAGACTTTGATCCCCTATTTAGTATGTGACATAAAGCAAATGTTTAAGGCAGTGTTGAAGAGGGACTTTTTGTTTCAAGGTCTGTCTCTGAAGTGGCAAAAGTAGTGCTATCTTCAGCCAGGACATTTGCTGATACCTTGCACCAAGTGAAGAGGACTGAAAAACAGGAGTCGTAAGTGGGGCAGATGCAAAGCAGAGAGTACTTCCACCAGGGAGGAAAGAGAGCACTAGTGAAAGACCAAAATGGGAACCTGCTAAGGCTCCAAAATGGGAACCTGCTAAGGCTCCAGAATGTAAGTTTACTTCTGAGGGGCAACAGCAGAGCTTAAGTTGTCAACCTCCTTCTGGTTGGCCCTAGTAACAGATGTCTGGCCTGTAAAGGGCATGTGTTTCAGGTTGTTAAGCTGTTGTCTTTGAAAGTGCATTCTGAAATTCTCTGTAGCACATGAGTTTCTGCTGCCGCTGTTGTTGGCCCTAACAACAGACCTGAATCAGGCAAAGGAGAGCAACAGCAGCAACAGAAACTCATGTGCTACGGAGAATTTCAGAATGCACTTTCAAAGACAGCAGCTTAACAACAACCTGGAACACATGCCCTGTGCAGGCCAGACATCTGATGCCATAAGGGATGCTGTTACCATGCAGCAACTGAATATGGAAGGCTTCACCATGAAGGCCAAGATCAACATTATCGAACATTTACTGCAGACCCACAGTCTTGATAATCCTTCAAGAACACACTGCAAAGTGGAAGGGACCTCCTTCCTCATCATCAATTTCTAACATAAAATGAGCATAAACAGAAGTCGAAGTGGTTACCATCATTAATAAGCAAAGCTGCCAACATTCAGGCTTCGACTTTATCCTTGCCTTTGAGTCACCCTGCATCTATGTCCTTGACTTCAATGGTCGACTTCAATTGTTGCAGCATCACATGAGGCTACAGTACAACTAACCCGATGGCATCACACTTGAAAACTGGGCTTCAGAATCTTGCAGCAATTCCTGTACCATCTGAAACAGCCTTAAAGTATGATTTGGCCTTCGCAAGTCTCAAAGCCTCCACACCGAATGGCATCATCCCGGACCGTTTTCCTAGATCCCAGCACAGGCCTTCAGTCATTATTCCAGTCGCTCCCATCGAATCAATTCCAACAAACCAGTGAAGAGATAGTGTAAGACCAATTGGAACCATTTTACAAAACTGGTGAAATTAGGATCAACCAGCCTTCCTACCCCAACTCCCTCCAACCTGGACATGTTTACTCCGGACCATAACTACTCAGCACTCTGGGAAGTCCTCATCGGGCTCATGACTTCGCCCTCCTCTTCACTGCTACATCCCTATGTGGGAAGGAGTGCGATGCACACTACACTGAATTCTTGGATACAGCACCAGGTGATGAGCCAGCCATCAAGCCCACAAACCTGACAAACTGCCTGTATCAAAGATGCAAAGAATACTGGGAGGAAACCTTAAAGGCATCTGACTTTACACACTCCAGCAAGTTGGCTCCACGTCAGCACCTGACAGGTGTATGTTGCAGACCCACACAATGCCCAGTGTCAGCCTACTGGATCACTGAGCAACTCCTTGCTAACAGCCATTCTTGTACACTAGCAAAGATTTTTGGATGCTAGCAAGACCTTACCTGCATCCCCAAGCAAGAAACAAATAAACTGTGGAATGTACCTGGTATTGATGACTCACTATCAGCATATTTCTCTTCTGAAGATATCTCCTTTGCCATAGCTTACTGAATATATTGGTAAGGCCCAGGGAGATCCAACCTGGAGTAAAAAGACCAAACAACTATGAAAGTTTGGTCAGGGTAAACCAAGTTCTTTATATTAGAAATTTACTACACAAAAAAAAAAAAAAAAAAAAAAAAAAAAAAAAAAAAAAAAAAAAAAAAAAAAAGAAATAAGAGAAAAGAAAAAAATTGGATGAAAAATTTGACAAAAAGAAGGGGAGTGATAAAAAGGGGAAATTGGAATTCTGTTCTTTAACCACTTTTGCCACCGCTTTTCAATCTTTTTTTTTCTTTTTTTTTTCTTTTTTGTATGGAAAATTTGAATTCTTTGTCCTCCCACCAGGGTTCACTTTTAGTGTTTTAATTTACTTTATTATCTATCCAAGGATGTCAGAAAAATGTCATAAAAATCCATTCAGCCATTAAAAAGCCTTATTGGAACATAAAAACAGTCAACTGTTCTATATATAAGCTGTGTTCGGTAATTGTTTTGAAAACCTTCAGTATTTTGTATATACAAAAAGAAGGGGTGGGTGTGGCCTGGGATTTCATCCACACTAAGGTAAGATGGCATGTAGGATGTAACAGTTGCTTATGAAATACATAGCATACAAAGTAATATTATAGCACTGGCTACTAAAACCAACAGAATTCATATCAGTTTTCAAAATTTTTCTTGTGTATGCCCTCAGAACCTCTAAAGGATGTGCTCTTCATGAAAATAATGTGTTGCATGTTGCATACTTTCCTCTCTCTCTCTCTCTCCTACCCCCCCTTCCCTTTCTTAGGGGGGGAAAAATAGCAGCAAAAAAAAAACAAAGACAGCACGTTATCTTCTACGATCAGATTTCTTCATTTAAATGGTTGGGGTTGGTACATTAAGATGGTTTAAAAATTATAAATGGATGTGCGAAATATATTAACTACAACTCACTTCCAAGAATGAAAATGATTAAAGTACATGGGAGAAGAAAAGAATGGCACAACCGAATTTACTGTCTCACTTTGGTTTAGTAAAGTCTCACTAGAGTGACTCAAACAATTACCTGGTTACACAGCACAGTGTCATATTCTGAAGCTCAGGTGTCACCTGAGTATACTTTACCAACTGTGAATAAAGACATTGGCGAAAGCAGCTCTGATTCAAGATTATATTCACCAGTTAATACAGTGACTATAGTGATAATCCTACAAAATCATCACTATCTAGGGTTCTAAATAGCTACAGCAAATAAATACAACTCTAATGTAAGAAAATCTAACCGACAGGTGTCAAAAGCGGTTACATTTCCACCCTCATGGAGGAAAGGTCTTCAGAAAGGCCTGGGAGGTAACACTGCTCCCATACCTAGCCTAGTCTCGGTACCCACTGAGAATACACAAAATACTGGCGACCATTGTATGCTATCTCCGGACTCTCGTTAGTATTAACATATATATATACACACACGTACTGTATTAAGTGGAAGCCTGCTGAACCTTTTAAGTAGAGCTCACCACCAGGGACCCAGGGTGTAATGAGACTTGTGGTTGATTGATTGCCATGCGCCACAGTTGACACATTCCTTTCACTCCCATAAAATCCTAGAGGTGTACTGCGCGTAGCATAAAGTGTTAATATGAGGTGTTAGCAGAATTTTATCATGAGTCCCGCTGTGGGTAGGAATGTTGTTCCAGCTGTGGGTGTCTTTTTGGCGATAATCTGTGTATCCGTACTCCTGGTATACTGGTGCAGGAGTTATCCTGAAGAACATCGTGATGTGCCAGATTCTATCTATTCCATGAATTGGCAGGTGCCCCCAGAACTTGAGGAAGCTTACCGGCAGCAGGATAATGGGGATGATGTGGGGAAATGGCTTGAAGAACATGGGCTCCTCTCAATCAAGCCACACCTAGAGGCGTCAGGTGAGTTTATGTAGAGTTAGTTATTATGGTTGTTTTACTCTTTTTGCCTGCTGGCCTGTTGCTAGCAAAATTTCACATTTCTCTATGAATGACATGCACAGAAATATCTGTGTAGTTACAGATATAAATAAATAAATAAATAAATATATATATATATATATATATTAATAAATTATTATAGATTGATATAAAGGGGGGAGATTTATGGCATTACTAAATCCAAAACCCACATGATGCATCACTGGTACTCAGTGTGGGCATCACAAGGAGTCCTGAGGATAACTTTTATGTCTTTGATTTTGGATATTGAAATGTTAAATTTATATGGAATATAATTGCTTTAAAAAAAAAAGCAACTGAAAAAACTATTTAATAAGTGAGCATGGCATCTTAGGAATCATTTAAAATTATCTACATTTTGAAAGTAGTACAAAGAATACTAGTTTAGTTTGACTTAATTCCCCCCCCCCCCCCCCCCCCCCTCCAACTCCAACTAGTACCATAAAAATGTTGATTTTTTCAGCATGGAAAAAAAATGTTTGAAGAACTGATGCATGGCCCCATGGCCCATTGAGATGTTCTTCATATTTTCACTGCCCTGATCCCAGTAGATCTTCAGTTTCCATCCAGGTAGCCATTGCCACACCCCAGTCTGCACCACACCCCAGTCTGCACCACACCCCAGTCTGCACCACACCCCAGTCTGCACCACACCTTCTGGGCATCAGAGGCAGTTTGGACTTTAAGTACTTGTCATGCAGGAAGTGTTCATTGTCCAAGGGCATAGCCAGGGGGTAGCTCAGGGTGCTCCAGCACCACCTGCAAACTAAAACTATAACTCAATTTTCTGTCAAGCTGGAGACCAGATCATCAGCATGGAAGGCAGATATTACATAAATATAAATTATAAATTTGGCAATGGTCTTTTTGAGAATAAACAATGTAATGATCATTAAAATTAAGAGCATTTAATTATTAATAGCAGTGTAAAAAGGCCCCATTTTGTGCAGTTGCCCAGCATGCTACCAAAATTCTTTAAAAAAAAAAAAAAAAGGTCTAGCCACCATCAGAAGCCACCAAATCCACTACCAAGCCATCATCCCAACTACCATCCCAACTACCATCCCAACTACCATCCCAACTACCATCCCAACTACCATCCCAACTACCATCCCAACTACCATCCCAACTACCATCCCAACTACCATCCCAACTACCATCCCAACTACCATCCAACTACCATCCCAACTACCATCCCACTACCATCCCAACTACCATCCCAACTACCATCCCAACTACCATCCCAACTACCATCCCAACTACCATCCCAACTACCATCCCAACTACCATCCCAACTACCATCCTAGCCACCTTTGCAGCTATCATCTAGCCACCATACCAGCCATTATTGCAACCATCATTGTAACTGAATTCAAATTCCTAACAGATGCAAAAGGAAATTAATTTCAACATCAGCAAGTTGCAGTAATATCTTTGGCTTGCATACAGTAAGTAACAAAGTGTAGGATATTCCTTCCATGCAGGTTTTTCCAAAGTATGGCATCACTTATCAGACCCAGGTATGCTTGTGAAACATCCACTGAAACAGTTTAATAAAGCATTGGAGGTACTGGAAAAAAAATAGCTGAAGAGTACCAGAAAATAGCTGTAGTAAGGGCAGAGGAGTTTCTCCAGGTTATGAAAGGTCAACAGTACAACATCTATCAACATTTAGACCAATCTGTTTCAGATCTTTCAGAAGAGATTCAACTCCATTGTTAACACAATAGTTTTGTGTGATAGGTAAATACTCTCATTTGAAGCCATCTTGACAGTGCAACTGATTTAAAGGAAACCACAAGGAATCTGGATTATTTCACTTCATTCAATATTGTCTCTTGAAATTGGCATGGACTAACTTACAATGTTGTTCAACCTTATAGTAATCACAGCAGACTTCTATCTTGATTATAATCCTTTAACCTTAATATAGCTGCTCAAGTTCATAATGTCGTATTTTGATCCAATGGCAATCACATACATTGATCACCCCCTTGCTGGAATTCCTTGCTACACCCCCGATTGTCCTTCCTAGGGTTTTTGTGTACAACCAGCTACTTGAAAAGCCACTGACTTAAAATCATCTACTTTTCCATTTTAAAAATGATTTGCAATAATATGACTCTCATAGACAAAAAAAGAGTTAATAAAAAGGAATAATAAATATTAAAAAAAAAAATTTTTTTTTTAATTCTTTTTATACTAATTAAAAAAAATTTTTTTTCTTAATCTAGTACTTATTTCTTGCCCCAAAACTAAATAGGCCTCTACTTTAGGGTCCCAGGAGGCCCTATATGTATTAATTCCAAATTCATAGCAACAATTGGATATGCCTACTCAGAGAGATTGATGGCCCTGATGGTGGGTGGGCAGTTACATTCCAGTAGCTAGATTTGGCAGAATTTTATTAAATGCTGTTTGTGGTAGGCCAGGACATTCATTAGCATAATATGATATTAGCTGTTTACAAGGTTATGTTGATGTGCAATTTTATCTGCACAGCTTTGTTAGAAAGGAAAAAAAATCTCTCAAATGAAGATATACATCACCAAGTGTTAAAAAAGAAGGGAATACCATTCCAGGGCTGATATAACTAAGTATCAGAGCTGATATAATAAACAAAAAAAAATCCAGCTAGATAAGTAATCCTTTACCAAGCTCTACTTTGAAAATTTAATGCCGGCTCAAGTTTAGCCAATCTGGATCTAGTGTTGACTAACATAGTATCCCAAAATTAGTCCTATATTTCACACTGGACCAATTCACCATTGTGTGCATAGTTCCATGAATACTCTTCTTGATGGTATATATATATATATATATATTTATTTATTTATTTATTTATTTATTTATTTATTTATTTATATATTCTATTTAGCATGTGCAAGATAAGGATGATGTAGAGATAGTATAAAGATATTTAGCAGACAGAGAGGAAAGGATGAGGAACATGTAAGACCAAATTAGTAAGTAATAGTGTATATGTTATTTATCCCAAGGTGTGAAGACACTCCAAGATTGCCTTACCATCAATGTGACTAACCTTGGTACTCTGTTAGACGAGGAAATGGAAGCCTCATTACAAAAGGCTCTTTCCTCCTTGGACTTCAAACTGTGGCTACAGAAATGGGGCATATCAGATTACCCACAACTGAGAGAGAAAGGCCACACTTCACATGAGGCTCTTTGTAGCATGTCAGCTGATGATGCAAAAGAGGTATGTTTGTGTTAATACCCATAATTTCCTCATTGTGGTTGTGGAAGTTGTCATTAGGTATGGGAATAAATCTTTTCCTTGTTTTTTTTTTGTGTTGTGAAATATGTTTAACAGAGGATTTCACAACCCTGTAGTGTCTTAGTGGGCTTCACACTGATGTGCTTCACACTTGATGTGCTTCTGTATGTTAACCTCTGGGTTCATAAAAGGTTGATATTTAAAATTTCCTAGTTGATAATCTGGGAAAAATTCTAGCTCAAACAAGGAAAGTCCTGGCAGGTGTTTGGCAAATTGGTTGCAGTGTTTAGCCATCAAGGAAGCCAGCGTGTGCCCTTATTTAAATGCTAACCTGCCCATTGCACTATATTTTGCCTTATTATGCAGCATATAGTGCTAGTACATTACCCTACATTTTATCACTTAAAAAAGGGGGGGGTGGGGTAGGGGGGGAAGTATAAAACAATGTGTTGTTGCTGCAAAACAAATATATTTCAATTTTGGAGCAGCCAGATATTTTTTTTGTTGTTGTGGTAATTATTGTAATAATTTAAATGTACTGGAGGAAGATTTGCAGCTTCACCAGCAAGGTTGGAATGTTCATCTTTTTTTTCTTTTTTTTTTTGATCCTCAATTTTCCATAACTCAATCATAATTCAAAATAGCTCTTTTTGTTGCTTTTGCTAGCTCTATCCAGAATAAGTCTCATCAAGTTTACTAACTACACTAGTGCCTTAAAGTTTGATTTCTGTTCATTGTTTTTAATGTCCATTCTTGGACCTACTCTCTTCCTTCACATACACATGCTGATTATATATAAACATTATAATGGAAGTTTATGTAGTGGGGTTGTTGTGTGCCGTTTTAGTGTTAAAAAAAAAAAAAAAAAAATTATTCATTTATTTATTTTTGTATATTTAAATGAACTTTTGTTGTTGTTTTCTTGCTTTGTTTTTTAATTTACCTTTTTGTACATTCTCTGGTGTTTCATCATAGTTTATAGACTCACCGTCTTCCCAATTGCACTGGCCTTGCCTACACATTTGCTCAGGAAATAACTGGCTATGCCAACAGGAATGCTCAGTTTAAAAAAAAAATGAACAAATTTGATAGATTGAGATAGTTCTTTTGCGCACACCATTCAATTCAATTTTGCAAATGGTGGTTTTTATTTTTTATCATAGCACTACTCATGCCAAGATACAACACTCCCTGGATATTTTCTCGGCCACTGAAGGAATCTATATGCCACAAACATACAAACAAATAAATAAACAAACACACATAAGGGAAATTTATAATAAGATTTCAATCTTTCTGAATTATTTTATGAATACAGTGAAAAAAACATCAATTCATTTTAATTTCTTTATTTTTCTTTTTCTTTTTTTCTTTTTGCACTCATGTTCAAAATATAGTCAATAAATAACTGCATAGAGTAAAAAGATAACAAAAATATTTATGAATAATACAATAGCATACTTTGATGTAACAAAAAGTTTCAAAGTTTATAGTTCACTTTTTACCTGTGGCACATAGATCTAGGAACACTTGGAATGATGGGGGGGGGGGGGGGGGTGGGGGGCGGGGCATATATACATAGGTTTTGCTCAAGAATGGATTTTTAACCAATTGTTTACTGTATAGAAACACAATGTTTATTGTTACAACTAAATGGTTACAACTTATTCTGTATGGATATCCTGTGGTTACAATTAAATATTTTTTACTGTATAGAAACCCATAAGTTGTCAATCTTGGCACAACTTTACCCTCATCTGAAGTGTTATAAACAACTATTTTGCCTGGTCCAAAATGCTATCTTTAATAATATAATAAAAAAAATAATAATTTTTTTAAAACCCTTTTTTTATTCCACTGCAAAATAATAACAACACTCTCCTCATGTACTCATACTCACATTACACATTAAATCAGAGCTCTAAGCTCTAGGTCTTACTGTAGCAAGTTTAATATGGTTTTACACAATTCCCTTAGTTATCACCATAAACTTGGATTCCATCAATGATAAATTCTCATGTGGAATGCACTGCATTTAAGTAGTTCTGATCTTGGTATTGGTGTGGGAAGAGTTAGTAGACAGTGTGTGATGGTTGTGGAAGAGGGCTGGCGAGTGTGAATGTTGATGGGAAGAATTGGAGTGAATTATATCATCAAATTTTTTCTTCTTCTGTTATTGTAGTTGTCTAAGCAGTTGAGGTCTGCAGAGATGAAAAGTGTCTTTGTGAAAGCTGTAGAAGAACAGGTCAAGAGTAGGTGTCATGCAAAAGATGACAGAGATCAATTGAAGAACAAACGTTGGTGGACATACACTGGTTCGATATAAAATTATTCTCATAATAGCAACTAATAAGATTGTGTAGCCTTGGGGCGTCCATCACCACCCCCTCCCCTTTAATGTTAAACAAAATAATTGAGTAAGAAAGAGAAAGTGAGAGAGAAAGAAGCAGAACAATGGTGTCACATCAATGAGTAACGAAAAGTGGAGAATGTATTTGGGAATACATGTGTGTGGTGGGGAAGACAGCAAGGTGAGGGTGTGTTGTGAGTAAGTAACACAGAAAGGAGGAGAAGAGAAGAGAAAAGGTGAGGAGTAAATGGAAAATATGGAGAAAATACAGTAAAGTCCCTTGCCATGGTGTACAAAGGTCGGATGTGTTTAAATTTGGCTTGGATGTGGTCACATTGTGATTAAATTTGTGTACAAACTTCGACCCAGAATGTAATGGAGTTTAACTTGAACTACACTTCCGTATTCCTGAATATTTAATAGTGCAGTGCATGATAGTTAAGTTTATTGTTGTTATTCATTTATTGTTACTATGACTTTCTATAGGTTTAATGTTGTACTTCACCATTGCAGTATTCATCATCCTTTTCATTGTGGCAATAGGTGTGTCTCAGTAAATTAATGTGTTTGTGTGTGTGTGTGTGTGTGTGTGTGTGTGTGTGTGTGTGTGTGTGTGTGTGTGTGTGTGTGTGTGTGTGTGTGTGTGTTATGTATATGGCAGTGTACATTAGTACGAGTCCAATATTGACTAAAGACTGCTCTATGTGTAATGTAAAGCAGCATTATTATGGGGTATACCACAGTATATAAACTGCACCATAGACTTGTAAATAGTACACCTTGAGCAATGTGTGTAGAAGTATGGTGTACACAGACACAATATTGTGCATCAACCTATAACTCACAGCAAAAGAGATTCAATTTTCTTCCAGAGAAAATACTCTAATTACTTCACCTTCTTAATCCTATTCTATAGCCAGCTAATGAGATCCTAGTAGAACAATACATAATTCATTGTGAAATGCTATGTGCATTAAAAAAAATAAGTAGCATAAAAACAAGTATGATGAAATTTTAATTGCCTTTTGTAATTTTTGCATTATCTTGTAACTTTTATATCATGTATTTTTGTTATCCAGGATTCGGTGTGTTAGTTCTTCTGGTAGCTCTCACAATAATAGTGATATTTGGAAAGGTGTTTATCTATATATTGGTATCTCTCTTGAGTAGGGGAAAGCCTCAGCCTCCAATCACAATCTCATTTAGTGATTTATTCGATGTATTCAAGGGCCTACTCCATTTTGTACTGGAAATTTTTTTTGACAAAATTGTAAGGATGGCACATAGCCTGCATCAATTTTTCACTTCCCTTCTCACCAAGGGACTTCCTTCCCCCAAGACGAAATGCAATTGAGGGATCTCAGTCGCCCAGCATTTAGTCCTCTACAGGTGAAGTTGTTTGTGATATTGTTACAGTGTTTATGTATGTTCATTTTTATGTTCTATCTTGCTGGAGATTAGAATTGGTAGCTCTATTTTTGTTGATGTGTAACATAATTGTTGGGTTGTTTTGTTGTTATGAGAATATATATTGTTGTTTGGTATCGTTAATATTTACATTTAGCTGAAGCATTCCTTTGATGTATTTTTTTGTTGCTATATAAAATTGTTTGTAGTTTATAGTGTGTTGTATATGGAATGTCCTGATTTGCAATTTAACTATTGTATAGTGGGATGCTGTTAGTAAAGCCTACACCATTTTAAAAGCTGACTGACCAGTTGATTGTTGAATAACCTTAACTCACTTTGGATCAGCCACTAACCATCTTGAAATAAATTGAAACACCCAACAAGTTATTATCTTTGACCACTTCCATAGTAAACCAAAGATATACTATACGTCCATAAATGGATTCATGAAGCCAGGAATCAGAAGCATTAGCAAGACCAGAAAACATGGCTCCTCTTCCAGTGGCTGACTTTATAGACTTTTTTTTTTTTAGTAATAGTAGTACCTGTTCTGAGTAGTAATGTTTTATTATGTGCACACTAGTACCAATGATGATTTTGAATAAAACGATAATTGAGATAACACAGATTTTTCATGAATTAAATTCTTTTAAATTACATGATTTTGGTGCTACACAAAATTGTTAAGTAGGGAATACATTGTTGTTGTTGCTGCTCTAAAACTGTTAGTAAATCCTTTTTTTCTTTTTTTTTGGTTTTTATATTTCTGTTCTTGGTATATTTCTGCTGTTTTTGTTATTGTAGCTGCAGCCATGTTTCTCCTTTTTGTTCATTGTTCAGCTTGCATATAGCATAATACTTCTTCTGAATTTCATTAACAGATTTCTTGCTGGACTTGTTTGAGAGCTGCACAAAGAATATCAATCACAATAGATTACACCATATTAAATGGATTATTGAAATATATAAAAGATTTATAATGCATCGAACGCATGACATAATTATCAAAATAGTATTTTTTTTATATCATAAAATAAGTTTTTCTTCATTTCTTGTCTGTTTATATGTAAGCAATTGTTTATCAATTATGTTGAATTATATATCAATTTCTTGAATTGATTTTTTTAAAACTATTAAGTAAACGTAATAATGTATATTTAATGAAAAAAGGGATTCTTGTAATTCTGAGCAAGTATTGCCACTGGATGATTATAAGGAATACTAGTCACAATGACCAAATAGTTACAATTGTTTCTTTTTTCTTCAGTGAACTCATTAATGAAGAGAAAAAGGTAAAAAGTGTTTCGTTTGGTGGTTAGGTCATTCTCTTCCTAAGTAGGACAGTATTTAGTCTTGGCAGCAAAAACTAGAGAAGAGTACCGTAGGAAGCTTGCAGAATCTGAATTCCACTACTTCTGAGTTTGTGATGCAGTAAAGGTTCCATTTGCTTTTGCAAAATTGGTGATAATATTAAGGCAACTTTTGTGGGTGAACTACATAGCTTACTCAATATCCTGCATTTAGAGCCACTGTTGAAAATATATTTCCAGAGATGTTGAAGTATCAGACATGTTGGTCAGGCAAACTGATATAGTTAATTGGTAGTAGCACAAGTGCATGTGTGAAGGAAAAAAAATTCAATGGAGTGATGTGGTAAATTAACAATGCCAATTCCAACAAATAATTATTTTATAAAACAATGCAACAGTAAAAATTAAGTTGATTTTCATATCCCAGTGACATACATCAAACATTTAATATGACACCCTCATTACATGAACAGCTATAACATGCTAATATTCAGAGTGATATTACAAATGAAAGGCTAACAGATGTGACAGCATATTACAATGAAATGCTATACTCACAAATATTAAATAAAGCTAACAATTCTATATCTCAAGAAATTTATTCAGTCTTCTACTTTTTCCGGAAAAAAAATCATCAGCAACATTTTAGAACTCATGTGTGACCAAATACTTGCCTCTCATGAGGCAGAGAATGCTGGCACCACTCAAGCACTCCAGTGCATGTGCATAATGCCGACAGTCATAGATAAGACTACTTTCTCTGTCACACTCACAAAGCGCTCTGCACCTCACTATCAAGTAGCAATCACCTCAACTCCTCCTGCCCCTCATTCTTCCTGGATTATCATATTACAGTTATCAACACGCAAGAATATTATGCTTGAACATGTCCATATAAGACACAGTTCATGGACCTATTCGTCATTACTCACAGAACTTGTCGTTCATTGAGTGCATCTATGCCAGTTGAAATGGGTGAGAGAAATATCCAAGTTAAAGTGACCAGTGCAGAGTGGCAGCCAGATTAACATCAACCTATGGAATCTTTCACTCTTGCAATTATGCATTAGGATATTACTGCCACTTGTGTTTCTCCACTATATTTATAACATCACAGGAAGTCGCAGGGTTCAATGTTGTCCTCTATAGTTATGATAATGGCCACCTAGACTGGTCCTAATATGAGCTTATGATCACCAGGGACTGGTAATTAGAGATAGTGCAATGTTGGCATATTCTTACTTCACTTAGGTGTCATACTGGAAGCACTGCCATGCATTTCAGTTTCACTACAATAACACAACATATAAGTATAGGTATTTGCAGTGGGCTGTAGTCACACTACATGAAAATAAAAAACATTTAAAAGTCTCTTGCTATTTCAGTTTTAGTTCAGAGAGACTGTGCTACAAATGAGCAAATGAATACAAGTGAATGAAACCACAGAATTTTGTGGAAAAAAACAATTGTCAAAGAAACAAATATGAAGTACAGTACAAAAATTTTAAACCCTTACATAAAAAAATAAATAATAATTAAATAAATAATAATAATAAAAAATTTTAAAAATCAAATTTTAGTGTTACCTGTATGCTATAGTTTGTTTCGGGTGGTATTCAACTTGTAAGTTAGAGATGGCCAAGCAATTTTCTGTGGTCACTACAGCTGTTCTTTGCTACTTATAGACTGTCCAATCAAATAAAAAAATTTTAAAAAAATTAAACTTATTAGATATGTTAGATGAACTTGCATACTAGACCCACCTTTGGTGGGCTGTGGTCATGAGATTTTCTTAAGCAAGGACATGTCTTAATGGAAGACATGTCTTTCTGGAGTACATGTTTTTCAGGATGACATGTCTTACGGGAGCATATGTTTTAAGGAGGTCATGCTTTGTAGGACATGTTTTGTGGGAGGACATGTTTTGCAGGAGTGCATGTTTTCAGGATGGCATCTCTTACAGGATGATGTGTTTTAGTGGAAGACATGTCTTACAGGAGGACAGGTCTTATTTGAGTGTGTCTTATAGGAGGGCATGTCTTACAGGCAGACATGTCTTGCAGGAGTACATTTTTTACAGGATGGCATATCTTACAGGAAGACATGTCTTAAAGGAGGGCAGGTCTTACTGGAGGGTATGTCTTATAGGAGGCCATGTATTACATAAGAACATGTCTTACAGGCGGACATGTATTGCAAGAGTATATGTGTTATGAGAGGACATGTATTACTGAAAGACATGATTTTAGTAGGAATGTCTTTTGTCCTACATGAGGACAGGTTTTATAGGATGCATGTCTTGCAGGAGGGCATGTATTACATGAGGACATGTGTTAAAGGAGTTCATCATTTTCATGTGAAAATATCTTATGGAAGGACATGTCTTATAGGGATACATGTCTTACAGGCAGGCATGTCATCTGAGGACAAGTCTTGCAGGAGGGCATGTCTTGTGAGAAGTCATGTATTATGGGGGACATGTCTTATGAGAGGTCATGTCCTACAGAAGGACATGTCTTACAGTAAAACATGAGGTTAGAAATGTCTTACATGATGACATGTCTTGTAATGTTTTAGGTAAATGCAGTAATACTTTTTCCTGCAATCCTTTGGGTTATCCCTAATATTTAGTATCTGTACAGAAGCTGCGACTGATTACTCTGCAGTGAGTTTAGGTAATTGCTGTTGTTGTTTTTTCTCCAGTAACGTTTCTTTTGCTCTGTATCCAGGTTTACTTTCATTGTCCGTTTGGTTTGTTTTTTTAAAAAGTCAATAACCTTAATGCATACTTGACAAACATCCACTCAATTGTGGTGTGCACGAACCTGCTTTGAAATAGTAGTTGGAATGAACCAGACAATGATGATGGGAAGTCCAGCTGTTACCCAAAACCACTAAAATTGGTTTGAAAAAGGAATAATGAAGGGTTGAGGGGAGGTGTTGGGGGTAGTGGGAGCACAGGTTCTGTATTCCAGCTGCTGATCCCCAAAGCAGCCGTTTTTTGGTTACTTTTTCATACCACAGTTTAATTTGTCTGGAGTGGATTTTTTTGATAGTGCCTGTATCTATTTTAGCAATAGGCTTCCATGGAACACTATGAGTTCTTCAAACTCTATTCTCCATTTAAAATTGCTGATAGGCTTTTTTGCTCTTAACAGGGTGTGCTATGTTAAAATGTATTAAAGCCTGTTTGAAATGGTAACGTGTCAACGCCTATGAATTCTCTTTGAAAACAAAATGGTGAACCAGGAAGAGCCATTTTTGGGCTTCTTTTAGTTCCTCCACTAGAACAATGGGGTATGGGCAAATGAGACCTAGCCCAGGTTACTTTCCCTTACCTGAGGATCATATCCTTTCAGCCACTTGGCAGGTTATCATACACACACACACATATATACATATAAATATCACTAGCTCTATTAGTATAAGATTATTTTGAAAACTTTTCAATGTTTCATACAAAAAAAAGAAAGAAGGTGGAGTTGCCCTGGGATTTCCCCCACACCAAAGTAAACAATCATTTGGAGTCATTTGGATGTAATGGCAGGATAAAATATAAAGCACACAAAGTAATTATAGTCACTAGCTGATCATAACTTTTGGGCAGTGAGTGATTATAATTATTTTCTGTGCTATATATTTCATACCTGCAACCCCACTCTTTTTTTTTCTTTTCATAAAACACCGAAAGGTTTTTAAAATAACTGTAAACCGAGTGATCTGATATGAATTTTGAACGCATCAAAATTCATACCAGACCACTCAGTTTTCAAAATTTTCCTTGGGTATACCCCCATACCATACATTGGATGTATTCTCTATAAAAAGAATTAGTGCCATACCCACCCACCCACCTACCTCCCCCCCTCCCTTAGGAACAACATGTATTCTACCCTGCACTTTATCTTCTGCAATCAGATCACTTCACTTAAATGGTTGATACATTAAGATTATTTAAAAATATAAATGGAAGTGAGAAGCCTACTAACCACAATTCACTTCCCAGAAAGAAAATGATTAAAGCACATGGGAGAAGGAAAGAATGGCACAAAAGAAATGAACTATTTCACTTTGGTTTAGTAAAGTCTCACTAGAGTGGATCTCAACAATTACCTGATTACACAGCACAGTGTCAGATCTGAAACTAAGATGTCACTTGAGTATACTTTACTAACTGTGAATAAAGACTTTGGTGAGAGCAGTTCTGATTCAAGATTATATTCACCTGTTACTTCAGAGGCAGACGGTGATAACCATACACAACCAATACTATCTAAGGTTCCAAATAGCTACAGCAAGGTAGCTAAGTATAATGCTACTTTTAGAAAGCAAAGATGTCAAAAGCAGTTTCAGTCTCCTCCTCAAAGGAGAAAGACCTGGGAGGTAACTCTGCCCTCATATCTCACCACTAAATACTCCTAACTATTGTTGACTACCTCGGACTGCTCGGGTTAGTATTAAGTGGAAGCCTGTTGGAACATTTTTAGCTGGAATGATCATCTCTAGTGCGGGCGGCAGAGTAATGACCCCGATGGCTTGGCATGGCATGCGCAACAGTGGTCCCATTCTTTTCACTCCTATAAAAACCAATAGCTGAATTGTGCTAACCATAAATGCTTTTATTTATTTTTAAGGTGTCATAATCAAAATTTTATTATGAATCAGACAACATCCCGTGCTGCGGGGGTCTTTCTGCTGGTAACCGGTGTATCCATATTCCTGGTATGCTGGTTCTGGAGTTTTCCTGAAGAATATGTGCCAGGTCCTGTCTACCCCATGAGTTCACAGGTACCCTTGGAACTTGAGGAAGCTTACCAGCAGCACAATAATGGAGATGAAATGGGAAAATGGCTTGAAGAACATGGCCTTCTCTCAATCAAGCCACACTTGGAGATGTCAGGTGAGTTATGAACAATTAGTTACTATGGCTGTTTTACCCTTTTGACTGCTGGCCTGTTGCTAGTAAACTTTCATATTTCTCTATGAATGACATGCACAGAAATATCTGCATAGCTACAGATATAAAGATAAATATTAATACATTATTATAGCTTGATATAAAAGATGATAGATTTATGACATTTGTAAGTCCAAAACCTACAGGCTGGTACACTGTGGGTGTCACTAGGAGTCATGAGGACAACTTTTTGTCTTTAATTCTAGACATTGAGATGTCAAATTTATATGAAATATAATAGTTTTTTTTTTAATTTCAAAATAAAAATTTGTTTTTCTTATTTAATGTGAGCATAGCAACTTACTATAATTCCTAATTTGTTGATTGTTTGTTTGTCCATTTATTTGTTTGCAATCCCAGATATTTGGGGCTATTGGGCTCAAAATTTCATAGGTTGAAGGGGGTCACACGAGGATGGTTTTAAGTGGACTTTGTTGAAGATTGGAGATTTCTGGTGGGAGGGGGCTCAATTTCATGCATTATGAGTAGTACAAACTGACACTAAGTGAGATCAGCAAAACTGAACCCAAAACCTTTCACTTCTATTCTCTTTTTCTTCATTTTGAGCCCTGTCTCTGTCTGTAGGATGGGTAATTTACATCCTCCAGTTTTTAATTAGATTGAATTTGATGGTACCAACACATTCTCTTTGATTAGCAAGTTGAAAGATGTCATAAATAGAAGCTATACCCTTACAAATGTAGAGCTAAGTATCGGAGCTGATATAGTAAACAAGCTTACTGGCCCTAACCCAGCTAGAGAAGTAATCCTTTAACAAGCTTTACTCAGAAAATTGAAACCTGGCTCAAGTTTAGCTAATCTCAATCTAGTGTTGACTAACATAGTACCCCAAAATTACTCCTATTTAATTTTTACGCTGGACCAATTCACCTTTGTATGCATAGTTCCACGTTCGCCTTTCTTGGTGGTACATAAGTCATGGTACTTAAAAAAAATTTTTTCTATCCACCATTTTAAAATTGAGTGGCCATTGTTGACCATTTACCAAATTTGTGCACAAAATTTGCCAAAAGTACCACAACTTTTTCTCTTTTTTTTTACCTTTCTAGCATCATCTGCATTGACAGGATGACATAGGGAGCAGAATGCATGGGTTCAAAGTTGTTTTTTTTTTGTTTTTTTTTTGTTTTTTTGTGACAGTTATGCAGGCATGCAAAGAATTAGCACAGATAATAATACAGACGATAATAATCAAATGATGATGGTGTCAATGAGGCTCAAGTTAATAGTGTATATAGTAAAGAATGTAGTGTTAGCTAAATATGGTGGTCATATATGAACTAATCAATATATTCTATATAGCATGTGCAAGATAAGAGTGATAGTAGAGATATAGAGTGTAAATCTATTTAACAAAGGAAAGAATGAGGAACATGTAAGACCAAAGTAGTGAGTAATAGTGTGTGTGTTATTTATTTTGAAGGTGTGAAGACACTCCAAGATTGCCTTACCATCAATGTGACTAACCTTGGTACTCTGTTAGACGAGGAAATGGAAGCCTCGTTACAAAAGGCTCTTTCCTCCTTGGACTTCAAACTGTGGCTACAGAAATGGGGCATATCAGATTACCCACAACTGAGAGAGAAAGGCCACACTTCACATGAGGCTCTTTGTAGCATGTCAGCTGATGATGCAAAAGAGGTATGTTTGTGTTAATTCCCATAATTACCTCATTCGTTGTTTGTGGAAGTGGTCATTGGATGTTGGAATAAACGTTTACTTTGTTTTTTGTTGTTGTAAAATATGTCTAATAGAGGATTTCACAACCCTGTAGCTTCTTAGTGGGCTTCACTGCACACATTGATATGCTTCTATATATTAACCTCTGGGTTCATAAAAGGTTGATATTTAAAATTTCCTTGTTGATTACCTTGGAAAAATTCTAGCTCAGACAAACAAAGTCTTGGCATTTATTTGGCCTGACAATTTTTTGACCACCTGACAGTAAATTGGTGACAGTAAATTAGTTAAGGTGTTCAGCCATCAAGGAAGCCAGTATGTTGGCATGAACCTTTATTTGAATTTAATCTGCATATTGTAATATGTTTAGCCTAACCGTGTGTGCATGTAATGTTGGTCACTAGTGTTTGTAGGGCTCAGTTATTTATTACTAGCAGGTATACCAGTTGTTAGCCTGATTTAGTGCATGAGGCAGATGGAACACAGGAACTATGTATGTTATTATGTGAGTGCTAGAGGCAAAGAAATCAAGGCAGAAAAAAATTGAGGGAAAGAAGAATAAAGCAGGGAAACGATGAGGGGAAAAAATAAAGGAAAGGTGGGGAGGAAGAAGAATGGATTAAACAAAGAAGGGATAGAAGGGAAAGAGATAGAAGGGGAAATAATACAAGGAAAAAGATAGAAGGAAAAAAAGGATAGTTGAAGAAAGAGATAAGAAAAATGAGGTAGACGGAAAAGATATAAGGAAAATAGATGGGAGGAAAAGATATAGCTGGGGAAAAGATAGAAGAAAAATTGATAGAGGGAAAAAAATAGAAGGAAGGAAAGATAGGAAGAAAAAAGAATAAAAGATACAAAAGAAAAGTTTAGAAAGAAAAGATGAAAGGAAAAAAATAAAAATAGATAGGGAAAAAATAGAAGGAAAAAATTAAAAGAATAAAATAGAATAAAAGAAAAAGAAAATATAAGGAAATAAAAGATGGAAGGAAAAAAATTGAAGAAAAAAAGGAAGGGGAAAATGCGAAAGAAAAAGGTAGGGGAAAATAGGAGATTTTTTTTTAAATGGGGGGGGGGGGAGGGTGGGGGGATCAAACTACCAACTTGAAGCTTGGAAATGTAATGCCATAACCATTCCGCCACTTTTTTTCCAGTTTTTTTGGTATGGAAAAAATTTTAAATTCCTTTTTTCCTCACCAGGGGTGCAACTTTCAAGATATATTTTTGGTGGTAAATCAGTCAGGATACCCAGATTATGACCAGAAATTTTGGGACCATCTGATCAAAACTCTGAAAGGAGTTCAAAGTCATACAGACAGAGATTTGACATTTATATGTATAGAGGTTGACCTTTTCTTTTTATGCTAAAACAAGAGCGGTCCAGCACTAAGACCTGTGGCAAATAATTACTATAATATTTATTAAAAAGTAGTGTTTTAGACCAGAAAAATAATTGTTTAGAATACTTAAGATAAGGTTAAAGTTGTGGTAACATTTTACAATTTCTGGGTTTCTTACAGTAAAAAAGCACTTGGTTGTAACCACAGTGTTACCATACAGTAAAAGTACTTAGTTGTAACCAATAATTGTATCACTTTTTTTTTATTGGCATTTCCAAACAATAAAAAATTAGTTCAAAATCCATTCTTTAGCAAAACTTGTGGATGTATCCAACCCCCCCCCCCTCACACCACCATTCCAAGTGTTCCTAGACCTGTGTGCCATAGGTAAAACTTTAATGTGTTAATAAAAAATACTCTCTCTGTGTCTGAGATCATCTAAAACAGCACTTATATTAGTAAAAGTACATTACCCTAATTTTTTTTTTCACTTAAAAGAAAAAAAAAATTTTGGAGTTGAGAAGTAACTAATATATATTTCAATTTGGAGTAGCCAGATTTTTTTTTGTGCTGATAGCTATAATTAAAATGCATTTCAATCTTTCTGATTATTTTATGACCAAAGTTAATGAACACCATCAATTCTTTTTAAACGTTTTTTTGTGCAGTCAGTCCAAATGTGTTCAAAGTATAGTTAATGCATAACTACATACATTTTTTAAAAAATTACAAAAATATTTATAAAAGATTTAACTTTGTTTTTATTTTTAAAAACTCTTTTACTCAACTGTAAAATAATGACAACATTCTCATCATATACTCATACTCACAGTGATCACTATATAGTTAACCTTCTAAGTAGATGTCCTTATTTACAAATTCTCCTGTGAAATACACTGCATTTGAGTAGCTCTGATGTTGGTATTGGTGGGGGGAAAATTAGTGGAGAGTGTGATGGTGGAAGAGGACTGGTGAGTGTGAATGTTGATGGGGACAGTCGGAGTGAATCATATCATCAACCTTTTTTCTGTTATTGTAGTTGTCTAAGCAGTTGAGGTCTGCAGAGATGAAAAGTGTCTTTGTGAAAGCTGTAGAAGAGCAGGTGAAGAGTAGGTGTCATAGAGAAGATAAGAACAAACGTTGGTGGACATACACTGGTTTGATATAAAATTATTCTCATAATAGCAACTAATAAGATTGTGTAGCCTTGGGGCGTCCATCACCACCCCCTCCCCTTTAATGTTAAACAAAATAATTGAGTAAGAAAGAGAAAGTGAGAGAGAAAGAAGCAGAACAATGGTGTCACATCAATGAGTAACGAAAAGTGGAGAATGTATTTGGGAATACATGTGTGTGGTGGGGAAGACAGCAAGGTGAGGGTGTGTTGTGAGTAAGTAACACAGGAAGGAGGAGAAGAGAAGAGAAAAGGTGAGGAGTAAATGGAAAATATGGAGAAAATACAGTAAAGTCCCTTGCCATGGTGTACAAAGGTCGGATGTGTTTAAATTTGGCTTGGATGTGGTCACATTGTGATTAAATTTGTGTACAAACTTCGACCCAGAATGTAATGGAGTTTAACTTGAACTACACTTCCGTATTCCTGAATATTTAATAGTGCAGTGCATGATAGTTAAGTTTATTGTTGTTATTCATTTATTGTTACTATGATTTTCTATAGGTTTAATGTTGTACTTCATGATTGCAGTATTCATCATCCTTTTCATTGTGGCAATAGGTGTGTCTCAGTAAATTAATGTGTTGTGTGTGTGTGTGTGTGTGTGTGTGTGTGTGTGTGTGTGTGTGTGTGTGTGTGTGTGTGTGTGTGTGTGTGTGTTGTTATGTATATGGCAGTGTACATTAGTACGAGTCCAATATTGACTAAAGACTGCTCTATGTGTAATGTAAAGCAGCATTATTATGGGGTATACCACAGTATATAAACTGCACCATAGACTTGTAAATAGTACACCTTGAGCAATGTGTGTAGCAGTATGGTGTACACGGACACAATATTGTGCATCAACCTATAACTCACAGCAAAAGAGATTCAATTTTCTTCCAGAGAAAATACTCTAATTACTTCACCTTCTTAATCCTATTCTATAGCCAGCTAATGAGATCCTAGTAGAACAATACATAATAATAATACTGGTTCACATTAATTCATTATAAAATGTTAAGTACATTAAAAATAAGAAAATAAAAACAAATATGATAAACTTTTGATTACCTTTTGATATTTTTACTTCCTCTTAAAACTTTTATGTCATGTATTTTATTTATCCAGGATTCGGTGCTATAGCTCTTCTGCTATTTCTCGTAATAATAGTTATAGTTGTAAAGGTGTTTGTCTCTATGTTGGGATCTATTCTCAGTGGGGGGCAGCATCAACCTCCAATCACTATCTCAAACAGTGATTTATTCGATGCATTCAAGGCCCTGCTCCATGGTATACTTGAAAAACTTTATAAAAAAGTTGTAAGGATGGCACATGATCTGCATCAATTTTTCTCTTCCCTTCTCACCAAGGGACGTCCTTCCCCCAAGACGAAATGCAATTGAGGGATCTCAGTCACCCAGCATTTAGTCCTCTATAGGTGAAGTTGTTTGTGATATTGTTACAGTGTCTATGTACATCCATTTTTTTGTTCCTATATACCTTGTTGACTTGAATTTGGTATCTCAATTTTAGTTGGCATTTTGTTGATGTGTAACATCATTACTTGGTTGTTTTATTGTTGTTAGTTTGTTTTATTTTAAATAAATATTGTTTATGATTAAGTGTTTGTATTTATCTATGCATTATGCTGATGTACTTTTTTCTTGCTATATATGTTATTGTGGTTTATAGTTGTGTTGTATATGCAATGACCCTGTTTGCAGTTAGAGTGGTTGTATAGTAGGTTGCTGATACTGAAGCCTATGCCATTTTTCAAGCTTATTGAGAAATTCCTATCTTGTTGTTTTGTTTCTGTTTTTGTTGCTGTATTTCATGTTATGTTTGTCATCTATATTAGCCTTGCAACTGCAGCCATTTTTTCTCTTCTGATCAGATTGCATAAGTTTAAAGCTTTTTTTTCTTAATTTCTTTAACAGATTTTTTGCTGGGCTTGTTTGACAGCTTCACAAAAAGATAGCTATCATTATACACTATATCATATAGAACGAATAATTAAAGCATTTAGATAACCTTTTAACACAATGCACATGTACATAATCATCAAAATAGTACTTGCTACATCATAGATAAGTTTTTCTTGATTTCTTGTATGTTTATATGTAAGCAATTGTATATCAGTTATGGTGAATAATACCTTCATTTTCTATCTTGAATTAAACTGGTTTGAATATTAAGTAAGATGCACTATATTGATTTTTGATGAAAAGGGATTGTTTATACAATTCTGAGCAAGTGTAGCCACGGATGATTATACGGAATAGTAGTCACAGTGACCAAATAGTTACAGTTATTTATTTCTTCATCAAACTCATTAATGAAGAGAAAAAGTGAGCAGTGTTTCTTTTAGTGGTTACATTCTCTTCCAAGGTAGGCAAATTTGGAAATTATATAGTGGAAACCTTTTTGGGTAAACTACACAGTTTAATAGATTTTCTGACTTTGGCATCACTCTTGTAGAAGTATGTCACATGTTGGCCAGGTAAACTGGTATGGTGTATTGGGAGTAGTTCAAGTTGATGTGTATATAAAGAAAAGGGAAAGGAATTAAGTGTTAAATGAGCAATATTAACTTATTATGGATAATTATATTATGAAACAACACAATATTAAACACCCTTTCTACACTAACAGCTAAAATATGCTAATGTACAGAATGATATTACAATTGAATGACCAACAGATATGTCAACAAATTATTAAAAAAAAAAATTTTTTTTAAATAAAAAAATGTTATACTCAGAAATATAAAATCCTATTTCTTATGAAATTTATTCAATCTATTCTAC
>OZ017782.1:5315479-5353552 GCA_963969325.1 Lycopodina hypogea | reverse complement strand
TGCTGGCACCACTCCAGTACTCCAGTGCATGTGCATAATGCCGATAGTCATAGATAAGACTACTTTCTCTGTCACACTCACAAAGCAAACACTGCATCTCACTATCAAGTAGCTTTCACCTCAACACCTGCCCCTCATTCTTCCTGGATTATCATATTAGGATTATCATCAACATGTCCATATAAGACACAGTTCGTGAATCTATGGTCATACCTCATAGAACTATCCTTCATTGAAGACCTCATACCATGTGTCCATCTATGCCAGTCTTGCCAGTCAAGTGTGTGAGAGAATAGTATAAGATAAGTGACCAGTGCAGAGTGGCATAAGATCTACATAAAGACATATGATACTTCGGTTCTTCAGTTTTACTTTAGGATACTACTGCCACCTGTCTCTATGTATTTGTTGGTATTGCAAGGGTGTAGCCAGGAATTCCAGCAGGGGAGCTCCTGATTTATAAGGATTCTTTTGGATACCAAAGAGATAAAAAGGGATCAGGCCTAAGCATGAGTACACTGGGATGCTCAGCAAAAGGGGAAGGAGAGAAACAAAAGCATCTGCATCTGATGACAATGATCAGACACAAGAAAGCACAAGAAAGCACTGAACTGTACTGGGAAAGGAACCAGCAGAGGAAGGCAACTAGTCATCAAAACAGTCAAGCAGGGAGATATATGGGATACTGGGAGCAGGGATGGGGGCTGGGGAGGAATTGGGGTATGCAGATTTCCTTTGTTATTGTTATCAGTGTACATAATGCTGCACTCTTCTAATACAAGTAGAGTGTGCCTATTCTTTTGATCTATTCTTCACTATGCTTCTGAGTGTGAAAAAAAACAGCAGCAAAAACTACAAAACACTCAATAACAAGTATTCATATCTTATTTTTGGTCACAGATGTGGTTCACATTGCCATACATTCACTAACACACCATCCTTGACTGTTACTATAAACAATGAAACTAAAACTAAGTAACAGCTCTGTTGATAAAACAGTTTTACTTGTCTGACAAAAAGCAACACATAACACAGACAAAAATAGCATAGAACACGTTAAAATGCACGGATGGATTCATGGACGGATGGATTCATGGACGGATGGATTCACGGACGGATGGACGCACACACGCACCAGTCAGCAGGACTAACATGTATATTGACTAGGACTAGAAATTAGAGGTGATAAAAAAGATAGCAACAATTTTTAAATATTCTTAATGCCATTGAAAAAAGGTAAAAAATGTCTTCTGTCCCCCTCCCAAAATATACACCAAAAAATGTTTCTACTGAACACGAAGGATAGGATGACTATTTTTCTGAGCTTGGACAACTAATGTTAATTAATAACTTACAAAGTCTATCACTGGTCAAGCCGTGCATCCTGTCAGAAAGTATATTTTTGGAGTGATTTTTGTATGGAGGTTTGTTTGTGTGTGTATATATATATATATATATGCATACACACGCATGCAGCTAACATGCATTCATAAATGCACGTGCCCACCCACGCACAGTCTATCAACGAAATTTATCATGGCATTCAATGATACCAAAGTACAACTAAGTATAATTGGGGATTATAGCCAGTTTTTCATTTTTTTTATACGCCAGTAAAATGTGCCCTGATGTCTCAAATACTTGAACATGTGCAAGCAATATTCATGAAAACAATTTCTATTCAAGACAAATTGCATTGCAGTGTTAATTATTCATTCCATTTCAATGCACACATTCAAACATTATTTAAATTTTCAATCACAATTATTGGTAATCTAATGGGCAAGGTGTGTTCTCCTCTGATTGTTAGTAATCAACCTTTCAGCATTACACAATGTTTCCAAAAGATCCTGGCTTTCTAAAAATATTAAAATTATTGGGCCAACCATGCTCTCAAAAAGGCCGTTTGGCACTGTACTTGGACTCTAATACAGTTCTGTGTGCATTATGGAGCCCTATAACCCCGCAAATGGGGCTGAATGTGGTCAGGAGATTTGAGGTGATATAAGGTTTCAGCAGATTTTAGTATGGACTTTTAGGTCAAATGATCTATGGGGTTAAGTTGGTTTTTTTCCCTATGACTTTTCAATTCAAAATTTCCTGTCGTGGTTCAATTCAAATTTTTCTATAGGGATTTAGACCAACTTTTTCCTATGTGATTATTGGCATTCTACCTCACAATATTACACCATCTTTAAAAACATTATGGCCTTTCTAAAAAAAATAACAACAAACTAGCTTGAAATGTATCAAGCATAACCCGCTCGCTGTGTAACTGAATTAAGTAATCAAAATGTAAGATATTTTATTTAATTATACACAAATAATGAGAAAAAATTATAGATTTGGAAAAATAGATGATACAAAGTAGAGCTGAGATAAGTATGACTATTTCAGTTCTTACTTTTATTTCTTAGTAGTTTATAATGAAATATAATATCAATAGGAATGACTAATTTTTGTTTCACCCCATTCATTTAGGTCACACTTTTTTTTCACCTATTATTATATGTTGAACATTTCCTTACTGAACCAGATATTCAAGAGTATGTGAATTGTACTATAATACATGATTATAATGAAATGTTATTATGTTTGGATGATGTTGCTTATTTGCTGGATATATGACATGCATGTCTAGACTTTGGGATCTGAAGCTCATGTTTTGCAGTTATTTTGAGATGTGCATGCACTTTTTTTTTTTTAAATACTCACAAAATGTAATTCTCATATTTTGCGAACTTCCCATATTTTTCTAATTCCCATATTTTGGATATCTGAGGAAGTGTCACAAGAACAGCAACAAAGTAACTTTTACACCCAAGTAAAAATGGGCAAGTTGTGCTGTCTACCAAAATCACCATGGGAAAGGGAAAAATTAAGGGGTGGAAATGGGGTGGGGGGTGGAAATGGGGTGGGGGGTGGAAATGGGGTGGGGGGTGGAAATGGGGTGGGGGGTGGAAATGGGGTGGGGGTGGAAATGGGGTGGGGGGTGGAAATGGGGTGGGGGTGGAAATGGGGTGGGGGTGGAAATGGGGTGGGGGGTGGAAATGGGGTGGGGGTTGGAAATGGGGTAGGGGTGGAAATGGGGTGGGGGGGTGGGGGAAGGGGTAGAAATGGGAAGACAAAGTAAGTGGAGAAGAATGTAAAAGAAAATTAAAAAAAAAAGTCTTTATTAATCATTGAATCTAAGACCTTGGAATCTTGAGTCTAGCTATTAACTACTGAGATGGTGTTAAATAGAAAAGGATGAGTAGACTAAGAAGGAAATGTAGAAATTCCAATTACCTCAACAATCTGATGAAATTTATAAATAAGTTCAGAAAATACAATCACACAGACAGGCAGACAAAAAAAAAAGTATAGAAACGCATTGGGGGACCCCACTTCCTACTCCCATGTTCAGACCCTACTCTGCAAATTCGACCCTTCTCCGCAAAACTTCGATCCTACTCCGCAAAAACTTCAATCCTACTCCGTCAAACTTCACTTCGCAGGGTAAGCAATAAGGTAAAGGGTAAGCCAATGCAGAGACAACTTTGATCCCAAAGTGGGCACGGATCACACTCAGAATCAGATATTCCTGAAACCTGAGATAAAATTGCTTAGTCTAGCTAGCCAGACCCTTTACCCTCTGAACCGCAAGCAGTTTTGAGGGTAAAGGGTCTGGCTGGTGAGACTACTATTGGCTACCTCCCTGAGTAGAACTGAAATAGATTGTTGCTGTTGGGGTTGAAGTGGGGTGTGATGAAGACCCACCTGTGGCAGTTGCTGTGCCTAACTTCATGCTGCAGTGTGGTGGTGCAGTGTGAGGACGAATGTAAGTTGGTGATGCTTCCCCAGCATCCCCCCCCTCCCCTTAACGTAGTGCATGTGTGTAGCTGTGTAGGTGTGTGTGTAGCTATGCAGGTGTGTGTGCTATAATTATTACCTTAACTAAATGAATAAGCAGAAGATAAGAAAAAGAAATGTAGGAATATGTGGTAATTGTCCATAGCTGCCTTTCACTTCCTTTGATGTTAATTTTTTCTTCTTTCTTGAGGGTGCACTTCAATCCCTGTGCTTTCTCACACCACCATAACTCTATTGGGTATTATTGGTGGAAATAAAAATTCAAGGCATGCATGGTAACTGATAAGAATTAGAAGAGAGACAAAATTCTCATAATTTAATTTGCAGCATCAAATTCTGGAGTACTATGAGCTTTTTTTTTAATGAAGGTTTAAAATTCCTGATCATCATTTTTGCACTTGCATTTCTACTTTAGAGTATTGTTTGTCCTTTGTGTAGAGGTTGTTCCTATTTCAGAGAGTCTGTTTAGGTAGGTTCTACTGTAGTTCACAATGATCATGAGCAAGGTTTTTCAAAACAGGAAAAGATATTAAAAAATTTTTTTTAAATTTTGAAGCGACTGCGTTCTCTGGCCTTATCTAAGCTGGAACAAGATTGGAAATTTCCAGCCAAAAACCCGCTCACATATGATTTAATGTTTTACTTAATCGTGGGTAAAAAAAAAGAAAGAAAGAAAGGCTACCTTTTACAACAAGACTCTGTGAACTTCTTAAAGTTTGCAGTTAAAAATTGGGGGGGGGGGGGGGGGGGGGAATTTTTAAAATTAATTTCTATTTGTTTATTTATTTATTCTATTTTTTTATTTTTTTTTTATTTTTAGTATTATTACTAGCACAAAAAAAAACGCCCTATGGCTGATTTTTTTTAGTCGGCCTCTAGTCTCCTGCAGTAACAAACGTGTTTCATTTGCTTAATGTAACGTGGGGAATATTGACACTAATCTTATTAATCAAGCAAACAAAATACGATTAATAAACATGCCAAATTTCATTGAACTAGATCATTTGTTAGAGTGTTCCATGCCACCAAACCCCGCCCATTGACAAAACAAAGACACCCGATCTGAATGACACTTTTGCAAGCACATGCAGTGAGGTGCCCTAATCAATCCCTGAATGTTTCATGAATATTTCTCTAGCGGTTTGGGAGGAGTTAAATTGCAGACAAACAACAGACAGACAGACAGACAGACAGACAGACAGACAGACAGACAGACAGACAGACAGACAGACAGACAGACAGACAGACAGACAGACAGATAGACAGACAGACAGATATTTAGACGGACAAACAAATTGTGAATTTGAAAGATTCATCAAATGAGTGCTTGAGGAGAGTTCCAAATTAACCGCACACATCTGGGCATATTGGTTTAAAGAGTTATTGTTTTCTTTCCTACCATTGTTTGTGTATGTTTGCCTGTTCAAATTGTTGTTTCAATTTTGTTATTCTTACCTTTCACAGCTGCAGGTGATCCAACTAATCCTCGGGTAAGGAGTTATTGAATGGTTTCTGTTGTAGTAATTAGGTTAATTATCAACAACACAGTAGTATACAATGCAGGAAAGTCTAACCTCACAAGTTATTAGTCAGCCACCCATCCTGAAAAAGGAAATTCCTTTCCAATGTTAGACCCAGCCCCAGGAAGACAATTTTTGGATGACAAACATTTCTACAAACACTAAAGTTGACCAAAAATGATTTATTGTTCGTTAACCAACCAAATTCTTTTCCTAAGATTTTACATACCTTCTACATATAAGTCTCTCTTTAAAAACAAACCACGTTCTAAAATACAACTTGATCAATATGTTCATTTCTTCATGGCTACCTTTATATCAAGAAGGCACCCACTGCATCTACAGCACTGGACCACTACTGCTCAGTCAGGTATTTAGGACCTCTCTGCTACAAAGATTTAATCAATTCATGGTACCAACATTCTCTAATAAGATAGCGTGGATGCCATTGATTTCATTGATTTCATTGCCTTCCCCTTCACCACACACATCATCCTAAGACAGTCTAATCAGTAATTGTAGAGGGAATAATTTTTTTTTCTCTCTCTACTTGCTGTCTAGATCTTCTTTGTTTATGGTGATATGAACTTGAATGGTTGTACACTAATACTTTGCCTGAGATTACCGCTTGGCATTGCAGGTCAGAGAGCAATGAGTGAACTTATTCAGAATTTAGTACATCAGTAATTACTTGATAATATTTAATAAACAAGTAGTGTATATATTTTGTCACTATGCCAATGAACAGGTTAATAGTCAGTCTATTCACAAACCATTTAATGAGAACCAGGCATTGAACTCTTTCATCAGTACAGAGGGTTATAACTTGCAGGGACGACTGAGGATGGGGGCTAGAGCCCTCCTATTTTTTGTTAGGTGGGGGCAGAGCCCCCCAATTTTTTTAAACAATGATGTTAATTTTTGAATGAAGTAGCTGTAACTCAAGTCTCTCTCTTTTCTCTCTCTTTTCTGTTTCTTCTTCTCTCTCCCTTGCTCACTGGAAGAAAGAGAGAAAATTTTAAATACGATATTGTGTCTGCATATGCAGGTATCTACTGAAGTGTATGTATGTGTGGATACACATACATACACCACCACCAACACCACATGTGAACCACAAACAGTACTTATCAATGAATACTATTGCATTCTTCCAGCTGGCTCTGATATCAGAACCAGCTGGAAGTTTGTTGTGACAAAATTGCTAAGAGAATGAGGCAGGCAAGCTTGCTTGATGCTTGGTCATCAGTAAAGAGACAGATTGTTAGAGTTCAGCCAGAGATAATCCATGAAGATCATGATGGTCAGCCTGAAATTTACCCTGTAACTGAGGAAGTCAATATAGATCAAGAGGATATTCAGCCTGTGATTGGAAAACCTGCTTATATTAGGTCAGCTGAGCCCCCCCCAATATTTGATACTTGAGCCACCCCTGACACAATATGGGTATACCTCATTAAATATTGAGTAATTATAAAGAGGAGGTATAAACAATGAGGTGATTTGATTATGTAAGTTAGAGCGTCTTTGTACTGGGTGGTTTATTAGCACACCTTGCAAGCTACCAATGCACACTGGCTGTGTACCCTTGTACTATTCTGAAGTTATTTTATTATGACTGTTGCCAACATCTTTACCACTTAATTTTGTTTGGTTTGTTTGTTTTTTTTTGCTTTTTTTTCAATTTTTAAAAGCAACCAGATTGGAGAAAGAATAAACTAGAAAATATAAATTCATATAATATCAATAGAAAAAAAAGGAAAAAATATTAGTGTAAGTCCCCTTGTACCAAATGGAGAGGGTACTAAAAGGTCATGAAATTTGATAGAGGGGCAAGTTAGATGGACATACGAATCTTGTAGCGAACATTCGTATTAAGTGAGTAGGGTGAGAGATTTCATACTTAAACCTTATTTAAGGTATCTAGAGCATTCTAAAGTTGGCAGACCTGCCATATTCGGCAGTACTAATCTTGCTGGAAACTAATTTTCCCTGCACTCATCACAACTGACTCCATTTAGACTCTGTACAAGTGTAGAGTGGGAAATTACAGTCCAATATCTGACATTTTCTGACTGTTTCATGCTTTCGTCTGAACAAGGATCAATTTGATCAGACAAAATGTCTGAACAATTTTTACATATTCTACAGCAAGGCTCCTCACTCCTCACACACAACTCAATGCCAGATATCATACCTACAGATATAGACAGCCAATTCATTGGGATATCTGGCTGTTTTGCTACCACCAAAAGCTGCACAAATCCCAAGAATGGGTATCAGTTAATTAAGGATAACAAAGTAATAATTACACATACAGAAGTGTCGCCTTATTGTCCTTCGCACACATTTAAATGTTTTTCTTCAATGTCTCTTCGGTCTGAGATAGTGAAATAGAGATCCTCATACTTCCTCTGCCTTAACATATGGCTCTAGGTTACGTACACTTTTTTCCCCTGCAATTTTCAGTCTATAGCTCTATAAGAACTGGAGGTACTGAGCTGCTATGTAGGTATTTTGACTATTTTAGTTAGTTTGGCCAACTTGAAGAGAATCTTATCATTATCATCTTAAGAACCAGTCAAGTGAAGGAGGGTGAAGCTTGAAACATTATCATCTTAAGAATCAGTCAAGTGAAGGAGGGTGAAGCTTGAAACACACAAGAGATGAATGACCCAGAATGGTTGTGTTTATCAGTCAATGACTAGTCTTGACTGTGAAGTTCAAATTATGTGTGAAAGTTGTAATTAAGCTGAAGTGTGAACTATGCCACAACAAAAAATTTTGGAGATAGGATCATAGGAAGGAGGAACTTTAGTGATGAATTGATACGAGGAGCAGATTCTCTATGTACCACTCGCATTTTCGACCATGCCAAGTCCGATCTATTTTAATGTCAGATCAAAGTCTTAAAAAGGCAGAACACAACGATCATGGTCAGACAAATTGCCCAGCCATATTTAAATATAATTTCACGCTCTGCAAGTGCATACCAAATCAATACATGAAGTGCTACATTATAATAGCTCTCCACATGTACTGTATTAATTAGCAATTAGTGTATGATGCACCGTAGATGCAGTTATAGACGCCACATGTGATGTGTGTTTATCAAATTAGCTGCATGTGTGAGTTGCTCTCCTGTGTGTACAGATCAGATATGACTTCCCTTGCGACACTGCCAAACCAGAATCTTTCCAACCGGCCACCAGTGGTGAGTGTGACAGTGATAATGAGCTGCATGTTATCATATAGTGATCAACATAGCATTGATTTTTTTTTTTTTTTTTTTTTTTTTTTTTTTTTTTTTTTAAAGTCGTAATCTTATCGTTGTTTCATTTGTGTAACCTTGGTTTGCAGTTCACAAGCTCACTCCATGGGATATTGGCATCATTGCTGCCATGGGAGATTCAACCTCAGTGAGTATCACATGCAATAATGTTGCTGCTTCAATAATGAATTTTAAAAATCTGTTGTTATTTTTTGTTAGCAATGTAACACCAGAACTTTACCCTGTTTCGAGGAAACCTCCATACCCATTCCCATGTCTCTAATGAATAATCTGATGTTCTTACATCAGTCTTTAGTTGAGTCACTTCACAATTAAGCCACTCCCTTTTCTTTTTAAAGGTAACTTTTTTGCAGGAGGAAAACTGGTAGTATAATTTTTTGTATTTTTATATGCTTTTAGACTAAAATGGAACCACTTTCCAACCATATCCACCAACTGAAGAATTGCTCTGTCATTTCCCCCCCCCCCCCCCCCCCCCCACACACACACACCATCCCCCAATCAAAGTTCAAAACCTCTGGGACTGATTTGGGATGGTGGCTTTATGGTAATAGGAAGTCTTCTCCTTCGTATAATGAACCACATGATAAATGGCCGCTGTGACCATAACACTTTGACATGTATTAATTTGATTTGGTTATCATCACCACTACCGAAACTTCCACTAATTTCTTTTGGTGAAACCTTGTCACCTTCACCAGTATAAAGGAAGTTTGTATCACTACTGATTCGTTCATGGAAACTGTTATCTTAGAAATTATTTTTTTTGTGTTCCTTTTTTTTTTTTTAATATCTGGGCCAATGGTTCATTTCTTGTCAAAAGAAAAACAGGAAGAAGAAAAGGTGTATTGATATGATGATGATCATGTGCATTCCTTCCAAGAACAAGCAGTTGAAAAATAAAATAGGAAGTTTTTATGCACCAGGAGAGTGAATAATTGATACAGATGCTTTGACACCTTCAGAGAGACTTTATTATGGTGCCATTGTAATATTTTTAAGTAGTATTTTTTGGAAAAAGTCCAGCTCTGTACCCTTTCTGTTCCTTGGGCTTTCTGCTATCTTTTCCAATTCACTCTGTTATCCCACCCTTTTCCGGGTCTGATGATTGTGGTGATATGCTAGCATTGCAGGAACCTTTCTAGCTTGATGGTTATCTGCTGGTGCAGGATGAGCAAAGACAGCTATCATTGAGGTAGTGATTTATTGTTTTACACATGTTGCTGTTGTTGATAGAAACAACTGTTCTTAACAAGCAGAGCAGGATCTGCTGTTGACCTATAGTTTACTATATTACAAATCAAACGATTGCCCACAGTATTTGTGAACTGTGACCTGTTATTAAGCACCTGCTGTTCACCCCTTCAGGCTGGTGTTGGAGCTGGTTCACACTCTCTCCTTACTGTGCAGCAAGAAGACAGAGGCCTCTCCTGGAGGTGAGAAGCTAGTTGTATTGAAGTTTGTGTTTCGTTTCCATGTCTCTTAATCTTTATGTCCCATGTGTAGTGTAATATCACCTGTACCATGTGTAGTGTAATATCACCTGTACCATGTGTAGTGTAATATCACCCATACCATGTGTAGTGTAATATCACATGTACCATGTGTAGCGTAATACACCCATGTGTAGTGTAATATTACCTGTACCTATTCTGGAACAGATACACACTGCAATTTATATCAAACCTTTTGTAAACTATTTTTTCATAGCATTGGAGGACATAAAAATGTTGAGCAGGTATCTACCCTTCCCAGTAAGTCATGCAAGTATGGTTGTGTGTAATACATACCAGTTGTGCTGTTCTGTTTCTTTTACTGTATAGTGTGTACTTTAGTCGTGTACGAGGAAGAAATAAAAAAAGCTTAAAACACATTCATGTCAGCGATGAGTTTGATTCCACTTTGCTGATTTAGGGGAAAGGGTTATTGATCTTGTGCTCAACGTGAATAGTTTTCTTTTTTTTCTTCTTTTCTTTTTTTTTTCTTCTTTCTTTTTTTTGCTGTATATATTAAATCAATTTTAAAGTATAAATTTGGAGGAAACTTCCTTCTTTTATTTGTTGGTACAAGCTATTTATAGTTGTCCACTGATGTGATACCTCCATGGGTTTGCTACACTCATGGTGCATGGGAAAGCTTTCACAATGGAAGAATTGGGTGAAGCAAACTATTTACCTACACTCATGGTGCATGGAGAAGCTTTCACAGCGGAAGAATTGGGTGAAGCAAACCAGTTACTTAATACTAGAGAAAAACCCGCCCTACAGGCAGTTTTTAGTCACAAAAGTAATCACAAAAGTGTCTGCTTTGAAGGTATATGCTTTAGACTTTTAATAGAAAAGTGAAAGTGTTTTTTACAAGTACCATTTTTGACATTTTAGCAGTACACACAAAGAGTAAGGGGTGTGGCCTGATGGGACCCACCCCATGTTATTTATGTTTTATCACACCTTTTTTTTAAACTACCTTTGTAAAGGAATGAAGGCACCTATGTAGTGTGTGGGGATATGACCCTAGACCATTCTTCTTAAGGACAGAAGTTCAACTAAATTACAAGGAAAGGATTGTTAGTGAAACTCAGCAAAACCACAACAACAACAAAACTATTTTGTTTATTCCCTGTCATATCATCCAAACAGTATTCAAATGTCTTTCTTTCTCTCTTTTATTTATTTTTTTATAGACATAATGAAGACGTACAATCCAGAAATGAAAGGTTTTTCTGTCGCGGATGACATAGGGCTCAACATGGCTATCCCTGGGGTGAAGGCAAGGTATATACAACATTATCAGGTGTTATTAGTTATTTCAAAAGTGGCTTGTCAACACAAAAAATAATGTAATGCCCTAACTGCACTCAAGATGGTTAAAATTAAAAAAATTTTTTAAAACGAATCCAAAAAATTCGCAGTTTACTACCTAGGATATAACCATCACTTGTACTTGGTCTGGCTCCTCTTTCATTTATCACAAATCTAATGCATCTTTTCCTTTACTTGGGGTGATAAAAATGTACGTAACATGAGCAACTGTAAAGTGAGATATTTAAACATTGGTTCGACTAATTGTAAACGTTCCATCTCTACCACTAGTGCAAGTTGTTGTTTTCATGTGAACTTATCTAACTCCACGGCAGAACATAAGCAGATTACGGCTAGAACTTCTTTTTCCACACGTTGATGAATTTTTAGGCGACCTTTTCATGTGTGCATGGAGTTTGTGTTCATAAAATTTCACTTTTCTTAATGTAGATATCTATCAGGTAATAAGCCTATGTAAATCCTTACCTCATCCATGATACTGCTGCTCGCCTGATCCATCAGCATGACCATGTGATGGTCAGGTGTTGAGCATATGTTATCCACAAAATTTAAACCGGTCTGGTTATAGCTCCTAAATGATGTGTTAATTTAATTGGACCAATTGTGGTGGTGAATTTTTCAATGTACGACATGTATAGTTATTATCAATTTCTCAATCCATATGACATTTTTCTACTGTAGTGAGCTGTCAATGGAAGCGTTATTGATTGTGGAAAAAATTGACGCACTATATGGCAAGGTAATTACGATGTTAAGGGTAGTAAGAAGTACACACTGTAACTTTTATACTAATTATTACAGGAAGTGGCTGATAAGGAGTGGAAAGTGATCACCATATGGGTTGGAGCCAACGATCTCTGCGATACATGTGATGGAGTGGTATGGCAAAAGATTGTTTGTTATTAATTTCATTGTATTAATTCTACTAATGTACTGTTAATGTTATGGATGTTTATCTATTGGCAACATGTAAATATTTTTCACAACTGCATTGTTCAGCCAGAGGAGCATGCCCAGATCTATGCAGACAGGGTGGAGACCGCTCTGCTGTTCTTACAAACTCACGTGAGTTGCTTGTTCATTGTCTGTCTATCACTGTAGAAGAAGATGATTGTAAGTAATTTGATTATGTAACCATCACCCATATAAACAATTTTAGTTACTGTAAAGCCTGAAATATTAGCTAGCCATTCTATTTAGCAAAATTACCAAGATTGAAAAATTTGTTAAATTTCGTGGTCGCCAAATACTATTCACTCTGCCACCTTCAACATTGTGAAGTAATATTTATCAAGGTGTAGGCTGGTAGATCCTGATGGATCGCTGTCACAGCTACTACCCCAAAAACAATGACAAGGTTACAGAAGCTGCTTATGAACAAGTTAGTGAAATTTTACAAGTAGCTAAAAGAAAGAAAGAAAGAAGATGTGGTTTCTATAAGATTGATGATGCTGGAGCTTACTAGATTGAAAATAGCCAAATACTCACTTAAGAATGGGAACAAAGCAGCTGTGGAGAAATTTCCTCTTGAGTTAGATCACAAACTCTCAGAAAGCACTGTTACAGTGAGCACTATTCACCAATATCCCTGTTGGTTTCACTGGGGAACTTCAACCTCTTCATATCAGTTTTAATGAAGTATTTAGATCACTCATAAAAAAACAAAAACAAAAAAAAAAGTTTCCTCCATGTTATGCTAATGAAATTAAGGAATGCACAGAGGAACTAGCATGCAAGGCTTAATGGTTGATCTCAGAGCAACAGCTGTTATATCTTTGCATGCTAATTGTGGCTTGTGATGACTTATCATTCCAAAAACAAACAGGAAGCTGTTAGTCAAGGATTTGAGAAGAGTGTGATTTTAGAGTATCTCTCAATACTCAGTGACAACTGATCTGTTTGCAAAACTGGTTTAACATTGATTGCTTCTATATTCCTCATAATAAACATGTTTTTACTGTTTTGTATGTATGCGAGCACAAATTGCTATATTTAAGGGCCGCTAAATTGCCATGAATACCCTAAACTCTAAATATTTTGGATACTAACATTTCAGGCTTTACAGTATAGCCTGCATTTTTTTAACTTTAACCTCTATCCCACTGTATCCTGCAAAGTTATTTATACTTTGCACTGTAGGAACTATATTTCATGCTGTGTGCATGCACCACACCCTATGAGTCATTCCCACATGCTCTCTCGGGTGCCCTTGGCCATGGGAGTGTCCTGTCTTGAAAGGAAAACTTGGTTCACTTACTACAGACTTATTGCTTTGTTTCAGGTAAAGCGAGCTTACGTAAACTTGGTTGAAATAGCTGACATGACAGAACTTATGGAAGTCGACGGCTTGATATGTTCACAAATTCATGAGTGAGTTGCAGTATCTGCTTTGGTAGCATTAATCCAAGGTTTAAATCACTCCCACTCTCTTCATTTTTCTCCCCTCATCCCTTACCAGACAACAGTCTTACAGCATTCTGTGTATTCAATTATTGTTTTTATGCTGGCTTAGACTGAAATTCCATTCAGCATCTGCCATATAGTAAACTACACCTGCCCTGCCATATAGTAAACTATACCTGCCATATAGTAAACTAGAAGAATATACCCAGCGTTGCCCGAGACAGAAACATATTTGTGATGGTATTAGAGTTCTGAAGTTCCTCAGGGGTGCACAGCAACATACAGCCATTTCTCTCTCCCCACACAACCATTTCTCTCTCCCCACACAGCCATTTCTCTGGCTCCACATAGCCATTTCTCTGTCTCCACACAGCCATTTCTCTCTCCCCACACAGCCATTTCTCTCTCCCCACACAACCATTTCTCTCTCCCTACACATACCATGAGTAAGACATGGCAATGTGAGATCTGCACCCATCACTTCAAAAGTCTGGCCTTGACTTTCATCAGCTGTCAGGGCATATGCTGGCTTGACTGGAAATTGCAATCTTTTGAACTCAAAAGGCAGATCGGTGTCACTTGGCTTGAGAAGAATTCTTGGTACCAGCACCACTTCGCACTTGCAGGGACCACAGGAGATTGTTGCCTTGATCATGTTGTCGTGGAGCCTCGTGACAACACACTGTGTGCCGTTGGTGGTCTTGGGTGGGTCCAGTGATCGTAGGATGATGATGGGAGCTCCTGGTTTGAGCTTCAGCAGGTGAAATGGTATGCCAGAGAACACCAGAGAGTTAAGCAGCTCCACAGGGTAGTGCACAGCATCCTCTTGTCTCAGTGATGTGTCGATGGACTTGTGCAGTCGTTGTTGACCAGGGAACTCTGACATGAGCCAGGTGTTCAGGTTGCAGACATTGTCATTGAGAGGGGATATGATTGCCCATTGAGCCAGCCAGTCTGGGTTTGATCTGTTTTGGGCAAGGTTCGGAATCACTTGATACTTGAGTTCCTCCAGGATGGCTGCTGACTGGCCAAGTGCAGTAGGTAGGTTGATGATATCAGGCAGCTCGGTCACAGGTATGGTCCCATTGCCAACTTCAAGTAACAGGTTGGAGGAACTCGTTGCCTCTCTATTGCCAGAGAGATGGGCATGCATGTTTGTTGTGAGGTGCTTTACTCTCACATGGCTCCACAGATAAGACTTTTAGAAGCTGGCATTGACGATGTTCATATGTGTACTATTCTTCACTACAGGGAGAATCTGCCGGAAGTCACCTCACGATAGAGTGGGGATGGCACCCATGGGTTTTTCAATCCCCCTATTGTCATACAGTGTTCAGTCCATCACTGCATATGTAGTCTTGTGAGTCTTGGGAGCCTCATCTAAAATAATGACCGCTGCATCCTCTCACCTCAGTCAAGGTAGTTCCTTTCTTGATGCCACACATGCGATGTTGTTGGTGGTCAATGTCCAGGGAAATTTTGAACATGGCATGGAGTGTGCGGCCACCTTTGATAAGGTTTGCTGCGTCACCACTGGAGGGTGTTGCCAGAACGATCTTGCCACGGAAACAGATCGCTGACAGGATCAAGTTAATAAGAAATGTCTTGCCTGTCCCTCCAGACACATTGAGAAACATCAGGTTGCCTGCCAAACAGTGCACAGTTAGTTCACACGCAAAGTGATTCTCCTTTTGATTGTCACTTACTGCTTCTCCTTGTTCCGTTGTTATTCTGATCTCTGGTTTGGTCCACCAGCTGCATGAAGCAGTTGAAGATGTCACACTGATGCTCTGTCAGCTGATCCTTCTGTTCCTCCACTGCTACTGCCTGCTCATCAAAGTTGCAGTTCACCTCCCAGAAGTAGTGTTGAGACAGATGCTGATCAATGCCACAAACAAACCTTGGAAGCCCATGTATGTGAAGGAAGAGGCCACCCATTCACTGCACCTTGTCTTCCATAGCACACAGGCATTGGTTGTAGATGTTGTGTGTGTAAAGTGCTGCGAGATTGTTGACCTGACAACGGTGTTGGTGCAAGAAGTCCTCAGCCAGGAAGTTCTCGAACAGTGTGCACAGATGGGCTGGGTTACTTGTCTCACAGTGAGTTATAATTGTAGCAAACATAGTCTGCAAAAATGTAGGTGATTGGCTGAGGGATGCCTCTTCCGTTGCGTGCTCTATGTGGTTGTCATCTTCAAGAAGTCCAAGATGCTGACAGCCATGTCTGTATGTCTCACACCACCTGATCCACGATGGCACCATTCTGCTTCACCCACTTTACACCTGTGTGTCCTCCATCTTCAGGTTTTTGTCAAGCATACTTGGGGTAGCTGTCTGCACCTTGCTGTGTGTGTTGGTTGACCTGCTTGGGGAAGTTCTTGATACCTTTGTCCTTCATGCAAGGACAACTTCTGTTGTTAGCACCACATGGACCGTACCATATGTGGGAGATAACCATCTTGTGTGTAGCACAGGGTTCTCATGGGGGTCTGCAATGTAATTTATGCATTTAAATCACATGGAAGTGAATCGAAACCTCTGCTATATTGCAAGGTAGTAAAGGATGTGTTCTTGCATTATAAGCTATGTTATGAGGAAAACACCCATAAATTCTATCTTTACTTGTATAGAAATAGGTTACCTGGAATCTATGCACTAATGGCCAGGTTGGTGTCATCAGGTTTGATGGTGCTGTAGGGCATCAGCCAAAGCAGAATGTAGACATGAGGTGGACCATGAGCTTCTGAAACTTGATGCTGTAGAGCCGGGCATGCTTGGTCCCACAGATTTTCTTGTCTTTCAGCAGGTCAATCATCTTATTCACCTTCTCACAAAAGATTCTGGCAATGATGTCTGACGGATCCTTCACCACCTGTCCAGGGAGCAGGTTGCTGCAGAGTTCCCCTCACTTTGGATTGCATGTCATTGTATTGAATAGGCGTGGGTGGCCAAACTTGCGGACGTAGGCCATGGCATCACTCTGTTGCCCATGCATATAGCGAGGGCCACCAGTGAACGTTGCTGGGAGAACAACACGCTTGCCTACATCGTTTGGATCTCCATCTCCAGCCACCAAAGTGATTTGTAGACAACCCTAGTTATCTGCTCGAATACTTTTTTGCTCTCTCTCTCTCCAGGTACTTTTAGTCACTCTGTCTCAATCTTACTGTAGCAATCGACTAGGAACTGTTGGAAGAGCCTTGAGCCGTATAGCATGTAGTTGCCCTCACGTACTTGGATTCTCTAGGTGTAGTACTGGAGCTGGGTGATCGTCCGGTTGTTGCTGCCCACCAGAAGGATGCTATAACCATCTGGTATCTCCCGAAGTTTGGAAGTTGTTCTTTACAACTCATGATCACTTACGATCACATGATCACTTATGATCACAATAGGAAGAAACAACAACAAACAATTCCAGCGACCCAGAAAATGAAATTTTCCGACCAAAAAAATGACACAAACCTTCGCCAGCGTGAAAGGATCATACCTGCAGAGTGTCATTGTAATCAGTTCAGCAGTTTGGCAAACATAGGCAAAGAGCTGTGCAGAAAGAAAAGAATGCTTTTGTAAAAATTATACGTTTAGTGCTACCATCGGTAAAGTGTACCCAACTCGTACATAAAGAAATAATTCTGACTTTATATATATATATATATATATATATATATATATATATATATTATATATATATATATAGAAGGGAAATGGTGCTTGGGTTTGCGACAGTAAATATTATTTCAAATTTTAATACTTTGTGGACACATTTGTATATTTTTGTCCTTTATGCTAAAATTTCATTGTTACCTTATCAAAGGCAAGTTTTCTTTTATTTTACAAGCTAATATATTTCAATCTCAATAGAAAATATTGTCGATGTGCTGCCCAAGCGATCACTAGGGAACTGGTCTCAAACACTTCAAAATTGTACAATGTAAGAGAAAAAAATCACTGAATGTCTGTTTACTTGTTTATACGTACGTACCTTGAAAATTGAATAGGAAGAGATTTAAAATTAATGATATGTATACTGTTCTGTTTTGTACTCAAACAATTTTGTTTGAATTTGAATTTTTATACTAGCATTTACCACATTTACTTTAATGACAGGATATAGAAATACTTCAATACAATTATACAAGAAAGTTTTCTTTTGATGTGTTCCTCAGAAATATCTCAGGGCTCTTTTGGACAAACACAATAACTTTGAAGTAGAAGGAGAGGACTTCACTGTTGTGCTGCAGCCATTTTTCAGGAACACTAAAGTTCCAAAATTGGTAATTTGTAATTATGAAGCTGTCATGTCTGTCTATCTGTGTCTCTGTCTGTTGAGGGATCCCAGTGATTCTTTCAGAGGGCACCTGTGTGAACCTTCCACGGTGACCTTGAAGAAAATATTTTCATAACTTAATTTTCATGCATATATTGTCATATTTTCTTTTTCTTTCTTTTTGTTGTTATTGTTATTGATGGAGTATGGCTAATGGTTATGGAAGTTCGTGTGACCTCTACTGTGACCTTCAATGAAAAAGAGTTTTCATAATAAATTTCTTTTAATGAACAAGATAGCTATTGTAGGACAGTTTCTACACTTCTTTGAAACCAATTAAAGAAATGTACAATCACAGTGTTCATTATTGTAAAGATTAAATTTTCTTGAAATAAATTAATTTCTTTATTTCATATGTTGTTTTGAAAGGATGACTAGATTATTGCAATATCATACTACAACTGCACTCATGCTGGAGGGACACCAGATTCCAGTTAAGATCTGTCACCACAAACATTACATTAGATTCAGATAGAATAGACACAGGCACAATATGTTTTGTCAGTTCCGTGGCCATGCATGCATAGATGCATGTGTGGCTCCGATCATAAGAATATTATTTTCTTACAAACATTTAAACTTAGTTGTTGGTACTACAGCTGCTGACCTCCTCATTACCATGGTGATTAGTCAAGGCATTGCCACTTCTGCTGTCACTTCTGCAGTATTGGTGTTGTGGTTATTTTTTTGCTACTTTTTTTTTTTTTTTTTTTTTTTTTTTTTTTTTTTTTTTTTTTTTTTTTGGAACAACAAGAACTTAATCACTTTTTTTTTATTCATCACCAGTATTAAGCTAATTTAGATAATAATTGCAAAAGAATCTGGCTTGACTTTTCATTGAAAAAGCAATGCATTTCTATTTTCTTGGATTACTTCCCAAGAAAATAATCTTTTAGCCCAGGGCACACTCCTGCCTCGAGAGATATTGTTTTTTGTGTATCGTTTATAAATAATCATGCAATATTTTCCTATTTGGTTTTAGCATTCACTGATATCTGATATATCCCTGCAGGCAAATGGAAAGGCAGACAAGAGTTACTTTGCTCCAGATTGTTTGCACTTGAGCCAAAAAGGTCACGGGGTGGGAGCCTTGTACTTGTGGAACAATATGGTAAGTTATGTAACTTTCAAATAATTAAACAGGGTGTGGTTAATGTGTACCATACATTATTTCATAATATCATGTGAGATCCAGCTAATCATACTATGCCTTCATTGCTTGTGTTTGCATTGTTCAATAAATCAACTTTTAAGGTTGCGTCCATTTTTGTACAGATCATCTGTTAAGACAGGGTTTATATGCTCCCTTCATTATTAGCCTGTTTGGGATACTGTTATACCTCCATTGATTTTATGTAAAATAAATTATGTATAATCCTAAATTAAGCTTTATATAGTGCTTACTATTACATAAGAACTGTAAGATAACAAAAATGAAATCCTCAAATATCAATGCACATACAGCAAACCTGCACAGACATGGCTCTTAATTATAAGTACAGGAATAAGTTCTCTTCCTTGCCCTAAGGGATTTGCTAAGCTCTATATCCTCTGGCCAAAGGTAAGGAATATGAAGAGGAATGGGGTGGCTATAGTATGGAGGTGTGGTGGGTGGGATTAATTCCCTTAATTCCCTTGCAGTTGGAAGCTGAAGGTGAGAAAAGAGAAGAAGTGGACTGGTATAGCCATCATGTAGAGTGCAAGTGCATTTCGGAGGTGAGTAAATTAATATTTGTCTGCTGATACCTCCCACCGAGTTAGACTAAGTCCACCGAATCTCCCTAATGTCCTGGAGGGGACTCAGACAACCATATTGATATGTACTCTCTTTTCTTTCTTTTTTTCTAGTCCTTATCCTTAAAAGAAATAACTAACAAACAACAAAAAGCAAGATTATATGCACTTGCACAGATAGTAAGGATTGACAAGTTAAGTTGTTATATTTTGATATGACACAAGGTAGGCAATCAGTGCTAATGCAGTTGGGATGTGGCCCCACTTAAAATCTTTTAAATTCATAGCAAATTTATGTGTACAGGAAATATCCAATTTGGTGAATATATGGTTTTGCAGAACAAGAAGTCATCTCTCTTAGTTTTTCCTGACTCCCCTGTGTTCAGTGAGTAGGATCCCACGGATACTCTCAACAGTTTACAATTATAATTATGGATATCAAAGTGATACACAATTCACCAAGATACTTAACCTAATTTTAATTTAATAAAAGAAAAGAAAAGGGGAGCTCCTGAATATCTTTGTGTTTTATTCAAGCCAGTGTTCATCTGAAAGAATTTTACACATGAGGATCCCAACAACAACAAAGAAAAAGAAAAAAAAAATCTGAAAAAAAAACACAAAATACCAAAAATATTATAAGAATCTTATTTTTATCTAGCAGCGAATTTCACCTTCTTCCTTATATTGCATTCCTAATACCATAGTAGGAACGTGGTCATTATCAACTTGTTGCAAAAACTCAATTCAAGACTTACTGTATTGTATGACTGAAATCCCACACAGGAGTCAATATTCTGTAAACATGAAACTATGAAATCATTAATGATATATTAATTAGTCAGTTGTTTATGCTTCTCCCTTTCTTAATAATCAGAATCTGCCAGGAAAATGATTTCTGATTTCTGATCCAATACTGGATTGTGTTCAGGTAATTAGGTTTGGCTCACAATGACTAAATTGGTCAGAGTCAACTCTTATGCTCTGTCTTGTCTTTTCTTTTCTGTCTTGTCTTATCTAAGCACTAATGCATCATCGATTTGACACATATTCGTCTAAAGTAGACAGCTGAAGATGCGTGATATCCCTTTTTCTGCGGAGGCTCTGGGGCACAAGTGATCTATTCTTCTATATACATGTGCTCCAAGTTCTGTAGTGGTAGTGTGTCATGGTTAAGCTGTAATCACTGGTGCTTTTAATCAGGCTCTGCAGGTCAGCTGCTGCTCTGAGGTGGGATTTATTCTGATGGTGAGTTTTTGCTGCAGTGATCTCCAACCATCACTAGGCGACCATCCTGGTCATCCTTTATTGATACCACCAGGACCTCAGCGACTAATTACCTCCATTCCTTTAACATAAGGATGTGGAAGGTTCAAAATCTTTTCCAGCATTCAGGAACGTGCACCTGGTGAAATCATTTAATATGTACTTGGTGTCTTCTCTCTATCTTCTTACTGAATGGATGTCTTTAAGGAGATGAGGACTCCAGATAGGAAATGCATGTGTTAACTGAGATCTCAATTATGAGAAATAAAATAGTTTGTTGGATTTTTACAAATTTATAACATGTTGAACGATAAGAGCATCTTAGAAGACCCAAGGTTTTGTAAGCTCTCTTGACTTAGGCAGAGAGAGAATGGAGAATAAATAGTTACATATAGTGCTAAAGCACAGTAGCTATTAATTTTGGGGCCACATTTGTCTATGCCTGCTACTTCAGATGGATTTAGAGCTACAAGAACATCATACACGTCTGTATCAGAGATGGAGATACTGCTCAGAGTAGAATTTGGATAATGCAAGTTGTTATGCAGTGGAACAGTACACGCATTTGGCTTGGTCAATCTATAAGAAAATCTGAAAAGGAGTGGCCCTGGTAGTGTCTAAGTTAGATAGATAATTGCATTGCTGATGGTCTAGGAAGACTTGGAAATGATGTTACTGATAAAATGGCATATCTTGTGATCTTTGTTGACTGCAAATGATTTGAGTTAACTAAGTTATCTTCAAACATGGATTTAGCCAGAGTCGTTTATCTTGGAAAAAGTTGCTCAGAGAATGTCTGAATAATATGGGAAGAGTGTGATCAGTGCCTACTTCTCACAGAGTATACAGTTTATTTAAATTGTGTTGACTGTGCAGAGGAATTAGGAGCCATCTGGACATGGTGTGAAGCCCAAGAGGGAACTAAGGACATTTTATGTAACAAGTCCCAGCAGACTGGACAGTACTCCTCCAAATGTTCGTCAAATGCACTGTTTTGTGTGGAATGGCAGACCAAGCCTGAGCAAGCAGTGATGGTCAGGAGACAGAAGGGAGTGCATAAACTAGGTATTCCCAAGTCGGGGCTGCTTGAAGGAGTATAGGTGGCTAACATTCTATTGGACCCTGGATATTCCAGGATTCTCCAAAGAAGAAATCCCTTGTGGAGGAAGTAAGTGCCATTAGGTGTGCACATGATGACACTGGTGTATATCCTTTAGCTCATGTTGACACTGGCATGGATGATAAGAGAGTGGAGGTAGAGGCAGCAGTTGCATCAACACTCCCAGTGGCAATGTTATTAGGGAGAGATACTCCTGACTTAGGGACTCTACTTGGCCAAGTGATGGAGGACCTGAAGATGATGAGTCAGCTACTTTGGAGGTGATTTGGAACGGCCAGAAAAAAGGGGAATCAACTGATGAAGAAAAAATTCTTCATTAATAATAACCTTGTCTACAGGAATTGGACCCAAACTAAATGTGGAGAAGCTGGCCAAAGGATGAAGCAGACGAGCAGTTGGTTCTACCGAGTGAATGGCCAAAGGATGTTCTTAGAGTGGCTCACAGCATACCTTTGGAAGGCCACCTGGGGAAGAAGACTGTGGCGGTTGAATTTTACACAGAGGTTTTGTTGGCGAAGTATAATTTGTGACATGACAGAATATTGTAAGACTTGTGATATCAGAAGGCAGCACCTAAGGGGAGCAACAGGGCACCACTGGACCCATTTCCCATTATGACTGGACCCATTTCCCATTATGACTGGACCCTTTCAATGGATTGCAATGGACTTTGTTGAACCTCTATGAAGGAGAAGTCAGGGAATAAGTACATCCTAGATCAAAATTACATGAGCTACCTTAGTTAATACATATTAAGAAATTAAAGAATATTTAATATTTAATTTAACTCTTATCATCTGCCACATAATTTCAGTTTTTAACGTTCTTGAATTTCACATCGGCAAATGGGACACGTATTGCTGCCCTACAGAGGATGAAGAGAAAAATGATCGTGAATTAAACTTCAGTGATCAAAGTCAGTTTCCAAAATCTAACTGCAACTCAGTATTTTTAAATATCATATTCTGTCTGTCAAAGTGAGCTGGGGCCTTGGCTGGGTAGAGATGCACCTCCAACACATCATTACTTAGATTTCTTTTTTGAGCAGAACTATATAGATTCACTTGATGCAAAATTCAACTAAAGATCCCTAAAATATCATTGAGACCATTAACTAAATCCCCACATATGTACAGCACAATCAATGATTCAGCCAACATTATGGCAGAACACCTGTGGAGTATGCAATAGAATACCCTCTCCACTCTCATAAGGTCTGCATCTGCATGTGTTAGCATGAACCATGAACTAAAACATAATGGCCACACCCATTTATCAGACAATTCCAGGGCTGACTGCCCAATATTTGGTAACATCTCATTTCACAGCTGCTTATATTTGTTATGCCATTATTGTAGGGTTGGCAGATTTTACATTATTTTCTATTTTATTTCTGTAACAGGAATTTCCATATTTTGCTACTTCAAAGCAAAGCTCTGAGAACCTAAAAGAAGGCTCTTCACATCTTCTTCCCATTATGTTTGGGACCATTTTGTGCATTGTTCTGGCATCCATTGCAACAGTTGCAGTAATAGTGGGTATTGCTTATCTCAAAAAGAGGTCAACTGGAACCAATTTGGAAAAAGTGCACCTTCTGCCAAAACTACGCAAATATTTTTAACACAACTTTTTTATTCCAACTTTCTCCCCCATTTCTTATGGATTTATATACTGTGAAAGATGTATAATTTGTCCACTTATATATCGTATAATCTATATCTCCAACTTTATAATTTTTTTTATGTATTATGTTATTATTATTACTGAGTTCTATTTTGTTTTATTTTGTTATTTTGATAATATGAACGATTAATATAATACTAGTGTTGATATGTAATGGAGATGATGAAAATATCATATGGAAGCCCATTAACATGTAATGAAGTGGTAACTTTGGCATGCTTAAACGTTCTATTGGTCTGATTAATTATTGATTGGTATAATTATTACAAACATAATAATTTTTTATTGGTATAATTTTCACAAACATTAACAATTTGTTCACATTGTGAAGTAATGTGGACCAATCATTTATTAATTAGTCTTCAATACATTCATACTATTGATTAAATATTACATTGAAATAACAAATGTGTACCACTGTTGACAGACTAATAATAACAACACAGTCAGAGGCACTGATGAAACTAAGGGATATTTTTCGTTGTATGTTATTTATATTTGTATCAATCCTTTATTGGGCTTGCTTGATCAGGATGGTAGAAGTATTGGAGCATTAGCAGTCCAGATGCTGCACCAGAGTGAGCAGGTAGTGGACCAACACAAAGCCAATACAAGCTACTGTCACACCAAAAACAAAATCAAAAGACTGGGTCAGGTGAGTGAAGCTGATTAGTTTAGTGTGACTTTATTCTCTCTATGGGGTAGATATTGCTAAACATTCATCAACTTTAGGGATACTTGACATCCTACAACAGCCCACCTTCAATCCTTAAAGATACAAGCCAGAGTGGCAAGAGTGACTGTGGAGAAAATCACACTGGAGAAAATCACACTGTGGAGAAAATCACACTGGAGAAAATCACACTGTGGAGAAAATCACACTGTGGAGAAAATCACACTGTGGAGAAAAACACACTGTCAGAAAATCACACTGGAAAATAAAGATGAGATTCACAGTCACACAAACCAAGGGTGTGAACCTGAACACCATAACCTTATACCACACTGGCTGGCTAGTGCCAAGAACTGCAGGCCTTCCAGGCTGTATATATATATATATAAGGAGATGTCTATGTTTGTACCGGCATTCTGGCCAAACCTGTAGATGGATTTCTCTGAAACTTGGCATGATGATAGGCTTTGACCCAACTCTAAACATGGGCTAAAAATTTCAGAAATGGTTACCATGGTAACGAGAGCCCCCTTTTTTTTTTTTTTTTTTTTTTTTTTTTCTTTTTTTTTTTTAAATGGTATTTTTACCAGAAAAACCCTTGGAGCTACAGATCTAAAATTTGGTATGCATATACAACTTCACTCTGGGAGTAACATGGGCTGGGTCCCACTTGGCCACACCTCTTCCTTTCCCAGTGTAAGGCAACAAAATGTCAAAAATGGTATTTCAGCAATAAAAAAAAACCCTCTAGGGAGTTAGACCCATGAACCCATATATATTTGGAATTGATGTAATCTGTGGAATGCTTTAAGTACATGTATAAGACCACACCCTTTACTGTTTTATGTCAGGCTAAAAATAAGCCAAAAATAGTATTTTACCAGACAAACCCTTGGAAGAACAGACTTAATATATGGTATGCATACACAACATTTGGAATGACACAGGTGGAATCCCTCCTGGCTACACCTCTTTCCATTGGTGTGTAAAGCGAAAAAGTCCAACAAAAAAAAAGATATTCTGAATAACGCTTGGACCCTACAAGTCGGTTTGTTCACACTTCAATATATATTTTGGTTCCTGTGTGTAGGCATCACAACGAAACACTGGGACTAAAAAAGGCTGAAATTCGGCATGTACTCTCCAAGAACTCTGGGTGAGCATTATTAAAAAGATATGGGCATGGTAATGGTTATAGTTTTGTCATAGCCACATCCACAGACTATTATTGACTAATCAGGCTGAGATTGGGCATATAGAGTCCAAGTATCCTGGTAAGCATTATTAACTATGATTAGGTGAGGGAATGTGTGTGGCTTGGTATTAGCCACACCCACAAGAAGTAGTTATGGCTGCCAAAAGCTAATTAAAGGGCCAACCATGCTGAAATACAAGTGGCTTCTATAATGTTTCATGTTAAAATTGGCAGGGCAATGCCAGGTATATGCTGCTAGTTTACTATAAAAAGGGGCCAAAGCCCTCTATAACTTGTCTTGAGGCAGCTACAAAAGGTTAAAGTGGTTAGTTGTCTTCCAAAAGAATTAAAAAACCATAATCCAATACACAATAAGAAATGTACAGTTTTAAAACTGTCAATAGGTTGGTAGTGCTCATGTCAATTTATGCTGCAAGGTTTCTATAAAGTTATTCAAAAAATTTAATGCATGCTACTTGTTGGTATTTTTTATGCTTATTATTCAGCCATAATTTTTTAATAGGTGTATATAAAATTGATTTACATGGAATTACGAAATTGAGTCGGTTTGTTCAGCTACTCTACCTAAACCATGTCTTACCAATTCTTAACTTCAAAGACATTTTCAGTGATCCCACACTTGAAGTATAACTTTGTTTTGGCAAATGTACATATGAAAATAAATATTTTAGAACATTTTTATGATTTGTTTGTGTGATAAGAGAAGACATAAAGGAAATGTATATTCTAGAACATTTCTATGCTTTGTTGGTGTGATGAGAGAAGAGAGTACATATGCGAAACAATAATTATGGTTTCTGTTCACACACATCTTCATTTTTGTCTGCAAAACTATTTGACAAAATACATTCGTAGAGTTCATTTGCAGGCAATAAACTAAATTTGTGATATATATGTATATATATATATATATATATATACGTATATATATATTATATAGGAAATGCCATTCCATTATGCTAACCAGCCCGCAAGCTGTTTTTCTAAATTTTCAAGCTGATAGGAAAGACTTTCAAGTTGTTGAAGTTGGTAGAACATTGTGGTGTCTTTGTATTGTAACCTTGGAGTGCTAACTTTGTTCATTGTTCTGTGCAATCCAATCACACTAAAATTAAAAAAAAAAATTAAAAAAACCAAGTGAGTTCCAACATATCAGTCACCACCACCACCAATCAGAAAGATAAAGCCAGTGAGTGAAAATCTGTACTACAACAAAATCCAAGAGTTACATCTATTCTGACCTTTCTAAAAAGACAATAGGCAAACTGGCTCTCCCCTGATTGTGGGAAATCTACCTTTCAGCATCACACAATGTTTCTAAAATGTTCTGGCCTATCAAAAAATAAATGCTTTATCAATTAGTTTAAAGAATCTTTAATCAATTCTCAGAGCACTCATTTAACTGAATCTCTCTTTAATTTTTTTTTTTCTTTTCTTTTTTTTTTCTGCCATTTTTCTTTTATTATAGCTTAACAAGGTCAAGGAATGTTTTTTGTTTTTTTTTGTCTTTAATCATGTTTCATGTTGACATTGGCCCGGGCAATGCCGGGCATACTGCTCTAGTTCTTTATATATATTTTATCAACAACAACAAAAAAAGTTTGTATTTATTAAAAGATAAAATGTAACAAGTATATAAACGTTTTGTTTGTTTTTTTTTTTAATGGTTTGGGGGGGGGGGGGGGGGGGGGGGGTGAAAAGAGATAATAGCACAAACAAAATTCTGGACACTAACACTGTTATGTATGCACATATATTACATACATATTGCACAACTAAAATAAGGATTAAGCCAAACACAAAAAGATGGAGATATAGGAAAAGTTCAATCGTAAATACATTTTTATACTCTCAGATTAAAGTTTAGTGTTCGGCAAAAGGTATGCTCTCTCCACATTGACATGTGACATCTTCTTCCTCAGCTGAACCATGCCAACTACCACAGCAATCATTGCAATGGCCGCAAAACAAACACCAAAAATGGCAGCAAACGCAACGAGCACAGGGTTCTTGGAGCCACGTTTTCCCTTGCCACCATAATTTGGTGGGTTAGCACCCCATGTGTTGTTCCCACCATTCCTTGACGTAGCAAAATATGGAATATCCTAATAATTCATTGGAGGGAAGGGGGAGGAAGAAAGTTATTTCTCTGTAATTACACAATATGGTATGACATAATTTTTTGAAAATTAACTGTATTACATGCAGGAAGACCTTTGTCTTTAAAAAATACTTGGTGAGCATAACTTTGTGTGTTGGCCTCTGTGAGGATGTGTGGCATGCTATTTAAATTGCTCACACTGCAGAAACCTACTACTGCATTTCACTGATATCATAAATTTATAAAACCGAGCACATTGGAGCATGCATTAAAGGGTGTGGTCTTGGCCAGATGGAAGGTGCAGTGAATTTTACTCACAGAAGAAATGCAATAGTAGTCTTCAAGGTCATCATAATCAATAAATTTTGTCTTCTCTTCGTCAGCTTCCAACTGCAAGTGGATTAAGGAACATACATTACACCCACACCTCCACATTATAGTCACCCCTCCCTCTTTGTATAAAATGACCTTTGGCCTGAGGGTACGAACCTTACCACCACCTGGACATTGGACTGTGGATGGCAACCCAATAACTGTGTTGTAAGTTGAGCAGTGTACAGCTGTTGGCATAGTTGTTGACATTCTAAATATCTATTTTATGTCATATATTCTCGTGTCTTGTGATGGAGAGTTTGGGCTCCAATTAGGGCATTGATATATCTTCACATGCCACATGCAGGCTAAAGCTCCTGCACTATTCCCCACAGACCAATGTCCACATGATCATACCAACACCTGCACACTGATCACAGGTGTAGGACCTAAAGCATGTGCAGCACCAGTAATGCTAGGAAGATATGATTTGGGGCTTCTCTTCTTTTCCTTTTTCTCATATGCTATTTTCTCCTTTTTGTATCTTCATAATTTTTGTTGTTTCTCTAATTATCATGTTTAGTCTTGTAATCTACAAAAAAAGGGGGTTTTTTTGTTGGTACAACTACAGTAAGTACTAGTCGTAATTGAATCAGATATTTTTGATAAAATATTGTCTCGTAAGTTTATTTTCTTTGTTGAGAAAAGGTCTGCTTAGTGGGACTGTGAATTGGATTAAAGTGAAGTCAGTCCATGTATTTCTCATCACATAATGTACATAATGCAGAGTGTAGCAGTGAGAGGTTCAGGTATGGAAGATAAGCATCTATTCGCACTGCACTGTGAAACATCCCACTGTCAGCAATCATCACACTCTAGTTACACAAAGAATTTTTTTTGAACATTACATAACTCACCATGCTATTCCACAGGTACTTGGCTGACATTCCATGCCCCTTTACATTGAAGTGGAAACAATCTGGAGAAAAATAGCTCTTGTCTGGTTTCCCGTTTGCCTGCAGATGGATATATCAACATCAGTGGACATTAAGATTAAATAAACTGAAAGTGTGAGTTAAACCTCAAACTGCACTCTCAATTTAATCAATAACTGAACTTTCATGCAGAATTCTTTAAGAGCAGATTCCAAATCTTCAAGGGACAGAAGCATACACATCTCGTTATTATATTGCCTTTTAGTTCACTTAAGTAGTGATATTTTACTTTGAGTATTCTCAGTAGATGACAGAACATGGTTCAGATAAATATCAGTCGATATTTCTCTCTTCTTTTATTCTTAGGTGAGCCTCAAGTGGCATCAAGAGATAAGACTGCACATTTTCAGAGGATCATTACTGAAAATTATACACCATGGATAGTAGTGCAATCACGCACTTTTAGTCAGAGCTTGATCGTATTATTCTGGCTATTGTTTTGGATAATTCGAAATACTATAGGTAGAGGTCCACTACAATAATAAATATTATCATTTCAAAATAGCCATAGGCCATAGCTAGTATATGCTACATGAGATTGCCCTTCATATTGTTTTATTTTCTGTGTCTAAGGGATTCCCATTTTAGTGTGTGTATATAGACAAAAAGGTTTTGTTCAGTTAGCACTGCCCAACATCTTTGAGATACCTGGTGTACGCACCTTTGCAAGGTGTGAATATTTATTATTCTAATAGTGACTCTGTTGCTCCCTGAGGTATCTCTATAAATGCAAATATGAAAGCTTTTCTTTATTTTATGAACATAAATGATTTTTGCTACCATCATAAGAAATGACATGCACATTGCTTTCACAAAGAGAAACACACAACAATATTGTTGGTCTGGTGGATGTCATTGATACATACATGTGTGTAGTTGTCTACCACCTTTTCCTTGGGCTGTCATGCCATTCATACTCGCATCCAATTATACAACCATGCACTTAAACTTTAAAAAAAAAAAAAAGGATGTAGAATAAGCAGTTAGAATAATAAATGCTGGGCCATGGGCATTCAGATATGTACATTACCATTAACGGAAGTTCTGTGTCTGAGTAAAATGGCTGCAGCACAACTGTGAAGTCCTCTTCTTCTACTTCAAAGTCATTGTATTTGTCCAAAAGATCAATGAGGTATTCCTGAGGAACACACCAGTAAAACAAGCATTCTTGTATGATTATAACTGATGGTCCGGATATTCAATGTTATTATCAAAGACAATGATGTTGGAACAATGATGGAAACAACAAAAAATTTAATCATAATAATAGAAAAATAACAGAACAGTAATAATACCTTCTTTTTTTTTAAATATGAATGTTGGTTAATCAAATCAGGATTTTTTTAAGAGAATTTCAAATGAAGTTTGGTCACAAGTGTAAAAAAATCAACAAATAAAACAGATATACACTGAAGTTAATCCTCTTACATTGTAGAGTGTTGACGTGTTTGAAACCACCTCTGTAAAAGTACCATTGTAGACACATGGACATTTCCTTCTAAACGGATTGAAACATTTTAAATCATATAAAAAAGGTAAATTATTATTTTCGAAGTTACAGTGATTATGCCATTGGATATCAAAGTAAAAAATAAAATTTGATCATATTATTTTTTTTTAAATGGAAAAGATTTTTTTTTAAATTATTACAAGAGACTGTACTGTGTTTTTGAGCATGCTTACATGCTTACATGCTTGTGTCCAAAAGCCACTGGCTCACATACATCATTAACACAATATATCATCAAGATTATCATTCTTTGCAAGACATCAAATAAAACAGGTGTTTATTCCAGCATCAAAACAGGTGTTTATTCCAGCATCAAAACAGGAAGATACTTAAGCTGCATAAGTTGGCTACAAAATTGTGAAGTAGATTTTGAGTAAAAGGAAGAGGTGTTGGGTTAAGAAAGAGAGAGAGAAACTATCGCAATATGCTTGAAATTTATATAAATTCTATGAATGCAAGTATTGCAACTTACTCATGAACTCTGTCACAGACATTGCCTCTAATTTCCATAAGATCTGTCACATCCGACAGTTGTACCAGATTTACATACGCCTTCTTCACCTGAAATGAAGACATCCAATTGATAGCACATGCACTTAAAGATCAGCAGGTAAAGGAGCAGGTGTGTTTCCTGGTGTATATAAGTTGATCATCAAAACACACTAACTCATGAGTAAAATAGAGCATACGAAAAAAAACACAAAAGACCTGCATCCTTAATATAGTGTCCACCTTCAATTTTTTTTATTTTTTAATTAGCTGGTGGACTTGCTTTGCTCACCACACTGGAACTTGTGACTTCACCTTTGGCGAATTCACTGCGCTAAACTCACAACATTTTATGTATGTACCTGCCAATGCACTGCAAAACCCTTGAACCTAGAGATCTGAAATTTTGCTTGCATACACAGCTTGACCATAGAAGTAACTTGGGCAATGTTAAAACCCCAGGGCAAGAATCCAGGGGCTCAAGATCTGAAAAACTGGAGATTCAGTAAGTGCTGTGAGTTTATCCCTGACCCCAAAAATGGTCAAAATTACATTAAATGCAAATTTTCTCAGTTATAATTAGCTTTAGCAGAATTCTATGAAAATGGGCATAAATTTGGTCACTACACCTATCCTCAACATAATTTCATTTACCTATGACCTCAAGAAGTACCCTTTTAATTTGCGAAAACATTGAGTGTTATGGACAGATTCACTGACTGAGGACATACACACTCCTTTTTATATGGACTAGCCAGTGAACTCACTTCACTCATCACACCGGAGCTTATAAATTTACCTTAGGCAAACTCACTGCACTAAACTGATATGTGCTGAAATGGCTAATGTACTGCCAAACCCTTGGACCTAGAGATCTGAAACTATGCTTACATACACAACTTGACCAGGGGAATAACTTGGGCAATGTTGAAATTCCAAGGTGGGACTCCGGGGGCTTAAGACATGAAAAACATGAGATTTAAGTGGGTGCAGCGAATTTAGTCCTGACAAAAAAATTGGCCAGAATAACACTAAACGCTAATTATCTCTGTTAAAATTATCTTTACCAGAATTTTAAGAGAATGAGCATTAATCTTGCTACTACACCTATCCTTACGCTAAAGAAGTACCCTTTTAAATTTGCAAACACATTTAGCTTTACAGACTGACTGACTGACTGACAGACAGACAGACAGACGCATTCCTTTTTACATAGAAAACAGAAAAATGATGCAAGAGAGATGGAAGGTTAATTGACTATAGCTACACCTGTTGGTTTATGATCTAATAAGTTTGGTTCCTTTACAAATGATAGTTTAAATATCTGATTTGTTTTTAAAATGATTCTATCTATCTAGTTTAAACTATAAAAAAAGTATCCATTTTCTTTCCAGTATCATTTTTGATAATTAATTCGTTATAAATGAAACAGAAAATACATTCGACCTATAACTTACTATATGCAGCATATAGCTCAGTAAAGAGCGCAAGATAATATGTGAAAGATCTTGATGCGTGTGATATCAATTAAAACTCACACTCTGTACACCATTAACTTAAAGTCAATTGATACTGGACAATTATTTACATGTTCTCTAATGGTTACATAATTAAATTACTAATTGGGTATTTCACACACACTAGCTATAGGGTAACTTACATTAGCCTGTAAGAACAGTAGAGTTTCCTCCACTCTCCTAGTATAGTTCCTAGCATGCATCTCTGCCTGCACAAACAAAATATATAGCTACAGCTTACTGTATAATAATGAAATGATTTGAGCAAATATCACTTGTCATGTCAAAATTGTAATAATAAACTAAAATATCAATAACTGTATTTATCAGTATTATTAGCTAAATTTGGCTACAAAGACTCAATCTGTTTAACATACGGTTCCATTGCATATATCGCAGAGGTCATTCACCCCAATAAATACAGTGATCACTTTCCACACGTTATCAACATGTTCCTGTAATAATTGTAAAACAGTGAGTCATTGAAGTTCTGGCTGTCCTATTATAACCACTTACTTGGCCATAAAGTGTTGCCATTTTATAGAAAAGATTCTTTGCTTCCCCTGGCAGTACGCTGCAATATAATGGCAGATATTTAAGAAATAAGAACTAGCAGCACTTTCTTTAATTACATACTGAGAGAGAGAGCTACTAAAGAAATAGACAAAAATAGGTTAACACAGAACTAGCCCTAGTACTAGCCCTAGTCCTAGCCTTAACCCTAGCCCTAGTCTTTGCCCTACATATATATGATTAAAATGAGATAACTGAGGTACCCGGCATTAGTCAGGATTTTTTCATTCGACAGAGACAAGTAATATAGAACATCATAGCAATTTGTACTGAAATTGACTGTGCCATAATGTCCCATCTGATTGGTTCAAGTCCTGTTCCAACATTTCTTTCTAGTCCCAAGTTAAACAGGATTCATGCATTGTTATTAGTGGAGGAATAGTTGTAAACAATATAAGGAATGCAATAGTAAATTGCCCACAGTGTCTCTGGAAAAAATGTTCAAGTTGCAGTTTTGATTCATGGACAAAAAGGATTATAACAAAAAGGATAGATATATCGGCAACTTATATTGCATACAATAGATACAAACACTTACAAAGGACATTCTGCCCTCCATCAAACCAGAATGTACTTAGCAGTGCATTTTGTTCTAATTATTGACTGAAGTGTCACATGATATAAAATGTCCATACCCTGTCCTCGCCCCGGAGATGGCCATATTGAGTCCCACATCCGACTTCAGAGAGTAACCCTTCAGGTCAGGGTTGTATTTCCTGATTATGTCTATTGGAAAAAAAAGCAGAGATATAAATTACTACTGTTGATGAGGATATGATGCTCATTTTGCACAGATTACTTCTTTTTTATTTAGTCCCTTACTTAGAGTTAATGTTAGGACCCAATCTACATTTTTATCAGAAATCACCAAATTTGGCACAGATGATTTCAAGTAGGTGCTAATTAAATCCTGATACAACTCACACCTTTTGGAATTTTTTAACAACCCCCTAATCCACATACCTTCAAAATGGCTTTCACTGATATAGCTAAATCCCAATAGAGTGATATCTCAGGTAATAATAGGACAATTCTGATCATTTGGGCATGCGTCTGATATCAGGTGAAACCAATTAATTGGATAGGTTTTACCATCATGCAAGGTCTAGTCACAAGATATAGGCGGGCATTTTTTTGCCAATTTTGAGTGATAACTTGAATAAAATTGTGATAATGCAACTATTCACAATTTGTTGACAAAGTTTGTTAGTTTTCAGGTGCACACAAACGTGGCATCAGAAAATGTAAATTGGTCACTTTACTGTCTGTCAGTGTGAAGATGGCAGGGAGATGAAATGTCCAGGCAAAGCAAGCACAAGGACAGAGGCGAGGGATACAATTCACTGTAAAATGCACTCACAAATGACAGGCTATCAAAGTGTACCAACGAGTATTCTTGAATCCCTTTCGAAGGATGCAAATCTTCAATAAATCTTGACTATCAATCATGCTACCTGAATGAGCTCACTTGAGTAAACCACAAGCAGTTGAACAACCAGTACACTAATGGTTGCTGTGACATAGTACACCACTCCACTAGTGTCTCAATAGCATAATGGCATAACTTACTCGGAAGAGTAGAAACTTGTTCAAACTTTTTATGCCCTCCAATGCTGCACACAAATATTTATGTATGAAAAGAAGATTTGAGATTATTTTCATGTAAGTGTATATATATATATATATATATATATACATACATCGTCCTTAATTAAAGTGTTAAATAATAATATATCATACATTGCAATACAACATAAAAAACATGCCATGTGATAAAATTAATGCACAAGTAACTAAATCAAGAAGATAATTAGTTGGGGATTTTTTTTCCTTGGATTATACTATATATTATAGAATTACTGGTAAAGGACCTTTGGCACAGGAGTTATGCATGCAAGAAAACTGAGATTGATATTTGAAGATGAATTTCAAGGGAGGAAGCAGAGGGAAATTGATCTATAATGAGTCAAGTTTCACTTTATATGTTTTTGGAAATAATATCATTTTAAATTACAGGCAGGCAACTAAAAAGCTATGATGTGAGTTTAAGTTGATATTATAAACTTTTTAAAGTTTTCCCCTGACATAATAAATAAACAACCCAAGGTAATTTCAACATTGAAAGAACTTTTATCCTCCCAGATATTGAATCAATCCTATTAATTACACTGGGTAACAAATTTGAGTATAACTCTGTGAACCCACTCACAGCAACATGTACCAATAAGGGTAACCATTGGCAACTATTAAGTGAGCAATTGCCTGCAAGCTGTGCAGCAGAATTGGTACTAGTGTTCTATATACAATATGGGCAATGTTGCTCCAGTTGGAATTAGTTTCAACATACAACACAAACTGTATTTCTTCTCACCTCCATGAGAGCCATGGGTAATTTTTTCTACCAGTAAGAATAGTCGGTGAAGCTGCACCCATGGCAGTCTAAAGAGGGACAGATGTTTATAGTAAGTATTGCACATATTATTGTATTCATTATTCCTATAAAATAGTTGAATTACTACATCATGTCATTATATATATGCAAAGTACTAACCAACAAAATATTTTAAATTATAGAAAGATATTTTGTTGTCTCCATCCGTAGGATGGGTACTCTTCTAGTCCATATAATAAGCATTGCTGGATTTGTAAAATAGTACAATAATTAGTTGAATGTAAGAGTTATGAAGGGGGGTGGGGGGTATGTGTGTGTTCCTACCAACATGGAGCAGCCTGCATAATTGCATCATGCCTGAAAGTCAAAACAGCTTTATAGATGGCACTTACTGTAACTGAATCTCCCAAGGCAGCAATGATGCCAATATCCCATGGAGTGAGCTCATGAACTAATGTTGGGAGACATTTTGTCATCATTAAACTAATAAAATGAGCAACTACACACAATGGACAACAAGTAGACTATGATCACTGTCACACTCACTGCTGGTGGCTGGTTGGAAGGATTCTGGTTTGGCAGTGTCACAAGGAAAGAAGTATTTCTGTGAGTAGAGAAGTGCAAGTCAACTACATAGCTAGAGATAGTTCACCATCAACTGTACCACCACATGCACCGTGAGGAGAACTCGCTATTTCATGCTTGTGTTAAAATGATATAATTCGGTACTGATGATCCTTTGGACATTTTAAAAAAATATTGTAATTATAATTGCTCTCACATGATGATCTTCACAAATAGCAATTGACCTTGAGTAAAATCAGAGGTCAAATCTGAGTAAGACACAGTTACTTGCCGAGCAATCAAAATTGTAGTGGTTTTGAAAATAAACATGCTATTATTTGGTTGCTGAGAATTTGGACACTGATTGAACCTAATTTTGTCTCAAATATGTTTTCAGGGTCAGTGGTATTATTTTTGTTATGTTGAAAAAGGCCAACTTCAATAGATATCTCAAGACAGACGAAATGCATCAATTTGTCGAAAGATGGGATAAAAGGGAGTTTGCATGGTTATCACTGGAATTTTATGATAATCTTGGTGGTGGTGGTTGATTCATAGTAACTTGCCTATGAGGTTGCTTCTCCTGCATTGATACATTTCTGTGGTGCTCAATAATAACGGTTTTGTTAATTACATACATACATACATACATACATACATACATACATACATACATACATACATACATACATACATACATACATACATACATACATACATACATACATACATACATACATACATACATACATACATACATACATACATGCATACACACATACATACATAGAAAGAAAACTATTTTTTTAAATATTTACCGGATGATAAGTGGTTGCTATTTCTTCAGTCATGTTTGCTCCCTGTAAAGCTTCTTCTATCGCAGTCCAGTAATCATCAGTCGTAGAATCAGCTATGCAAAATATTTGAAAGAAGAAAGAAAAGAACTCAGTGATATACAGATATTGAAAAAAAGGATTTTGAAGAAAGGCAATTTGTCTTCCTAGAAACACTTTACCAACACAACCAAAATAGTTTACAAAGGAATTTATTATATTGGAGACTTCAGAGCTGCAATAAAGTCTGAAGTAGAGAAGAAAAGCTGCAGCATTTGAAATTATGGGGTGGCAAGGGAAATTATAGGGAAAGTTATAGGTGAAAAAATCTTCTGAGGAAACATAGATGGAGAGCAAAACACAGCAGTAGGTATTGGTTGAACTTAATCATCAATGTGGTTTTAGCCAACTTGGCTGGTAGAGAAGAGTGATAAAAAAAAAGAGAAGCAATACCCAGAGAGTGCAGCTGGTTATCCCAACAACATTATTTATCTAATACTTAACTGTTTTTAAAAAATCTTTATCCCATTCTGTATTGATAGGCTAATATTCCATTATTGTGTGTTCAATCACTATCAGTCTACACTCTGAACAATTTGGAATATTTTAAAGTAACTCTATATCAAGACAGCAACAATTGGGGGCCACAACTTTTACTTCCCCTTTTCTTCAAGTTAAAAATTAAGTCCACTCTCCATATCGAAGAAATTGGGGGAGTGCAGGGAGGCCCACCCCTCTCTCTAAAATCATTGTTAAGGCTTGTTTATGACAGAAGCACAGAAAATTATATATCAAGCAGTAAAAAATAACTTATGAATGACCCTACACTAAAAATGTAGTGTAAAAATTATGTTGTGCAGTAAAACTGTAATATGATTC